>OZ017740.1:109719070-110934070 GCA_963969285.1 Odontomyia ornata
CTCTGTCTATCGCGAACGATCCGTACCATGCGCACGCCAGCACAACAGGTTTCTCGCCATTATTTCTAATAATTCATGCAGAAAAAGTACAATTGCTATCCGCTAGTATGCATAATTATTTCTCGCTGTTGTTTTTGGATCCAGCCGAGAAACAAAAACAATAAAACAAACAAAAAGCTGCTGAAAACAAAAAAGCATCAGCGAGTGGTAGAACTAAATGCCCGTGTGCAACGAGAATAATCAAATCAGCGATGATAATGATGATGGAGATGATAATGGCGATCGAGTACATTAACCAACGCTTCTGCGAGCACTTTAATCACCATACGTGGCCATTAGGCCCGATTTTGTTGCAAGACTAGGCAAAACTTACTTTTGTGTTTGGTGTAAAGCTTCCACTTGCGGAAAAAGGCCATTTTTGCACTAACGGTTTGTTCGTAAGATACACAACGGTCGGTCGAGGTTCTGTCGGGTGCAGCCGCAGCGACAAGGTTTCACTTCTTTTGTTTTGACACGCAGCCAATGACAATTTTTCCGAGAATCTTTTTCACTAGTTACTGCTTTTATAACAGACAATTACAGCGAAGTGGGTTTATTTTGCTTTGCAGACTCTCTCACACCGAACTCGCACCAAAAACAAAAGACGACCGATCAGATCAACGTTCAAGTCAGGTTTGATCCCAGCTCAGCTGAAGTATTCCCACCAAAGCTCCGTTGCCTCACTGGTCGCGAAATCAGTGACTACGTCTACGTCTTAAGAAACTCACTGCTGCGGCTTTGGCTGAAACCACTATCGTAACCGTACATACGAGTACAATATTAACAATAAGTACCAACCAGCGCAGCGCCACTAAGCAAGTACACTCGCGCTTTATGATGGAAGTAAATTGTCCGATCCGCCAAACGCGGTGGAAGTGGTTGATTTGGAATTCTGTGAAATTGAGAGTATCTCTTGCCCGATCGAATCCACTAGTTCACGGGGATGTCGCTTGCTAGTACTTTTGCTGCTCGACCTATCTACGAGTGTCTATCCGCCAAGTACGAGTACGTAATGTATCTCTGTATCTTTCCGTCTATCCGCCACTTGTTCTTGTAGGTACGACAAAAGATTCAAAAGATGCAATCATTGTTGTAAATTGCGCGGTGTCGGGCTTTATGGGCTAAATGAATCACATGGTGGCACTAAGCGCGGCCGCAAAACCCAACTTGTTCAGCAAATCGTTCTAATTATGTAGTCATGTTGTCAAACAAACCCCAAACCAACATATGGTCGCGCTGTGTGTTTGTATACAAAGCGACTTGTCCGCAAACGTGACACCTTACGTAGATTGGCTCTAATTTTAGACGCAAGCGAGCGCAATTCTTTTGGCAACCTCAAATGCTTCAAATTGATGGAATACTTTCGAGGAACAAACAATATGTGAAATGCTTGAACAGGATTGCAACTGTGAACGGGACAGTAGACAGATTCGGCCTCGAGAAGGCAGGAAACCCCTCGCCCGGACTTTTTCCGGTCATCGAAGAAGACTTCTAAGCATTAGACAAACGATCGCGATTCTCAACATGCTATTTCTTTGCCAAAAATTTATTTGGTAAACAAGGATATAAATATCGTCTGTAGATATAACTAAGTTCAAAGAGTTCATTTAGTAGAATACTCATACATTGTATTAAAATAATATTTTCAGCTTTCTGAGCGCTCCAGAGCCTTAACTTTGGTACTTCCTCAGATATAATTTTGATTAACTTGGATTTGACAAAGTTCATCAGATACATGCGGGATTGATGTTCGAATCTTCAACATGTGTGTGAACCGAATTAAATTTAACAATCCATAGTTTATAACAGTCCAGTCAATGAGGGCAAAAATAGGGTGTTACCTCCGAATTCTTTCCTTATGCATCGATTTTGATGAAATTTTGGGAAAAGGCATTACTTGCCTCCCACTTCAAAGTCTACCCTATGCCGATATATGCTTATCGTTTTTAGGGGCGAAAACTACCCTTTATTGCCAAAATTTTTCGTGTATTTCCCCTTCCTGTGCGCCCCCTGAAGCAAAAAATACGAGTTTAAACCCTGTTTTGAAAAGCTCTCATTAAGACCTTTCATTTGATACCCACATCGGCTACTTTTGATGAAATATATTTTTTCAGGGGCCACTCCCCTATATGGGGGCACCCCCTTAAGCACCATGTAAAAAATTGTTTGTAGTGAAACTTTTAAGAGGGCATCACTTTACACCTACATGCAAAATTTTAAGCTTGTAGCTTATACGGCTTGCGAGAAAAGAGTGGTTTGACACACGGACAGACGGACAGACAGGCGCGATTTTAGTAGGGTTTTGTAAAATTATTTTACAAAACCCTAAAAAGAAATACATTTGAACATGTCATTTATTTATCACATTATTTACATGAAATTGATAAGACTTTTAAAGTCTCTTAAACAATATATAAATTGAGAAAAAAAATGAATCGCATAAAAAATAAAAATATGTAAGACTTATACAAAACATTTATAGAATTTCCTTTATAAATTTCAAGGAAAATAATCATGGCGCTAATGATTTTATTCAACGTCACTGTCATCACTGTCAATCGTTCCTTCTAGTCTAAGATACGTATATAAAACGACCTTCACCGATCGAGTAACCGAACGAAATGTGTTTTTTACGAATTAAAATATGCTTTTTTTGTGTTAGGGAGGTGAATGCCATTTATGCACAGAGTGTGGGACTCCCATGCGCGACTGCACTACCCGCTAAACACCTGCCCTGTCAACTTGAGAACCGTTTGACACATTACTTCGGGCCAGGTCTCGTTTTGTTATGCCGTGAGGCGCCTTCAAGCTGGGAAGTGTAATGATTTTCTCGATGGCCACGGTGGAGGGGCATTTCCAGATGGATATGTCTCGAAATGTGTCGGGGTTTGGATTAATTTTATATTTCGAATATTTATATCCACAGATCTAAATATTTGGACAGAAAAGAAATATTTTCTGCGCAACGATATCCGCACGACAGATGAAGTCCGCTGGCACTTCGAGGACATATCCATCTGGCCGGTTGCAAGGGTTCGGGATCGGAATCACTTCGATTCCCGGGCGTAGGCGTCACATTACACATTCCCCCCCCCCCCAAAATCGAAGTAATTACGATCCCGTCTCCTATATAAAAGGTCTTGGTTAAGGCCGTGGCGGGTCGAAGGTCGGTTCCGAAGGATAGGCTACAACCATGTTCGTGAAGACTCGACAGTGACTATATAGTAGGGAGTCAGGTGTTATTCGGAGGTCTTCGTCTAGGCAAAGATTGGGGTAAGCCAAGGTTTTTCGTGGGAAATAGTTGCACTTCATCGTCTAAGGTCTTTTGCGTGGTAAATTCCCAGGGTTTTACCAGTCATGTCCGCGATGAGGTATCGGGTGGGGCTTATTACTTGTAGGACTCGACACTTCACGAATTTCTTGTCTAGTTTGGCATTGTAATGTCGGGTGGCATCGCTCTGCCGGAAGTTTCGACGATATATTTCGTCGCCTATCTTAAAGCCAGAAGGATGAGATCGCAAGTTGTACCGCTCCTCTCCCATCCGTCTACTTTCTTCAATCTTCTCCCGCAGTTGATCTCGCAGAAGTTGGAGCTTTTCGTGCGGTTCCAGAACCACGATTGGGTCCTCTAGCGATTTCAGTTGCCGCAGTAGCCGGTAAGCGCTTCCATGACAGATCATGTACTGCCCGAACAATGCGAAATACGGCGAAATGCCGGTAGTGGCGTGGTACGACGAGCGCAGAGCACTAGTGATGGCGGACAATTTGCGATCCCAGTCCTTCTGATTCGGGTGGACATAGGCGCGAATGGCCGCTATGAGCGTACGATTCAATCGTTCGGATGCGTTGGCTTGTGGTGAATAGACGGCAGTTCGTTGGTGGATGATGCCGTATTTGGACATTAGGTCTCGGAACTTGCTGGAGGTGAACTGGACCCCATTGTCGGAGACAAGTTTCTCCGGAACTCCAAACATGTGAAAGACTCGGTTCTCCAAGAAGCTGATTATAGGTCCAGTGTGCATGTTACGTAGTGGTTCTATGATAGGGAATTTAGAGAGCTGGTCCAGGACCACGACAGCTCCCGTGTGACCAGAAGCAGATCGAGGGTAAGGACCGATAAGATCAATGTACAAGCGCTGGAACACGCGTTCGGGGACCTCAACCTTACCCATGGGTGGCCGAAGAATGGTGTTGGGCGCTTTAGTGCACTTGCATAGCTCACAAGAGGCTACGTACGCTTTTATCTGTCGTGCCATCTTAGGCCAAAAGAAACAGGTTTTCAACCGCCTAAGTGTACGACCGTATCCGCCGTGCGCACTTGATGGGTGGTCATGAGCCCGTCTGATAAGATCAGTGGTTAATTCTTCGGGCACCCACAACTTCCACTGTTCTTCTTCTTGTATGGGTTCTCCGGATGCGTGTCCCATCCGCTTATAAATAAATCCATCCGTCAACCGCAGTTCAGGCAGCTGGGGCTGTTGATTCTGGATAGTGTGAATCAGTTGTGTGTAGGTTGCTGACTTGAAGGCAGGATGGTCCAAATCGATCAATTGGGGGCTGTCGTCCTCTTGGACCAACTCGGCTCCTTCAGGGGCGAAATTCTGGATAGGGTGTCGGGGACTACATGCTGGCTTCCTTTTCGGTGGCGGATTGTGAAGTCAAATGCCTGTAATTTCAGTGCCCACCTGGCCAATCTGCCGTTGAGATCAGTCTGGCTCATGAGCCATTTCAGAGAAGCGTGATCCGTAACGATTTCAAAGGTGTGTCCCTCCACATAGGCTCGGAAGCGTTTCACTGCCAACACCGCGGCTAGACATTCCTGCTCGGAGACCGTGTAGTTTCGCTGGGCTGGGTTCAGCTTGTGAGACATGAAGGCTATAGGTCTCTCCTCGCCGTCTTGTGCAACCTGGACTAAGACTGCTCCCACCCCATGTTGACTCGCGTCACAATGGATTGAGAACGGTTTGTCAAAGTCCGGGCTGTGCAGTACGGGGGCGGTAGTCAGACTCTTCTTTAGCTCTTCAAAGGCTCGCAAGCTGGGCTCTTCCCAGACGAATTTACGTCCCTTACGCAGCATGTCGGTCAAAGGAGTGGTTATGGTGGCATAGTTACGTACAAAACGCTGGTACCATCCGCATAAGCCTAAGAATCGGCGTAACTGTTTGGTGGTCTTGGGTAGTGGAAAAACGTCAATCGCTTGAGTCTTTTCCGGATCGGTCTTGATATGGCCATGCCCAATGATGTGACCTAAATACTTCACCTCCGTCATCACGAACTGGCTCTTCCTTATGTTGATGGTTAATTTTGCCCTCCGGATGTGTAGAGCCACCTCCTGAAGCAGGTCGATGTGTTCATCAAAGGTCTCGGTTATAAGCAACAGATCGTCCAAGTAAACGAAAACTTGGTGCCGCAAATGAGGTGGTATCACCTTATCCATAAGGCGCGTCATTGTTTGGGGGCATTACACAATCCGAATGGCATGGTCACGAATTGATATAGGGGCCGACCTGGGACTGTGAAGGCTGTTTTCTCCTTTGAACCGGGGTCTAAAGGAATTTGCCAGAAGGCGTCCTTGAGGTCTAAGCTCGTGATGAAATGGGCTTTAGGCAATCGACTCAAAATGCCTTCGATCAACGGTAGAGGATATGCGTCCTTGACTGTGACGGCGTTCAAGCGTCTGGCATCTAAGGATAACCGGACCTTGTTCGGCTTGACCACTAAGGTGACTGGGGAAGCCCACGCGCTCTGTGATTCTTCGATTACGCCTAATGCTAGCATTCGATCCACTTCGGCATATAACGATTTTTCCTTCGCCGGAGATATGGCGAAATGTCTCTGTTTTATGGGTTTAGCATCCCCCACATCTATAGTGTGGAACACCAGGGCAGTCCGCCCGAGACCTTCCTTCTCATGCGATGGAAAAGCCGATATAGCCGAGTCTAGACGCAGTTGCTGATTTACATCCAGAGTATGTCGTAGTAAGTTAGTGGGTTGAGATTGGTCAGGAGCTGGGGTGACGGACTCCAGGGTCGAACCGCAAAATAGTGCCGGGGCCAAGTTAAATTTTCGAACGAAATCCACTCCTAGGTAAAGATTCTGGGTTAACTGCGGTATGATGAAAAATTCCATGGGTTTAGTTACTCCTTTAAAGGTGACATCCGTCATAATTTTTCCCACTACAGAGTGACGAGTTCCGTCCGCCGTGCTTAACCAGGAGGTGAAATGACGGATTTGGTCGGCGTGCTTTGCCAGTACCTCCCCTGCAAACTCGGCAGATATGCAATTCACACTGGCTCCCGTATCGACTAAGCCTGATACTCGTTTTTGCAGGAGGTGTACTGACGCATATGGCCGAACATCATCCCTCAATAATTCGTCTAAGTATATGTCCTTCAACACTTTCCTCGACTGCCTGACTTTTCTCCAGAAGCTCCGCATCCGACGCGTGGCTCGCTTGCTTCGCGGTGGGACAGTTGTGGCCAACTCCTCATGGAAGATGCGCTGTCGAGTAGCCAAGTAATTCCACAGCCTGACATGAAAAGGTTTTACATGCCAAGGAACTTTCGTCTCGCTATCATTTCCCTGCGCGTTGGGCTCGGCGAAGGACGGCGTCGGTTGTGGAACTTCGGGAGAACTGTGGTTAGCGGTGCGAGTCAGCAGAGTGTAGTGAATAAGAGATTTTCATATGTCCGTGAAGGACCGCAGCGATGTTCTGCTGCCTCGGCAGAGGAAGGTGTTGATTCCTGCCGAGAATGCCCTCGTCCGGAGACGCGTGAATGCGCTGGCAGGCTAGCATTGCGGTGTCGTGGGGCGGGTTCGTTTCCCCGGCACGAGGACTCACTACAAAACATTTCGCATTCACGAATTGCTTGCAGAGTTCGAGAGGACGACCGAAGTCGCAAATCAGTAGATAACCTCCACGAAGGAATTACGACTTGTTGCGAGAACAAGTGCAACCTGACAAGAAAGACTAATTTGGGGGTGACCTCGTCCTTACCCAAATACATTCAGGGCCCACAAATGAAAGAGGGGCAACCGGGTGGTGGTGGAGCCCCTTCATGCCCACCCAACCGGAATAAATCCAATGTTAAATCGTTGAAGTGGCCAGGTATTCCTCTTCTGAGTGGAAAACTCATACAACTTGAATTGTATGAACCTTCCCATCAGAAGGGGAGTACCCCGGTGACCAATTTATGTCATAGAATTATACAATGGAATTGCATAACTTTATGCCATAAAAAGGCACTTGGCTTGGGCCACTCAACCCATTAAGTCACCTGAAATAAAAAGGATTAAATTGTACCCGGTGACTGGCTCATATTTTGAGGGGGAAGCCTGCCACCGTACCGGGTCCTATACCCGGTTAGAAATGGAGGAAAGGAAAGACCCTCGGGTACGTTTTTAATTCATTTTTATTTTTTTTTCTTTCAATTTTCAATCAATTCATTAGATCATCTATACCTAATCTATCTTATTGGTTTCTAACAGGTTAAATTCCGGAATTACACATTTTCTGATACTCTATAGCTGACCACAAAATCTTATTTGGAATTTGAATATAAATGAACTATTTATGTTACACTTATGTACATTTTGTATGGTGATAAATAATACTTAAATAAAAGGCAGAATTTAAGTAATGAATCAATTTGAGAAAGATAATCTTCAACACAGGAAATGTTTCAATTCCAATCTACCTTTCTGACGAGCGATGTTAACAGGGTTTTCAAAATTGCAATCTCTGGTTGAGAATTAATTCCAAGCTCTTAGAGAGCGATTTAATAGACTAAAATTATCGCCCTTTATTAAATTTTTGACTTTTAATTATAAGAATAATGTTCAGATACTGTTACATTACAGACTTCTGCGGAAAATGCCAGAACAACGATGTTGCAAGTGATTATTTTGCATGTCCCATAATTATCTCTTTTTGTTGCAACAAATACTCGTTTATACTTGTATTTTACCTGAACTGTCATTCTAAAATCCCAGTTGAGAAATTACATCATTATTAACTCTCGTTAAACACAAAAGCTTCGAATTTAATCTAAATTTTTATCTGTCATTTATAATACCTTTTTATATTTTTGAATGGTGCAAAATTTATTGTTTATATTGTCTTTGATTTTTATCATTTCAAATTGTTATTCTTTTTATTGAATGGGTTTAGGCTATTATTTTAGGTGTGATATTTTATCTTATGGTTTAATTTTACTAAGAATTTGAATCAGTGCTGTCATATAAATGGGTAGTAGAAAGATTTATAGGGTAAATAATTAGGTAAATTTGTTTATTTAAATAAATGAATCAGTATTATTTTATAATTATTATTATTAAATAATAAGGTAATGTTATCTTATTTTTTTTATTCAAATTTCGGGAACTTTTAACGGAGTATCACTAAATGCAAATGATATAATGCCTTTGATGTTCAAGTACATCGACAAAGCGTAAACTGAACATACTCTTTATTATATTAAAAATCCAAAATTTTTCATGAAATTGAAAAAAATGTTCACTTTCAAGAACTGATTAAAATATGTATGAATATAAAATTAAGCCTTCAAAATTAGACCAATAAGTATGCTCATTTACATATCCGGTATCGAAAACTAGTAAAGTGCAGATATTTGAGAGTGCCAAAAAAAAATCTATAGCAAGAAATACATTGAAGTTCACGAACAAGAATTACTAAAACCAGGCGTAATCTCTGGATGCACAACGTAATCAGTATAAAAATGGATACATGCAAATTAATCGCTCTGAACTCAGACAGATTCATTCAAATTAATCGTGTGATAGCAAAGTTCTATATGCAATTGATTACATCATGGTGCTATAATTTTCATGCGAACTTTATCCAAAAATATTTCGACAAAATTCATTGAATGCCACATAACATTCTATAGAGAAAATTATCTCTTCAAGATTATGTTTCTTAATGCTCAGGTCGTCTTGTATCTGAACACGACTGATAAGCTTTTCTTACAACTACACTTTCAATCGACGCTTTTAATTCTAAGGTTTTGTGACTTGAACTTCATACGGGATTCCAATAAGACGCGAAAATGAACATGCATGCAAAAGCTAATATGAATTTTCTATTACTTGAAATAATGTGAACTACTCAAGTTATGTCTGCGCCGAATAATGTGAAAGCCTCCTCTTCTCCCGACAATTCTGCAACCTTTCCTTGCAATTCCCGAAAAGCATGGACAGCCTCGATTTCCTGCTTCAGCTCTTTGATCGTTTTGCTAGGATCAATTTCCACGGTGAGCGTGCTGTGTTGCAATGTCTGGACCGTTATTATCACTTTGTTGTTTAGTGCAACTGGCCGACGTGCTTTAAATTTGGGCCTTCACTTCACTTCTTGCTACAGAATCTTCGCAAGCATTACTTTGTGCATTTCTATCGCGATCAATTTACTCCGACCACACACGCACTTTTATTTTTTCCACGCAAATATCCACCGTGTATTTACTAGTTTTTTCTCTTGTGTCTAATTAAATCTACATTTGCGAACTACCGTACTTTTCTTTTTCGTTGCCACATAGGGAAACGTGAGAAGATTCGAAGAGATATTTGTCGATCAAACGCGTATTTATTTTGTTCGGGTTGCCGGTTTTTCTTCGAAGACTTGCTCTCTGATCCTTCACTAGTTCATTTCACCCCAAGCATGCACCCTTCAAACACAGAAATTATTCCATGAAAGTGTTCTGTGTACTTCTGTGAAACGTTCCAGTTTGTTTGTATTCTCACGATTCATCTCTGTGTGCACGCTTCTTCTAACAAGTATTGTGGAGGAGTTTCCGAATTTGTATTGGAACATGTACAGTACATTAACAACAACGATTCCACGCGAACCGACTTCCTTAATCGATGAAGCGAAGTTGCATCACAGCATTTCGAAAAATTTCCGACAAAAGAGCTAACGGTTAATTACAAATCCGTTACATGCTAAGTGCATTGAGTAACTAATTGTTACTAAATTCGGGGGCAAATCAATGACGCCTTTTTCCACATTTTCAAATTGTTTCTTCGTTTCATATCTCCTTTGGGGACCTGATTATTTCTGGGAACTAAAGAATAACTTTTCGACAAATGATTTAAGGGAGGGAGAAACCTTTGGACACCCAAGCGAAAACACTTCCACTAGATTTTGACGGAACACGAGTTTTATTCCACTTTTCGCTAACCCACACGACTAACAAGGTGTTCACAATTTGCACGATAACTTTATCGTCTATTTTTTTTACAATATTTCACTGTCTTTTACGCGAGAAACTTTTCCACGTGTCTCGGCGATATTCTGATCAGCCCGCAATCTCCTCTCACTCCCAACTCGCTTCTTCTTTACGCGGCGTCCGCGCTGTCTGGCGGTTTCGAGCAGACTCCTGATCTCCATCCCATTCCTCGTTTGTCAGACGAAGCATCAGACTCGACTTGCCGGCGCCACTCTCCCCGATAATTCCAATTTCCAATGTTGTTATGTAGTTATCACCCATTTTCACGATTTACGACGCAATAGCATGCAAATTTCGCAAGCACAATTTAATATTCTCCACACTCAAGCAACTACGACACTTTATGGGCAAGTAGAACAATACGAACCCATTCAGAAAGGGGGAAATCACACAATTGAAGGTTTTTGTTGCTATCAAATGTACTTTTTCCTTATCATTTGTAGTTTATGACGGCGGTATTTGCAATTTCCCTTTTCACTGTCTTTTGTAGGTTCAATTAAGTTATCAATTGAAGGCAATTTGTCGTTTATGATAATTAGGCGTAATTAGGTGGGAAAAATCGGAAGAATTAGACAAATTTTAAGGGGTTTAAATGATACAATGATTTTAGCGTTCATATAATTAACAGGTTAAATGATACAATGATTTTAGCATTCATAATTAAAAGGGGTTAACCGTTTCGTTCTAAGCATTTGCATACCGCGTTACACCGCAATTCGTTAAATTATCTTCAAAAGATATTGTAATAAGATACTACACATTAGAAATTTTTAAACATTTTTAGAATTTTGTTTCCCGGGTGTTAAGTACAAAGGAAATTTTTCCACTTATTATTCCTGCGAAAAAAAAACGAGTGTTGCGATGGGGAAGGTGACTGAATCGACTGAATCCTTATTAAATTGCGTTCGTGCTGTGTGCCTGTGTCAGCGCTGCTTTTAGAGCCATAGTTCTTAGATTACTACAAGAGTTGGAGTCATGTTGGGAGCTTGGTCATAGCTAGTGATAGGGTCAAAATTGGTTCGTCCGGGGTTTAGGAGTGCCGACGGGTGGTCGCGGCACTCGGTGGCAAGTTTTTTCGCCCTTTGCAATTTGCACAGTCAGGGGCGTAGGTGTCGGCCTTCCCGCAGCGGTAGCAGAAAAGCGTCGGCTCCGCTGGACATGCATAGAACCGATGTCCCGGTTGTCGGCAGTTCCAACAGACCGTCGGGCTTGTAATTGCTTCAAGGGAGGGCCGATCAATCAAGGCTGGGTCCTCAAGCTCCGGTGGTGCTCCGCTCCTCGGTACTGGTACTGGATCAGCAAGCAGGTGGTCCGCTGCCATCAACTCCGCGGTGTGATGATTTCGGGGATTTGGTCCCGTTATGCGAGGTTGTGGACGGAAGGTACCTCGCCGCTCATCCAAGTGTTCTTGTCTACGGGCATGGAGGCGCAATCCCTGTATGGTGTTGATGGGAAAATGTAGAAGGCTGTTCTGGAGATCCCAGCGCATGTTCTCTCTGATAATTTCTACCAGTTCGTCCTCGGGCATGGTATTTCGCAAGCGAGTGCTCAATCTCACTATACTTGTGTAGTACTGGTCAAACGGTTCGTGAGCGCCTTGTTTCCGTTTCTTTATTTGCTCTCTTAGCTCTCTCTCAGTGAAGCCATCCTCAAATCGATTGCGGAAGGCTGCACTGAAAGAGTGCCAAGTGGGACGTGGCGTTGACTCTTTAAAGCTCCAGTACCAGTCGGCAGTGTCGCCGCTGAACAAAAGATGTGCATGCCGGAGGAAGGCCGAGGAATCCCCTCCCAGGGTGCTGGATACCAACGCCTGAATCCGGAAAAGGAACCGGTCCGCCGATATCATATCGTTGAACCCTGTAAAGTTCAGGCGCCAACTCTCCATGATACGAGGCGTCGGGTCTCGAAAAAGTGTCAATGCGTTCCCGGGGGGAATCACATCCTCTGTTGACCTGTTGTACTGTACTGCCTCGGGGGCTAGAGGTACCAACGGAGGTCCGGTATTGTGTCGCGGTCTATATTCGGGAGCTCTGGGATCCATTCCCGAGTTCCTTGGAGGTGGGACCCATTGCTCGGATTGTCGGGAGTGGGGCATCGCCACACTGGGATTTGGCTCCCAGCCAAGTGGAGTTCTCACGCGGCTGGGTGGTTGGCTCAACGGGAGATTCTGGAGCTTTCCCTCCAGGTTGCCAATCCTCTCCGACATATCCCTCATCAACGCCACGAGGGTGTCAATGGAGTGGGCGGAAGGCATGGTTGTCACCTCGGACACGACACTTGCGGCCGGAACTTCACCGCCTACTGCTCCTTGCAGGTCTAAGAGTGGTTGGGACTGTTCGGCCTCTGGAACTCCTTTCGCCACTGCTCCACGCGTTGGTAGGGGCGTTCCGAGGGGGACGTCTAGGGCAGACCGCTCGATGGGTCGCCGACATAATGGGCAACTCTCTGACGTGAGGAGGAGCTGTTGTACACAGGCACGATGGAATAAATGTCCACAATCCAATCGCACGCTGTGTACGCCCTCCACTACGTCTTCGAAGCAGATCCCGCAGTTAGCTGGTTGGACCGTTTTGGATCTGGTCCAACGCTTGTCTGGGGTCCGCTTCGTTGCCATTTTTTTTTGTTTCACTATAGGTTGGGCAAGGTATGCCTAAAAAGAAAAGAGCAGAAGAAAAAAAAACAAATATATAACTACGCCCTTTCTAATATGTAAGTATATATATACGCTTATGAACTGAGTGGCCGATAGTGGCGAGCTATTTAACGGAAATAGAAAAAAAAATTTATTTGATATACCTTTCCTTTCCAGTGGTCGACTCCTCCAACGGGAAAAGAGAGTGCGTGGTAATCTGCCGAAGAAAGGGTGCTTTTGGTCGATTTACGAAAATTACCCCATAACCCACATACATTACAAAAAACCGTCTCTAAACTACGTTAAAGTGACTCGACGAGACAAGTGGTAGAGCTACCGTAACGATTTTAGTACGCGGTCAAAATTTCCCGACGCGTGGAAGCATTCCGGGTTTCGCAACTCCAGCATACGCCACCGAACGTTGAACCGATACCACTCGTCTAACACGCATACGAAAGAGTTAGAATCCTTCCGCGACATAAAGGCAAGGTAGCCTTCTATTTTCTTGAGAGTCCATGCTGATAGGTAAACCCATCAGACTGGCAGTTCCATCAAGAAAATAGAAGGTCCTTACAGGGGTTAACCTGGGACAACACATCGGAAGGAATCTGTCGCAAAAAAAAAAATCAATCAAAGGAGAGCGGAAGCTACAACTCACGTGAAGCGACTCCTAATGTGTATCACACAACTCCACTGCTCCTGATAGTGGGACTCGAGTACCAAAGTACCTTACATCCTCCGTAAAGGACCAACTCGTCATAAGACGCGAAGTTCTTTCCCCCTTAGGATGTTTTAGGCCCCACGTTGGGCGCCATTTGTAATGATTTTCTCGATGGCCACGGTGGAGGGGCATTTCCAGATGGATATGTCTCGAAATGTGTCGGGGTTTGGATTAATTTTATATTTCGAATATTTATATCCACAGATCTAAATATTTGGACAGAAAAGAAATATTTTCTGCGCAACGATATCCGCACGACAGATGAAGTCCGCTGGCACTTCGAGGACATATCCATCTGGCCGGTTGCAAGGGTTCGGGATCGGAATCACTTCGATTCCCGGGCGTAGGTGTCACATTATAGAAGTCCCTTTCTTAGCTGGAGGGGAGAGGGGAAGAGGAAGGGCAGAAAAACGATCCCTCAGCCCCAGCGCCCCCGGCTGCTGTGAGTCCATTTTATATTTTAGGACTGCCCGAGCATAATGTGCCACCTGGTTCCATTTGTCAATCGATTCGAGCATCACCGCGACTATATTATCCGGGGTGAGCTCTCCCGTTTCCCTGTAGGGTTCCCTTCGCAGCCTGACCCATTTTGTACACGCAAAAAATGTGTGGCAGGCATTGTCCTCCTCTCCTGGGCAAAACCGACAATCGGGGGACCGTGCCTTACCAATCTTGTGCAGGTAACACTGAAAACACCCATGCCCGCTCAAAAGCTGGTTTGGATAGAAGTCAGTCTCACCATGCCTTCGATTTAGCCACGGTCTCACATCCGGGATGAGGCGCGCAGTCCACCTTCCCTTCGTGCAATTAACTCAAGACTGCTGCCAATCGTTGGGCGAGCGCTGTCTCTCCTCGCGGACATCCATCTCCCTCGCATCCTCGTTTCGGCGCAGGTAGATAGTGCAGCGCTCTCTAGCAAGGAAGTCTACAGGTATCACGCCTGCAATAACTTTCACCACCGAGTCAGAGACTGTTGAGAGTGTCGTAGCACTGACCCTACAGCACTTATCAAGAGGCGTCTTTTTGACGGGCTGGGTCCCCCTACGTTGGCCATAAGTCGACTCAGAGCCGACGCTCCCGAAGCAGCCTTCTCAGCCGTTGCCCTGATTTGCTCAGAGAAACTCATCTTCGAGTCGATCAGTAGCCCCAGGAACTTCACCGCTAGCTTCGATTCGATTTGTATGTCTCCAATACTGATCATCCTTACTCTAGGGATTCTCTTTTTTGTCAAGATGACCACTTCGGGTTTCTCCAGTGCTAAACTGAGCCTGCGAGCAGTCATCCAGTCCCTCACTCGTCGCATTAGCATACCTTGCCAAAATTGCGCTTGTTCAACGTCGCGTCCAGCGACCAGAGCCGCAACATCATCCGCATAGCCGACCAAGCGTGGCTCAACTGGCATCTCAAGTCTCAGTATTCCGTCGTAAGACACGTTCCACAGGTCCGGACCAAGGATCCCTGGGCAACACCCAATGTAATTTCCATCCTTCGTTGGCCTGTGTCGTGTCGTAGAGCAGGCTTCGGTCCTTTAGGTATTTCCTCAAAAGTCGTATTAGATATTCTGGTACTTGAAAAGAGTTTTCCAGCGTATCCAGAATATCCACCCATCTAGCGCAGTTGAAGGCGTTCCTGACGTCGAGTGTCACCAACAGGACGATCCGTCGCTTGGTGCGACTATATGCCTCTGCCTTTTGGACCGGGTTAACCACCTCTGCAATCGCATCAATGGTAGAAAGTCCTGCTCTAAAGCCGTACTGCCGAGGAAATAGGTCCCCAGCAGCACGAATCGCGTCAGTGAGTCTTCCCTTGATGAGCTTCTCTAGCACTTTCCCAGCCGTGTCTAGCATGCATAACGGGCGGTATGCAGACGGCGATTCGGGATTTCCCTTCTCCTTGCTGATCAGCACGAGCCTCGCCACCTTCCATCGTACCGGGAAGCCCCGTCCCATAGGCAAGCGTTGAATATGCTGAAGTCAGGACAATGGTGATAAACAAACCGCAACACCTCAGCTGGAACACCATCTGGACCTGGTACCTTCCTCGCTTTCAATGAGAGTACTGCCTCCTCCAGTTCCGGGGGGTGTGAAGAGTGGACACTCGACTGCTGTTTCACCATGGACAGCGTTAACACGGACGGGATGGGCTGGGAAGAGTCCCCGCACTATCACGGCCATCTTTTCCGCGTCATGTATACAAGGCTTCCGTAGGGCACCAAGCTTCCGCATAACTAGCTTGTAGCCAAGGCCCCACGGATCCTTGTTCACATTGTCCACTAGGTCTTGCCAGCAGCGAGCCTTGCTACCGTTGATCAATTTGCGAAGGGATTTCCTTGCCGACTTATATGCTGCCACCTAGTTTTATGAATCGTCACCATTCCGCCCTTCGCTTTTCAGCGATTTCAGTTGACCACTAGTACACTGGGGGCTTGCCATGCCGAGGTCTTGACGGGGCATAGAAGCGCAACAAGCAGTCGTAATTATGCTCATAGTAGAGTTCACCACCTCTTGAGCTGCCAGTTCTTCCGTCCCCTCCGAAGCTCCCTGCCGCGGCTCACCTGCTGTGAGCACCTCGATGAACCTCTCGACGTCCATCCTTCCGGTATTCCATCCAATTGTAGAAAGCCGAGAGCACGGATGTCGGAAGACAACATCACTTATCTCAAGCAGAATGCACTGATGATCACTGGCTGAGTAGTCCTCGAATACTTTCCAATTGTGTATTCTCCGTACTAAGGACTCTGAGGCGAATGTCACGTCCGGTATGGTTCCCTCACAGCCAATAAGACGGAAAGTCGGCGTTTTTCCGGAGTTTAGTACGACGAGCGCCGTCCTGGCTGCCATATCCAGGATTCGTTTTCCCCGCGGATCCGTTTGAGGCATGCCCCATTCGATTGCTTTCGTGTTGAAGTCGCCCCCAATGAGCACGTAACCCTCTGCGTTCGAGACAGCGCCCTCCAGAGCATTAAGCTTGGCTTGGAAAGATGATATCGATTCGTTAGGCGTTAGGTACACACTAAAGAAGGTGGTCCCTGAGCACCGAACCTACACGAAACCATCCCCCCGTCCACAACTCTCCGCTTGAAAGTCACTGTTCCGAACCCAGATGGCGGCAGTACCAGTTTCATCAGAATACCATAATGCAGGAGTTTTATTATGGTGTTGCTCACTCAGCAGCAAGAAGTCGGCTTTCATGTCCCTCGCAAACTGCTCAAGCAGGTTTTGGGCGGTTGAACTGCGGTGTAGGTTTAGCTGCAGGATGCGGGTCATCAAATTAAAATACGTTAACGAATGTAAGGGTGATGGGTTGCCTAATAAAATCCTGTCAAGGATATTTTTAATTAATTATATAGAAGGTTATTTTTTTCAATACCTTCACCAATCGAGTAACCAGAAAAATTTAACACCAATTGAAAGTCCGAAGTCTGTAGAATATGCAAACGTCGGGTTGCCTACCTTTTTCTTGTCAAGGCTATAGAATAAGTTCAAATACGAATACACATAGTGTAATGTAAAGAATAGTTTCCAACTTAATTTTAATGTTCAATCTAATGTTAATGTAAGCAAAATTTTAATTTAACCTAAAATCCTATGTATCCTACGTTATTTTGTTCGCACCATAAAGTAATTACCATACAGTAAGCAAATAAAGTTCATTTAACTTTGCACTTGCACATATTCGTAAATTGCTTACAATCAATAAGGCATTACTGCCATGTCAATCATTTTGCAAGAAATCAATAAATTCAAAGTTCAATTGAAGAATACTGAACTCGCTTGAGAATGTACACGCGCTTGGCAACATCTTGCATGCTTGCAGAAAACTATGTATAAATATACCAGAAGGTGGAAAATAAAATCATTGTTATTACAATCATCATTAACGTCTTTTACTTTACTTCACGCAGGAACACGAGTAACGAAATAAATTATATATCAAAATAAAGATAATTTTTTTACGAATACGATGGTATACGGTTGCCTATGAAAAACTTGTCAGAAATCAGGGTTGTGAAGCGTTGAAGTTTGAAAATTTTAGACGGTTGGAAGCGAGCGAGAAAGAGAGCCTCTTATATTCCATCCAGCGCGATAGAAGAAGATTCAGCATAGCAACCGTTAGCCCCATGTCAGCCGCTTGAAATAGTGCAGGAGAACAGCTGCACAGCTGTTCCGCCCTACAGATGGATATATACTGACTTGACTATAAGTCTCCAATAATTTAATAAGTAAAATGTAATTAATTTAAAATATGAACATTAAAATAAAGTTAAACCCCTTAAAATAAACTCTCGTCTTTTGTTGGTTTGGTTTAAATGGACAGAGTAGCAGGTAAGTGGTGTTACAGCGAGTTCTTTCCCCGGGAGCCTTGATGATGTATATAGGATACACATCAAATGAGCTCCCAGTTCATACCAGTATACATAGGGTATACTGGTTATGTAACATCGCTACTGGCTTCGTTCCTCCAGAAGCATTCGTGTATTTGGACATGAGTCGATATGCCTTTGATTCTGACGGCGTCCCAGTCATTATCACATATATCGACGGGCCACCAATATGAAGACAAAATATCCTCCGAATTTGAGTTCACGAGACCAACAATTCCAATAGGGATACTCATTTGCTAGATTCGTTGAAACTGATCGAGCTGAGACTGGGCAATCGAGGTATTGGTGGCTGAATGACAATGTCTAAATTATTCGTGTTTATTTCCAGTTTTTGTGTTTTCCTTATTTTGTTTTTGAGTTTCAGCTCATTATTGCTACATTTAGTATTGTTGTTTATTTGATTTAAAAATTAGGGATAGGTTAGGTATATGTTATGTTTATTATATTAAGTTTAGAGATAAGGTTAAACGCGTAGGTTAGGAATATTGTAATAGAATTTTTTAAGTATAAGATAAATTTTTTTTTATTGAATTTTTATTAAAATTAGGTTATAACATATTAGGTGTAGGATCATAGTTCACTGTTGTGTAAAAATTATAAATAATTTTAGGATAGTGTTGGTTGGTTTTTTCTCCTTTTTCCAATCAAATCATAATATATGTAATAATCTTAATTAATTTGAATTTGCTATAGTTTTTTTGATAATATTTGTTTAACTGATAACGTATAAATTTAGAGAGCCATTTGGGCCATGATGTTTTTGTATTGTTATTGTTTGGAATTTTCTTTATTTTCTTTTAAAATTTATAATGGTTAGTATTAAATAAATCGCTTTTAACTTTGACTTTTGACGACTTTATTCTCCTCGGCGGAGACTTCAACGCGAGACATGAGCATTGGGGTCATTCCACTCGGAGTCCAAATGGCCAAAGATTATATCAATGGTTCCTGTCGAGCGCATTTCTACCATGCGTCATCGTCAACGCAGGTTTTCCCTCATACTCAAGATGCAGCTCCTTCTTCGATAACTTTCAAGTGTCACAAGACCTGCTAATTGGTAACACAACTCCCTACCAATGTGCAGCCCTACCATCGATATTCGATCACTATTGTTTGAAAGTAACCCTTTACCTAAATAAATAAGCCACTTTTGAAGAAATACCGAAAAAATTTCGCTCCTATGCCTCTGTTGGTTGAGCAGAGTTCAGAAAAGACCTTGAAGACGATTTATCCCAATATATACTAAGGAAATCTGGCCCAATTGTCGCCAAAAGCTTAACAATTATCTTCAACAATTGCATCAACAATGGTTACTTTCACGAAAGATGGAAACGAGGCAACATTATCCTTATCCCTAAACCAAACTGCGATGGAGACGTAAAAAACTTCAGGCCAATCTCTTTACTTTCCAATGTTGGTAAGATTCTGGAAAGAATCATACTACGAAGCTTTAGAGCATATTCAATGAAGCTAATTCTGAAGTTTTAGTTCGGATTCCGACCCAAAAAATCCACAGAACTTGCCATTATGCTTATGCACGACACCGTCGTAAAAAACTTGCGCAAAAAACAATGCACAGTCGCATGTGCGCTAGACTTACAAAAAGTGTTTGACTCCGTTTGGACTGATGGGCTAAAATTGTATTTCAACTGTCTCCTGTCCCTCATGATGCGTATCCTTGACAGCTTCCTACAAAATAGATATTTAACAACTGAAATATCCCACCCAATTTCAACACCTATACCTATCCTGTCTGGAGTCCTACAAGGATCCATATTGGGACGTATCCTTTCAACTTCTTCCTACACGACATCCCACATACCGCCGCTACAAACTGAATCCAAAACATCTCCAGTAACCCGAACATGATCATGTACGCAGATGATATTCTTATTCTAGCCAGTCACACTCTTCCGCAATGGAAATGGTGCAAAGAGAAGTTGACATTATAGCATGCTATTCAAAGGATTGGAGGCTCCAAATCAACGCTGCTAAATCGGAAATAAAATGCTTCCGTAACGCGAGTGGTAAAGGGCACAAACTAGCTGTTCAGCAAAGCAAACTGATAAGGGCGGTTATCGACGGGGACACGGTGAACCCAAAAGATAACATTAGGTATTTGGGAGTAAAGCTCAACAACAGGTTCAAAATAAACCCACATGCAAGAAAGGCAATAAACAAAGCCAAAGAAGCTGCTGCATTAATTTCACCCTCCTATCCTCCAAATCCGTCTTCCCAAATGTGAAATTCCGCATGTATAAAACCCTAATTCGCCCCATTATCACATACTCCTTCCCAGCCTGGCTGACAATTTCACCAACAGTAGCCGCAGAATTGCAAATATTTGAGAGGAGGATACTCCGAAAATGTATATCGAAATACCGACGCCCCAATAAAAAATACTATAAAAACAGCGTTCTTTACCAAGAAACTAAAGTAACCCCTATCCAGCAATACATGCTTGAAAAAAGCAAAAAGCAAATAGCAAAATGGCAGATCTTCTTCTTCTTTGTAGGACTACAGCCCCTCTCGGGCCTTCGCCTAGAGATAGTTAGCGTATCTCATTTTCATGACCGTATTGATTTTCTCGGGAGTTGGTTTGGTCAGTACCATGCTCCCGTGTGCCTGCTCAGCTATGATATGATCTGATTAAATCAGTACATATCACCACTGAGTGAACACTCATAGTCTATCCAAAAAATCCCCTGACCTTCGGCTTATGCGTTCATGCTCTAAACACTAGACCACACAGACTATGGCAGATACATAAATCAAATCTAATCCGGGACCTCTTCAATAGTACCCCCATCTCTGAAAACCCATATTATCTCTCTCCCATAAGAATTCTCCAAGACTTCCAAATTAACTCCGAACCACAACCAAAACCCATTTTCTATTACATAACGTCCCCCAATATCTACAGGGGCTAAACCAAGTTGAATTTCCATCGAGAAAAAATAAAAATCAAATAAATAATTAAGAAACCGATTAAATAAATAAAAAATGACTTCCGTATATCCTGATGATCAGGTCGGTAAGAACTGTCATTCTTCTGAAACGCGACTTTGGATGTAACGCTTGAAGAGAACACACGACCAGCCAAAACTACAAAGAAGAGTTACAATGTAATTAGGCTAAGAATAGAATAAGTTAGGTTAGTTTAGTTTAGGTTTTAGTCTGTAAATAAGCAACTAAAAGACAATAACCGTAAGAGTAAACGGAATAGAAAAATTAACATTAGCATTTCAAAACTGTAAAATATAGACTAAGGTCGTACAGGGTGCGCCAGAGAAACTTACTTATTTGAAAAAATTCCCGCGCGGTGAGTTAGGCTGGTAGAGAGGCGAGAGGGGGCGCATCTGGAGGGGGAAGTTTCCAAGTTTGTTTCTCCCTCCAGTCGAGCGAATTCCTGTCTGGTGTGCAATGTCGGTAATGGGAATAATTGGTCCTTATTTTTTTGAAGAAAACGAACGCGCAGTTACCGTGAATGGAGCTCGTTACAGGAACATGATCGAGCAATTTTTTCTTCCAAGACTCGATGAAATGAACGTTAGGAACGTGTGGTTTCAGCAAGATGGAACCACAGCACACACAGCACGAGACTCAATGAATTTGTTGCGACAACATTTCCCCGACCGCCTCATCTCTCTCAGAGGCGATCTCCAATGGCCGGCACGCTCTACAGATTTGACTCCATGCGATTTCTTTTTAAGGGGTTATTTGAAATCCCTGGTTTATGTCGATCGACCACGGACCATAGTACACCTCAAGAACAACATTCGCGACGCCATTGCCAACATAACGATTGATATGCTGCAAAGAGTGCATACGAATTTCAAAAATCGACTTCATCAGTGTATGCGCAATGGGGGTCGCCATTTATCCGATGTCATTTTCAAGATTGCATGAAAAAAAATTGGGATATTGCATTCTCAAATAAAAAAAAATTTAAAACAATAACTGAAGTACTTTTGTTTTTATTGACCTTTCAAATAAGTAAGTTTCTCTTCCGCACCCTGTATACAGAAGCTAAGGACATGGGACAAAAGTGTCACTGTCAAATGAATCGTAACATTAAAAGTAGATTACTTATGGAATTCTTTGTAGCGACATGAATGAGTTGCATAAGGAGAAAAATGTTAGAAGAAGGCGGTTTCGATGTATGTACTAATTCTTCTTGTTACAAAAACATATTAAGTTCGCATAAGTAGGAAAATTAAAAACAACTCTCTCCCCCCTAAGCATGTGGTGGTCGCCATCACCAGTGTGTATCTAAGAGTGATGGCCTGATGAGAATTAGTACACACGTCGCGTATAGACGTCTTTTAAATTGCTCCTGTCAAAAGTTTTCAAAAATTAAATTATTTTTTAAAAAACGTTAGTCCGAAGTTAATTTTTATCGGAAAAAATCTTATATTGTCGAAGTAATCAACTCAGGATATTTCTATCGAATATTTTTACTTCGATTGGTATTGGAAAAACAAATTACCAAAGGAAACTTCGCCGCTGGTATGGAGGAGCCCGACGGCTTCCCACCGTTGTGGCAACCTGGTGAAACGACGAATACGAAACTCGCGATGATCACCAAAAGAAAACATAACGAAGAAAACTCCGCAGATGGAGGGTGCAAGCTGCAAATAATAGCAGACAATCAACAAATGGCCAAATTGCAAAAAGAAAATGATGAACTAAGGCTAGAGATACAGTCCCTCAAGGATCTATTCAAGAAAGGGATGAAGCATCAAAAGAAGCAGCCGCAAAATCAATGGTAACAGGTAACAAAACCGAAGGAAAATGCAAAGCAAGCAATTCCAGAAGAAGTTCTAAGTGCTGGTGGCACCAACGAGAGCCAAAACTATTTTGCAGCGCTGGAGGGATTAAACCAAGAAATGGAAATTGAAGAAAACATAGAAGGTAATTCTAATCAAGATTATGATTTATATTTTAAAAAGTATTTAAAGAACAAAAAGAAGGAGGAAAAACCAGCCCACAGTTCTACTGGTTCCTCCAAAAAAGCTTCCAACAAGACAGAAAAAGTTCCGCCAATCAACGTGTTCGGACAAAGCGGGAAAGATATGGTTCGGCTATTGGCAGCCGAAAATAAACTGGCAAATTTTGAAATCAAAAGAGTTAATGCCGAAAAATTAACTATAAGGACGAAATCACTGGATGATTTCAAGTCAGCCAAAGATGCGCTGAATTCACTTCACCTATACCCCAAAAAGTGAAAAGAATCAGACTTTCTTGTTGAAAGGTTTAGACTGCGGAGAGGATACGGTCGATCTTCTTCAGGTACTCAAGGCAGCTCCACCAGATATTGATTTTGTTTCAGTCAAAGCCTTTGCGAGAAGAAGGTCGACCATAGAAAGGAAGAATTTACCACTTTACCTGGTACAAATTGCAAATAAGAGCAGTCCAAGTGCCCTTCAATAAATAAGGTACTTGAATTTCAGAGTGGTGAGGTGGGAACGCCTCCAGAAAAGAGAAGTCAACCAGTGTTACCGGTGTCAAAGGTTTGGATATTCGGCTGCCAATTGTGCCATGCACTATCGGTGCGTTAAATGCAAAGACGTTCATGCTCCCGGTGAGTGCAAATTGGCTCAGACGGAGCCTTAAGAAAAATTATACTGCGTTAACTGCAGTGTTTTCGGTCACCCAGCATTATATCGAGGATATTCCCGATATCAAGATGCAAAAGTTAAATTTGCTCCAAAGCAACCACAAGTACATCGTAATATCATACCTTCCAACTTCGTCAAGCCCGGAGTATAATTTGCACTTGCCGCTAGAGGACCAGCAGAAAATGCTGGAAATAATGTAAATAATGGAAGTGGCAATAATGAGCTGCTCCTCAAAATTTACCAGCAACTTAATTCTTTATCGGAGAGAATCGACAAACAAGATTCAAAAATTAACTTTGCTTTTCAGCGTTTATGTTTTTCAAATGCCCAATAATAACTTGTCATACAGTCATATTCCCATTGATAAGCTTCGCCTCATATCGATCAACGTCAACTCTATCGTTGCTATACATCGGCGCGATTATCTCCTTGAATTTATTGTCAAGCAACAGCCCGACATCATACATCTCACCGAAACCCACCTCAATTCATGGCACTCCATGACATTCAAGGATATTGAATTCGTATGAAATAATATGGTAATAGGTGATGGGGCAGGTGGCACCGGTATCATTTGTCGTTATTGATGAAAATTTGACAACAATGTGCGAATTCAAGATCTTGAATGGTCTACAGCAGGGAACAGTTACTGCGCCCCTGCTTTTCTCAATATTCATTCGCAAGCTATTGAACAGCTTTGATTTTAATGTCTTGCCAACGCGATCATTGGTAGCGTTTGCTGATGATCTGATAATCTATATGGCAGACCGAAAAGCTACAATAGTTCAGACCAATCCTTAAAAAATGTTTAATGATGTGCAGCTCTACACCGACAATTGGTGAATGAAAATCAATGCGCAGAAGCGTGAAACAATTTTGTTTCGGACAACGCTGCAGAGGGCCAGTCAAGACCTGAAATGTAATTGGAAGGATTTCCACATTAAAGATGGTGAGGGTAGTTCAGAACGGGTTCCGCATAAACTCGGTGTTCATCTCAATCAGTATCTGTACTATACTGGACATGCCAAAATCATGTTCAGTAAAGCACAAAAAGTAGTCATGGCTCTTCGGCGACTCTTTCAATCCAGATACATTGATCAAAAAGTCAAAGTTATTTGTTACAAGACCCTGGTTGGACTAGTTTTGACATATGGATGTCAGATCTGGTACAACCAGAGTGCTAGTACTATGGAAAAATTAAGAGTTTTTGAAAGGAAATGTCTTCGTGCATGTACTGGTTTGTACAGAAAGCCTGAGACGGATTAGAAGCATTATATATCGAATAGAAAAATTTATCAAACCGCTAAAATGACAAGAGTCGATATCTTCATATTGAAACTTCTTCGGAATCATATCGCGAGATCTGTAACTGTGAGTGAAAACCCTTAGATTGCACAGCCGTTCCACCTTACCGACGGGTATATTGTGATTTGCCTTACTACCGGCTTCGTTCCTCCAGAAGTATTCGTGTATTTGGACATGAATCGACATGTTATTGATTCTGACGGCGTCCCAATAATATATCACATACACTTGCCAGAAAAAGTATCCGTACAACATCAAAAGAAAGCAACATATTGGGAAATTCATGCTAAAGAAGGCTGCTACAATTAAATATTTAAGCAAAAAAATTTACTCATTAATGAAACTATCTTTTCGATAAATCTTTCCTGCGGAATCCTTTAAAAACTAGATTTTACAAAATAAAAACAAAAAAGGCCGCACTTAAACGAACCAGAAAAATTATCCGTACATGACAATATTAATTGGAAATATTCGAATATTTTATTACATATCAGGGTTTAGTAGCTTGTCGGGATAACCTTTCCTTTTAAGGACCTCCTTAAGTCGATTTTGCATGGAGTGAACCAATTTGGCTATGTCCTGCCTGGTAATTTTGCCCCATTCATTAACGATGACAATTTTCAGCATTTCCTTCGAGGATATGCTGTGCTGACGGATCCTGCACTCCAACAAGTCCGACAAATGCTCAATGGAATTAAGGTTTCAGGATTGGGGTAGCGTACATAGTTGATATTTTGTGTTGTAGAGCAACCAAAGCTTCACATTGTGTACTGTGTGCTTGGGATCATTATCTTACTGGAACCAGAAATCGTCAACAAGCCTCAACTGCTGAACGCTTTGCTTCAAATTCACCTTCGAAATATTAAGGTAACCGTATTGATCCATAGTTGATTCTGTAAACATAAATTGGCTAACTCCTTCTGCCACCATACACCCCCAGACCATCATACCACCTCCACCATGTTTCACAGTTGGTACGAGACTTTCTTTTTCGAGGGCAGTAACGCTCTTCCACCACACTAACGTTCTTCCTTTAATACCAAATATGAAAAATTTGTTTTCGTCAGAGAATAAGACCTGTTCCCAAAACTCTGGTGGCTTGTTTATATACTTTTTTGCGGAGTCCACACGTTTCTTCCTATTCACTTCCGAAATGTATGGCTTCTTACGTGCTATGCGTGAGCGATATCCATCTCTCTTTAGTATTTTTCGTATGGTATCCTCGTGGAGAACCTTGCCAAAATAGTCTTTTATATTTGCAACAATTTTGGGAAGCAGTTACTCGAGATATCTTTTTAACTGCCTGCAAAACGTTTCTTATTTCGCGTTCAGTCAGAATGGAGGGTCAAACACAACGAGGCTTTGACATAATCGAACCAGTTGTATTAAGTGTTCTCCCCACATACTGGACAGAGGAGTGTGTTCTGCCAACTATTTGACCAATTTCCAGCAAAGTTTTCCCTTCACTCTTAAATTTAAGCATAATTTCCCTCTCCTCAGCACTGATTTCACAAATTTTGGGTGTCATGATGTATTCTAGTGCACAAAAAATTTAAAAAAAAACTGCATTTTCTTTTAAACCTATCACAACTTAAAGTAGAACTATTATCGGACCTAAAAAAATTAATATGCATCTGCATGTGTCATCGCATAACGCGGGGAATCCCCCGGTTGGTTCTGTACGGATACTTTTTCTGGTCTATTTTGGTGCCATAAATTGATTTTGTTTGAGTTTCAAGTCTTTTTAAAAAGTAAATATTATTTAGCATATTGGGAATCATACAGAAGTGTAGATTTTATGATATTATAAAAGAATGCATTTAAATTAAGTGGACATATCCTTTTTAATACAATGACAACTTTGTTATCTTGCATGTACGGATACTTTTTCTGGCAAGTGTATATAGACGGGCCACCGATGAGAAGATAAAATATCCTCCGAATCTGAGTTCACGAGACAAACAATTCCAATGGAGATACTCATTTGCTAGATTCGTTGAGGCTGGTCGAGCTGAGATGGAGCAATCTAGGTATTGGTGGCTAAATGACAATGTCTAAATTATTCGTGTTTATTTCCTGTTTTTTTCTCGTTACTTAGTTTTTAGTTTCATTTCATTATTGGTACATTTAGTGTTGTTGTTTATTTGTATTATAAATTAGGGATAGGTTTCAGTATAATGTAGCGTTTTTAGGGTTTTGTACTAAAATACAAAACCCTATTGCAATCACGACCTGTGTCCGTCTGTCCGTCCGTCCGTCCGTCCGTCCGTCCGTCCGTCTGTATGTCACAGCACTTTTTCTCCGAAACTATAGAGGCTACAGGCATGAAACTTTGTGGAAGGGTCAGAAGTGGTGACCTCTTAAAAGTTCAAAGGTGGAAAAATTTTTCAAAGGGGTTTAAGGGGGGTCACCCCATATAGGGAGGTGACCCCTCAAAAAAAAATTTTCACCATTGGTAGTCGAGTAGGGTATCATTGGAAAGGTCTTAACGAGATCTTTTCAAAACAAGTCTTAAAATTGCCTTATGAGTACCGAGGGGGGCAGGGGAAGGCGAAATGTACGAACTTTTCGCGTACCCCCCCCCTCGTGATTGGAAACCTTCCATCCGAAAATTCTGAAAAAAATTATGAATGTAGGCCTTCATGAGTACAACAACAACAAATACATGAGAAGTCGAAATTCGCTCAACTTTGTTAGTAATAGTATGATTTATCGATTTTATGTTTTCTTGAATAAAATCTAAACGGTACCCTTAAATTCAATAAAATTTAACAAACAGATTCCTTTTTATAACATAAATCTTTTCTGAAAGTTTCATAAAAATCTAATAGTATTTAACGAAGTTATAGCGATTTGAATTTTCCCGTATTACTGTGGAACAATATGCCCTGTATTACTATGGAAACATATGGCTATGGAGCCATATGCGCTTTTTATCGATTTAGACACTACAGCTTTGCTAGGATTTGCATGAAAATTTCAGAAATCATAGGTATCATGAAAATGAGTACATACAATTGAAAAAAGTCGAAGAGGCAGGAGAGAGCTCCTAGCAAAAGGGCTTTGTAACCATTCTAGGATTCGAAAAAATAGGTCATGAATCGATGATTACAGTACAGAGGAGTGGGCCCTGAAAAAAATTTCATGAAAGGTAGCCGATGTGAATATCAACTGGGTGTAAAAACATGAAAAATGTGTTTCTTAAAAAATCTGGAAAAATTATCAAGGGAGATATCTATGGGTATAACTAAAACAAATACCTCAGAAGTCAAAATTCTTTCACCTTTGTTAATAATAGTATGATCCTCGAATTTCACATTTTCTCCAATAAAATCGTCTTTGACATGTTTCTTGATTTTATTCGTTGCTGGTTACTGCATTTTGTAAGTTGAGTACAAAACCCTTCTGACATGAGCATAGGTCTGTCTACCCAACTTGTTTTTTTATTGAACTTATTCAGAATTAAGATGTAACATATTAGGTATAGGATAAAAGTTCACTGTTGTGTTAGTAATATAAGTAACTCTTGAATAATGCTGGTTTGTTTTTTCTCCTTTTTCCAATTGAATCAAAAAATATGTAATAATCTTAATTAATTTAAATTTGCTAGTGTTTTTTTTCATTAAATGTGTTTCATTGATAACGTATAAATTTAGAGAGCGATTCGGGTCATTAAGTTTTTCATAGTTTTATTGTTTGGAATTTGCTTTATGCTTTATGCGCTTTTGACCTTGAATAGTACACACGTCGAAATCACCTTCTTCTAACATTTTTCTTCTCCAATAATTTTTCAGAAAAAATTATTTTTAAAAAATATGCAACTCATTCATGTAGCTACAAAGAATTCCATAAGTAATTTAAAAAGCTATCGGAGCCATCCGAGTATAATGTTCAGAGTCTTTAGGAACTTCTTCTACTGAAGGATATTAGCAGAGGTGAGTGTTTTAGTTAAAAAAGAAAGAATAGAAATTACCTAGCTCAGCGGCAGAGCCGCAGGTAGACCATGGCGAGATCATTTGGATCACTACGCCGTTGTTACTAAAATAAAGTTGTTCAATATTGCAAAGATATATTCCTTGCAACGATATGAGATGATCCAAAAATATGCCGCGAGACGCAGCGAACTGAAACTAGCAGTTATAACTTAGGAATTCCCCTTTATTCAGTATAAAACATTCGCTTAAATACTAATTCTGACGACCTAATCCTTATCATAGGTCACTTACATTTGTGTGACTCAAAACTTCAATATTTTGATTATTCATATGCATATTGTAAATTCATTTCGTTGACCGGAGTTAATTTGCCAGCGATAAATTCTTACCCGAGCCAAAAGACACTTGACACCTTAAATATCTATTACTCATTACGGGCAGTCACACTTTCTTTAAAAATTTAATTGTAACAATTTAGCATGTGCTCAATATTGTTGTGATATCTGAGAACTTAAACATATTTCTTGAATTTACCACAACGTTTGTCGAGAAGTGGATTTAGGTGAAGAATGTAAGCTTGAATATATATATTGTGAATCGTTATTTTCAATGTGCCGTTCCTTTGACAGTCAGTCTCGTATCGGCCTTTCCCGATGTAACATGTCTATTGTGTTCAATACAAATATGTATCAATTAACGTGTGTATTATTATTGTCTCATCATACCAACTAGTCACTTTCATCACCCAGTCACAATAAGTTGGCGACGAGGATTAAAACGTTTGCAACTGCCAGTGAAAACCAGTGCGACACAGTGAAACAGTTAGATTCCGCCGCGTAGCCGCCACGTTTTCAGCCGCCATTATTTTCGTGTCGTTTCCGAGACAGCTCCAGCTGGAAAAATGGATCAACAACAATTCGAACAATTTCTCTCAGTCTTCACTGCCGCATTGGGGACAAGTGGATCCGGTTCAGCTCCCCAAGTCTCACCATTCGAATCATATGACGCCAAGAAGGAAAGATTTACTTTTTATTTAGAACGTTTTGACAATTACTGTAGTCTCAAAAATGTGGATTCCCCTATCACAATGTCTCAATTGTTGTGTGCATCAATTGGCTCTACGCATTATAACAACTTAGCTGCATTATTGGGTCCTGAGAAACCCATGAAAGATATTCCATTTGTTGAGCTAATCAAACTTTTCAAAAATATGTTGTCACCGCCTGTCTCAACTGTAGTCGCTCAGCGTTATTTCCTAAATGTTACTCAGCAGCCAACACAATCATTCTCAGCATTCGTTGCATCCCTGAAGGAGAAATCGAAAGATTGTAATTTTTATGTTGAATGTAAATGCAAATCAGTGATTTCCATTGCTGACACCTTTTTATGTGCCCAATTTATTAGAGGAGTAAAAGACAACTGGGTTCGAGAACAGCTCTTACAACACTATGCGTTCAAAAATTTCGATGAGCTGCTCAACAAAGCCACAGCATTGGAAGCATCACGTTTTGAAAGCAACCAGTTTACCAAAATCCCAGATAATTTCACCAATGTCAGTAGTGACACAAACAACGTCACAAGGGTCAACAGGTCACATAGGAAATCACAACCCAACGAAAGTCGAAATACAAGTCCTAGTTCACACCAACGCTCACAGTCCCAACACATGACACGGGTTGACTATCGTTCTTTGGGCGCTGATGGACTCTGTCTCAAATGTGGTTGGGCAAACCACAAGGCAAATCAATGCAAAATCGACCGCAACGCGCTTAAATGCACTTCCTGCAAGAAAATTGGTCATGTGTCCAAGGTCTGTATCATCACCATTCTTCGAAATTCAAAGACACATGCCATCGCAACACAGTCTTCTCAGAATGATCAAAACTCTGACTCAGAATATGGTATTGGTCACATTCACTGCACTGAAGACTTATACGAGCTCAGCCCAGGTTCTGATAAATTTATCGTCAAAGTGTTTCTCAATGGCAAGCCACAGGCATTTGAAGTCGATTCAGGAGCCAAATTCTCACTTCTATCAGAGACAGCATTCAAACGTCTTGGTCTCAATGCTACACTACAACCAACACAGGTATCATTCCGCTCTTACTCAGCTCATATAATAAGGCCCTTAGGGAAAGTCTTACTGTCGGTAAAATATAAAAATAGAGAAATTGATGCGGACCTATTCATTGTTCCTGCAGGATTTGATGCACTTCTGGGTCGAATATGGATTCGCACTCTCGGAATTGATCTCAAAGAAATCGATAAAGAACGGCTCACTTCAGATCATGTAGTTACAATCAACGCTGTCACTCCTCTTGAAGACATACTCAGACAATACGCAACTATTTTCGAAGAACGCATAGGTTGTATGCCAAACCTAGAAATAAAACTTCAGCTCAGGGAAGGAGTAAAACCCATCTTTACTAGAGAACGTGATGTCCCTTTTGCACTGCGCCAGCGAGTTGAGGAAGAACTTGCAACTCTTGAGTCGCAAGGTATTATTACTCCAGTATCCTCAAGCGACTGGGGATCACCACTCGTCGTAATACCTAAACCTGATGGAGGGGTTGGTTTATGTGTTGATTACAAATGTGGAGTCAACGCAAAATTAGTCTCAGCTAATCATCCAATTCGTCGCATTGATGAAGTCTTGCACAGCCTCAGAAATTCAAAGTACTTCTGCAAACTCGACCTGTACAAGGCATATTTACACTTCAAAGTAGATGCGGAAGGACAGAAAATCCAAACAATCACGACACACAAGGGTACATTTCAAATAAATCATCTCAGTTTTGGTATCAAAACAGCACCATCTGAATTCAATAGAATACTCTCACAAATTCTCAATGGCCTATCAAACGTTGAAGCATATTTTGATGACATTATCTGCCATGGCTCATCAATGGAAGAATGTACAAGAAACCTGATTGCTTGTTTAGAACGACTCAAGGAAAACGATCTCCATCTAAATAAAAATAAGTGTTCCTTCTTCAAAGAAAGTATCAGCTATCTTGGTCACATAGTCTAATTTAATAAAGTTGAAATGTCACCTGTGAAAATTCAAGCCGTCTTCAACATGCCACGTCCTAAAAATGTAGAGGAATTAAGACGATTCTTGGGTATGGTGACATATTATGCAAAATTCATTCCTGATTTCTCCACAAAATCTTTTCATCTACGACGCCTACTCAAAAAAGATGGAAAATTCGTTTGGTCAGCCTCCACTGAAGCTGCTTTCTTAAACCTAAAGTCGGAGTTGTGTAGCGAAAGGGTATTAACACCTTTTGATCCAGCAAAACCCTTGATCCTCACAACAGACGCCAGCCCGATCGGTATTGCAGCTGTTTTGAGTCATGAAGTGGAAGGTCATGAAAAGCCTATTGCTTATGCCTCTCGAGCTTCGACCCAAGCTGAATGCAATTACAGTCAACTTGATAGAGAAGCCTTGGCTATCATTTACGCAGCCACACACTTCTACAACTATGTTTATGCCAGAAACTTCACCCTTGTCACCGATAACGAGCCGCTGTCTCGTATCTTTCATCCACATCGAGCATTGCCTCAGATGACATCTGCCCGTCTTTTACGCTATGCCTCCTTTCTAAGTGGATTGGACTTCACGGTACGCTGTAAAAAAGGAAAAGACAACGAGAAGGTAGATTGTCTTTCTCGGGCTCCAATTTCCCAACTGCTCATAACATCTGAAACATCAATGAATGAAGAAGTCAATGCATTGTATGCTGAAACTATACTTCAAATCTCCAGCCCAGCTATAACTTCAGAAACTATTATAGAAGAAACAGCCAAAGATGAAAACCTTCAAACCCTGATGACCAGCCACAGAACCAGTCAAAGAGATGAACCATTCACCATCTTTAACGGTATGCTTTTCAGATTGGACCGCCTAGTCATACCAAAATCTCTACAACGCCAAATCCTGGAAGAACTGCATGCCTCACACTTGGGCATTACAAAAATGAAACAACTTTCCAGACGATATGTATATTGGGAACGTTTAGACAAGGACATCGAGCAAATTGTTAAAACCTGTGAATCCTGTGCCGAAGTCCGGCACAATCCACAGAAAGCCGCTATTCATCCATGGGACCCAGCAGATGACAACTGGGAGAGGGTACATGTTGACTATGCAGGCCCCCTTGAGTACCATTATTTCTTAATGTGTGTCGATGCAAAATCCAAGTGGGCTGAAGTTCGAATACTCAAAGAAGCACCATCATCAGCATCAACTATCACACTCCTTGAAACCATATTCTCTGTGCATGGCTACCCATCTGTCCTAGTATCAGATAATGCTGCCATATTTAAAAGTGAAGAGTTCCAGACACACTGTAAAGAGAGGGGAATGTTTCAGAAGTTTATTGCGCCAGGTCACCCATCAACTAATGGCCTTGCAGAAAGAAATATACAAACCCTGAAAAGAAGATTGAAAGCTGCAGCTGAAGACTCATCACCAATAGCCACAAAAGTACAAAATATCCTTTTTCGATACCGTGCTACACCATCAGCCTCCGGACGGTCACCAGCAGAACTTTACCTGAAAAGGAAAATTAGAATACGCCTTGATGCTCTCCTGCCTAACAGAAAAGCAGTAATGCCAACGAGCCGAAGCAGCTGTCACATCCACTCATTCTAAATGGGAGAGAGAGTTCAGGCTAGAATACACCTGAACAATCAAGATAGCTGGCAATTTGGGACTGTCGAACAAAAACTGGATCAGTACCATTATATCATTGACTTAGAGTCAGGCCGAACTATAAAAAGGCACATCAACCAACTAATTTCAACAATGGTCCCGAAGAAACAAGTCACCTTTTCATCTCAGCAAAGACCAGCCCCAAGCCCAGGTGTTCCATATCGACACATGCCAGCTGATGAGCTAACACCAATGGACACACAGCCTACTCCATTGACTGCGCCAGGTGTCAATCAGCCAGAAAAACTTACTGGCACTCCTGACCAACAGACACCAGCAGACGGGAACACAAACAACCCGACGCTACCACCACGCAGATCTGCTCGTCAACGATGTCCTCCAAACTTCTTGAAAGACTATGTCACCGAATAATAGAATTAAAATTATATTTCTATATGTTTAATTAAGTGGGGGAGGCTATTGTGAATCATTATTTTCTATGTGCCGTTCCTTTGACAGTGAGTCTCGTATCGGCCTTTCCCGATGTAACATGTCTATTGTGTTCAATACAAATATGTATCAATTAACGTGTGTATTATTATTGTCTCATCATACCAACTAGTCACTTTCATCACCCATTCACAATAATATATATATGAGTAATCAATTACAATATTGATTTTTCTTGAATGAATATGCATTGCATATTGCACGTTTATTTTTTATTGGTAATTGCATATTGCATATAGGTATGTACTACACGAGGGACGAGATCGATATATCCGTGCGACGTAATGAAAGCTTCAATGTAGAGCAAAATTGTCGTATAGATTTACATTAAACTGATGTGAAAAGGGTAAAATGATCCAATTAAAGTTTAGCTAAGATTAAAAGTAGGTTAAGTGACATATGTATGTCAATAGAAAAGTCTCAATAAAGTACTTTCCTTCGGGATATCTAAAAGGAACGAGGCGGATGAAGAAAAATCATTACAGGTTGACTTCGATTTAAGTGTGGAAAATTTTCAGAGTCATCATCACAAACTTTTAGAAAAAAACAGCTTACAACTTGAAAGATTGCAATAAAATACATGGAATCGATACCAAATCAGTTTCCTCGTTTTAAGAAATTGAGTGGCTATCATTTTGTTTTACTATGATTTGGCACCGATTCTATAAATTTAATTTCACCCTTTTTAGTGTGGATTAAAGTCGTTTTTATTTATTTATTAATTTTTTTTTTAATAGTGCTTTCTACTAATTTGTATCAGCTTTAAGTTCAATTTTCTCAGGTTTGGTTTTGATGGAAATACTTTCTCATTACAAATTATACGGGTTCGCCCGGAACTATCGAGCTCACGTGAATGCTTTAAAAAATACCACATGACATCTGATGGTCAATTCGACAAAAGCATTTCCAAATATGCAATGCATATAATCGTTTTTTTTTCGCTCAGGCATATTTCCGTACAACCACTCATATGTACGAGTATTTGGATAATCTATTTGCTCTAGTTATACCAAACAGAATGAGAGTACAAAGCTAATCATGTTAACTAAATCGTAACTCTTTAGTAAATTTCATCACTCATTCATGCATCATTGGACTGAACGAGTTCCATAAGTCAATGCCACCATCTCTACTTAATTATAATTAATTATGCCTCGACCAAATGATAACTGAAAATTTGAGTCACTGAACCAGCAATAACTGGTCCGTCTACAATTATGGCCAAAACTGTTATATTTAGCTACAAATCTTCTTTTCTTCAATTTGATATGCCAAAACTTTAAAATCTAGCCGAAATTAAGTGTCAAGATCATTGAATTCTTATTGCGTACAATTGAAAAATTTGAAACGTTTGCCGCCTCCAGACAAAACTAATGAGATATTAATACATGCACGTAAAACATATTTTATTTTGAATGAAAAACTTACAATCACGTCCATACAATCTTTACAAGTTAATTCAATAACAACAAATGAGAAAAAATCAAGCGACACACGAGCCACGCTTAACATTCACAGAAAATGCGCAATCTTTCATTTAAAAACAAAGATCCCACAAAAATTGTTGCGTATTTTTACGCGCTAACGTAAAATTATCATCATATGAATTTTCGAATAAATTACTTCCTCATGGGAAAAACGCTGCCAAATGCGTTTTAGCGCTTGAAGCGAGATTGATTGTGAAGGAAATTGGGTCATAGATTACTTTGGATTGAAGTAGGGTAGCCCAGTTTTAATCGCAAAAATTGAATTACGTAGGGCTTTGCTTTCAGGATGCCGTCCGAGTTTAGCTAATCAGAATTTCATCATGTGCCTGAATCAGTTCGTAACATACTAAACGTAGCAAAGATCACGAAATAGTGGAGATAAGAACTAGAAACTGTTCATTTATGCACATGTGCATGTTAATGGATGAATTGTTACGATAGATACTTCGGCATGGAGGCGCCTTTCTTCGTAGTGTTTTCAAATTCAAATGCACAGCCATAATTTTCTGCACGTATTGAATGTTATTGGATTTTAAAAAACCGCTTTGATTGGGTTAAGTATGTTAAATAAGACGCTAATAGTTATAATTAATCGTTTGTAACTGACCTTAACCTGTCTAGATGCAGATTATACAAAGATTATTCAGCATGATGTTATTTTCGTTTGATTCGACTGAAAATTTAGCATGGTGCATATAATGCATTTTCTTTGGAAACGGTTTTTGTATTGGATTAAAATTTTATATTATTGATTTCTGTATAAATCGTATATGGAAAATTATACACTGAATGTACACCCTAAAAAAGACTTTTGGAAAAAAAAGAAAACCGATTTCAAAACGCCCTAAAAAGGATGAAATCATTTTTATGGAAGCGGTGCCATATCAGTTTTTATGTTGAAACGGGAAAATTGATCTGGCACCGTTTCCATAAAATTTATTGCATTATCACTATTATTGGTCGAGTAGGATGTCATTGGAAAGGTTTTAAGAAGATCTTTTCAAAACAAGTCTTAAAATTGCCTTATCGGTACCGAGGGGGGGCTGGGCCAGGGGAAATATACGAACTTTTCACGTACCCCCCTCGCGAATGGACATCTTCCATCCGAAAAATCTGAAAAAAATCATGAATATAGGCCTTGATGAGTACAACAATAACAAATACATGAGAAGTCGAAATTCACTCAACTTTGTTAGTAATTGTATGATTTATCGATTTTATGTTTTCTTTCTAAACGGTACCCTTAAATTCAGTAAAATTCAGTACATAGATGACTATTTATAAGATTGATCTTTTCTGAAATTTTCATAAAGATCGAATGGTATTTAACGAAGTAATAGCGATTTGAATTTTCCGTATTACTATGGAACAATATGCGCTGTATTACTATGGAAACATATGGCTATAGAACCATATGCGCTTTTTACTGACTTAGACACTACAGGTTTGCTAGGATTTACATGAAAATTTTAGAAATGATAGGTATCATGAATATCTTTGAAAATCGGTTCAGTTAGTGGTATCAGTAATCATAAAACAAAATAGTGGCTGTTTTAAATGCGGAGATTGAATAATTTTGAGTTATTTTCCCCCAACTTCAACGTTTAAGGTGCATGCTTTGAACACTTGATTTAATTTAATGAATGACTGAAGATGAGTACCTAAAATGAATACTCATAGGTGTAACAAGCCGAAGAGGCAGAAGAGAGGACTTTGTAGCCATTGTAGGATTCGAAAAAATAGGCTATGAATCGATGATTACAGTACAGGGGAGTGGCTCCTGAAATAAAAAAATTTCATCAAAGGTGGCCAATCTGAGTATCAAATGAAAGTTCTTTACGAGTGCTTTTCAAAACAGTTCTTAAACTGACAGTTTTTGCTTCAGTGGGGGCACGGGGGGGAAATACATGAAAAATGCGTATCCTCCCTTGCTAATGAACACCTGTGATCTAAAAAATCTGAAAAAATTATCAAGGGAGATATTTATGAGTATAACAATAACAAATACCTCAGAAGTCAAAATTCGATCAACTTTGTTAATAATAGTATGATCCTCGAATTTCACATTTTCTCCAATAAAATCGTCTTTGACATATTTCTTGATTTAATTCGTTGCTGGTTACTGCATTTTGTAAGTTGAGTACAAAACCCTTCTGACATGACCGTAGGTCTGTCTACCCAACTTGTTTATTGTTCACTAAACGTTTACGGTTTCTGCCACATTGTCAAGGTTTGTTCAAAACTACAGTAACAAAATGTTGCATGTTTTTCCACATTTGAGTAGCTGCCATTTTATTTCATATGGTTCGACTTTGGATTTTTTTATAGTGAGTTTTATCACACACTTGAATGAACTTTGGACGAATTTTGGTTTAAATCGGAGCTATAATTTGACCGGAATAGAAATCACGGATTTTCATCTAAAACTGCCACCATTTTGTTTTGGCTTAGCCAAGTTGAATGATTAACATAACTAACTGAAATATTTACACAACACATCATTTCTTAAAATTTGGCAAAAATCGAAGAAAAATTGCGAATACTGGGCACAAATTCGTTATAGAAAGATATAAAGAAATAAAGACGAAATTGCGTTTTTCTGTAAAAACAAAAGTTTTTTTATTGACAAAGTTATGTACATGTATTTCCACTTTTATCACTTATAAACAAATTACTAACTCACCTGTAAAAACAAAAAACAACATTTAAAGCCTTTATTCCAGGTCTTGATATTTCTTTTACATGAAATAATCTTTGAACATTATCATGACTCTCAATAATTAACATAATCTCACATTTACATTAGACTGACAGTGACACTTGTGAAGGAGTCCCTGTCAAACGTGATATCGATCAAAGTCTGTGGGTAAGGCGGTAAATTCAAAATAATTAATAAAATTATAATTAAAGAAAAGCGATGACGCTAGTGTAGTTATTTTCTTTACACACACACATATATATATATATATATATATATATATATATATATATATATATATATATAAATATATATATATATATATATATATATATATATATATATAAATATATATATATATATATATATATATATATATATATATATATATATATAAATATATATATATTTTTTTTTAAGCCGTCGGGCCTTGCTTTGTTGTGTGAGCTGACGCGTTTCGACTACTTTGAGTCATCTTCAGTGTCCTTTAAAGAAAAAAAATATATTTATTTTGTTTGTTTGATATATATATATATATATATATATATATATATATATATATATATATATATATATATATATGTATATATATATATATATATATATATATATATATATATATCTATATATATATATATATATATATATATATATATATGTATATATATTCTTACATGCCCAAACAATTCTGCGAGCTACTATCACAATTGTTGTCGCAACTATTAATTACATCATGATCAATAAACGAATGTACTCGAAAGCACAAGAGTCGACCAAGCATGATCAATATCTGAAAGTGACGTCACTGCGGGGGGTATTCAGAATTGCTCTAATATTCCAGTTAGTTCTCGCCAGAACATTCACCAATATACGAGAAATGGATTGAATGACTAGAGACCCTATATAATGCCGAGCTGAATGAATGGGGAGCGATAGTAAAACTGCGATAGAGTGGAGCACGAATTGAAGACGATATTGATTGATAGTGAAGTAATTTTCGTGATACAGACAGTTGGAATATAAATTTATAGACAAGTTAATAGCATTTTAATTATTTGTAAAATAGTGAAATTGATGATTGTGCATTCTTAGTAAAAAAAAACTCTTTTAGCTTAATTTAAAAGACGGCGCGTTTTTACTTTCCCGGAACAATAAGATTAACGGCCGCGAACCACAACACGCGACAGTGGTGTCGAGAAGTGAGAAAGAAAAATTGGAAAGTGAAAACTTTTAACCGTTTCTAAATGCACAATAGTGAAATTCAACGTAGAAACTAGTGGAAAAAAAGCCGAAATAATAAAAATGCCACGAAGCTTAAATTTAAAAATGAATGAATTGACCAAATCGGAGCTTAAGGAGGAGTTGGAACAGCAAAATCTGGCTACACAAGGTACAAAGGCCATACTGATTGCACGCTTGTGTGATGTGACCGAGTCAGAAGGCGTGCATCTGGATTTGGGAGAGCCCTCAGATGCGGAAAAAGGCACAGAAGGTGTAGAAGCAGAAACACCAAAATCAAAGGAACCAGAGATTGCGCTGATGCAGCAAGAGCAGCGACAACAAGCATTCCAAATCAAGGCAGACATCGAATGGAAGCTGGAAAAATAGTCAACCGAAATAAAAACGGAGCTCGCTAGTCTGACTAACCAAATTAAATGCGTTGACGAGAAGGTCTACCAGGTCGAGAAGAAGGTCAGCCAGGTCGAGGAGAGAATCAACAATGAGATGGAAAAAGTGAAAAAACAATTGGAAGCAGCGAAGGCAGCAGTAACCACCTCAGTAACCCCGCTTACAACCGCAGCGCAAAGCACATCCAGAAATGTGAAAGCACCAATATTTGACGGGCAAACGGCCTGGACTATTTACAAGACCCAGTTTGAAGCTGCTGCAAGGGCAAATCACTGGAATGAGCAGGAACGAGCAACTGCACTGATTCTTGCTCTAAGAGGCCCAGCTGCTGAGCTTTTGCAGACGATCCCCGATGAATTGCACTCAAACCCGAATGCTATAATGAATGCGCTCGACATGCGTTATGGAGACGATCATCTAAAGCAGATTTATTGGTCACAGCTAAGGCATCGGGTGCAGAAGTCTGGTGAAACCCTACAGCAGCTAGCCCAAGACATTGAGCGACTAGCACTTTTGGCTTACCCAGCTTACGACCCTGAACATTGAGATGACGCAGCAACAGAAGCATTCATTAGCGCATTAAAGAATCAGGAATTGCAACAAGCCGTGCATTTAGCTCAAAGGCAACCATTTAAGGACGCATTGGCTTATAGTCTGAGCTATCACTGCCAGGGTTCACGAGGTAGTGGCAGACGAGTGCAGGTGCTACAAGTAAATGGTGCGCCCAGATGCTGGAATTGCGGTGAGAAGGGGCACTAGCAAAAAGATTGCAAGAAGCGAAGAAAACGGAGCTATTTTCCATTGCTGTGGAGATCCCGACCGAGTCGGTGGTGTTCCCTCTAATTGCAAGCCACGAATTCGACTCCGTACCAAAAATCTACCGTGAAGGGAAAAAATACAAGATAAGAAAATTTTTCTTCTTGAGCACCCCTACCTTACAATTCACCGATTCATCACTCGCGCGAGCACGCCCTATTGTTGTAGTGGCGTTGCGGATTCACGATATCATCTCGACTGGCCTTTTACACGTGGGGCTTCTGTGGGTAGCACTTGACTTTGGTTTAAACACAATAATTTTGCACCTATTTAGCTCACTTTCACTAGCAAAATAAATCCCGATTGACAACTAGGCTCGGATAATACACTAAAGTTCTGCCAAAGAACAAGCATCTACTCACATCTTACACGACACTCGGATTGGCGGCCATCTTCTCCGGAGTCTTCCTCCTTCCCATTCCACCACAACTTTCAACTTCCTCCCCAGCTGTCAAAACGCGGGTTAGTGACAGCGAGTGATTAAAAGGTCGTTCGGAACCGTCAACGTCAATAACGACCTGCGTATCGTTGTCAGTGGCATAGGGCTGATTTATTGCACCTTCGATACGAGACTCCATGGCCTAGGAAATGCAACGATAAAAACGTATGATAAGGTCGATGCCTATATTAAATTTCGTAGACAATGGAGAAAGATTCCTCTTTCAGTGATTCTACTAATCATAATCTCAGGCCAGAATTTCCCAAAGGAATTTAATATTTATCTTCATGTATTCAAAGATGTTAGTACCCAGATGTATATAACTGACAAATAATAAAGGATTCACCAGTTCATGTGTTAAAGAGGATCCTCCTGAGGAAGTCACCTATGAACTTAACAACATTAGATCTGCTGATAAAAATTCGGCCAACGCTGGTGCACCCGTTAATGATCAGACCGACAATAACTTTAGAACCTTTACTGACCTGTCTACATAACATTACTCCCAGATGACACAGATACCCTAGAAATAAATATGTCCCTGAGCAAAAACCACACTGAAGCCCTCAGAAAAATCATTTACGAAAACTATTTGAACCCGATGACATCTCATTGTAGCGCCCCATCACTATCGGATGGAAGTTCACGCCACGAAGATTATCTTACCACGAGCGAACAGAAGATCACAGAAGTGCTACTAAAGAAGGGGATAATTATACCCAGTAATTACCCATATACTTCTGCCAAAGTCTTAGTTAGGAAGAAAAGCGGAGAGTTGAGATCGTATGTGGACTACAGAGCCCTAAACAAATAGACCACACGGGACAATTTTCAGCTGCCACTTATAGAAGACTGCATCGATTATTTGGCAAGAAAGAAGTTCTTTTCAATTTTAGGTTTGCGTAATGGATTCCATCAAATTAGAATGGCATCTGAATCTGTAAAATACACAGCATTCGTAACTCCAAACGGTCACTATCAATACTTGTGGATACCCTTCGGACTTAAAACTGCTTCTGCTGTATTCCAGTGCTTTATATGCGAAATATTTAGAGATGTGCTCGAGCCTGGATCCATTGTCGTCTACATGGATGATATACTGATCGCAACCGCATCCCTTGAGGACCATATTGAGGTGCTAGGTCGAGTGTTGAAATGTATTACCGAAAAGAACCTTGAGTTAAAATTGGGTAAATGTAGATTTGCATTTGAAGAGATCGAGTGTTCAGGGTACTCTGTCAGTGCCTCTGGAGTGCGTCCAAGTAAGGCCCATACAAAAGTCATCAAGCAATATCCTATACCGCAGAACTAGAAGGAACTTAAGTCTTGCTTAGGATTGTTCTCCTATTTTCGGAAGTTCATCCCATCAGTCTCAAAAATAGCCAAACCGCTGCAATACCTCACCCGCGAGGGTGTAGCCTTTGAATTCACTGAGGAATATAATGCGGCCTTATTTGAACTGCGCACTAAGTTAGCCGCTGCATCATTATTAGCAATTTATGATCTGAAAAAAGAAACTGAACTTCATTGCGATGCTTGCTCCTCTGGCTATGGAGCAATATTGTTACAAAGGCAAGTCGATAAAAAGTTTCACCCTGTACTATTTTTTGAAAGCTACCACACCTGCTGAATCTCGTTATATTGTGTATGCACTGACGCGCTTTCGAGTTTATATAAAAGGCAAAACTTTTAAGATAATAACAGATTGTAGCTCTCTGACGCACACTCTTAACAAAAGATATGTAAATCCAAGAATCACCAAATGGGCGGAGTATCCATGGTCGGTTGAGCCGGTGCTACACTTCTTGCCTTTCTTCAAATGACGAATCAACAACTGATACTGATTCTAGAGCTACTATTTCTGATGCAAAACAGATGATGGATCCTTGTTGCGTCACTTACGTTCTTATTTACGCTCAACTTGACTTACCCTTAGACCATTATCCCGAATCAACCAAAGCCAGTACTAATGCTCCTCGCAGTCCTGTCCTAATGTACGCTGTCCCTCATGCCAACACTGACGACCCTTTCATGTATCCTGCTGTTAGAATCAATGATTCCGTACAATAAGAATGCCAGCATCTCAGCAGATGTACCTCCCGGAAGCACAACTGAAGAAATATTAGCCATTGTTGATAGTAACGATTTCGACTTTTTTATCCAAGTCACGCAAAAGCGGGACGAACGCATCCAATAACTTGGCAAACAACTTAGCTTATGTCCAGTCTCAGGATACCAGCTATTGGACGGCCTTGTCTTTAGAAGAAATGAATCCGGACAAACGCAAATGTACGTACCATTAGAAATGGAGGATAATGTGATTCGTTTGACGCATCAAAAGATTGATCACCTAGGAATAGAAAAAACCTGAACCTGATAGGAAAAGTCGCAAAATTCATAAGAAACTGCGGAAAATGTATTATGTACTCGTCACTGCATCGTCCCAATCAACATAATCTACCAACCTACCAATTTATACTGTACTCGTACACTTGGACCATTTCGGGCCTTTACCTAATATCAACTCAAAGAAAACACACATATTGCTAGTTGTAGATGGATTCACTAAATATGTTAAACTATATCCAGTTAGCTCGACAAGTACACGAGAAGTTATCAATAGCCCTGATAAATATTTTAGTTATTACAGCCATCCCAGACGCATAATAACTGACCGAGGAACTTGTTTCACCTCTTTGGATTTTAGCACATACTCGTACTTGGCTAAACAGAACATCATGTGAAGTTGCCGTCGTCTCTCCACAAACCAACGGGCAAGTGGAAAGGGTAAATAGAGTTTTAAAACTTATGCTTGCCAAACTTAATGAGCCCATTAATCATGCCGATTGGTCTAACCTTTTGTCCCAGATTGAGTATGGCATTAACAATGCCATCCACAGTACCACTAAACAGTCTCCTAGTAAACTTCTGTTCGGGATAGCGCAGAGAGGTAAAAATGTGGACGAATTAACTGAATACTTAAGCGAGGAGCCAGATGAGGACTCAGATCGCAACCTAGATGATCTCAGGGCACACGCTGCCTTCGCCATGCAAAAGTCACAGGACAACAACCTCCAGTACTTCCAGAAACACAGCGAACCGTCCCAAACTTATAACGTAAGAGAATCTGTCATCATTCGTAGTGTAGACACCACCATAGGCACGAATAAGAAACTAATCCCCAAGCACCGCGGACCGTACCTTACACACAAAATATTACCAAATGACCGATACGTTATTAAAGACATCGAAATTGTCAACTGACTCAGTTGCCTTATGACGGAATTGTAGAATCCTCGCAGGGGTCTGGATCACAAACCACCGAAGTACAGAGCAACACAAACCCTTTTGAAACCGAATCGTCACTTTAAATTTGCTTTTCATATTGTAACCATAGAAAAGAGAGAGAAAACCCGAATTGTCACTTCAGATTTGCTTTTCGTATTTTGACAATTAGTCGAGGCTGACTTACTAGTCAGGTTAGCCGAGCTGTGATATAAACTTAGTATGCATAAAAACCACTAGCTAATGCTTGTATAAGAACTATTCGTCAGTGCATGAACCATTCTAAAGCTGTAACCCGAATTGAATTTTACAAGATTAGGAAATAGAAAGAAGAAGAGACTGAGAAGGAACTGACAGAAAGATTCAAATTCAATCGCTGAGCTAACTAGACGGTTTTTTATCGGTCCGCGAGTTTGTAAAGTTTCAAATAAGGGGCGATTAAAATATATATATTTGTATACATAAACATAAAGTGAACTCCGTAAAGGCAAATTACTTCAATAAATTTACATAAAAATATCCTTCTAAACCTTACCATTCTTTCACACTTATTCGATAACCATCTCCTTCGTTTTCAGTAAACTATGGCACATAAGTTTCTTAAAAGCTTCATGAAAATGATTTATTATAGTAAAGAAAACTCAACTATGCATTTTCGTGTTTATCTTGAAAGTTATAGAAGGAAAAGTATCGTCTTTAGTATGGAAATCACTAATTTTAGATTTCTAGGCAAACTCGTATAATATACAGGGTTATCCATTTCGTGGTAGGAAAGTATAACCCTGCCATTTGACGTCTGTCAGAACTAAATGTCACCCAGAGCGTGTTTTTGTTTAGTTGAAGGTTTGCCATTTAGAAACATGGATCGTTTAACAGTCGAAGGATGCATTAAAATTATTAAATTTTATTATGAAAATGGGGATTCTGCTGTATCAAGATTTAGGGCTTTAAGAGCCGATTATGGTCGACATAATCGACCTACACAGCAAAAAATTTCGAACACAGTGAGAAAATTTGAAGAGACTGGATAGGTTATTGATATTGCAAGGCCTGTGCATCATCGCAACATTCGTTCTGCTGAAAATATCCCTGTCGTTGCTCAAAGTGTAGAGGAAGACCCGAATTTGTCGATTCCTCGACGTGCTCAACATTTGGGCTTATCTTACGGCTCATTGTGGCGGATTTTGCATTTGGATTTGCATCTCCATCCGTACAAAATCCAACTCACTCAAGAACTTAAGCCTCAAAACCATACACAACGCAGAATGTATGCGGATTGGGTGATTGAACAACAAGCCATTGATAACGATTTTTCGAACAAAATTTTCTTTAGTGATGAGGCTCATCTTTTGCTCATTGGTTACGTAAATAAACAGAATTGCCGCATATGGGGCAATCGTAATCGTATAAAGGCCTTTGCATCCGGAAAAGTGACCGTTTGGTGTGCATTATGGTCTGGTGGTGTTATTGGCCCGTAATTTTTTGAAAACGATCAAGGAAGAGCCATTACAGTAAATTCTGACCGCTATGGACGGACGTTAACCGATTATTTTTGAAGAGAAATTGAAGATTATGATCTGGAGAATATGTGGTTCCAACAGGATGGAGCCACACGCCTCACAACACAGGCTAATCGAGCACTTTTGCAAGAGAAATTTCCAGGACGCGTAATTTCGAGATTGCCGAAAAGCCGAAAAGTTATTGAAAATTACCTCAAAAAGATTGAGGCCTGTAAGAGGTCCCGTGGAGGACATTTGAATGATGTTGTGTTTCACGTATAATGGCAAAGTTCAATCTTTATATTAAATAAAAAATTTCGTTTCCATTTGAATATTTTATGTATTTTTTTTAGCTTTACTTTCCCAAGCGTAAAGTGGATAACCCTATATTTAACGAAACTAACGAATCAATTTTCAAATAGCGATTAGCTAACTAATCTACAGTCGTTCAATCCTTATTATTTCTTGAGGGAATTTTGCAAGTCTTACGTAAAACATCTACATCTAAGGATGTCAGAAGGATCATCTAACAAGTTTATCAGTAAGTGAAGGACGAATGTGAAAGATAAATGCAATTATGAAATTTCATCCAATGGTATTGCTCTGAATCATCTTGTATTGCATCATTTAAGCTGCATTTAGAACTAATTTATTTGGTTATTTCCGGTAGAAATGATTAACTAAAATGTACCGTTTCTGGAAAAAAATTAATGATACTAATCATTTTTATCATATATGATCAAAAAATTTGGTATCTCCATCAAATTCTTGAAGAGTCGCAAAATAATTGGCAAATTATAAGATCTTAAAAATTCAATGTCTCGCCATCAATGTACCATATTGAACTGTTAATATTTACAGAGTCCTTGCCCTTGCGGAAAACAAGCCCCTTCTATCCATCCCCGTTCAAAATTGATGCATGAACATACTGTCGCGTGTTATGGTTCGCGGCCACTAATTTTAATGTTCCGGAAAAGTGAAAACGCACTGTCTTTTGAATTGAGTTAAACGAGTTTATTTACTAAAAAATGCACAATTATTAATTTAACTATTTCACAACTTGTCTATCAATTTTTACTTCAACTGTCTATCACTTCACAATCAATATCGCTCTTAATTCGCACTCCACACTATCGCAGCTTTACTTTATCGCGGTTGCAATGAATCCCTCCATTCATTCAGCTCGCCTTTATATAGGGTCTCTAGTCATTCAATCCATTTCTCGTACACAAGCGAACTACCTGGAATATTCGAGCAGCTTAATGAATGGGGCAGTGACGTCACTTTCAGATGTTGATCATGCTTGGTGGGTTCTTGTGGTTTCGAGTACATTCATTTTGTTGATCATGAGGTTCTTAATGGTTGTGAAAACAATTGCGACAGTAGCTCGCAGAATTATTTGTACATGGAACAATACATAAAAAACAGCAACAAAAAAAAATATACGTGATGAATTGATAACCTCCTTACCTTTGGCAGTCGGTTAAAAATTGTTGAAAATATGTTAGTGGCTCATACATTTTCGATTTGCTTTGTATGCACAATTCTGAAACGACAGTCATCAGACACCTCACGAGCCATGAATTTCGTCAAAATTGGTCGGACTTGTTGTGTTTAGAAATTGATGTTAAATATCCGTTCAGGACTGCAAAGGTGGACTGCTGCCTCAGCAAGTGAAACATCCGAGCTCAGCTGGAATAGCCTTGCCTGGTGACGTAGGCAGCTACCGTTGCAGTGTCATGCGACGGGTTCTTTCCGCCAGCGCAAAGAGCCACTACAAAAAATTTCACACGTATGAATTTTTTTGAAGTGGCAACAGGATATATTCGACAGGTGTCGAAGGCCGAGGTAACCAACCGAAGGATAAACAATAACGCGACGACCTTTCAAAATTAGCCACGCGTGATGTTCGACACGAACGAGTGAGTAGTTGGAGTAGGAATGGATATCTTCACGCATAAGGCGGTCACGATTCCAGTAGTACAAGTATGTCGAGCGGAGACCGCTGAACGAAATGATCCCGGAACAGATTCTTGTACATTGATTGCACCTTTGAGCGTCGGACGCTATGCAATTTTGCAATATTAGGTGATCGTCTTATAGCTGCCGGTGGTTTCGGTGGAAATCACGATTTAAAGACTGTGGAAGAATACGATCTAGAAACGAACGAATGCTCTCTCATATCACCATTGAATTTCAGCCGAGCTAGAGTATGTCTTGTGGCAGTTCCAAATGTTCTTCCATCAGCCCCGATATGTTCAGTGGTTTATTGTTATATTTTTCTATACATTTAATTTTCATCTTCTTATGTTTTGAAATATCATTCCAATTGTTTTTTTTAACGTATAATTTTTTCGCTTCTACTAATCCCGTATGAGTTTAATGAATGTTTATTTTGTTTGTCTTGTTTTTGGCTATGGAGCGGCATTAGACAGAGAATTTAAATGTATAATAATGAAATTTGATTAGCACGATAAATTATATTTGAATTACTTGATTTCGGACTGAAAAAAATTGAAGGAATTGAAAATACAGCATAGCGTGGTGATCAAGGAAATTGAAATTCATAATTAGAAAAAGTGGAAGCCAGTTCGATTAAACGCATATTGCTATAGACGGTGGCAAGTTAATGATTATTCGGTTAAGGATTTTTTTTAAATGTTTGCTTTAAAACAATCAAAATCTAACATAACACCATGCATATCAATTTTGTTGCAAATCAACGAGATATTATAAAAAAAACTGTAAAGAAATTTAAGAGCACCTACTAACAATCAAAAATAATTTGAGAAGAAGCAATTAGCATATAAGATTTGAGATAATTTAAGATGCATATGAGGAGTTTTCAAGAATAATTTTTTGCATAAAATATATTTTACAAAAACAAGTATTGTTAACTACGATATATTTCTTTGCGTTGAAAATCAACTCAAATAAGTGCAATTGTAACACATAAACAAGACTATAATCAAACTATATCTATTAAGATGTGAAAATATGTACACTCACTTTAGATGATTTAAGTTAAGGATTCATATAGAATGACAAGACCTAAAGATCAGGCTATTAAATGCCTTCAGTCTAATGAGTTAACAAATTGTGAAATAATCTAGTACAACTATTCATACTGGAGATTGACAAGTACTACTAACATTAACTGGTTGATAGAATTAATGTAGTAAGATATTGATTTTACAAAACAACCTGCACTAGAATATTTCACTTGCGAAAATAATATTAAATTGTTGTGGTTAGACGCGAGAGGCTATGCAACGTGAACGCCAATGAAATGGTAGCGATCGCTGCGCTGCCAAAACCTTGGCATCAGCCCCAGTTTACAACTTGCGGACTTGAACTTCAACAAGACCTCACACATCGACATCTTACTGATTGCTGAGCCAACACTTCGGATTATCTCGAATCAACAAGCCGTCACAATACACTTATTGGTAAGGTCATCACTGGAATCGTAAGTTCCATCGGCACATATTCGGTGGCGACATACATTCATCACGACGCCAACGACTCGAAATTCAACACAGTCAACATGAAATCACTACTTCGGAAGTTCTGGGAACTAGAAAACATAGACGGCTAATCTGTAATGACTCCTGAAGAAACTGAATGCGAGACTCACTACGCAAACTCAGTTCATTACAACTTGCATTTGGGCAAATGGATCAGCCACTCGGTGATTCGTGGGAGCGAGCAATTGGAGGGTTACACGGACTGGAGAAGCGTCTCAAACGAAATCGTCAATGCGACTAGACTACAACAAATTCATGGTGGAATACATGGAGCTTGGACACATGTTACCTCTAACATCAAATGACTTGCAGTTGGATGCGGAGCATTCTTCTTACGTGCCACACCAGGCAGTCCTCAAGTCCACAAGTAAGAAGATAAAGCGACGCTTAGTTTTCGACGCTTCAGCCAAATCCACATCAAGAGTATCCCTCAACGACCAAGTCATGATCGTTGCTACCATTCAAGACAACATCTCTTCATTGCTCTACAAATTCCGAACGTTCCTTATCGCCATGGTCACCGATATGTCAAGATGTGTCCACAATTCTTAGTAGACCAAATTAGCGGCAACTATCAAAGAATAGTCTGGATATTTTCCTTGGAGGAACGCAACATGGATAAAAAGGTTAATACGGCCCCGGGCACCACGTCACTACCATTCCAAGCTGTGCGCACACTACAACAAATAGCCAATGATGAGAATAACACTTCGAAACAAGCAGGGCACCTACAATTTATATGTCAATGATTACTTCGGTTGAACTGATAACATTCATGAGACTTCACAGTTGAAGCATGACAACATGAGTGCTCTAAACAGCAGCGGTTTGGAGCTGCGCGATTGGGTGTCTAATTCAACTGAACTTTCGGATTCAAGCAGTACCATCACACAGCCCCATTCTTTCGACAACGATGAATCAAGTACGGTACTTGAATTGCTATGGAATCGGATTCAACATTGATATCATCAGACTGACAACACATACGAAGTGGACATTTTTAGCAATATCAGCACGAATCTTTGATCCTATTGGCTTTTTTACTCCAGTCTGAATCGTGGCCAAGATTTTCTCACAAAATTTATGGGCGTTAGGAATTTGCTGGGACGATTCACAGCCCAAATATGTAGAGCATGCACTTGTGAACTACATATCTTGACAAACAACCCTCTCTATTGGAACTCATTGGCTTTTTGGACGCATCGGAAGCGGCAAACGCTGAAGTAATTTAAACTCAAACTAGAGACGCATACAAGACTTTTCGAGTCACATTGCTGGTAGCTCGAACCAAGATAGCACCCATTAAGCGAGTGACCATTCCTTGACTTGACCTATGTGTAGCGGACCTACTCGACAAACTTATTCGGGAGATTGCACTCAGTATGAATGTCAATCTCGACAACTGCCACTGCTTTACGGATTCGTAAGTGACATTAGCTTGGATATTGGATAACCCAAGTCGCTGGAATACATTTGTGGCAAATTGGGCATCCAACATCAGCCTGATACATCGAGATCATCACATTTATCGCTAACCACGAACATCAGCAACACTTACATGTGACCTATCGATTATTGCAAACGACCCTTGTGCATAAGTTTTGGATAATCGAATTACGAATCGCAGAGTCGTAGCTAAGGGCTGGCCAGGTGGGTGGCCGCCAGGGGCCGCAAACTTTTGGGGCGCATTTCCACAACCCGAGACTAGCGCAGAAAGGCAGCTAAAATAAACATGCAGATTATAAAGGCGCCCTTAACTTAGACAAACTATTTTTGTCGAATCCTAAAAAACTGATTTTACATACAAACTAATATGGATTTCATATAAGAACGCACGGGTAGCCCAGCTGACTATACCCTATGTGCACAATTTATTGTTTTCGTTCTATGTGCACAAAATTGTCGATTTTTTTAAGGAAAGCAAAAAAAATATTGCATTGTTTAGCAAAAGAAATGATCATTAAGTGTAATGACACTGGAAAGTCATGAGGACAACTAGGTTGAAATCATAAACTTAAATAATGGTTTACAGAAAACAGAAAATTTTAAAATAGCTTTTCTTTACCATTTCTGCTAAATTATTCTAGTCATAATCATAAAACATGATGTGCTCTTGAAACTGTTTTGGAAAATCGAAAGTACCTGTTTAGCTTTCGGAAACCTGAAAGTCGTTTACATATTCGTGCTCGTGTCTATTCGTCTGCTCTCGGCCAGCACCTAAACGGGACATAACATGAATGCCACCATAAATATTGCATGCACCTGGTATCTTTGAATAAAATGACGATCATTCTTATCGAACAAGCTGAACAAGTCACTTTAAATAAGAAACCCGCCCGGCATCGTTGTTAACAGTGCCTCGATTTTTCCGTGAAAAAGTTCGAGTTCATCAATCAGTGGAGAAGATAGTAAATACCTATTGTTATACAGTGCAATAAAGATAGGCTATATTTCAGTTGAATACTTTATTATTAAGTTATTTGTGAAGTGAACACAAAACATCATTCTTAAGTATTACAATTCTAGTCAAGGTATTTCAGTTATTGTGATTGTCTATTTAGAATTCCACCACCAAAAAAGCTGTCTGGATCCTAATTTTGAAAGATCAGAAGTACACGCAAAGTAAAACACAAAAAATTAGCTCACACATTAAGCAATTGGATATCGCCAAACCCAGAACAATGAGACATGACAATTACATCGCTGTCCGAAAGTAACACAACTTCTACAGAAAATATTGATGAGCTACTTAATAAAGACGAAAAAAAGGATAACACTGATAATGAAATAGCTTCAGATAAAAACGACAACCACGCTGATATTGAGTATTAGTTTAGATAGGTGCTTCAAAAAAGGTCTTATTTTATACTGTCGTGTTGTGTCAAATCACGTTCACAGTGTTTATTGTTAATCGAAACAAGAAATGTCTGGGATTCGGTTATAACGGGAACCACGCAGTGCGAGTGGGAATAGGTACCTAGTTGGCGCAGATTTGACACACTTTTTACTCTGACTACAGATATTTTACTTGTTTTTATCAAATTTAGTTTTTTTTATCAATTTATTTTTTATTTCGTATAAGTGTTATTAAAAAGTTGTCTCGCCAGCCGCTGCGAGGCTTCATTGTCACATGAATTTTTGAATTGATAAATTATGCATATAGAGTGTACCTTCAACTCCCTACAAGTGGCAAATAGCTCGTCGGGCTTCATTAGTATTTTTTTTGTTTATTTGATAAAATCTAGCCTATTGATAAGGTTGACTGGCAAAAATTTAGCGCAGATTGTGCTTTGTAATCAATCTCGTTGAGTGAAATGTCTTCACAAGAATACGTAGTTCATTATGATGGTCTTACAATTCTTTTTTTTAATTGATGTAACGACATTAAATTCTTTGGATTTGGAAGATGCTGACTTTGAAAATCCTGCGGGCATAAATTATAATTACCCCAGTTCATGGCCCAAAATAGATGACAAGGTTAGATTTTGTCTCATTGAACGTGGACCAGAGCAGGGAAAAGACTGCGATTTAAGGCTAACAATAACTGATGATTGCAAAACTTTTTCAGCTGATTGGTTTCAGAAGACCTTGGTAAATAATGAAAAAATAAAAAGGCAGTGGCTCATTTACAGTGATTATGCTAAATCTATTTTTTGTTTTCCAAGTGTATTATTCAGTACGAAAGAAACAGTTTTCGCAAAAGGTTTTCGTGATTGGAAACATTTGAATCCAAGAATAGGAGGGCACAAAAACACTCTTCAACATCGTAAATATTATGTAACATGGAAAGAAATGGAAATGCGATTAATGAAAGGTAAAACTTTTGACAGAGAATTACATTGTGCAATATCTGCAGAAAAAGAAAAGTGGAGATACATTCTAAAGGTACGTAGTAATGTTTTGTGCCAAAAATAATCTGGCACTGAGGGGAGGGGTCGAACAAATTGGATATCATAAATCTGATATATTTTTGAGTATTGTGGAACTCCTGGCCAAACACAATCCACAAATGAAGGAACACGTGTCCTGAATGACTAAAGCAAGCCTTTCGTACTTCTCACCAACTATAGAAAAAGGAAATAATTTCAGCACTAAGATCAGAAGTCAAATATAAAATTGTGGCAAACATTGTGCAAGCACAGTATCTCATTTGAATGTACCCCGGATATCAGCCACCAAGAACAAATGTCAAAAATTGTACGGTATGTAGATACAAATAATGACAAGTGTACGGTTGAAGAACGTTGTTTAGCATTTATAAAATCGTCAACAAACTAAGTCAAGATGGTCTGATATTATCAGACTGCAGCGGACAGTCATATGACAATGGCGCTTATATGGCGGGTAAATATCAAGAAGTTCAAGCGCAAATCTTGCAACTGAATCAGCATGCTGCATGATTTTTACCATGTAATGCTCACTCACTTAAATTAGTTGGGGTACATGCGTCGCCTGTAACACCAGAATTAACTACATTTTTCGGGACAGTGCAAAATATTTTCAATTATTTTTCCGGATCAATTGAATGTTGGCAAGCTTTATCGAATTTGAAATGGACTCTGAAGGGTCATTCTGATACGAGATGGTCATCAAAATATAATTCAATTCACGCATTGCTTACTTGCCTACCGCAGGTAATGAAAACATTAAATACCATTGCAGATGGTACTGATGAAAACAAGACATATACAGCTGACGCTGTATCCTCAGCAAAACCATTTTAAAAATTATTAATCTCGAATTTATCGATTCATTGGTCGTATGGGATCATCTTCTTAGGAGTATGGATAAAGTTAATCGCATTTTACATGAGAAAACCGTTTCCATTTAGGTTGCTTCAAAACATTTGCAGTGCCTTTTTGATTTTTTCAACGATTTCAGAAATAATCAGATAGAGCCGTGTAATATTTCCGTAAAAAAATAGCAAATGAATTGTTGATAGCACCGGAATTTCCTGAAAATAGTTAACGAAAGGTTAAAATAATGTACGACGAAAAGGCCAATGATGAAGCGGGTATAATGACTCCTCATCAAAAATTTAAGGTTCAGCTTTACTGACAATCTTCACTTTATCGGTGGCACTCAATAATTGAATAAACATAAATATGAATTGCTAAGTTAACCCAGTATTTCCTTTTCAGCAAACCCGTCCTCTTTCAGAGGGTCGATTTCGGGTCGCGGTCAGGACGTGGTGCCATAGTTCGATTTTTGCGTTTTTTTTTTGTTAGAGTAGATTGATTCGGTTTGAGTTCGAGTAGTTTATTTCAGGCACGGTGTCGGTGAATATTCGGGAGCACGTGTTTTTGGTTAAAGGTTTAGTGCTATTCTTTCTCTCGAATATAAAGGAAAAGTAAACGGAAGTAAAGTAAATTAAAGTCGAGCCTTTGAAAGTTGTTTGACACGTTTTAAAACGGGCGTTTGAATCGGTGGCTGATTTTTGTATTTGGACTTAGTCTGCTCGTGAAGGACCTGTGCCTGAAATTCCTCTCGGAACTAGCTAGCCTGCCTGCAGCCACCTCGGAGTAAACTAAGGGTGTCCGAACTTGTCGACCTGATGCGTAGAGTCCGTTGGCACGCTCCCAGACTTAACCGATGAGAGGTCGGTTTCGATTCTCTATTGAACGAACGAGAAGTAAAATTCATCACATATTATTAAGATGTTTTATTTATTGCTGTGTAGAACCCTATTAAATGTTTATTAATTTCGTCAGTAAAGGCAATACCAAATAAAGAATCTGCTATTCAATTCGTAGTTTTAATCTTTTGTACGGACCCCTCCGATGATGTCTGAAAGTGTCCCATATAATGCACGAGAGTAGCTCACACGCGGGGCGAATTCGAACGAATTCTAAATTGAATTAAAGTATATGTTAATCTCAGATAAATAAACTGTTGTTGAAGGTAATCGGTTGAATTGCTGGTGAAATAGTTCAAATGGAAAAAAGCGAACTCTTATATTCTCCCACAAAAAAAAGTTGTAAGGGAACTTGGAAGGCATTAACTTCAAACTGTGACAATTTGAAGAAGTTGCTATAAATATAAACAACCCTACTGAATAATTCAAATTGGAATTGCTTCTCATAGTTCTTCTAAAACTGTGAACATAGACGTATAATTTAAACGTGTTTAAGTATCGATAAGTGTGGTCAAAAATACTCTAGAACCAAAAGAATAGTGTTTTATGAACTAGTTTATGCCTAAACTGATTACATTCCACTCCTCCCAATAAATTATCTAGTTATATTTATTGTTTCTAATAGAATAATTTCCTGACCGTGCCGTACATTCTCGTACATGAACGGATTCATGGCTTAGTTAATTTCCGTTCCGTCCGCTAATCTAATTTAGTCCAATTTTCGTCATGTATACTTTGCGATTATTCAATAAAACGTATCTTCAGACGAACCTCGCGATCATATGATTGCTAGAAAGGTGGAATTGTTGTCTGGAGATGATTTACCAAGAATCGTGGAATTAAATAAACAAAAAATCCATTAGTTCATTTGAATCTGTCTTAACTTGTGATCTTGTGAATTGATTGCAAGACGTTGAATAAGAAAAGACTATTCTAAGAAGCAAAACTGGTTTGACTGGAAAATCTTCGGTTTGAAAGTTGTTTTTTGAGGCACTGTCATAAAAGTGGGGGCAGGCGCGGATAGTTTCTGTCTTCCAAGCTGTTTTTTCATATGTGTACTTGATTCCGCGAACATCTGGGACGTCTAAGTGACGAGGCTGATAAGGAAACCTATTTAAGCAGACTTCCACGCTTTATTACGTGTGGATCTGGTAAACAAACAGAAACCGTGAACGAAATTGTATGTACTGCTCGCGTACTTGCTCTGATTGTTCAGTTCTTTTGTTTTCGCTCGCTTAGTACCGTCTCGACTCATTTCTTACAGCTACTTAACCCACATTCAAACGTTCAGCCTCTAATAGGCCAGAAAACAATTAATTTGAAATTCGACCTCAACATCATGATCATCATTATCAAAAGTCTCTCAGATATTGTTTTTCTTCAATGGTTGCCTTTCATTATTCAACAATTACCAAAAGATACTTTGCCAGCTTCCAGTTGGTCTTCTCGGGCTTCTCACACGCTGCAACTAATGAATGTCACATAACATGTGAGAAGCTTTTTTTCGCACCTGGGTCAAGCACCTCTCCTTCTTCTCAAACGCGGTTGCATAATCACCTCCAATCACAATCACAATATACTGCCGGACATACCCGTATTAGCAGCTGCTGGTGCTAACAATGCTCGAACTAACGTCTCAAACAACCTTGCAGACTATCTTTTATCTTTTAACTGCAATTGCTGCTACTTTGCTGTTTTTCAGTTTGTTTTGATTGTGCGAGTGAAGAAATGCTCAAATGGTAATCAGACTGGGTACCCGACGCTGCTGGGCAACAGCAATTTGGACTTTCACGATAAATGCTGCTTCTAAAATGATTGAAATCGAATATGGGAAGCAAGAAGTGGATTTGAGGAAAAACGCCATTTGAGTGGATACCCTGAATATCCCTGGTGGTTCCTATTATGCACGTGACTGGTGCAGACAGGTTTATTTCATCAGCCATCAATCTTGCAGATTCCGACCGCTACGAAATTGCACACCAATCTTTGTCCCATACATTCAATAGATATTATTCATTAGGCCGCAGCATTGCGAATTCGGTTGAGTACAACATATGTATGTACGTTGAGTTTTTTTAAAGTGGTTGCGTTTAATCGCAGTCAGGCATGAGTTTTTGTGGAAAGGTGCCTAATTCGAGCATACTAGCTTTACACAAATCACAAAAGAGATGAGGTTACCGTTTTGAATGTTTTTCTGACTGTTTAATCCAAGATTCAAGATCTTTATTTGGTGATTTCTAATTTTTTACATACACTATATAAAAAAATTGCACATACAGCATTTAGTATTGGGAAAAGAGTCAGTACTTTTTTAAATAAGAAAAGATAAGTTGATTTCGTTCTAGGTTTTTTATTATTTCTAGTTAGTTCTTTTAAATGCTAGAATCAAACATTTCTGTTTGCTTAATTTTCTTATAAATATTATCTTTTTATGTCACAAGCCATTACATGCGCATCAAAAAATTGCAAATACACTTCAAACTAATCTCGTATTCTCATAACAAAAACCTAACGGTACTAAAATTTCCATGCAGGTTTACGCTCCCTTATGTTTTAATGCTAGCTGCAGTCACGAAGTTCTTGTGAAAGTGTTTAGTAGCTTAATTCGCGTCGATTATTTGAAAATGTCGCAAACAAAGAAAAAAGTTCCTATTGAGGTGAGAAAACTGATTATTAAACTCAAAGAGGAAGGTAAAAGTTATGCAGACATTGGAAAGATCGTAGGACGGCCACGTGCAACCATTCAAAGTGTTATAAAAAACTATAAAACTAATAACAGTTTCGATATTTCTCCGGGGAGAGGCCGTCAGAACTTACTGAGCGAACGTTTAGGAACGCAAATTGAACGGTTAGTGAAAAACAATCCCAAAATTAGTGCTCCGAAAATAGCCGCTACCCTTGAAAATAATTGTGGAATATCCGTCAACCCCCAAACTGTACGAAATTTCCTACATAAGAAAGGCTACAAGGGCTGTGTTGCAAGAAAGAAACCATTCATTTCTAACATTAATATAAAAAAAGTTGAGTAAGCAGGAGAGTGCTCCTACCAGAAGGTCTTTGTAAACATCCTAGGGTTAGAAACAAGTTTTCTAATTGCGTGAATCGATAACTTGAATTATCCATCCAATACTTGGATATGAAATTGTTCAAATTTATACAAAAGATGTACAGTTTCTTTCATAAGCACAGTGCAGCCGCCATTTTAATTTAGCTTAAATGATTTTACTGAATGCTCGGCCGATTGAACATGTTCAAGTTAAACACTTTTCCTTAAATTTCCATGAAAATTGAAAGAAAATAAAAGTGCCTAGGTCAATTTTAAATATATATAGGGTTTTCCAATAAGAGGTGTTATTTTGAATAGATCTTGTGATTTAACACCTTGTGACTTCTTCCTTTGGAGCCACGTGATAAAGGAGGCCTATGCCAATCGCCCAGCGCCAATTCAAGATCTCAAAGATGAAATTCGTGAGGCTATCGAGGACATAGGGCAGCCACTTTGCGATTTGGTTATGGAAAATTTCATGAAGAGGATATGGTCCTGTAAGCGTGTCGTAGTGATTATTTGCCTGATATTTATTTTTGCTATTAACGGCATATTTTTTTCTTTATAATGAAATAAACATCCGATCATTTATTTCAAAAAATGGCATTTTTCTCTTATTATCAAAATAACACCTCTTATTGGAAAGCCCTATATCAACCATAAACACGTGTTATTGTTGTTGTAATTCCATATAATTGAAATGGCTATAACTCACTTGATTATGATTCCATCTCAATTAAATTTTGTGAACATATATATCTTATGTCAGTCTATATAATTGCAAAACTTCAAGAAGTTTAAAGGTACCGTTTTGATTTTATGGGCAAAAATGTAAAATCTACAAATCATACTATTATTAACAAAGGTGTCCAATCACACAAATTTTGGGTACAATTTGCCTTCCCCTGGACCCCCTAATTCATTAATTGATTTTTTCATTTCAGATTCTAAAAGTTCTAATCAAGACCTTTCATTTGATACCCCATTCGACTACCTTTGACTAAAAAAAAAATTTAAGGGCCAATTCGTTATTAGGGGGACCCCCCTTAAAATTTTTTCAAATTTTTTTAAGGCCGTAACTTTTGAGAGATCATCACTTCTGATCTTTTCACAAAGTTTGAGCATTCTAGCTTCTATAGTTTCTGAGGAAATTAGCTGTGACGCACGGACAGACGGACCGACAGACGGACAGACAGGTCGCGAAACTAGTAGGTCTTTGTAAAAAAATTTTTTATTGTACAAAGACCTAAAAACGATTCCAATACGCCAAAGATTATGTATCGAAATCTGAAGAGTTCTGGGAAAATGTAATTTTCGTAGATGAAAGCAAATATGATGTTTTCGGCTCTGATGGACGATGATTTGCGTGGCGTAGAGTTAACACTGCAATGGAACCAAAAAACTTGAAACCCACCATAAAGCATGGTAAGGGGAATGTGATGGTTTGGGGTGCAATGGGAGCAAATGGAGTGGGTAATTTAGTATTTGTTGAGACAACGATGGACAAAGTTCAGTATTTGAACATTTTAAAGGACAACTTGAAACAAAGCGCCGTCAAAATTGGCATTAACGGTGGGTTTTCATTTGTCCAAGACAATGATCCCAAACATCCTTCTAGATCAGTGCGTGAGTGGTTGCTTTACAATGTTGCATCTGTTCTTCCACATCCACCTGAATCCCCCGACTTAAACCCAATTGAGCATCTTTGGGATTATTTAGCAAAAAAATGCGTGCGCATCGCATAACCAGCCGTGCTCAATTGAAAGATATTATTTTAGAAGAGTGGAACAAAATTACACCCGATATAACTTGAAAATTAGCACTTTCAATGCAGGATCGTTTACGAGCGGTAGTAGCAGTTAAAGGACATCACACTCGCTATTAAAATAGTAAATAACGTGAATTTCTTAAGTGTATGTGCAATTTTTTGATATGTATATAATGACTTCTGACGTACAAATGACAATATATATAAGAAAATTAAGTAAACAGATATGTTTGATTCTTGCATTTAAAAGAACTAATTAGATATAATAAAAAACCTAAAACGAAATCAACTTACCTTTTTTCATTTAAAAAAGAACTGACTATTCCCGATTATAGATGGTGTATGTGCAATTTTTTGATATAGTATATATACAATTCATTAATTACTTAACCTAACAATATATTCATGCAGCTTGTGCCTCAGGGCTTTTCCCGAAGTTTAAAATGTCAACACCCACAAAATTATCAAACATTAATAGATTATAAAAGAAGTTTGTGAAATTCATTTGCTCTAACAACTACAGTTTTAAAAATTGGATTCCTTATATTTTAGTGCATTATTTTCTTAAGACTATGTAGTAATCGAGCAGTCACACAAGCAAACAGCTCGAAAACCTTCCTTACCCTTGTCCGAAATTTTAATTGCAGATTTAGAAAAAAAAAGATTTCAATAATTCCATTCATAATTGTAACTTATGAAATAGTTTTCTTTCTTATTATTATAATTAAATGGAATTCTATATCAATTTTTCTTTATATTAAATTTAAACGTTTTCCTTTAATTATATTCTTCACGAGATTTAACTTTTATTACTATTTACAATCTTTTTTATTTATTCTTTACTTCAGTTAAGGGAGCACTGATTTAGTGCATCCCAACGGTGTATTGCTTTACCGAATGCAATCGAACTCAGCTGATTCGATTTACAGTTGCAACACGGGGAAAGAAAAAGAAGAGATCTAGACGGATCGGGAAGTCGACTTACGACCGCGACCGGGAAATGAAGGGGAACATGGCCGCCGTGCAAAATACGTTGGGTATGAAAAGTGTTGGTAAAAGTGCCGTCAAAATCAAATTCAAAAGTTTTAATTAAAACAATTTAAAACCATTAACCCTTTTAACTCCAATGCATTACCATCCCCCTGCGGAATTGTGCTCCCAAGGAAAATTACATTTGAGTAGGACAGGAAGAACATCTTTGATGGGGACCGTGTCTGTCTGCCGTTCGTCTCGAAAGTTGTTTCGTCTTATTCGTTGGCCATTCGCAACGCCGTGATTTATATTTGGAATTGATTCGGGAGGAGTTTGCACGGCATTTGTGGTAAAAGGCATCGTGGCAGCGGGAAAGTGCATGACGTGCGGCGACCGCCCTGAATATCGTTTCCCAGTGAAGTCTTTCATTGGTTGCGCGATGAAAATCGAATCAGATGTGCAGTGATGATGATTGTTGGTCATTTCTCTGTGGATTATCAGTGACAAAGAGTGATACGGCAGACAGTTATCATGGACGTCAGGCTGGCTAGCAGGTTTGCACGTAAAGGCCACCTGTGACATCCTCACAGATTGCGATCCGTTGGATACTCGGACCGAAGACTCGACCAGTAAACACAGCCAGCTGTAGTGGGGCCTTCGGGATTCGCATCGCCCCTTCACTACCGCGGACCGCGACAGCTGACACAGTCATCCAGCCGTCGCGAGTGTTTGTACACAGTCATCCAGCCGTCGCGAATGTTTGTACACAGTCATCCAGCCGTCGCGAGTGTTTGTATTCGGAGAGAAAATTTCAATTTATCGACGATGGAATTGGCAGAGACGCAAGAAAATGAAGCCGTGAGATTGAAGAAGTATTTAAATTGCAATTAATACAAGTAAATACGCTCTGATTGAATTTGCTATATTTTTTTCAAATTAGCAATATTAAGCAATTCGAAATTGCAATAACACCTAAAGAGCTGTGACATGGCATTGCTTGTTTATTTTAAATTTTCAAAGATTTGAAGTTTTGTCCCGGCGAGAACAGCTTGAAATCAAAGTCTTTGTTCAGAATCAACGAGAAGTGGTGAGTGATCGTTTTTAATTCGATTTTGCCGTAGGATATCATTGAAAGAAGTCCTTGGTCGAAAACGTTCATATTTGAAATCGTTAATCCGGAAGCCGAACTGCATTTTTTAATATCAACGTGATTGGATTGGCACACTTGACTAAGGAAATAAATCGATACCAACGTCTCGTGAATTTTTCACGTCCGTAGCCCAAACACGCTTCAGTTTCTTGCATTGCGATGAATGGTTCGTATTGCAGTTTTGGCTGAGGATAGGGTCTTCTCAAAATCAAGCATGGCACAGCAACGTAGTTAGTGAGACGGGCATACTCAACCATCCTTGTAGAACCTTACCAAGTACATGTATTAGAGGGAAGCATTTGTAGGAGTTCATAACTATAACTAGCCTTCAATTTTTATTACCAAACCGATTGTGATTTCGATAATGCGTGGTTGCTCAGTGGTCAGATACCGGAAGCTTGTATTTGCGTATATCTGACGGTGCCCGAATAAACTTATTTTCAAATGAAACTTACTAGCGTTAAGACCACGGATTGCGAACATTTATATTTCAAATTGGTAAAAGTTAACTCTCAGGCAGTGAATTAACAAAATAAATCGAAGTAAATTTCTTAGTAAGCTTGCAGTCTAATTCAAAATCTAGGATGACACTTGTTGCTATAACTTTTTGTATACCAAGAAAATATTTTGTGGCATAAACAACGTCAGCAAGTTAATGCAGTTCATTCACGCCCATAATCGAATTTGCCTCTATCATCCCTTCATGTAACTTTAAATGGTAAAGAAACCCTAAACTGCAGTTGGTAGTGGCGCTAATCTGTCGTTCTTATCAGTTAATGTTGTTATGTTGCAGCGATTCGGTAAATTCAAAAGTAAACCAAAGTAACCCAAGTGTATAGTTTACAATAGTTTTGATGTAAAAATTCCGCTGAGGGCTGATGAGGACAAGCGAACTGATAAAAATGTTTTGTATTGGATTTGATGTGTAAGACTGAAAAGATTAGATCAGTTTCATAATGGACGATCGTAAAAGAATTGTTTTGAGCGCATCGGAGAAAGAAGTGATTCTACGATCGTGGAAGGTTTCCGACGATGCATCTGTTATCAAAGATGTTGCCACAAAAGGATCTTATAGTAGTATGTGCATTGAATATTTAGCAGAAAAATGCAAATCAACTGGAGAAGAAAACAATGAACAAGTGAAAGACAATTTATTTAGGATATGTCTGCTAGTGAGACTCTAAAGCGTTTATCAGGAACAGCAGCGAACCGCAGCCGCATGAAGAATTGGTTGGTGCGACAGCAGAAGATAGCATAGCGGAGTAAGTTAATCATATTTGCGAAGACGAGTTATTGTTTTCAGAAAATGGATATCGGGCAAAAATACTTCCAGTGATAATCGAAATATATTTATGATAGTTTTAGAAGTTATGCGAAAGTCACATGCTCACACCACCAATATCAAGATAAAATACAAAATTTATTCGAGCTTTAAGTACGAAGAGGACATTGAAATACGTTTGGTATTTTAAGAACGGTAACTATTGCAAATTATATCATTTCTGAAGACAGGAATTTATTTGAGTAGTAGTGCATGTATCACTTTTTGTATAGAAGCGTATAGCAGTGTTACCTTTTTTCCAATTTAAAACCTTGAAGCTCAAGTCACTAAGAGCATTCGTAATATTATAGGCAAATGTACAGGGTCTGGATAATAAGTAACCGGACTGACCTCAGAAAATTTTTTATTGGCAAAATATGTACAATTTTCCTTTAGAAATCTTCAAAGTAGTCCCCATTGGAGTCAACAACACGCTGATACCGGATTTTCCAATCCCCGAACGCTCCCTGGAAGTCGGTAACCTCGATGCTGTCTAGAGCCCTCGTCGTAGCACGTTGAACATTTTCCAGAGTCGCGAACCGCGTCCCCTTAAGGTGTCTTTTGATCTTGGGGAACAAAAAGAAGTCCGCTGGTGCCATATCCGGGCTGTACGGAGGCTGTGGCAACGTTGCCCTTGACTGTTTGGCCAACTGCTCGGTGATGAGCAGGCAGGTGTGCGACGGAGCATTGTCGTGATGGAGAATCCACGAATCGGCAATCTCCGGACGGACTCGGCGAACCCGAGCGGTTAGTCGACGGAGCACCGAATGCTCAGATGACGATCACTGTTCAACACATCACGCACTTTTTGCACATTTGTGTCCGTGTGACTCGTTGATGGAGGACCGACGTGCTGTTTGTCATGGACGTCATCGCGGCCCTCCCGGAAATTTCTGTGCCACTGAAGCACTTGAGTTCTGGACAGAGCATCCTCACCGCAAGCCTCTTGAATCATTTGAAGAGTTTCCGTGGCCGTTCTCTTGAGTTTGACACAAAACTTGATGCTAACATGTTGCTCGATCGTACGCTCCATTTTCACTCCGACGACGTAACTGAACACGCACTCCGCTCTCGATCGATACTATCTCTCCAAGTGCTTGGAGGCAACTGCTTCAGCCCGCTTCCCTTTACCTAGACCCCCACCACCACTACAGCACCAGATATCGGTTAGCAGACGCTTTGACGGCGCGAGGCAGGCTCAGTTCGGTTACATATTATACAGACCCTGTACAAGTTCTAAAGTTAACGACTATCAACTCGTGGACTATTTGATTCGTAAAGTAAAACAAAAAACAAAAAATATATGAGCACTGTTGTTATTGTAGATAACTTCATTGAATTTGAATAATTATCAATAATAAATTGTTTTTGTCATTAGAGATGGACAGGCACGTCAAATTGATCAATTTGCAAGCATGTTTTACGTACATCTTTTTATTTTTAACTTATGCTTATTTGCACAGGAGAAGACCCCTAATGCAATCCTAATATAGAATATTTTTTTTTTAACTTAAGTACGAAATTGACGTTTACTGGTAATTTCGCCGAACAAAGAGTTTGTATCTATTAAATATTGCTCTTTATTAATACGAAGAAAACAAAAAACTCGAGATCATGTATTATTATTTAACGTCGGTAGAGCTAAAATAAATGAATTGTTAAGATTTAAAACTCGGTCTTTCCATTTCGATCTGCCTGGCCGGATATAGGACCCGCAATGATGGCAGGCGCCTCCGCTAAAATGAGCTAGCCATTGGGCGCGCTCTCCCTTTTCTTTTGTTAACAGGGGCTCTTGCCGGGTAAGGTGGCCCTCCGCTCGCGTACCCATTTATTACATAGTGTTATATGATTCCCTCACACAATACTATGACATTAATTTGCCACGTTTATATTTTTTATTTAAAGGAAAAATTCATTCAAATTAAGTTTGTATGACTTTTTCACTCAAATGAAAAATATAGGAATGCTTACATTTGGATCTTGATCTGGTTGGGAGAGTTCGAGGAGGCACCGCTACCATCTGGATGCCCCACTCTTATTTGTGGGCCATAAGTCTCGTCGGTAACGATAAAGTCATCTTAAGTTCATCTGTTTTCTCCAGACTCAGTTCGCCTTCTGAGTCAGCAATATTCTTAGACCCTTAATAGGTTACCTCCTTCTCGACTTCGGTCGATATATCTTTGACCTTAGAAATTCGTGGATGCGAAACTCTTTTGTGGTGGGTCCTTGTGCTGGGGAAAGGAACCCAGCTCACGACACCACAACGCTAGCCTGCCAGCGCGTTCAAGCATCCGCAGACAAGGCCAATCTCGACGGGTCTCAACATCCTCTTCCGCTGAGGCAGCAGGTCATCTCTGCAGTCCTTAACGGACATTTTAATCTACCCAATTTCTCTACAACTATCTTATAACTACTCATTCGCTGGATCCATTGAACAGTTGTCTGTTGCTCTCCTGACTACTCCTGCCTTGTGTTCCTTAGCTCTTCTGCTTCCCGATTCAACCAGCTTTTCTGCATACGATTTTATTGGCTCCATACTGTCTCCTGGTACAGCACCTCGTTGGGGTAAGACCGTCCATCCTCCCGTCTGTATAGGCCTGTGCAAGCCCGCAGAATTTTTCGCTCCACTAATTCTACTTGCCCCATTTTGTTTTCGGAGCTCCATTCCATTTCATCACCGCAAATGTGTTGATCGGACGGTTCAAGGTTTAATAGGCCAAAACCTTGACTCGCTTGCTCGCTGTCGAAAGTTTCCTGAAAAGAGGTAAAAGAAGATGGTACACATAAGTCACTATTTTCAAAATGTTATCAATGTGAGCACTATAGGTAGCTTTCCTGTCAAAAACCACCCCCCAAGTACTTGATTTGCCTCAAGCAGTACACCATCTGCCCATTCAACTTAATCCTGGAGTCACGGATGCCTCTTGCACGGCGACCAAAGTTTTCATGGGGGTTCTTTAACACAATTAGTTCACTTTTCTTTGCATTTACCTCGATTCCCCATTTCAGGCAGTATGTAGTAAGAAATTTCAAATATTTTTGGAGCCGCATCCTAGCAAAGTGCAAATTGTGCTCAGATGACCACACTAACAAGTCGTCAGCGAAGAGGTTCACTTGGGTTCCGGGCTAATATTCGTCTCTTATTCCCGGGACATCAGAGGTGAATATGAGCCTAATATAGACCCCTGCGGGACCCAGAGTCAATACCAAATGGTTCTGACCTAGCTCCACTAGCCACCGCAAATTCAGTTCTTCCCCTCATGTAGCTGCCTATGATATTTACAATATGGGCCGGAAAGCCAAATTTTTTAATTTGTAGAGAAGCCCACTGATCCATACAGAGTCAAAGGCTTTCTTCACATCGATCAAGCAAGCTACAACAAGCTTATTGTGGCGCCAGCTTCTCGTTATATCGGCTTGGAAGACGGCCATAGCATCCACCGTGGAGTGACCTTTTTTGAAGCCAAATTGTCTTTCCGGCACAATTCTCGCCCCCCGCGGAGCATTGTAAGACGCCATCAAGTATTATCGTTTCAAGCAGCTTACCAATATTTGAGGGCAGCGAAATCGGATGAGTATCGACTACGTCAGTACTGCCCGACTTCTTGGGTATTACGAATATTTTTGCACATTTCCATTGCTGAGGGAAGTAGCCAATGTTAATGTAATTATTCAGAATGATTGTGAAGAGAACAAAGAAAAATCGTTTAAGCATATAATTGGAGATTCCATCAGCCCGTGCCAATTTTTCGGAATTTTGCTACAGTGCCAACCAAGTAAGTCTCTCGGGATTGACAAACAGACCATGGCCAGTAGGTGCGTCAGAGGGATTTGAAACAAAAAACCTTCTTCTTCTTCTTAGCTCTACAGCCCCTTTCGGGCCTTCGCTTCCTGCAAACAGCGCTTCCAACTGTCTCGGTCCGTTGACCGCGTCTTCCAATTCCCAAATCCGAGCAGCGATGAACTGTCTTCGTCGACCGAGTCAGACCAGCGGTTCCTCGGTTTCCCCACTGGGCCCCTGGCCTTCAGTTCTTGCAACGAACACCTTCTTGGGTATCCGTTGTTCGCCCATACGATTCGTGTCCACCCCATTGCAGCTTCGGCAGTCTTACAATCATTGAGACCTCCAGTTCATCAAAAATTTCATACAGCTCATGGTTGTATCGAATTCGCCATTGGGCCCCGTCAAGCTTCGCTCCGACTATTCGCCTCAGGATCCACCGCTCAAAGGCGTTCAAAATATTTTCTAAAATCTTAGAAAATAAAATTGGATCATACGCCAACAAAGAACCTGGTCAAGCACAATTACTCATTGTTCCTGTCAAAATTCGTTATGGTGCTGTTCATTAACGAAGTAAAGGAAGAATCCTCACTTACTTTTACTCCTTGAAGAACTTTCACAAAATGTTTTGCGATAGAGTCAGCGATAGCTTTTTCATCCATGAGCATGGATCCATCATAAGTGAGGACCCGGGCAGCCTTTTTCTGCCACTTATCCTATTGATATACGGATACAAGGACCTGGTTTGATACTTTTTAGGGTGGTTCTCCTCGAGAGGTTTAGAGACATAATCACTAGGTGAATACGTTCATACTCCCAGTTGACCATAATTGTGGTGGTAGTGTAATAATTTTAAAGTCTTGATCCGTACGAGGAACCGACCTCTCATCGGTTCTAGACGTTAAGTCTGAGTAATGCCAACGGATGGTACCAACCGGTCAACCAATCCGTGCACCGTAATCCATTTTTGCGGTGGCTGCTTGTCGGCCAGCTAGATCGGAGAGGATTTTGGTCGCGGGTCTCCAAATGGATTACGCTCATCTACAATTTCCCGTTTCCAAACGCGTCACAAAACACAATCATACGGAGAGGAAACCTACTTTACGTTACTCCGTATTTCTTCATACAACCAGTCAAAGGATAAAAATCTAATGTTTACTTCGCGTTCCCGAATTCCCGACGCGGTACCGAAAAATATACTACGCTAATTCAAACCCGACGAAAGCTACGCTAATAAAAAGGCAAAACCAATAAAGGTACCGCGTACCGCGCGCGACGCGATACCGACCTCAGCGGATTTTGTCAAACCCTACCCTCGCGACGGCATACCTACCATGCACTCTATTTCCCGCTGGAAAGGAAAGTCGTTGTTAAGTTTAGCAATTCATGTTTTTATTATAAGAAATTTACTTTATATGTCCTAATTAAACTTAGTTGATAGCATTATATAATAGCCTTAAGATAAAGGATAAATTAATTGTTTGCTATTCCTTAAAAGATGATCTTCTTATCAACCTTATGTGACGTTATTAGTTACTCGCCATTTTATACAAAAATTCCATAGAGTTAATTTTATGTTATTAGAAAAAAAGAAATGTGCATTGTAAACGTCAACAAGCAAAAGTTACGACACTATCCGATTGCTTTGCGCTGCATACTTATTGCTGTTGTCGTAATTTAGAAAGAACTGTGCTAATTTTTTCAGACAAAAAAATAAACATTTGGCAGTTTTCATGCTGATATATACAAAATAAGAGAAGTTATTAAAAATAAATTTTTTAATTCGAAACTAGGAAGCGAAAGCTCTAAAGTGATCATTGAAGTTATTTTCAAATTACGTACCATGTCTTTTAAGGAGGGAAACAATAACAGAGATATTGCGAGACTAATGTAATTATTTCATTTCTATTTTCATGTTCATCATCTACTTATTCCAAAGAAGTAATTAGCTCCCTGATTTTATGCGGAAAAATATTTTTTTTCTAAATTTTATTGATAGATGCAAAATAATATTAACATAAACAGATAAACGCTGTTTTCTCTAGATAAAACGATTTTATAAATAGTTTCTTTTGTAGGCTCCCTTTTTACGTCTTTGTAAAATTTTTTTTACAAAGACCTACTAGTTTCGCGACCTGTCTGTCCGTCCGTCTGTCCGTCTGTCCGTCTGTCCGTCCGTCCGTCTGTCCGTGCGTCACAGCTAATTTCCTCAGAAACTATAAAAGTTAGAATGCTCAAACTTTGTGAGAAGGTCAGAAGTGATGGTCTCTCAAAATTAGGGCCTTAACAAAAATTTAAAAATTTTTTAAGGGGGGTCCCCCTAATAACGAATTGGCTCTTAAAAATTTTTTTAAATCAAAGGTAGCCGAGTGGGGTATCAAATGAAAGGTCCTAATTAGAACTCTTAGAATCTGAAATTTAAAAAATCATTTTATGAATTAAGGGGTCCAGGGGAAGGCGAAATGTACCCAAAATTTGTGTACACCCCCCCCCCCCCCGCAATTGGACACCTTTAAGCCGAAAAATCTGAATCTGACTATCACAATATTCACAATTTCGGACCGTCTTTGTACATGCTCTACCTGTTGCATTGTTTTGAACAATGTCTGCCTGAAGAATATGTCGCGATTTCCTTGATTTTTCCTGAGATCCCAATTCTAAGTGGTAGTCGCGGCCCAGAGCTTAAATCTAGCCTTTCACTCTCGACCTCAAGTGGTGGTTCAGTGCTCGTCGTCTAGAGTCAGCATCAAATTTCGCGGTCCTCGGAAATGATGTCTCGACAATGTGTCTATTCAATTTCTAACGGTTGGGCAACTTGAGAGATGAATCGAATTGGTGTTGGGGATTTTAGCAACAAGCGACAATTCCGAAAGGATGTCATACACTTTTAGATAAATAATTGGCTAATATATCTATCCTACTTCGAATCACTCATATCAGCTGACAGGTTATGATCCCATGATCCCCTTAAAATTATTCAAACCTGCTACAGTCTAGACTGCTTCACGGCTGGCGAAGGAACTATCGGCTCAGAGTTGATGGACTGGAAATCGAATGAAAATTTCGGAGACTGGACTCCAAAGACGAACTTAAATCTTCTATATGGCTGTTGTGTAGAGGGCTTTGTGTTGTGATTTCAGGTGATGCAAGCTTTTGCTTTCCGTAAAATACAGATGACGACATGAATGGATGACGAATTGCTATGCTCTGGCTCCGGCTTTGTGTGGCACTAACCTAATTAAACAGAAGGGTCATTTCTTTAAGCAATAAAGTAGTTGTTAAATGGATCGAACTGAACATCATACCCTTGCATCCGCGCACACTCTGGCCTTCTTGTGCTCCTGCAAGAAAACTTCAGACCCAGGTTACACGGATAGCCTTTTGACTTGGAAATATCCAAACAACACTTCACGCTTCCGACCTCCTCTCTCGAGCTCTTAACCGCAACTCGGCTGCCATGTGGCTGTCAATCTTCCTTTGACATCCCACGACAAAATTGACGTGGGATGTGCAACTGTCAAGACCAACATGAGATGACAAGCCACATAGCAGCAAGGTGTGTTGGCGGTGGTCACCCAGCGGCGTTGCCTGATTCATTACAGTAGATTCTTGCGACTAGCTTTCTAAGCGGACTACGTCTACGATGAAGCTCCAAGATGTCTTCGGGTAAATCTCCATGAAGATAATTCGTCGAGTATTTCGTAATGGAGATCTTTGAGATGACCGTATCCAGCGTTGAATTTATACATGCGACTCCCTCATCGATTTCAGGAATAGAAAGATTTTTTGATCTATTGATCGAAATTTCCTTCAATTTTCCATCAAAGTCAGCACTTACTGCTGCCCAATCGCTTGGCTTGTATAGAATGAAAAGTTGAGGATCTGCAATCTCAAGTTTCACACTTTTTTCACTCTTATGGCCAGCTCAACCAAAAGATGGTCGGACTCCACACTCGAAATTCCTCCAATTGTGGGAGAGATTTACCAGATTTGCAGAAACAATGAAGAAGTCAATATAGACGAGCTTCGGTGGAAGGTAGGCTCTTTCGGGGCAATCAGTATGAGATCCATATTTAATTGAACCCAGTTAGAGATAGCTATTCCATAGCCATTAAATGCGATTATTCCCCACGAGGGATGCTTCGCATTGGAATCACCTCCCATGGCATAGAAATCGATTTTTTTGTACAGTGTAAGCACTGTTTCCAAGTCGTCAATGAGTTCATTCACCAAGTATCCATGTCAAACATAGAACTCCATGAACGCAAAAGTGCTCTCTCCCAGCATGGAGTTTATTATTTCTGCTTCAATGCATTTCAGACTTGGAAGGTGGTACCTTTGGACTTTCAGGTGATCTTTGTAAGCCATAGCAACTCCAAGACTTCCTCACGCCTGATGATTTTGTTGTACTTTTGATAGGAGTGATTTATAACACGTCTATACGCAAAGAATACTACAATTAGCTCCTTAAAAAGCACGTCTGCACGCAACGAATGTTAGACGTAAAATCTTCATAAATATCTATGTACCTAGTTCAAATTCTGTTTTGATTTTCACAATAATAAAATAAAAATCAAACCCGATTTAAAGCTATTTTACCCAAAACGAGCCTGCCGATCAACCAAGAATTGATACTTACGTTCATGATTGCTAAGCACTGGATGATGGCGAGTACCCGAAGTGACCAAGACGATAATTACCAAGTTCCTTGAACCATATACATGCAACATTCGAGTATGCATCTCATTTATGTATGGAATCCCGTTGCAACCTCAAATTCAAATTAATTCCACATAAAAGGTGATTGGTAGTTATATTGGCGCCCGGAAGATAATACACCCGATCCCCAGGTAGCCTGCAAACTTTTTATAATTAGTTCGATCGATTACCCAAGCCTGCAACTGCAGCTCAGCTCATGCTGGACCCGCGAACGAAATAAAGCATGTTGCCTTGATAAGTTCGAATGCTGCGCCAACGTCGCTCCACATATGCCGCGGAAACATGTTTGCAACTCTAATAGGAGATTGCAACATCAGATCAGAAAACTTTTGTCGAGCAAATTCGCGCAATGTTTGCACTCGTATGTTTGCCAGTCAACCATACGTGCGAGTTGGACTCTATGAAATGCATCAACTGCGCTCTCGATTGAACAGCCTCCGCCGCGGACAATATGTTTTAATAGTTGATACTTAGTGCAGGTACTTGTTATGGCAATTGGAAACCTAGACTTGAAACTGCTTATTAAGGGAGATAAATGCTAATTGCATTTGCGTCTCCTTCATCCGCATTTCAAGGAGAAATTCAATCAAAAGAAATCGACAAGTGAGTTTTTTCTAAATTCATGTTCCACTGAGACACTGCTTTGATTCTACCAAGCAAATTGATTTATACTCGTATTGTTAAATTTCAAAGAACAAAAGTTGAATTTCGCAAGGAATGGTTGTAGGTGTATTTTGAACCTTGAAAAGATATTCCATGAGGAAATAAACTGGTGGTAAAAATTGTTCTCTGAATTCACTTTCGATTGTTAGGCAGTTAGCCGCTTAGCATCGTATGAAATTTGTTGCAAAATTAATTTTGTCTGTTTTAAGTATTCTCTTTCTATTTTCGGTAGGTTTTTGGCATTAATCTAGTCCAATGTCATGAGTACGAGCACTTGGGTTGCATGGTTAACGAGTGAATGGACTAGAAAATTCATTTTGAAATGAAAACCACGTTAACCGTCTAATCATCATTACACCTGTTCGGTATGTTAAATAAAATGTATTTATAAAAGGATTTAACCCACATCCAGTTGATAGTTTTGAGGTTTTTGCGGAGAGTGATCGAAATCTAAAATTTTAAAATAAATGATAATATGAAAATAATATTTGGATTCAGTTTAATTCTTATTCAAATAATTATTGTATTGACTTCCGATGACATGGTAGTCAATACGAGCTTTCCTACATTCTTCTTCGCAGCACTACAGCCCCTCTCGGGCCGTCGCTTCCTGCAAATAGCACCTCCAACTGTCTCGGCGCATTGACCGCGTCCTCCAATCTCAAAATCCGAGCAGCAATAAACTGTCTTCGTCGACCAAGTCAGACCAGCGTTTCCTCGCTTTCGCCACTGGTCACTGGTCCACCGAATACCTTTTTGGGTATCCGTTGTTCGTCCATACGATTAATGTGTCCACCCCATTGCAGCTTCCACAGTCTTACAATCCTTGAGACCTCCGGTTCGTCAAAAATTTCACACAGCTCATGGTTGTATAGAATTCTCCATTGGTCCCCGTCTAGATTCGCTCCGGTTATTTACCTCAGGACCCGTGGCTCAAAGGCGTTCAGTATATAGGGAGGCCCAACCTAAACGCACGATGTTAATTGTAAATAAAACAAAAAGTTTTCAGACAATTATGATAATATTGTCGCGTGTTTTCGGTTCGCGGCCAATAATTTTAATGTTCCGGGGAAGTGAAAACACAATGTCTTTTAAATTAAATTAAAGAGTTTATTCAATTAATCACAAAAATGCACAATTACTTATTTTAGTATTTCACAATTTTAATTTTCACTAAGTCTATAAATTTGTCATTCAACTGTCCACTTAAAACACTTCGCACTCAAACAATCAATCGTCTTTACTTCGCGTTCCACTATATCGCAGTTTTTTCTATCGCGGTTGTAATTAATGAATCCCCCCATTCATTCAGCTCGCCTTTATATAGGGTCTCTACCTATTCACCCATTTCTCGTACATTGGCGAATGTTCTACCGAGAGGTACCTGGTAGATTCGAGCAAATTAATGAATGGAGTGACGTCACTTGCAGATGTTGATCATGCTTGTTGGGTTCTCGTGGGTTCGAGTAAATTCATTTGTTGACGTTCTTAATGATTATGAAAACAATTGCGACAGCAGCTCGCAGAATTATTTGTTCATGTAATTATTTGTACATGTAACACTGCCCCCACCTCAGTTCTTTTCGCCCCGAAAAGATGTGTCGCTATTTGTAGTCAATTCTCCCTGGGTGTAATATGGGGCAAGATGGTCCAGATGCACGATTTTCATTTTAGCTCTCGGCTTACGATGTTCCTGTATTCGGTATACGACGTCGTTGATTCGCTTTGTAACCTACCCTTTCACCGTTGCGGGTTATAAAGCCACACCAAGTCTTCTTGCTGGAAGCCAGTAGAATTTGCCTTTAGATCATACCTGGTCTTCATGCGGTCAGTAGCCGATTCGAGGTGTTTTCGCACTGTCCGATGTATCTGGTTCAACCGTTGTCTTAGATCACTTCCGTACTCCGAGACCGTTTGGGGTTTCTCAGGGGGTGTTCCGAACTTTATATCAGCTGGCAAACGAATAGTCTTTCCAAAAATGACTTTCGCTGGGGCTTGGCCCGTCGATGCATGTTCGGCAGCTCTGTACGCCATCAAAAATAGTGGGATATGTCGGTCCCAGTCCCTTTGGTTCTCGTCAACCATCTTGGCCAGATTTTTATTGAGCGTGCCGTTGAACCGTTCGACCATTCCATCGGATTGGAGATGCAACGGTGTTGTCCTCGTTTTCCGTATTCCCAGTAGTTCACACATTTTGCCAAAAACTAGTGACTCAAAGTTTCGGCCTTGATCTGAATGTAATTCGCAAGGTACGCCGTACCTACTGACCCAATTTAACACTAGCTGTTCAGCTACGGTAGTTGCTTCCTGGTTGGGAATGGGGTAGACCTCGGGCCACTTGCTGAAATAATCGGCTACAACCAGCGTATATCGATTTCCCAATCGGATTCAGGAAAGGGTCCTGCGATGGCAACAGCAATCCTTTCGAATGGCACGCCTACGTTATAGGTTTGCATTTGTCCTCTCAGTCGTCGCTTTGGGCCTTTGACGGAAGCGCAAATTGTGCATCTGCGACACCAGTCCTCTACGTCTTCTCGAGCGTGGAGCCAGTAGAACCGTTCCCGCAATTTCGCTAAGGTCTTGTTAACACCAAGGTGGCCTCCCGAGGATCCTTCATGCATTTCCTTAACCACATCATGGATTCGGCTTTTGGGTAGTATAGTTTGCATCCTATAGGAGCTACCATCCACCGTTTCCCATTTCCGCTTGAGTACGCCACCCTCCACCTGAAGGGAGTTCCATTGTGCCCAATAGCTTTTCAGGGTTGCGCCATGCATTGAAACGTCTTTCCACTCAGGTTGCCCAGTCGTCTCCTTCCATACAAGCAATGGTCCGATGTCTTCATCGGCTAACTGGGCGTTTCGAATCTCCTCCGATGACCAACCTTCATCGAATTCCGCCGTTATCAATCGCAGATCAACGAGCGGTTCCTTTTCCTCAATCCGTCGGCAATGCTTGCAGTTAGCTGGACATGGGCGACGAGATAGGGCGTCAGCATTTCCATGAACTCCGCCCTTTCGATGAACAATTTCATAGTCGTATGACTGCAATCTTTCGATCCATCTCGCAACTTGTCCGTCGGGGTTTTTGAAGTTGAGCAACCATCTCAGTGATGCATGGTCCGTTCGAAGAACAAATTTCTGGCCATATAGATACTTGTGGAACTGCTTGGTGGCCTCTATTATAGCCAATAGCTCCTTCCTGGTCACGCAGTAATTCCTCTCACTTTTTGAGAGAACTCGACTGTAATACGAGAGGACTCTTTCTTCGCCATTGATCTGCTGGGAGAGTAAAGCTCCAATACCGCCGTTGCTTGCATCGGTGTCAACTACAAACATTTTTCCGGGTTTCGGATACGCCAGCACGAGTGATTCACACAGCTTTTCCTTCAGGGTCTCAAAGGCTGTCTGGCATTGTTCATTCCAGACATACGGACGATTTTTCTCGGTTAGCTGATGGAGACACTTAGCTATTTTGGCAAAGTCTTTGACGAATCTTCAATAGTAGGTCGCCAGACCCAGAAAACTTCGTAGTTGGCGCTTGTTGTTTGGTGTTGGCCAGCTTTTCACGGCTTCAATTTTCTCAGGGTCTGTTTTGACCCCTTCTGCTGATACGACGTGTCCCAGGTATTTTACTTCATCTGCGAAAAGAGTACACTTCTCGGGACTAAGTTTCAAATTTGCCAGTCGTAATCGGGAGAAAACCTCTTCTAAGTTCCGCACATGCTCTTCGAACGTTCTACCGATGACGATGATGTCATCTAGGTATACCAAGCAGGTTTTCCAGGTTAGACCACGTAGCACATATTCCATCAAGCGTTCGAAAGTGGCTGGAGCATTGCAAAGCCCAAACGGCATCACCACAAATTGCCACAATCCGGTCCCAACTGAAAATGCGGTCTTCTCTCGGTCCTTCTTGTCGATTTCTACCTGCCAGTAGCCACTCTTGAGATCGAGTGTAGAAAACCATTTTGCGTCGGCCAAAGTGTCCATGATGTCATCGATGCGTGGGAGTGGGTAACTATCTTTCTTAGTGACGTCGTTAAGCTGCCTATAGTTGACACAAAAGCGAGTGCTACCATCCTTTTTCTTCACTAGAACTACAGGCGCGGCCCATGGACTGACAGAAGGTTCAATAACGCCTTGTTTTTCCATGTCCGAGATCAGCGCGCTCACTTCTCCTTGTTTGGCTACAGGGAGACGTCTCGGTGCTTGTCGAATCGGCTTGGCTCCCTGTGTATCTATGACGTGAGTTACCATACTCGCTCGGCCTTGGTCATCCGGGCTTGTTGAGAAGATGTCACTGTACTTGGTGACCAGATCAGAGGCTCGTTTGAATAGCTGCACTGGCAATTTGACCTGCTTCAATATTGCAGACGTGGATTCCCGGGCTTTGTCTGTGTCTTGCCTCCTTTTCCAATGATGGTCGTGAGTAGCTTCCAAAGAGGTGATGGTGGAAACAGGCTGGCAGCTGCCGATGATTTCTCCCGCTTTGATGCTCGTAGTTGAGTCTGCGGTGTTAAGGACTCTAACCGGCACATATCCGTTCCTTAAAGATCTTACAAGGCATCGTCCTACAATCAAACTGCGTAATGCGGACGTCTTCGTTGGCTCTATCAGATAAGATCGGTGGTCTCCAGAATCACCATCAAGCTTGGCCCATACAATGCTTTCGGAAGAATTCGGTACATCAGTGTCAGTACATACCACTACATTCATTTTGGGAATTTGGACGCTGGGATCCTCCATCAGTACTTCTACATTCTACCATTTCAATACACGTTTGCCCAAATCCAACGTGATTCCATGTGGTCGCAGAAAATCCATTCCGAGAATGCAGTCATCCATAATGTTCGCGACCAGAAAATTATGTCGGAACACAAGGTCTCCCAACTGTATCTGGAGGTTGACCTCTCCATGAACAGGTGCAGTTTCTCCCGTAGCTGTCCGTAGTGAGAAAATTCTGCCCTTGTGAAGTTGTTGCTGTCTAACTAGGTCTGGTCGGATAATCGATCGCGTTGCACCAGTGTCGATTGTTATGGTGCAGTGTTCTCCGTCAACTTGACCCGGAAGGCATAAGTCCGCTTCTCCACGATGTAGTCTTGACACGATGATGGTGGTGCTGGGGACGTCGATCCTCCTAGCCAACCTCTGCCCCACGAAGTTGGCTCTTACATGTTTCCCGACCCCTCTGTTTGAAGGGCTTCCATTCTGGGCTCCTGACTCGGTCTGGATCTCCTCCTAGCTGCACACCCTGGACAATAGCTCGGTTTTCTTCGCTTCTTGCAGTCTCTTTGCAGGTGCCTCTTCTCTCCGTAATTCCAGCATCTAGGCGCACCATTTACATGCGGATCTCGCTCAATTCCCACGCGCTCACACCTGCACTCGTCTGTCACTACCTCACGAACCCAGGCAGTGGTACGAGTCACATTTTTCGCTGCCTCAAAGTTCAGACTATAAGCCAGTGCGTCCTTAACCGTTTGCTTTTGAGCTAACGCACGGCTTGTTGCAATTCCGGGTCCTTTAGTGCGCTGATGAATGCTTCTATCGCTGCATCATCTCGATGTTCTGGGTCGTAGGCTGGATAAGCCAAAAGTGCCAGTCGCTCAATGTCTTGGGCTAGCTGCTGTAGGGTTTCACCAGACTTCTGCATTCGATGCCTTAGCTGTGACCGATAAATCTGCTTCAGATGATCGTCTCCATAACGCATGTCGAGCGCATTCATTATAGCATTCGGGTTTGAGTGCAATTCAACGGGGATCGTCTGCAACAGCTCGGCAGCTGGGCCTCTTAGAGCAAGAATCAATGCAGTTGCTCGTTCCTGCTCATTCCAGTGATTTATGCGAGCGGCTGCTTCGAACTGGGTTTTGTAAATAGTCCAGACTGTTTGCCCATCGAATATCGGTGCTTGCACATTTCTAGATGAGCTTTGCGCTGCGGTTATAATTGGGGCTGGTGAGGCGGTTGTTACTACCTTCGCTGCTTCCAAGTCCTTTTTCACTTTTTCCATCTCATGGTTTACCTGGCTGATCTCAAGGTTGATTCTCTCCTCGACCTGGTATACCTTCTCCTCGACGCATTTAATTTGGCTGTTGAGACTACTGAGCTCCGCTTTTATTTCGGTTGACTGTTTTTCCAGCTTCTGTGCAATGTCTGCCTTGGTTTCGATCGCTTGTTGGTCCATTTTTGCTGATTGTTCATTTAGCTTCGCAGCTAAACTGGATGTCTGTTCATTTAGCTGCGTTGATTGTTCATTTAGCTTCGTTGTTTGTTCATTTAACTTCGCTGATTGCTCATCTAGCTTCGTGGTTAAATTGGACGACTGTTCATGGAGCTTCGCAGTTAAATTGGATGACTGTTCATTGAGCTTCGTGGTTAAATTGGATGACTGTTGTCGCTGCTCTTGCTGCATCAGCATTAACATTTGCATCAGCGCATTTTCTGGTTCCTTTGGTTTTTTGTTTCTGCTTCACCACCTTCTGCGCCTTTTTCTGCATCTGAGGGCTCACCCGAATCCAGATACGCGCCTTCCGATTCGATTGCGTCACGCAAGCGTGCAATCAGTATGGCCTTTGTACCTTGCGTAGCCAGGTTTCGCTGTTCCAACTCTTTCTCAAGCTCCGACATGGTCAATTCATTAATTTTTAAGTTTAAGCTTCGTGGCATTTTTGATGTTTCTTTAAATTTTCCTATTGTGCACTATAAAAATGTTCAAATATTCACTTTCAAAATTTTTCTTTCGCACTTCTTGACACCATTGTCGCGTGTTTTCGGTTCGCGGCCAATAATTTTAATGTTCCGGGGAAGTGAAAACACAATGTCTTTTAAATTAAATTAAAGAGTTTATTCAATTAATCACAAAAATGCACAATTACTTATTTTAGTATTTCACAATTTTAATTTTCACTAAGTCTATAAATTTGTCATTCAACTGTCCACTTAAAATCACTTCGCACTCAAACAATCAATCGTCTTTACTTCGCGTTCCACTATATCGCAGTTTTTTCTATCGCGGTTGTAATTAATGAATCCCCCCATTCATTCAGCTCGCCTTTATATAGGGTCTCTACCTATTCACCCATTTCTCGTACATTGGCGAATGTTCTACCGAGAGGTACCTGGTAGATTCGAGCAAATTAATGAATGGAGTGACGTCACTTGGAGATGTTGATCATGCTTGTTGGGTTCTCGTGGGTTGGAGTAAATTCATTTGTTGACGTTCTTAATGATTATGAAAACAATTGCGACAGCAGCTCGCAGAATTATTTGTACATGTAATTATTTGTACATGTAACAATATTTTTTATTATAATAGAAAGATCTATGGCAATTATGTGTGAAACAAAATATCTCCCAAATGCTTGCCACCGTAGGGTTTTATACTTATCTCCGATGGTCCATATTTTCAATGACTCTGAGAAATAATTGAGGTTCAATGTCGTTAATGTGCTGAATTATCTCAACCTTTAGCTCTTGAATTGTTCTTGACTTATTGACGTACATTTTTTCTTTTAAGGATCCCCAGAGAAAGAAGTCCAACGGTGTCAAATCACATGATCGTGTGATTAACATCGCCACAACGTGAGATAACACGGTCTTTGAATTTCTCGCGCAAAAGAGCCATTGTTTTGTTGACTGTGTGGCAAGTGACACCATCCGTCCATAACCTCGATTTCTGGCCACAAGAAGTCCGTTATCATCTCGGAATAGCGAACACCATTCACAGTAACTGCTTGGCCACCAGCACATAAACCGCACCAAACAGTCACTTTTTGTGGATACATCGGCTTTTCAACAATCACTCGTGGATTCTCATTGGCCCAAATGTGGCAATTCTGCTTGTGAACGAATCCACTGAGGTTAAAAGTGTGCCTCGTCGCTGAAGATGATTTTCTTTGTAATGTCACTATTCCCTTCAGTCTGTTCAATTAACCATTTGTCGTATTGCTGACGCTTTAAATGGTCAGTAGGCTTCAGCTCTTGAATCAATTGAACCTTGTAAGCGTGTAAATTCAAATCTTTATTCAAAATTCGCATCAGTTATGTTCGTGAGATGTTCAATTGTTGGGCGCGACGATGAGTCAAGGCTGACGGCTCTTCTGCCACACTATCGCCAACAACAGCAATGTTTTTCACAGAACGAACTGGGCGAGCGTGCACAGGTGATTTCAAATTTTCTACATACCCAGTTTGCTGATTTGTATACCTGGAGCTTTGTTCTTCTGTGTATGCAGCTGGTTTTCAACTTCGTCAAAACTGAATAAAATATTTTATTTGCGCGCTGTATTCTTCAGCGTATTTCGTCTCTTTCATTAGGGGTTCTCGTTCTTTACGTAAATTCGCTCACATTTTCGATACTGTATTCGCCAAATGTGATATTTTGTGTACTTGAGGTATTTTTCCTTGACTGCGTCATGAGCTTTGTTTTATTTTCATTGATTTGTAGCCCCACTAGTTTTGCTTCGCTATCAAGTTTCAGGAAGACTTCTTTGGCAGTTGTTAATGACCGTGACAGAATGTTGTTGTCGTCCGCATAGGCTACTACTTGGCTCGACTTGTATAGTAATGTACCTCTCGTATCGACAGGTAGCTTCCTTATGACGCACTCCAGACCCAAATTGAATAGCAATGGGGCCAGCCCATCTCCCTGCTTTAGTCCGATATTTGTGGCAAAGGCATCGGTGAGTTGGTTATTGATGCGGACTTGGGAGGTCGTCGACGTCATTGTCATTTTGGTAAGACGGACTAACTTAGCTGGGATGCCTAAGCAAAGCATTATTTGGTACAGTACGTTACGATCAATACTGTCATATGCTTGCTTAAAGTCAACGAAAATTCAGTGGACATCTGTGTTGAACTCCCAGAATTTTTCAAGTACCTGCTTTACAATGAAGAATTGATCTATTGTCGATCTACCTGCTCTAAAACCACCTTGATACTCCCCAATAATACTGACGGTGCATGATTCAATTTGATTTTCTAAAATCTTTGAAAATATTTGGTACACCGTACAATGTAGTGATATGCCTCTATAATTTTCGCACTGTAGCTTGTCACCTTTTTTGTGGGGAGGGAATATAATTGATTGGCTCCACTCTTTCGACATATCTTCTTGTTGCCAAATGTGCTGGATGACTTTGTGAATAGCTTTATGAACACTGCTGCCACCATATTTGATGAGCTCCACAGGAATCTCATCGATGCCCGGCGCTTTATTATTCTTTTAGGCTTTGATGATGGAACAAACTTCATCCAGAGTTGGTGGGGCTAATGGAAGCTCTCCGCAGACATCTATTGGCTCCGATGCTTTAGAGCTATGCGGAGGATTAAGGAGGTTCTTGAAATATGATGCCCATCTTTCCTTGATCTTGCTTTCATCAGCGATGATATTGCCGGTGTTATCACGACAGAGCGTGGTTTTGGGCTGATAACCACGTTTCAGACTTTTCACTACTTTGTATGCTTGTCTTGTGTTGATGTTCGCTAAACTTGATCGTCAAAGTATGTATTTTCTTTTCTTAGCCCTAATCATCTTATTCGCTACTCTTTTAAGATTTTCATAGTTTTCTCTCTTTGTCCCGGTTTTCCTACCTACGTATTCTTTGTACGTCTGATTCTTTTTATCTAACGCATTCTGGCACTCATCATCGAACCAATCATTTCTCTTGCTCCGGGCTTGATGTCCTATCGTCTGTTCTGCCACGGTCCTAATAGCCGCTTTCACTTCCATCCAGAGCTCGTTGCTCGTCGTTAACGATGTGTCTGATAAGATGGGAGCCAGCTGGTTGCTGAGGGTCTCCGTGAAATTTTTGGCCACCGACGCCGTTTGGAGCCTTTCGATGTCAAATTTTTGGAGTGGGCTGGTCTTCGCCGAATATGCCTTTGACATGCGACATTGATAGGTTAATTTGATCAAGTGATGATCTGAGTTACAATTGGCTCCTCAGTATGTACGGACGTCAAGTATGGTCGAGGCCCAACGTTGTTGGATCAGAACATGATCGATCTGGTTTTGTGTGTTGCCATCCGGTGATACCCAGGTCATTTTATGAATGCGTTGATGTGGGAAGCAAGTCTAACGTATGACTAGATTTCTGCTAAATGCAAAGTCAATAAGTCGCTGGCCGTTGTCATTTGTTTCATCGTGGAGGCAATATCCTCCAGTCATTCCCCGATGAGATAGCGTTGAATCACCCAGAATTATTGTTGTGTCGGTTGTAGGCAATGAATCGGCTAGTCTTTCCAGGTGATTGTAGAAGGTTTGCTTCGTTTCTTCATGCTTTTCTTCGGTCGGGGTGTGAACATTTATCAGCCAGATATTCCGGCGGCATGGTTATGACGTCGATTCCATTGTCAGATACGGAACATCCCCCTTCACCCTCTTGCGTCCCCACAAGGGAGGTGTAGGTAGGATTTAGTAGCAAAGCTGTAGATATATTTACAGTTATTAGCATTTAATGTCCCATTATTGGGGAACCAGTAAACCCAATGTGCGACCCCGAGAACATTTGTTACCATATAATTGAGGGATCTGGTATGAGGCATCATAAAAGCTGTCGGTTGGGAAAATAAGGAGGTTCCCTTCTCCTTTCTCAAACAAGCTTGGTACCGTTTACGGTAGAGTCTCATTTGTTTTCGCCCGTCCCAGTTTGTTGTTTGCTTTGGCAATCTCCACCCTTAGTAGGTTACCTCGGCCTCGAACCTATCGATCCGCATTCGAAATTTTTTTGGAGTGGGCCCTTGTGCTGGGGAAAAGAACCCGCCCCACGATACCGCAATGCTAGCCTGCCAGCGCATTCATGCGTCCCCAGACAGGGCTAATCTCGGCGAACACCACCATTCTCTCTTGCCGAGGCAGCAGACCATCGCTGCAGTCCTGAATGGACACTTTATCTTCATGGCAAATCACTACACTAGATTTCGCAAAAACTCATCTAAAGTGGACTCTAGAAAAATAGAAAGCAGGTTTATTTAGTGCTGTGTCTTAATTTAACTTCTTGAATTCAGATGAAATACGCCACCTTTCAAAGGCCCACATATATAAGAGACTAAATCCACGTTATTGTACAGACACAATCAAGCATAGAGGTGGAAATGTGATGGTGTGGATGTGTTTTTTTTTCATCAAGGAACGTTGGCCCATTTGTCGAAATACCTACAAAAATGGATCGTTTCGTGTATAGAAATATTGTAGCCAATCATGTGCTTCAATATGCCATAACGACTCGAAACACCCATCAAAGTTTGTCGTCGATTAGTTGTCTACTAATGGGATTTTGCAGTATAGAGTTGGAACTCAGCGTTTCAAAAATAAGTGTGAGCTAATGACCTACTTAAAAGCAGAGTGGGAAGGGATTCCAATAATAATTCTAACAAATCTTATAAAATCTATGCCAAAACGATGTGCAAATGGGTCCTGTCAAAAGTTTTCAAAAATTTAATTAATTTTTTTAAAAAACGTTAGTCCGAAGTTAATTTTTATCGGAAAAAAACTTATATTGTCGAAGTAATCGACTCAGGAAATTTCTATCAAATATTTTTTACTTCGATTGGTAACGAAAAACAAATTACCAAAGAAAACTTCACTGCTGGTATGGAGGAGCCCGATGGCTTCCCACCGTTAGAGCAACCTGGGGAAACGACGAATAAGAAACTGGCGATGATCACCAAGAGAAAACATAACGAAGAAAACTCCGCAGATGGAGGGTGCAAGCTGCAAATAATAGCGGACAATCAACAAATGGCCAAATTGCAAAAAGAAAATGATGAACTAAGGCTAGAGATACAGTCCCTCAAGGATCTCTTCAAGAAAGGGATGAAGCCTCGAAAGACGCAGCCGCAAAATCAATGGCAACAGGTAACAAAGGCGAAGAAAAGTGCAAAGCAAGTAATTCCAGAAGAAGTTCTAAGTGCTGGTGACACCAACGAGAGCCAAAACTATTTTGCAGCGCTGGAGGGATTAACCGAAGAAATGAAAATTGAAGAAAACATAGAAGGTAATTCTAAATCACTGGTTGATTTCAAGTCAGCCAAAGATGCGCTGAATTCTGGAGAAAGTGAAAAGAATCAGACCTTCTTGTTGAAGGGTTTGGACAGCAGAGGATACGGTCGATCTTCTTCAGGTGCTCAAGGAAGCTGCACCAGATATTGATTTTGTTTCAGTCAAAGCCTTTGCGACAAGAAGGTCGACCATAGAAAGGAAGAATTTACCACTTTACCTGGTACAAATTGCATATAAGAGCAGTCCAAGTGCCCTTCAACAAATTAGGTACTTGAATTTCAGAGTGGTGAAGTGGGAATGCCTCCAGAAAAGAGAAGTCAACCAGTGTTACCGGTGTCAAAGATTTGGACATTCGGCTGCCAATTGTGCCATGCACTATCGGTGCGTTGAATGTAAAGACGTTCATGCTCCCGGTGAGTGCAAATTGGCTCAGACAGAGCCTAAAGAAAAATTACACTGCGTTAACTGCGGTATTTTTGGTCACCCAGCATCATATCGAGGATGCTCCCGATATCAAGATGCAAAAGTTAAATTTGCTCCAAAGCAAACACAAGTACACCGTAATATCATACCTTCCAACTTCGTCAAGCCCCGAGTATCATTTGCACTCGCCGCTAGAGGACCAGCAGAAAAAGCTGGAAATAATTTAAATAATGTTAGTGGCGATAATGAGCTGCTTCTCAAAATTTACCAGCAACTTGATTCTTTATCGGAGAGAAACGACAAACAAGATTCAAAAATTAACTTTGCTTTTCAGTGTTTAGGTCTTTCAAATGCCCAATAATAACTTGTCATCCAGTCATATGCCCATGGATAGGCTTCGCCTCATATCGATCAACGTCAACTCTATCGTTGCTATACATCGACGTGATTATCTCCATGAATTTATTGTTAAGCAACAGCCTGACATCATACTTCTCACTGAAACCCACCTCAATTCATGGCATTCCATGGAATTCAAAGATTTTGGATTCGTAACAAACGATAGGGTAATAGGTGATGGGGGAGGTGGCACCGGGATATTGGTTGGAAGACCCTTTTGTTTCCAAAATATTGAAAAATCGAATTCAAAAGCTTTGAGTTTCTTGAAGTGTCCGTCATCGAAATTTCACTGCCAGGTGGGGATAACTTCTTCGCTATCTCTGTCTATGCAACTGGTCAAAATGTTCTCAAGTTCAAGGAGGAACTCAATTCCTTGTTTGAAATACTCGAATTGAACAGGCTGCATAGTTATTATATTTTTGCCGGTGACCTGAATGCCAAGCATACATCATGGCTAAACACCACTAATAATCCAAGAGATGTATTCCTGAAATCATGGATAACAGAGAACCAAATTGAATACAGGTGCAACCTATATGGGTCGGGCTTCCCAACATACCCTAGGACAAATTCATATTTGGACCTTTGCATTGCTGACGCAAGACTTGAATTCAGCTTTAGTAGTCCTCAACGGAAACTGCAGGTGCTTCCTTACGATAGTGACCATAACGCAATCGTAATGGAAATCAATCATCAAAGGGATGATGTCTTCCTCATTCCAGTTCAACATGAAATCATCAAAGGGATGATGTCTTCCTCATTCCAGTTCAACATGAAAAAAAACAGACTGGGGAAAGTTTCAAAAGAAGTTTAATCGGGACCACCAGAAACAATGTCCCCCTTCTGATGGTGGCAACTCTTGCTCAATGGTTCCTAATGACAGGAATCTAACTAACGATGAAATAGATGTCTATTTGTCGGAGTTAGAGAAGCTGACGTTGGAAACGATTGAGAAAGTCGTTCCCAAGATTAAACATCAAAACAATATGGAAGGATATGAAACACCAACCATCGCAAGGTTGAAAAGATTGAAAAGCCTTCTTCTCACACGCGTCAACAATATTTATCGACCATCCCTCGTTGTCTTTGTTGAAATTACATCTGAAGAATGTCCGGAACTTAATCCGGTCATACTTCAGGAGTGAGGTCAGCAATCAATGGGCGGAAAAACTGAGGGGTATTTGCCCACAGGACCCTGATGGCGTTTTTGCGAAAGTGCATAGCATATTCCGCAAGAAGTCTCGAGTGAAGGTATCGAATCTTGAAGTCGCTAGTGATGAGATAAATCTTCTCGATAGGGCTGGTATCGAAATTGATAGTACGACTCCGGATAGAAATGAAAACAGGATTATATGTGATGGATTGCAGAAACTTTCTCTGATTGGAACACATTTTGAATTGGTCCATCTGCCAAACCCAGAGAGAGGGAATGAAGTATTTTCAGAGGTCGTTGAAGCAAAAGTTTCCGACTTCAAATCAAGCCTGAACGGCCAATCAATTCTTCATTTCAATGAAACATTAACATCTGATCTCATACCGAGCTTGAATCTTATTGATTATTTTGTCAGTTATAAAGACTTGTGTTTCATATTTCGCAGGATAAACAACAAAAAATAAGTGGTACTGACGGTATTCCAAATATAGTTCTCCGACATTTGCCTGAGGTTGCTATTAGGAATTATTGCATATTGTTCAACAAAATGTTGAACAGTTCATATTTCCCAAATGAGTGGAAAAAGGCTAAGATATTTCCGATCTTGAAGAAAGGAAAAGAATCTTCATGCCCTTAAAGCTATCGCCCAATCAGCTTGCTCCTTAGCATTAGCAAGGTGTTTGAAGTGATACTCAACAGAGCATTAAACGCCCACATTGAACAATATGAGTTGATGCCGAACTGCCAATTTGGTTTTCGTGCCAGGCATTCGACCATACATGCAGTAACGAAAGTAACTCCAGACATCTGTTGGAAACTGAACAACAAAGAATGTGTTGGAGCATGTCTCATTGATATGGAGAAAGCCTTCGATACGGTGTGGTTAGATGGGCTAGTTTTCATACTTCTTCAGGACAAGTTCTCCAGACACCTTGTCGCCATGATGTGCAATATGTTCTACGGGAAATCATTTATTGTAACTGATGGAAATCTGACAACAATGCGCGAATTCAAGGTCTTGAATGGTCTACAGCAGGGAACAGTTACTGCGCCCCTGCTTTTCAAGCAAGCTATTGAACAGCTTTGGTTTTCACGTCTCGCCAACGCGATCACTGGTAGCGTTTGCTGATGATCTGATCATCTATACGGCAGACCGAAAAGCTACAATAGTTCAGAGCAATCTTCAAAAAATGTTTAATGATGTGCAGCTCTACACCGACAATTGGCGAATGAAAATCAATGCGCAGAAGTGCGAAACAATTTTGTTTCGGACAACGCTGCAGGGGGCCAGTCAAGACCTGAAACGTAATTGGAAGGATTTCCACATTATGGCTGGTGAGGGTAGTTCAGAACGAGTCCCACATAAATTCTGTGTTCGATACCTCGGTGTTCATCTCGATCAGTACCTGTACTATACTGAACATGTGAAAATCATGCTCAGTAAACCACTAAAAGTAGTCATGGCTCTTTGGCGACACTTTCATTCCAGATACATTGATCAAAAAGTCAAAGTTATTTGTTACAGTTTTGACATACGGATGCCAGATCTGGTACAACCAGAGTGCTAGTACAATGGAAAGATTAAGAGTTTTCGAAATGGAATGTCTTCGTGCATGTACTGGTTTGTACAGAAAGCCTGAGACCGGTTGGAAGCATTATATATCGAATAGAAAAATTTATCAAACCGCTCAAGTGACAAGAGTCGATATCTTCATATTGAAACTTCTTCGGAATCATATCGCAAGATCTGTGACCGTGAGTGAAAACCCTTGGATTTAATAGCCGTTCCACCCTACACACGGGTATATTGTGACGCCTCACTACTGGCTTCGTTCCTCCAGAAGCATTCGTGTCTTTGGACATGAGTCGATATGTTTTTGATTCTGACGGCGTGCCAATCATATATCACATATATAGACGGGCCACCGATAAGAAGATAAAATATCCTCCGAATCTGAGTTCACGAGACCAACAATTCCAATGGAGATACTCATTTGCTAGATTCGTTGAAGCTGGTCGAGCTGAGATGGAGCAATCTAGGTATTGGTGGCTGAATGACAATGTCTAAATTATTCGTGTTTATTTTCTGTTTTTGGGTTTTTTTTTTCTCGTTACTTAGTTTTTAGTTTCATCTCATTATTGCTACATCTAGTGTTGTTGTTTATTTGTATTATAAATTAGGTATAGGTTTAAATATAAGGTAACGTTTGTTTTTTTTTTTTTTGATTGAACTTATTTAGAATTAGGGTATAAGTTCATTGTTGTGTTAGTAATATAAGTAATTTTTGAATAATTCTGGTTGGTTTTTTCTCCTTTTTCCAATTGAATCAAAAAATATGTAATAATCTTAATTAATTTAAATTTGCTAGTGTAGTTTTTTCATTAGATGTGTTTAACTGATAACGTATAAATTTAGAGAGCCATTCGGGCCATTAAGTTTTTCAGTTATATTGTTTGGAATTTGCTTTATGTTCTTTTAAAAATTTATAACGATTGGTATTAAATAAAGCGCTTTTGACTTTGACTTTGACGATGTGCAAATTTCATAACGAATAATGGCTATCATACTAAATATTAAAAGTTGCTTAGGTTTTGAACAGCAAAATATTGAGTCATTTTTGTTGTTTTTTTTTATGACGCTATGAATTTGAATTTAGTTTTTGTTTTTAGTGAAAGAAAGTAGATACATATTCAAATAAAAATTGAATTTTTTTCTTGAAAAGTCGTCGGGCCTTGCTTTGTCGTGTGAGCAGACGCGTTTCGACTCTTGAGTCATTTTCTGTATCTAAAGAATGTGTGGAAGAAGCAGGTAGGTACAGAATGACGTCAGGTAGAGGGATATAAGGTTTTTGATTTTTAGATTGCTGGATGTCCGTTTGTTCTGTTCGTCTCGCTTCCGTTTCCGTCGAAAAGTGTGGTCTTGTACTGAGAAAATTGCGTCGAAATTTGTAATAAGTTATTCATTGATAATGTTACCGTCTGTTTTTCTAAGTTTATATATTTAAAACCTTTCCAGGATCTCAAGTATCGATCCTTTTAACGTCACGAGAGGCGGGCCTAGTTGTAATGCTAAGTGTTTAGAGTTAAATTTGAATTAAGAGCAAAGCAGTAGTTGTAAATTGAAGAATTGTAAAATTGGCTACGATAATGAAGTATGCAATGGTTCATGAAATGGCCTGCAGTTGGAGAGTTCGATGTTTTTCAAATGCCTGAGGTGTATGGTACAGCAACGATACGTTCAGTTATTACTGCGAAGGCAAATTTGAGCCAATTGTCGGCACGAGTTTCAGAGAAATTGCAGGCTAACAAAGATTTAGAGCTGAACCAGGCCCAAGAACAGATGTCGAATGTAGAACTGGATCTGGAAGCTTATAGCAAATAAAAGCAGTTGAACTTGAATCGGAATGTTTTGCTCAACATAAGTCCTTCGGAAAGCGAAGTAGAGATTATAACGAGGCATAACATACTTTCGCAGCAAACAATGCAATGAAACGCAAGAAACGTGCCCCGAGACACTCACATCAAATCAGCAGTGATAGATAATGATCATAAATGGTCTGGACAAAATCATCGGAAAACCATCTGACAGTCGACTTACCGGAACCTACCTATGAAGCAAGTACTTGAACCCACAACTTGTAATGCGAAGAACTATTGGTAAACGAGCGGTGGAAATTGAGCTCAGGACAGGCAGAGGCCAAAAGCCAACTTTGAAGTCAACTTACGAGCACCAATCTTAAAAGACACCATTAGCATGAAAATCAATGATGAACCAGATGATTTACCTGATCATAACAGCAAATTGGAAAACAATAATTGTTATAGTTATAGTAATTCGACAAACGGCATAGCGCATGGGTAGGTAACAACAACAAATGCAGAATCAGCACTTCCTTATGTGTTCATGAAATACAAGTTCCGCCGTGGAATCACAGTGGCGCAAACAGCTCGCAATATCAACGGTGTTTCCCACCGAAACGGCTACAGTACACAGTAGAAATTTCGATCGCGTGATTTCAACTTGGCCAATGAGCCGCGGAAACGTTGGAGCCGAGTCTCAGCCATAGTGCACAGAGATTATCAGTAACCTTCGATGTAACTTGGATCTTGACTCATTTGACTCAAATCGGCAAGGTCGACAAGTGGGTACCGGACGATTTGACTGATGCTTAAAAAAAAACGTTGACTCGAGACATGTTTTTCGCCCTTCCTTGCAACAAAATCGGTCCACTTTTCAATCGGATTGTCACGTGTAACAAAATGTGGGTCATCTACGATAATCGCAGTAGTTGGGCAAAGATGAACGACCAAAACACTGCCCGACACGACAGATCCACCAGAAGTTTATGGTGACACTTTGGTGGTGTGACGCTGGTTTCATCCACAACAGCTTCATGAAACCGGGTTAGTCGATCGCGTCTGTCAGCAGCTGGACGAAATGGTGGCAAAACTTGCGGTTAAAGAACGAAAATTAGTCAATCAATCGTCACCGCTCCTCTTACATGGCACTTACCCTCCTACTGCACACACCTACCCTAAAAATTATGAAGAAAACGAGACCAAGCTGGATCATAGCGTTTCTTTAATAAGCATGATTAAAAATATATATTGTTGCACAGCGCACAAGCGCACACACAAAAATTGATTTTTATTTTTCAACTATTTGGATCCCAAGCTTGTGATGTTCTTTATTTATGATCGCAAGCCATAGGTATTAATTCTGTGCTTACAAGTGGTGCTTGCATGGACATATCGATAGAAACCTAACACTATGTTTTAGTGATAAAACATTTTAAGATTCTCCCCTTGAACTTTTAAAAATGTCAAAATTTCCATAAGGATATCAATAAGGAGTTTCCCAGAATGTTTAATTACTGATGCACTTGTAGGTTTTTAGAAAACTTTTGAAAGACGGCCGAAGGTTTTACGGAATTATATGTCCCGCGAGCCCAGTTTCGTATGATTTAACGATAAAAATTGACAAATTTTACGCGAACGCAGTTAGTATAATTACTTGATTTTGCTACAAAACGTCCTAAATGCAATGAAAAAAGTCATTATCCAACCGTTAGAGTTTTGGTCAGTTAGTTATGAATGCAAGCAAGCTGAAAATAGAAGAAAATTATAGTTAAAACATCGTGAAACGCTTTCCCCATTAAATTCCTGACAATACATAGCATATGTACATAGAATAAAAAGTAAACATTTACAATATATTTAAAGCTTTTCAGCCTTTATTTTCTTTTTACTTCTGTCGATGCTTGCATAAACAAAATACTTATATACGGTAATTCCTAAGTTCATAGTCTAGTCATATGAAATTTCTTTTTTTTTAAATATACAAAACAAAAAAATTATAATAATTAGCAAATTTCCGAATACATATTAGCGCGCTTCATATCCTTCTCCTCTCTGGTTTTCATTAAATATTTCGAGTAGACATTTATTATATTTTGATATTTCTTTTTTGATACCATATCTAACTATGCTATTATATTAATTGGTAATAATTATAATAATTATCAAATATATGTACACATGCGTTCTATTGCAATTTTATTTTGTTATGATAGAACTATATATAGAATTATTTATATAAATTTATAGCAAATCAACAATAATGGAGAAAGAAGTAAAACAATTTGAGCGTATGTTTTATTAGATGATTGCATATATGCATAATATTTATAGTAGGTAAGCATGAAAACTTCTACGAGATATATAAAGGTTCCTTGGAATATGGTAAATGCACTAGTCAACTTGGAAATTTTTTGTTTTTATATATTCAGTTCTTTCTAGCGAAGTATCCATTCTAATGTTTTATTCGCAGTGATCTTAGTACTATGTTTCAACCAGATACCATCCAGACAACTTTACGTATTTGTCGCAATCAGTTCATTCGCAATAAATCACATCAAATCTCCTTCCATGTACATTGAACAAAAGTTTCATTAAAACATCAAAGTACTACGATCCTAAGATTACATCTCGTATAAAAGAACAAAAATTCAAGCTCAGCGCGAACGAAATATTGTACAAGAAAGCTATTCGCCGTTTTACAATCAATTCACAAAGACGGAACGACAAAAAGGCAACGAAATTTGCCCGTAATACGCCAATCAAAATGCACTTTCACTCTACGATTTCCACGTTATCCCTATATTGTCTAAGTATGTGTAGAAAATAAATAACACTTTTATCATTATCATGGAATATCATTCACTGTAAAAACCTACAATATGTCTATTTGAATGAGTCTTCCCTAATATGTTTATTATGATGTCGATGTAATATTGTCTTAGCAATATTACTTTTTCTTTTTCGTCGTGGCCATCGTCGCTACTTTGGTTGTCGTTCCGCCATCCATTAAAGATCAAGCGGACGTTTCGTTCGGTTCCATCCAGCCCTCACTGTCATCTTCACTCTCGGAATCTTCCGATTCTGACAATTCAATCGCTACTCGTCGCGCCAAAATTGAAGCAACATCATGTAAGCCAGTAGCTCGTTCAATTTCTTTTTGTTGCTCGCATTTTTCGACTTTGCGAAGTGTGATGCCTGCAATAATAGGATAATCGTTAATAAACAAAATAATTCAATTTTCTATAGATATTGAATATTTGACTTAAATGCAAAATCGCATGAAATTCAAAACGAAATAAATTTTATAAGGAATGATTACAAATGTTCTACAATCCCATAAAGGCTTTTGGTTAAATTTCTCGAAAGCGGTCTTAAATAAAATTTTGCTTTAATTTTTTTTCAACTTTTATACGTAACAATATAACCTTCTCGACTTAATTATTTTTTTTATCTGGGGTTTGTAAAGGTGACCTAAATCGCGTTCTATAACCCTTCCTGTAGGTACTCATCGGGAGCAAAGTGGCTCGGATTACTACTGGCTAAGTTGCATTGCTATGCTATGGAAAACCAATGCAACATTTGACAGAGATACGAAACTAAAGACAAGCGTACATAAATTTGAATTGTAACTTCAGCTTTGCTTAGGATGTAAAATTGCTGAAAATATTTGAGAATAAAACCTAATGGATCAAGCTGGCCGCGGAAAGAGGTAAAACCAAAAGAGCATTTTTCAAACCCTCCGCAGGAGCACATCGGCATTCGAACACGTACAAACAAACCCTTATAACTATGACACAGTTTAAAGATGTCAAGAGAGCTACTTCCGTTGAATTTTTAAAGTATAAATCTGTAGCGTTCACTACGCTAAAAAAGAAAATTTTTGCATACAACCTCATTTGAATAACCGGGAAAACCAAAATCCACAACCCTACAATCGAATAAATAGGATCACTCCCGCCATACGAGAGAGAGAGAGAGATTCTGACAATTCTCGATTGAACTCGACGCGCTGCAGTACGCCGGGCCGGATTTATTCTCGAATAAAAGGTTATACAAATTCACCCGCACTTGTTAATTTTATTTGCCACTTAGCATTCGCCTTAACCCAAAAATTGGTGACAACGATGTGATCTGAACACACAGTGCGCGAAAACAAGGAATGTTAAATAACATAGAGGGTAAAGAACAGTTAAGTGTCACTAACAATGGCGAACGAAAACAAAGTTCAGGGTGCTGATATGCACGGAAAGCCAGCCGCGATCATTGTCCGACAGAGTGCAATGACAGTGAAATTACCGGAGTTCACGATTGAAAATCCCGCGCTGTGATTCGCACTCATGGAACGTTATTTCGAAATGGTGAGAATTACTATCGAGGCGAAATTCAGCCGTGCAATGTTAGCTCTCGGCGTGCGTTATACAATCGAAGTGGAAGAGATAATATTTAACCCGACGAATCCGTTTGCAACTCTAAAGAACACATCAGTGAAACGACTCATTGCCTGGCAAACGGATAAAGCGCACGAACTACCCAAAAAAGCTGTAATGGGCGACCGAAAACTATCACAATTTTTACGCGAGTTACGTGGCCTCGGTGGCATAGCATTCAGCAACGAAGTGATTCGCATGATTTGGAACAAAACCATATTGGCGACACAACTGTTTCAAACGCTCGATCAAGTAGCCGATCTCGCGGATAAGTCACGCCAACGCCGAGGAGCAACGCGCAAATCCACGAAATCTGGCACGACGTAACCTCGTTTGAAACCATACTTGGTTTAAAAATATCGCAAATCATGCTCAGTTTTGGTAAGGAGATGACGGAGATTATTGAATACAAGATTAAAGCCTTGCAAATCTCACATCATTCACGCAGTCACAGCAGCCGACACTCGAACTTTCGCAGCCGCTCGAACTCCGAATCGCGAGCACTGTTGGTACCATCAATGTTTCGGTGTTAACGCCAAAAAGTGCAAAGAACCGTTCTCGTTCTCGGGATACGAGAACGGAAGTCGCTGGTGGCGACCAGCCATAACAGCCAAAACTCTTGCCGCTTAGTCGTCCCCGATCGAAGCTCGAAGAAAATGTTTCTCGTCGATACTGGAGCCGACTTGTGCGTAATTCCGCGTTCATTCATGCGCGGCCCGCTTAAGAGGACCTGACACGAACTGGCGGCCGCAAATGGAACACCCATTACCACATATGGATTCTCACCACTCGCGCTCAACCTCGGAATTTCGTGATAGTTGGAGCCGATTTTTTAACACATTTTGGATTATTAGTCGGCCTCCAACACAGCCGACTCATTGGCAAGCTGACAAAACTCACGTCCCGCGCACAGGTTTTCGAAGGCACCGCACACAACATCAAGGTGATCTCCGGGAACTCAGCGTACTATCAGCTTATCGCAGAGTTTCCGAACATCACGCGACCCTACGAAAGAGCTTCAGTGGTGCGACACACGACCAAACACCACATTACAAAAACCGACAAGTACAACGTTGGCCGTAAGGAATTCGACACAATGGTCCAGCCCGGGACAGCGCGAGTTTCATCCATCAGCTGATGATCGCCATTACACATGGCCTCGAAGAAGGACGGAAATTGGCGCCCATGTGGCGACTCTAGAGCACTCAACGCGGGCACCATCCCAGATCGCTATCCCGTACGCCACATTCACGGCTTCGCTCAATCGATGATTTTTTCAAAAATCGATTTAGTGCGCTCATACAACCAGATTCCGGTTCCAAGGAGAATGTTGAGAAAACGGCAATAACAACGCCGTTCGGCCTCTTCGAGTTTTTATTCATGAGCTTCGGACTCTGAAACGCAGCGCGAACCTTCCAACGTTTCATCGACGATGTGTTGCGAAGGTTGGATTTCACCTACGTTTATATTGACGATATCCTCGTAGCCTGTGAAAATAAAGAGCGACGTCGAGAACATCTCTGGCACGACTCAACGAATACGGCGTCGTCATCAACGGCCAAATATAGGAGTTCGGAGTCGAGGAGGTGACATTTTTTGGTTACACCGTCACCAGCGAAGGCATCAAGCCACCAGTGGAAAAGGTTAAACATATTGTCGATTTCCCGAAGCCGGAGTCAGCCCAGCAGCTACGCCGTTTCATCGATGTGTGCAATTTTTATAAAATTGGGATACCTGATGTAACCCGCACACAAGCTCCGCTGCACGACATATTACAGGGCAACATCAAGTGTAACACCCCGCTAGAATGGACACCTGCAGTAAAGGAAGCGTTTGACAAATCGAAAAATTGCCTCGCGTAAGCTACAATGCTGTTGTATCCACTAATTGGTGCTTCGCTCGCAATCGTGTGCGACGCATCCGATTTTTCAGTCGAAGCAGCCTTACAGCAACAAATGAACAACATCTGGGAGCCGCTAGCCTTCTTCTCTAAGAAGCTCACCCCGGCTGTAACGCGCTAAAGCGCCTTCAATCGAGAACTACTAGCGATCTACCTCACAATCAAGCCCTTCCGACTGTATACACCGATCACAAGCCGTTAACATTCGCTTTCTATCAAAAACCTGAAAAAGCTTCGCCACGTCAAGCTCGACACCTCGAGTTCACCGGCCAGCACATCTCGAGCAAGGACAACGCTGTCGCCGACATACTCTCGCGTATAGAAGTAATCTAGTCGACAATCGACTACAACTAATTAGCTGAGCACAAGAAAGCAACGAAGTTGAAAGCACTGTTGAATTCGGGTACAGGCTGGGAAGATTGGATCGCACGTTATGGCTCGACGCAACGAGTCACCACCGACCAAGAATGACAGTTCGAATCACACCTCTTCAGGTCACTAAACCGCCTAGCAGGTACTACACACCTACACACGACTGCTTACCACCCACAAGGAAACGGCATGGTGGAACATTTCCACCGCGAGCTCAAGGCCGCGATTCGATTTCATCAGAACGACCAATGGACGAAAATCATACCAGATGTCATCATGGGTATACGCGCAAGCCACCGCGAGGACATGGGGTACTCACCGGCTGAACTACTCTACGGTCAGCCGATATGTTTACCAGGCGAATTTTTCACCCCCGGCACTATACGATCACAAACTGAGCAATTTTATCAAGGACTTACGACGATGCTTCGACCTGATTCGCCCTGTGCCCGTCACTCGTCATGCTATTCGTTTCCAAGGACTTGGCAACTGCAGATGGCATATGACGGTCCGTACGAGGTAGTAAAACGCGGCGACAAGACATTTTCGATGAGTGTGCGGCAAAGAGGTAACCGTCTCGATTGATAGGCTGAAATGTGTATTTATGCTTGCCGAATCTTCACCAGACAACCGAGAGGCATTCGGGCACCGCGTTGGTCATATTCGGGAGCGCGCCTTTTTTTCAGCGGTTGTATTGGTTTCTTTGCCACGGAACGAAGTTACGTAATATGAAGTAACCGTTGTAAGTTGTTCGACGCGTTTTAAATCAGGCATTTAAACCGGTGGCTGAGTTTTGTAACTCGGAATTAGTCTGCTCGCGTAAGAACCGCGAACGAAACTCCTCTCCGAACTAGCTAGCTAGCCAGCAGACACCTCGGAGTAGATTAAGAGTGTCCGGACTTGTCGACCTGAAGGGTACAGTCCGTTGTCATGTTCCATGACTACACGTCTAGAACCGATGAGAGGTCGGTTTAGACGTGTGAAAATCATTACAACGCTTTGGCCGTGCGTCCGTCTACCCAGCTGTGATACGTTCTAAGTTCACGTAGCATAACTAAACGAGTTTAGGGATGGAACAGACAACGACAAAATAGTCGCGCGACTATCACAATTTACACATGGTTAAATGGATGCGCGCACACTGTGATTTGGCGACTTTTCTTGCCAGGTCGATTATCGCAAGGACCTGCAATTTTTTCTAAAACCGGTTTAGAAGTAAGATAATTTTCCGAGTTCACCATTTTTGTGATACTTGCACACATCATTCCTGGCAAGGATATACTTCAACTAAGCATATCAATTCTGCGCATACATAGAGTCTTAGCAAAACTTGTCCAGTATACTTATATTTGCAGCTCAAAATCTCTCGATAGTCGTATCGCAATCTGGTCGAAAAAGTTCGCCCGAAAAATTACTTGAAATAAATCGCATTGTCGCCAACTGGATTCGAATCAAGGACCTTCGAGTTACGCAGGGACCATTCTAGATACTAGAGTACGCAGACTACTTTCTAAATTTTAGTGGCAATAAAAACAAAGTCTTTCATTGTTAATGTGGAATATCACTTGAGATGCGCTTTAAGTGAAACAAGACTTGAAGATTAAAAAACTTTTGAATGCTAAACAATATCAACCACCCCACTTAATATTATTAATGTCAATTTAAGAATATTGTCGCGTGTTATTGGTTCGCGGCCTATAATTTCAACGTTCCGGGAAAGTGAAAACGCAATGTCTTTTAATTTAAGTTAAAAGAGTTTATTTAATTAACTAAAATGCACAATAATCCGTTAACACTCTCACTAATTTTAATTTTCACTATTATAATTAAAATCTAACACTTGTCCATAAATTTACTATCGCAATTGTCTTCTAAATTACTTCACTATTACGAAACACACTTTGCACTCAAACAATCAATTGTCTTTACTTCGCGTTCCACTATATCGCAGTTTTCTTATCGCGGTCGAATGAATGATTCCCCCCATTCATTCAGCTCGCCTTTATATAGGGTCTCTACCTATTCGCCCATTTCTCGCACATTGGCGAATGTTCTACCGAGAGGTACCTGGTAGGTTCGAGCTAGTTCATGAATGGAGTGACGTCACTTGCAGATGTTGATCATGCTTGTTGGATTCTCGTGGTTTCGAGTGAATTCGTGTTCTTCATTGTTGTGAAAACAATTGCGACAGTAGCTCGCAGAATTATTTGTACATGTAACACTGCCCCCACCTCAGTTCTTTTCGCCCCGAAAAGATGTGTCGCCAGTTGTAGTCAATTCTCCCTGGATGTAATATGGGGCAAGACGGTCTAGATGCACGATTTTCATTTTGGCTCTCGGTTTACAGTGTTCCTGTATGCGATATACGACGTCGTTGATTCGCTTTTTGACTCGGTATGGTCCCTCCCAGTTATGTTGCAACTTTGGAGACCTACCCTTTCGCCGTTGCGGGTTATATAGCCACACCAAGTCATCCTGCTGGAAGCCAGTAGAATTAGCCTTTAGATCATACCTGGTCTTCATGCGGTCAGTAGCCGATTCGAGGTGTTTTTGCACTGTCCGATGTATCTGGTTCAACCGTTGTCTTAGATCACTTGCGTACTCCGAGACCGTTTGGGGTTTCTCAGGGGGTGTTCCGAACTTTATATCAGCTGGCAGACGAATAGTCTTTCCAAAAATGACTTTGGCTGGAACTTGGCCCGTCGATGCATGTTCGGCAGCTCTGTACGCCATCAAAAATAGTGGGATATGTCGGTCCCAGTCCCTTTGGTTCTCGTCAACCATCTTGGCAAGGTGTTTATTGAGCGTGCCGTTGAAACGTTCGACCATACCATCGGATTGGGGATGCAGCGGTGTTGTCCTCGTTTTCCGTATTCCGAGCAGCTCGCACATTTCGCCAAAAACTAGTGACTCAAAGTTTCGGCCTTGATCCGAATGTAGTTCGCAAGGCACGCCGTACCTACTGACCCAATTTAACACTAGCTGTTCGGCTACAGTAGTTGCTTCCTGGTTGGGAATGGGGTAGACCTCAGGCCACTTGCTGAAATAATCGGCTACAACCAGTATATATCGATTTCCCCATTCGGATTCAGGAAAGGGACCTGCGATGTCAACAGCAATCCTTTCAAACGGTACCCCCACGTTATAGGTTTGCATTTGTCCTCTCAGTCGTCGCTTTGGGCCTTTGACGGAAGCGCAAATTGTGCATCTGCGGCACCAGTCCTCTACGTCTTCTCGAGCGTGGAGCCAGTAGAACCTTTCCCGCAATTTCGCTAAGGTCTTGTTAACAGCAAGGTGGCCTCCCGAGGATCCTTCATGCATTTCCTTAATCACATCGTGGATTCGGCTTTTGGGTAGTAAAGTTTGCATCCTAGAGGAGCTGCCATCCGCCGTTTCCCATTTCCGCTTGAGTACGCCACCCTCCACCCGAAGGGAGTTCCATTGTGCCCAATAGCTTTTCAGGGTTGCGCCATGCATCGAAACGTCCTTCCACTCCGGTCGCCCAGTTGTCTCCTTCCATACGAGCAATGGTCCGATGTCTTCATCGGCTAGCTGGGCATTTCGAATCTCCTCCGATGACCGACCTTCATCGAATTCCGCCGTTATCAGTCGCAGATCAACGGGCGGTTCCTTTTCCTCAATCCGTCGGCAATGCTTGCAGTTAGCTGGACATGGATGACGAGATAGGGCGTCAGCAATTCCATGAACTCTGCCCTTGTGAAGCAGTTTGGGCCTCACTAGGTCTGGTCGGATCGTCGATTGGGTTGCACCAGTGTCGTTTGTTAGGGTGCATTGTTCTTCATCAACTTGACCAGGAAGGCATCTGTCTGCTTCTCCACGATGTTGCCTTGGCACGGGGCTGGGGATTTCGATACTCCTAGCCAACGTTCGCCCCACGATGTTGGCCCTTGCAGTTTGATGGGCCTCCATTCTAGGCTCCTGGCACGGTCTGGATCTCCACCACCCTGGACAATAGCTCGGTCTTCTCCCCTTCTTGCAGTCTCTTTGCAGGTGCCCTTTTTCCCCGCAATTCCAGCATCTAGGCGCACCATTCACCTGCAGCTATCGCTCAATTCCCACGCGCTCACACCTGCAATTATCTGCCAGTACCTCGCGAACCCGGGCAGTGGTACGGGTCACATTTTTGGCTGCCTCAAAATTTAAACTATAAGCCAATGCATCCTTGACTGTTTGCTTTTGAGCTGACCGCACGGCTTGTTGCAATTCCTTGTCCTTTAAGGCGCTGATGAATGCTTCTGCTGCTACGTCATCTCGATGTTCTGGGTCGTACGCTGGGTAAGCCAAAAGTGCCAGTCGCTCAATGTCTTGTGCTAGCTGCTGCAAGGTTTCGCCAGACTTCTGCATCCGATGTCGTAGCTGTGCCCGGTAAATCTGCTTCAGATGATCGTCTCCATAACGCATGTCCAGCGCATTCATTATAGCAGCCGGGTTTGAATGCAGCTCAACGGGGATAGTCTGCAAAAGCTCGGCAGCTGGGTCTCTTAGAGCGAGAATTAACGCAGTTGCTCGTTCCTGCTCATTCCAGTGATTTATCCTAGCGGCTGCTTCAAACTGGATTTTGTAAATAGTCCAGACCGTTTGCCCGTCGAATATTGGTGCTTGCACATTCCTAGATGAGCTTTGCGCTGCGGTTATAAGCGGGGCTGGTGAAATAGTTACTTCTGCCTTCGCTGCTTCCAATTCTTTTTTCACTTTTTCCATCTCATGGTTCATTCTCTCTTCGACCTGGCTGACCTTTTCCTCGACCTGGTAAACCTTTTCCTCGACGCCTTTAATTTGTTTGTTCAGGCTGCCGAGCTCCGCTTTTATTTCGGTGGACTGTTTTTGAAAATCTGCCTTGATTTCGATCGCTTGTTGGTCTAGCTTCGCTGATTGTTCATTTAACTTCGCTGATTGTTCATCAAGCTTCGTAGTTAAATTGGATGACTGTTCACTTAGCTTCGCAGTTAAACTGGATGACTGTTCATCTAGCTTCGCAGTCAGACTGGATGACATCAGCATTAACATTTGCATCAGCGCATTTTCTGGCTCCTTTGATTTGGGTGTTTCTACTTCTCCACCTTCTGCGCCTTTTTCCGCATCTGAGAGCTCACCCGAATCCAGATTCACGCCTTCCGACTCGATCGCGTCACGCAAGCGTGCAATCAGTATGGCCTTTGTACCTTGTGTGGCCAGATTCCGCTGTTCCAACTCCTCCTTGAGCTCCGATATGGTCAATTCATTAATTTTTAAGTTTAAGCTTCGTGGCATTTTTAATGTTTCTTTAAATTTTACTATTGTGCACTATAAGAATGTTCAAATTTTCACTTTCAAAATTTTTCTTTCGCACTTCTTGACACCACTGTCGCGTGTTATTGGTTCGCGGCCTATAATTTTAACGTTCCGGGAAAGTGAAAACGCAATGTCTTTTAATTTAAGTTAAAAGAGTTTATTTAATTAACTAAAATGCACAATAATCCGTTAACACTCTCACTAATTTTAATTTTCACTATTAAAATTAAAATCTAACACTTGTCCATAAATTTACTATCGCAATTGTCTTCTAAATTACTTCACTATTACGAAACACACTTTGCACTCAAACAATCAATTGTCTTTACTTCGCGTTCCACTATATCGCAGTTTTCTTATCGCGGTCGAATGAATGATTCCCCCCATTCATTCAGCTCGCCTTTATATAGGGTCTCTACCTATTCGCCCATTTCTCGCATATTGGCGAATGTTCTACCGAGAGGTACCTGGCAGGTTCGAGCTAGTTCATGAATGGAGTGACGTCACTTGCAGATGTTGATCATGCTTGTTGGATTCTCGTGGTTTCGAGTGAATTCGTGTTCTTCATTGTTTTGAAAACAATTGCGACAGTAGCTCGCAGAATTATTTGTACATGTAACAATATGTATTTTTGTACAATTTGTATTTATTAATAAATTCATACTTAGAATACTACAAATAAAATTCAGCCCGAATGCAATAAAACGTACGAGCAGCGAATCCAAGTATGCACTACCTAGCGAGCAACGGGATACCAGACAATAACCGATACGCATCAAATCTTCTCGAACTCACCCTATTCAATACAGCCGACATTGAATCTGGTTCCGCACAAGCGAATAGCACTCAAATACCCACTCCAGTGTATCCAATGTACAACAGTCCAATGAATTCGGACGGAAACGTCACAGAAACCTATGGAGATAAATGTGCAAGTAGTATCGTAGCCGGCTTTGTGCAACAATCCAAATCAACACATTGTCAACCATGCTACAAAGTAGATCAGAACCATCCAACAATACACCCATCGCAGCATCACCCACTATAGTAATCACTGCAATAGAAACATAACCAACAGTCCATATCCGCGGGACATCAACCATCTTATCAGAATCAATATCTGACTATGCTTTGACTTGCAACCATCATCATCGTCATCATGCGCATACTTGCAGCCACCAGTGGCAGCAAAAAGTATCCGCACGACATCAACAGAAAATTCTAACAACCAACTACAGAAGGCTATAGCAAACGAAAACCATCCAACAACAATCATGACCACCACCACTTTTAATAAACTCTGCAACTGAAGTATCCCCAACAATCGATGGCTGTAATAAACATAAGCAGTCGAGCAACCCCGTGGTGATATGGAGTGGCTGCTCCTGAAGAGGTAAGGTGGTCACCCCGTCGAAACTGCTTAGTTTGTTGTTTTACTAGTTCAAAGTAAACTACATCCGTCAAGTTTCCATCCTTTTGGCAGAGATGAGTGGTTCACTTCAGCCACTTTAACATGTTTAGGTTTGACATTCCCCTTGTAATGCAACGATATTCTTCGGAAAAAGTAACAGTCGCTTTTTGGTAAAATGTTTGCGTTTGTCTCAAGCCTCCGTGTCCGCTAACTTTAACGAGGCAAAAAAATGAAGTACTGTAGAGCAGCTTAATTGACACATAATATAACATTTCTAAAGATAATAAAAATTGATCGGTACGTCTCGTAGAGAAGAGTACGCGTGAAAAACATTTTGTAGTTTAGCTTTGTGGCTCGACAAGAACCCGCCTCATATGATCCCGCAAATGCTAGTCGTCAAGCACGCGTACGCGGTCGTTAAGCGAAGCTAGTTAGCTGAGCTCGGTGTTGTTTATAGCTCACTGACACTTGTGCCAGACCATCGGCACCCGTGTCCTACACGGATTTTTTAAAAAAAGGAAAATCATTACATGTCTGCAGGAAATCAACCATCTTCACCAGCCGCAACATCTACGCTTGTCTCTGGCTCGCAATCATCCTCGTCGTCAACACGCGTAGACTTGCAGCAGGCGTCGCCACAACACCAAGCAGTGCAACACCAGTAGCAAAGTATGCCTCAGCGCCCGCAGCAAGCACCCCACTGGCAACAACAGCCATAACAGGGATATTACAGTGGCAAAAGCAGTAGCAGGGGCAACCGGCACGACAACAGCAGGCAAACCCACCAACTTCAAGATATACTTTCCAGTGGAAGTGCATCGAGAATACCACGATCATGGCCTTGGCTTTGAAATGCCTAAGCCGTTAAACCTGAAGCTCTGGCGCTCTGTTTTATCTTTGTGGTGAAGCGAGTCGGAGTTCTACTTAAGGCGTGATCAGGCAGAAGAAAAAATAAAAAAGGAAAAATTTGAGTTGGAACCATTTTAAGGGCGCGAAATAACGCATCAAGGGAAACTTAAAGGCGAAAAAGATTTTAAAAGCCCAGGAACTCGATAGCCGGAAGAATTGCGACGGACGAATAACGGACGTCTGGCGGTTTTTAACGGGGCCCAAATAGGGAAAGTAATAGATAAACTTTTGCATTTTAATATATTAATTTGGCCAAGATTATTGTAATCCTCTTAGTTTGTAAGAATACTCGTACTTATGAAATAGTGAAAATCAATATTTATTGAAATTGTGAAAATCAAGAGTGCCCTCCAGATTTTCTATTTCTTTCATTGAATTGAAAGTGGAAGATTGGTTTGGTGGACGCGTTAATTAGAGTCTAGCCACCTCGAGTGAAGTCATTGCGCGTCAAGTGGTACGGTGGTTGGTCCGGAGTCTTAGTTGTCTTACTCCCCTTTAGTTTCAGGGCTCCGCAGTCTCGTTCGGCGGACCATGGGGCGGCGGCACGCAATCGGGCGAACGAGTGACGCCACGGCCCGTCTTGATTGGGCTATCCGGGACCCAAAGCCCCACCTAAAAGAACCCTTTTGGCGGAGGGTAATATTGCTTCGATTTTATGGAGCGAGACGTAAAATAAAATCTATTCATAACATTACTGACAACGATATGTGAATTTTCAATTCTTAGATAATTGTTGCTCTTGTTCTTCCCTACTTCTTTGAAACTCAAAGGTGTCTTAATCGCGAGAAGGTAAAAAATGTTCCATAAATGATTCCTCCCCCTGGACCCCCTGATACACCAACTGACTTTTTAATTTCCAAAATTTAAAAGTTCTAGGCAAGACCTTTAATTTAATATCCCACTGGACTATCTTTTGAAAAGGTCACTTCAATATAAGGGGGGAAACTCGCCGTAAAACAGATTTGAAAATTTTGACATGATCCAAAATTTTGAGAGACTACCACCACTTTTGACCTTTTCACTAAGTGCGATCGTTATAGCTTTTACTTGTATAGTCCCTGAAAAACCTTGATGTGTCGTGTGGATAGACGAACGGGCAGACAGGACGCGAAACTAGTAGGTCTTTGTAAAATTCAAACGGAATGAATTTTAATATGTAATTTTAAAATAAAAACAAAGTTGTTTTCTTAACGACTATACTTATTTATTGTTAACAGTAAATACGCATTTCGACACGGAACATCCGGTCTTCTTCAGTACACTAAATAATTTTCCCTATTGATCTAGTATTTATACAACTTACTTTTTTCTACAACAATGACAAACTTAATCCTAATCACTTTACAAACAATAAATCTATTAATTTTGAGTCACAATTTCCGACATCTCCATTCAATCTCCGATTCGCAGGTACTTTTCTAATTTCGATACTTTCAAATATATCAAGTTTATTGTACCTTAATGACCCTAAGGTTATCCATGGTTATCTCATGTCCTTCGCTTACGATATGCTCAGCAACTGATGATTTCGCACTATTTTTCTTTTTGTTCTTTATGCTGGCGGCTTCTTTAACGTGTTGTTCAAACCTTGTTCGTACTACTCGTTTAGTTTGACCCACATATACTTTTTAACAAACCAGACACGTAATTTTGTATATCCCGCTTTTTTCGTCCTTGATTTTCCGATCTTTTTCGCTGCCCAACAGTGCTTTAAGCTGCCTATTCCTGCTGCTGCCTATTGGTTCGAGCTGATGTTTCCCTAATACACTCGCCACTCTCCGCTTCCATACAGAGGCCATCACTTTATTAGTTTGAAATAATGTTGTCACGCTGTTTCTCCTTATTTGTTTCTTCTTCTTGTTTATCATGTTTTAATAGTTTTAGTAGTCGTCAAAGGAATGGTAAGCAATCGATGAACCATACTGCTATAGGCCACTATTTTTGGGGTTGCGTATGCCACGAGGTTGCCGGAATAGTTCTTCGAGAGTTAGTTGCTTTACGATAAATGTTAAATTCTAACCTTCCCTCGCTCCTAATGATCCACGTATCCAAGAGGGGGATACGATCCTCTACCTCAATTTCCAAGCTGAATTTTATGTTATGGATGCTATTCAACTTAGTAATTAGTTCATTCAATTTTTCTTTGGGGACTATCGCTATTATATCGTCAACGTACCTATACCATATTCGTGGGATCCATTCTTTCTCTTTAATGATCTGTTCTATGCTTGACATGAACATTTCCGCTAGCAATGGTGATAGCGGATTCCCCATTGCTAGTCCTTTGGTAACTTTATAGAAATAATTACGGAACATGAAATAATTTTCATTCATGCATAGATTTGCTAATTTTCCATACTGAATCACCTTCCTCCTCCATTCTACTGAGGGGTTAACTTTTTCGAGCCATTTGACTAATTGGAATATAGCCTGTTTTACCGGTGTGCTTAGAAACAATTTCTGCACATCTACACACTACCACTTCGTTATACATAACGGTCACATTTCGCAATTTACTAATTAATTCCGATTAATCAATTCTGATTAATTAATACTGATGAATGAATTGATCACACTCCATATGGATTGCCTAATTTTTTGCATTCACTGGTTATCCATTTTGCAACATTATACGTAGGCAAGTTACTATCGGCTATTGTTTCACGCAACTCTTCACCTGTTTTATGGGTTTTCCATTGACACCCATTCTGGGTAGCGATGGATTTGGCATTTTCAATTTCCCCATATTTTCAAAATTTCCGCCAGCTTCACTTAGTGCTTTGTTAACCCGTTTCACGCTTTCTGTTAATGGATTGATTCTTAGTTGGAAGAAGTTTCCACTTTTCAACTTATCCATTGGCAATTGGTCATATTCATGCTTCCCTATTATTACCACTTAGTTACTCTTGTCCGCCTTCTGGAAATAAACTTCTTTTTGTCTCAGCTGCTTCACTACTTTTTCTTCACTTGAATCTTTACGCTGCCCTAGATCATATCTTGATATGGCTCTTTTGACATCTAGTTTTATATCTTCCTTTTCATCCTGACTTAACCATTTTATTCCTGGTTTGATGTCTATTATTGGGTGTACAACTTAATAACCAGAATTTTTTAGCGAAATTTAATGCTTTGTCGTGGAAAAATCTTACAATATACTCGTATTTTATTCGAAGTATTGTCCATCGGAAGCTACAACATTTCCCCATCTTTCAGGCAATTTATGAATCCCATCCCAAAAAAATTGCGCCGGCTTGGCGGCCAAAAACGAATCTATCCAATTTCGGATGCCTTGCTCTGAAGTGAAGCGTATTCCGGTGAGGGCGTTTTGCATCGAGCGAAATAAATGAAAGCCAGACGGAGCGAGGTCCGGACTATAAGACGGGTGGGCCAAAACTTCCCATCCACTATTTTCCAAATAGTTTTTCATGGGTCTTGCAACATGCGGCCGAGCGTTATCATGATGAAAAATTATAGCCTCGTGTCTGGTCGCATATTCCGGGCGTTTTTCGATGATGGCACGCTTCAAACGTATTAATTGTGCTCGGTAAAGGTCATCTGTGATTGTCTGCGATTTCTACAACTCATAATATAACGGCCCCTTCTGATCCCACCAAATACACAGCATAGCCTTGGCGCCATGGATATTTGGCTTCGCCGTTGATTTGGCTGGTTGACCGGGCTTCACGTATGACTTTTTGCACTTGGGATTGTCCTAATGGATCGATTTTTCATCTCCAGTCACGATCCGATGCAAAAATGAGTTCTTTTTATGGCGCTCAAGCAGCATTTCAGACATACAGAAGCGCCGTTCAACGTCTCTCGGCTTCAACTCATAGGGGACCCAATTACCTTGCTTCTGAATGTATGCGGCGGCTTTCAAACGTTTCGAAATGGCTTGCTGAGTCCCTCCCAACGATTTGGCAAGTTCGTCTTGCGTTTGACATGAATCCTCATCGAGTAGCGTCTCCAATTCTTCGCCTTCAAACTTTTTTGGCTGTCCTGGGCGTTCTTTGTCTTTGATGTCAAAATCGTCACTTTTGAAGCGTTGAAACCATTCAAAACACTGTGTTTTCGCTAAAGCATCGTCGTCATAAACTTCTACAAGCAAACGATGACTTTCCGCAGCAGTTTTCTTTATAAAAAAATGACCCAACATAACCTTCCGCAAATGCTGTCTTTTTCTCCAATTTTCGAAGTTATTCATCGTGAAAAATAATATGATGCACACAAGATAAAATTGTTTTGTTGACTGATTTTGATAGCTGTCAAATGTACCTTCAAAATCACATACGAGTATATATAAAGTTCGAGCTTTCACGATATTTGTTACTACGGACATCTAGCGTCAAATTCCGGTTATTAAGTTGTACACCCAATATTATATTTTCTAATTCAGGTTTAGACTTGGTAGCATTGTTGTCCTTTATTTAAAAAAAAAAAAATGGGAAAATTATTTAGTGTACTGAAGAAGACCGGATGTTCAACGTCGAAATGCGTATTTACTACAAAAATAAATAAGTATGGTCAGTAAGGAAACAACGTTGTTTTTATTTTAAAATTACAAGTAAAGTTCGACTATAAAGCTTCCGGTGGATCCAAAAATTTTAAGTTTTAATATATTAGAAGTCTGAAACTTCATTAGATACAAAATTTAATTTAAAGAATAAAACGAGAAATAAAATTTGAGTGTCTTTTCAAAAGGGGAAAATATTAACACATTAATCGGATTGGTATAACTTTGTAGTCAAAAAAATAATTATTCCAATAGAAGACACATTTTCTACTAACGTTGAGTGCGCGATATAAAAACTATTGTTCGATAAATGTTAATTGGATAACAATATTAAGGATAAAGATTACTAGGAAGCTTAAGCTTATCCACATTAGTATAAGCTTATTATCTTCCTGCAAAATCGTTGACACATAAACGTAAGGTTAATTTTTATAAAACGATCAACTAAGATTAGGCAGGGCAGTTTTTTGGTGTAAAATAATTGGCCAAGCTGATTCAATAATGCGAGTCAAGGAAATTGAACTATACAAAATATAAGACATATTACAATTATTTTCACTTGTTTTGCCAAGTTTTATATGAAGAGTTTGCCGCATAAAAAATGTAACTCCATCATAGGTAAGTTGGTATTTAAATTTATTATTTTGCGCCAAAAAATATATTTATTGCAGAAAAATGCAGTTTAACCTCTCGAATAACTCAAGAGTCAATGATTGATATTCCCTGGATAGAGGTACCTCTTTTTTGCAGCAAGCTTTTCGGATTTTATACATTTATGAGATTTGAATTCGTTGCAGATGAGCAATAATCTATTTATTTACTTTGAACATTATTAAAGTTATCAATAGTGCATAGAAATTATATAATGACCGTGATCCAGAGATACGAAATATGTTTGCTTTAAATGGCACTATTATAGAAGTATCGGTAAAAACAGAGAAACATAACAATATTATAAAGAGAGTGTATTACCCACTCATCTACTATTGGTAGTACATATTTAGAATTATCTGTAACTACAGGCATGATTTTGCTTAAATTTTACTCGATGTATTCCATATTATTGACTTAAAAATGTATAGCTTCATATGTTCATGTAATAAAATTATTCTCTCATGTGTTAAAATACATATTGTATCAAAAACTTACCATCTCTAATTGCTTTCATTAGATCCGTTCGGGAATCATGGAATGGTGGCAAAAGTTTCTTTGGTGCAACCATATGTTGAGCTCCACTTATCAATACTCCGTTCGCTGCTTGAGCACTTGGCATTAATGAAGTATTGGATGGAATGTCGCCATTAGCCATTGGCTTATCGGTCGATCCTCGTTGACTTTGTACAATTTGTTGTACAATCCCCAAATTACCATTTCCATTACCGACATCGAGCGGCGGCGGTGGAGGTGGTGGGGGAGGTGCGTTGTCTTGTGGTGACATTTTTGGTGAAAGCTGAAAATTATTTCAAACAGAAACAATTATAATCAAGGCGAATATGTTTATTTTCAACACAAAATACCTGTTCCGGAATTGGTGGTGGTGGCGGTAAATCGTTCATAGCATTTAATTGTGTCATTTGCATGTTGATTGTATTCAAACTATTTATTTGAGTGTTGAGTTGTTGCATTACAAGAGCATTAGCATCTTGAACAGCTGAAGTTGGGCCCAATTGTGGGGAGCCCGCCCTCGATGTGCTATGACTACGTGCCAGTAATTTTGCAGCCACTGCACCCCCGTTGATTGGTGGCGGTGGAGGTGATACCATGCCATCTGGAATAGGTGGTGGTGGCGGCAGATTATCACGACCCGTTGACATACTGCGTCCTCTTGTTGGTGTATTGGCATTTGATGTATTTGGCGTCGCGCCACCACTTCCACTTGACGGAGGCGCTGGGGGAGGTTGTGATGGACGAGGTTTTGTTCGTGATGGGGTTCCAGGTGCATATAAACTTTCCGAAGACATCGGACCTTGGCCACTATAGAGAGGTTGCGAATTATAATTTGCTTCATCATAGAGTTGATGCTGTTGCTGTTGGTTCAGCTGATGTTGTTGTGCTGCATTTGGTGCATGATAATTACCGACAGCCTGCGTATATTGGTTTGGTTGTGGCGATAATGGGCCATAGCCGCCACCATCTACCGCTTCAGCTGGATAATTTCGACGCACTTCTATCGAATTTGGACGCGGCGGTCTTGTGTCATACACTCCCATACCTTGAAAGAAAAACGCACATATATCAAATAATTTGGAAGTCATCTAAGCAAGGCTACAATTTCTAGAGAAGTGCACCAAAGGAGTAAACCTAAAATACAAGATGTGTATGGGTGTGTGTTTCAATCTCATGCGGAAAGAGTTTCTGGATTAAGCCGATTATCGGGACGTGTCAAACCTTATTGCCAAATCGTAGTTTTGTCAAAGTCTCAACTAATTTGAACGAAACAAATTGTTCAAATCATAAGAGGGGCACGCTATGTAAGATAGATAGTACATTTTTTCATACAAAATGTAGAAATAGCTATTTTGGCGCTATTACCTGAGTATAGGTCAACAAAATATAATGCGGTCTATAATGTTTTCAACTTCAAATCATATACAATTTATTATTATTATTATTATTATATGCATTCAGAATATTACTAGTAATGTACAAGACAAGAGAGTTTAGAGCATACATAAATAAAATATTTTGCCACTTATTCTGACCTGAAATCATAACCGCTGTTACTAATGCAACATTGTGATTTGTTTCCAAATGTGAGAGCATATTATAGGGCCTGACATGATCTGAAATTAATATTAATATCGATTGGTTTTCTTACGTTTCTCTGTTCACTTAACTATTATCACTCTTAGTAGTTTAGTTAGTTAGTTAATTGATTGCATTTGATTATGTTCAAAGGAGAATCCATAGAAAGACGAACATTAAAAAAAATTAAAACACCAACACGTGTATGTATGATCGAATTGTTAATAAATTGTTGAAAAAGATGTTCAGATATTTAGAAATATTTAAGACAAGATTACACACATAAATTGTATTTTCAGTTTTCCTTTTACGATTTGTGTCAATTGAGTATTTTAACGTGTAATATATTAATAGTACAAAATATCAGGCATGAACAAAAAGATAGGAAGTATGGCGTCGTAGCCATTAAAACATTCAGGTTATAAATTTAAAAACACTTTGCACTTGAATAACTGAATACAAGTGATGCAAAAATAACTATTGAATTACGCTTTAAAACAAAATTGAATAATACACCATAAATAAAAATCAATGAACATCGTATACGTACTCTCACAATAAAAAGCCCATAAACTTTGCAATATACACATTTCCTTTTGTTATTCCCATATATGCAAAGCAAACACACAAGAACTTATTTCGCACATCATTAAGAAATTATGAACATATATAATAATTCTGCGCTATCGGACACCAAACTAGCCGTTTTCGATTGTGGTTAATTAATTGCAAAAATAAAAGTATACTAAATCCAGTTCGGATGCAAATTAAATAAAATATCGATCAGTTTGTGACACATTTTACTTGAATTTCTGCAAAGTTGTGAAGGCTTATAGCCGTAACGATATGCACATTGGATAAGAAATTGGAAAAATGACACCCTTTCTGTGTAGCGAATATTTTTAAAAAGTGAGAAAGTTGTATGACAATTTCTATTGAAAGATTATAAAATCTGTTGTACAACTGAAGCACAGATTTGCATTTGGATTTTTAAAGGATAAGAAGTATAACAAAATTTTCCAATATCTCCTTGGAAACATTTCCTGTGAGCTTGTTTTTGAGGTACGTCAGAGATAAGAGAAATGAATAACAATCTATAGAGAAAAATATGAATTTTAAGATAAAGGATTATATTTCATTAATTTTTATTTAGATTCATCTAGGTTTTTGGAACCGAGGTGAATCGACAGTTTTATTTATTTCTTTCTTTATACGAAATACTAATTATTACTCGTATGTGGACAAAAATAAAGTAATTCCTGACATTCCGGGAGCAGGCAATTTCACCTGAAAAGCCAGGAAAAGAACAGTAGAGCGGGAGACGGGCAAGGTACATCCAATCACTCTGTAGACGAAAGGGGAAAAGGGAAACAGGGGCTGTAACCGTCGACAAAGATCAAAGGGTTTGGGGAAAACAAGTCCCAATCGGGTTAACCAGATGAGGAAACGAAGCAGGTATCGATTATTCAGCAGTCAAAGCAACAAAGGTGCTGAAACGATGTAGCAGGGTTTACCTCCCTATCGATGCCCGCGGCAATGATACTAGTGCTCTCAAAACGAAGCCCAAAGCAGTGGTCGTAAATGCGTTTCACCTGAGGAACTGATTCACCGGGAGAACGCCCTCATATAAGAAACGCAAGGTAGTGTAGATCTGCAATTGGAAGGAGTGGATTTCGGATCGGGGATATCGGGGGGATCTGTTTATGCGATGAAGGGGAATATATCTTAAATCGCACACAATCCATACATACTTTGCAAGGCGTATGGGGTGGCCAGTAGAAATTCTGCTCAAGATGCTGGCCACTTCGAAAAAAAGGTGTCAGCGCCAAAGAGAAGAAAGTGCTGAGTTAGCTTGAAAGCAACGGCCAGTTGTTAAGTGCTGGAATTGATGAAATCAGCAGATCGAATCGTCAAGTAAAACGCCAGCCTACGAATTCGATTTTGGAGAGAGCACGTACTCGTATGTGGCTTTAAAAATCTGGTGAAGGGTTCCATGGCCACGGCAGTCACGACCGTGAAGGAGAATATACATCAAACAACTGTAAATGAGAAGACCTCCACGACCAAAGCAGCTGTAAAAGTCAGGGAGCAAATACTTCAAACAACGGTGACTGTGCGTGGAACTATAGGAGGTAGGCAACGCTCAGGAGGGTATCCTCGACAAAGTGATAAGGCAAATCAATCCAACTTGCGAGATGAACTGGATCTTTACATTCTGCGGATCAGTTCAGAACATTTTACAGAAACAGAGGCGGGGCTTGAGCCTGCTTCCATATTTAATGAGCGCGGAGGTTACCCGCTTAGTCCAAAGGAACCCTGACAGTCTTGCCTAAAATATGTTAAGGGAGCTACATTGCATATATGGCTCGGTACTCGTCTCGCGTGTTTCTCTGTGAACTGTGAATGGCAGCATATGCGAAAAGGTGCGAATTGTAATCAAACCATCGGTGGTTTAATCATAGATTAGCCGAAGTGGGTGTGTGCACATAAAGTATTAAAACAAACACATACACACAAGACATTGCTATAGACCGTACTGCCTAAGTAACAGTGGGGCGAATTAGTTAAATGCATGCGCAATTGAGCAAACCAAGTGAAAGCTTCAGCTTTTTGGTTGCGCGGTCATAGAGAAAGGGCGGTAAGAACTTTTGTGGCGACATTTCAACAATCGAACAAAGGCGCTATAAGGGTTAGTATCTATTCAAGCAATCAGTGAAATTAATGTTATGAGGAGCGGCAGAACGAAACAGTAGAAATTCGAAACTCAAATGTCAAAACCTCTCTTTTGTATTTCCAACCGCCATTGGTGGCCTTGTTTTAATATTGGGTTGTGCGATAATTAATGTCGTTTTTTTCATGTCTTTCAAAGTAAATTTATTTATATCAATATCAAACATTAATCAATGATATATTATTTTGCTAGATGACTTTTTGCCATCTTTCGGTAAGTTTAAAAATTCCACGTTCGAAGAAGCGTTGGTATTTAGAAGCGAAGAACTGGTCCAATTTATTTTTAACAACCTGATCGGAATCGAAAGTTTTACCATTCAAATGGAGCGAAACAAATGATTGTCTGATGCTGCTAAGTCAGGGCTATAAGGTGGATGTGGCATCAGTTTCCAATTGAGCTCCATTAATTTTTGACGGGTTATCAAAGAGGTGGGGGTCTGGAGTTATGATGATGGAACATCACGCCTTTGCGATTGGCCGCTTCAGGGCGGTTTTCTTTATTTCTTCGTTCAATTTCGATAATTGAAGCAGTAGACATTCGAATCAATAGTCTGGTTTCTTGGAACAGCTCAAGGTCGACTCTAGCCTTGTAACCTCACCGCACAGAAAGATAATCTTTTTTGGGTGAATATTGGCTTTGGATGGATTGTGGGGACTCATCTTGCTTGGTCCATTTTTTTTCGGACTACGTTATCGTAAACAATCCATTTTTTATCAGCCGTTATGATTCTTTTCAGAAATGGGTCGTTTTTGTTACGAGTCAGTAAAGAGTCGCATGTGTTAATGCGTTTGGTGAGGTGGATTTCCTTTAATTCGTGAGGAACCCAAAAATCTAGTTTGTTTACGTAACCAAGCTGTTGTAAGTACAATTGAACGGTTGAATTCGATATATCGAACTTCTCTGCTATCTCTCGAGTTATCATACGACGGCTAATTTCGATTAACGCCTTTATTTTGTGATCATCAATAGTGGTTGAACGTCCAGTATGTGGTGCATCTTGCACATTAAAATTTCCAGAACGAAAGCGAGCAAACCAACGATGACACTGGCATCCGAAGGCAGTCCTCACCATAAACTTCACACAATTTCTTGCCAGCTTGCACCAAATTTTTACCCTTTCGTAAGTAAAACAATAAAATATGCCGATAATGCTCTCTTTGATTGTCAATTTTCAAGTTTATTTTTATCCAATTTGTAGTTTACTAATGACGCTCAGTTTTTGACTGAGGATAGTCCAATGTCTAATCTTCAAAATAATATTGGATAGTCTAAAAAGTATTGAGCCTTTTTTGTCACTAGATGGTGTTCGTTGTCATATATCGGGCAATGCTAATCAGATTGAGTCAAACTGATATGCGTTTGAAGGGTGACATTCCAGTCTACAAATTTCATATGGACAGTTTTGTATTTCGTCATTCGTGTCAAAAGTTGTATCCATTTAAAAATGAGTGAAATTTCTGAAAAAAATCGTTATATTTTATTTTACAATATCACTACGATCAAGGTGAGAATGCATCACAGGCTCGTGAAAAAATTTGTGGTGTCTACGGTCAAGATACTTTATCAAAAGCCACAGCCAAGAGATGGTTCGCTTGCTTTCGTTCTGGAAGTTTTGATGTCAAAGAGGCACCTCGCTCAGGTCGACGAATCACTGAAAAAGTCGATGAAATCTTACAAAAAATTGAAGAAGACCGACACATAAGCAGCCATAACATTGCTAAGGAACTGAATATCCACCATTGGCGTCAGGCTGGATACACAAAGAAGCTCGACGTTTGGGTGCCGCAAGAATTTCCATTTGCGAAATGCTATATTAATAAAACGCAACGAAATCGAGCCATTTTTGAAGCAAATCATTACGGGCGATGAAAAATGGGTAAGATACGTGAATCATCACAAACGACTTGAAAGCCAGGATTGACACCAAATAAGGTTATGCTGTGTGTATGGTGGGGTTGGAAGGGAATTGTTTATCATGAGGTTCTAGAACCTGGCAAAACACTCAATTCGGCTCTGTACTGTAAGCAATTAACTGCAACAACCAATTCAAAAAATTCGGCCAGAATTGATCAATAGAAAAGGTGTTGTCTTCCATCATGAAAATGCCAGAACACACACATCTTTCATGACCCAACAAAAATTGACAAAGCTTGGCTGGGAAGTTTTGATGCATCCACCGTATATTCCAGACCTTGCACCATCAGACTACCATTGTTTCGGTCTCTGCAAAACTTTCTTAATGAAGAAAAATTCACTTCAAAAAGGGACTGTGAAAATCACTTGGCCAAATTTTTCGCCGATAAACCACAGAAGTTCTACACAGATGGAATAATGGTTCTACCCGAAAAATGGCAAAAGGTCATAGATAATAATGGACAATAGTACTTAACTAAAATCCATTTTATGTAAAAGAAATATTCAATCGAAAAATGACAAAAAAAGGCTCAAAACTTTTTAGGCACCAATATATAATATATAATATAATCACTACTACATGAAATACGCAGTTCACGACATGAAATATGCAGCTCACGACGTGAGTTATCGAACAACCCAATAAATTGTTATTGCTGTTTAATTCGTGTTTGAAATCTGGAAAGACTAAGTAAATACCACAGTGGTAACCCGACGTGATTCCCTTTGTGAATTACATTTATATATAGTATTGTGAAACATAAAATTCGGGAATGGCGCTTCAACAACAACCGTCATTGCATCTTTGCTGGAAAAGTAGACAAACAGCGACGCTTTGGATCAAATACTTAACCGCGTTGGTAATTTAGAGCTACGGATGCGAGACCGATCACGTTCAACGTCTCAAGGGAGACGAAAGTGGTCAAAGTCGAGATCGAAGAGTCCATTTGTTTCCATAAGGGCTCGGTCAGCGAGCCCGAAATTGCCGTCAAACGTGTGAATGGACTGACAAAAAAACTCGGGAAACTAAATTCATCGTCCCGAGTCACGGCGACCAAGGACGACTAACTACACCAACGCCGACTTACAATAATGGATAAGAAAAACAAATTGCGTTTTTGGTAGACACAGGTGCTGACTTGTCCGTCCTTCCCAAAACAAAACAGCACGAGGCACTGACGAAGTTGAAACGATATGCTGCAAACAACACACCTATAGCTACGTATTGCGAGTGCCTTCAAAGACCACTTCCTTGAAGTTTCACCATCGTAGATGTTCGGCATCCTATTTTTGGAGGGGACTTATTACGTCATTACGGACTATTAGATGACCTGCGAAAGAAATTACTCGTAGACGGAAAAACCAATCTGAAATCTATCGCCGACGTTTCGCTTGACGTCAACTCTACTGTATTAGCTGTATCTATCATCACATTCTAACCCAAGGACCACCAGTCGCTAAACTAGCTAGAAGATTGTCCCCGGAGAAATTACGCGAAGCAGCAGAATTCGAGTTTATGCTCTATTTGCCAACCTTCTAGCAGTACATGGGCTAGCCCACTTCACCTTGTGGATAAGAAAAGCGGTCAGTGGAGACCATCTGGTGATTTTATCGGCTTCTTAATGCTGTCACCGTTCCGGATAGGTACCCGATCGCCCATTTAAGTGGTTTCAGGCAAAATTTGAGCGGATGCATGATTCTTACAACATTAGATTTGACGCGTGCATATAATCAAATCCCCGTAGCTCCCGACGATCTCGCGAGGACTGCCGTCATCATCCCGTACGTACTTTTTGAGTTTAAAGTGATGCCATTCGCGTTTTGCAATGCGGCGCAGACTTCTCAGCGATACATCGACTCAGGGTTACGTGGATTGCGGTTTTGTTATACATATATTGATGACATATTATTTGCATCGAAATCACAGGAAGAACATCAATAGCATTATATTTGAACAATATAATGGCTTATCAATCAATGTATCGAAATGTGTTTTCAGAGCACAATCAGTGGAATATGTGGGATATTTCGTCGATGCAAACGGTATCACCCCACTTCCTGCAAGAGTAAAAACTATTTTGGAGTTCTCAAAGCCATCGTCGTTTGCCGAACTAAGCAAATTCCTTCTTCTTCTTCTTCTTCTTCTTCTTCTTATTCTTCTTAGCACTACAGCCCCTCTCGAGCCTTCGCTTCCTGCAAACAGCGCCTCCAACTGTCTCGGTCCAGTAACCGCGTCTTCCAATTCCGAAATCCGAGCAGTGATGAACTGTCTTCGTCGGCCGAGTCAGACCAGCGGTTCCTCGGTTTCCCCACTGGCCTCGGGCCTTCAGTTCTCCCAACGAATACCTTCTAGGGTATCCGTTGAACGTCCATACGATTCATGTGTCCAGCCCATTGCAGCTTCCGCAGTGTTACAATCGTTGAGACCATACAGCTCATGGTTGTATCGAATTCGCCATTGGTCCCCGTCTAGCTTCGCTCCGATTATTCGCCTCAGGACCCGTCGCTCAAAGGTGTTCAATATATTTGCGGATGTTTGGGTTAGGGTCCATGTTTCACACCAACAGATTTGTATACTTGGAGCTTTGTTTTCCTGTGTATGCAGCTGGTCTTCTAGATCGTCAATACTGAATAAAATATTTTATTTGCAAGCTGTATTCTTCGGCGTATTTCGTCTCTTTCATTGCCCGTTTTCGTTATTTTGGCGTCTAAATACACAAATTTGCTAACATTAGTATATTCGCCAAGCGTGATATTTTGTGTATTTGAGGTATTTTTACTGGACTGCGTCATGAGCTTAGTTTTATTTTGATTGATTTATAGCCCTACTAGTTTTGCTTCGCTGTCGAGTTTCAGGAAAAGTTCTTTGGCAGTTGTTAATGACTGTGACAGAATGTTTATATCGTCCGCATAGGCCACTACTTGGCTCGACTTGTATAGTAATATACCTCCCGTATCGACAGGTAGCTTACGTATGACGTACTCCAGACCCAAATTGAATAGCAATGGGGCCAGCCCATCTCCCTGCTTTAGTCCGATATTTGTGTCAAAGGCATCGGTAAGTTGGTTATTGATGCGGACTTGGGAGGTAGTCGACGTCATTGTCATTTTGGTAAGACGGACTGATTTGGCTGGGATGCCAAAGCAAAGCATTATTTGGTACAGTACGTTACGATCAATTCCTAGGTGCTATCAAATTTATTCGTTGCAGAATGCGGCTGAAATTGAAGCACCACTGCATAGATTTTTACTTGGTGCTAAGAAAAAGGATAAATCGACAAAAACTTGTAATCCGGAAGCGGAAGCAGTATTTCATCAATTCAAGGAGCAGACAGCAAATGCATCACTACTACACGTAAGCGGCATCCAAATGAAAATACCCAACTGGCACTTAAATACGACGCATCCAATACTGTGTGGAAGTGGAGAAAGTTTCTCCACGACATTTACGCAAATTAGATTTTATTGGGCCGTTTTCAACGACTTTGATATACATTGCAAGGAGCGATAACTCTACAGAAGATGCGTCGTCACGAGTTAGCACGATCACAATGCCCATCGCAATCACCAGCCAGAATTTGGCTGGATGATGATGAGCTGAAACAGTTGCTTCAGCTTCAGTTTAATTAATTTCTGCAGTTTACTTAATTTCTGTTGACCAACACTACGCTTTGCCGTGATGACATCGGCAACATCATCGCTGATAAAAACAGGATTTAGGAATGATAGGCATCATATTTCAAGGACCTTCTCAATCTTCCACACAGTTCGAGAATATCGGAGCCTATAGATATTCCCGGAGAGCTTCAATTGGCCCCACCAACACGCACAATTTCTTTCCAAACCTCAGCACTTGCCTCTGCAATAAGTTCACAAGTTGTACGAAAAAATTGATAGAATCACTCGCGCCAAGTTACTATTGAAAACTTTGCAAATAGAAATATGATGCAATCATTAATAACACTAATGGTAAACATAGTCTGTAAGTCGGGGCAGTAGCTGAACAAGAAATGCCCGGAATAATGGCTCTACGAAAGCGCGCCTCCGAAGACAAACCGTTGAAAAATGCACGAATCGTTGGCTGTACACATATCAATACACATACTGCAGTTTTAACCGAGACTTTGTTTGAATTTGGTGCAACGATTCGATGGGCGGCATGTAGTATATACTCGACATAGAATGAAGTTGCTGCGGCATTGGCTGAAGCAGGTTATCCGATATTCGCATGGCGTGGTGACACCGAAGAAGATTTTTGGTGGTGCATCGATAAATGTGTAAATGCTGAAAATTGGCAACCAAATATGATTTTGAATGATGGAGGCGATGCAACACAGAAGAAATATCCAGCCATGTTTTAAATGGTTCAAGGCATGGTAGAGGAATGTGTCACCGGGGTACAGACGAGGGTAGTCCCAAAAGTACCCGACCTGACTCTGCGATTGACAATACCACCTTTCAACAACTTAATATGAAAAATTCTTAACGGTACGTTTATTATTATTTTTTTACAGACATCCAAAGCGAACGCAGTCAGTGAATTTGTAAATATGGTAAAAATCGGGCATCGTTATGTGATACAATACTTTCATTTGAAAGATCTAATCCAACCGATATCAAAGCCAAGTTGAATTCTACTATGGGGAAGTCTGCTCTTTCGTTTGCAACGGTCAAATATTTAGTACCTGAATTTAAGCGAGGTCGTACGAGGTGCCAAGATAAACACCGCAGTGGTCGACCAAGTGACGTCACTACCTCAGAAAATGTGAAGAAAATCCACAAAACGGTATTAGATGACCGTCGACTAAAAGTGCGCGAGATTTCAGAATGGCAGGCATTTGAAAATGTGCTGTGCATCGCATTTTGACCGAAAATTTGGACATTAGAAAGCTGTGCGCAAGATAGGTGCCGCGTTTGCTCACAATGGAGCACAAACAGCAACGTGAGGACGTTTCCATCGAGTGTTTGACAATGTTTCGCAGGAATGAAGCCGAGTTTTCGCGTCGATTCATAACCATGGATGGGTCCATCATTTTACACCTGAAACCAAGGAGCAGTCAAAGCAGTAGACTGAAAAGGGAAAACCGGCTCCAAAGAAAGCAAACACAGTTCAGTCAGCTGGCAAGGTCATGGCATCCGTTGTCTGGGATGCGCGTGGAATAATATTTATTGATTATCTCGAAAAAGGCAAAACAATCAACGGCGCATATTATGCAGCCTTATTGCAGCGTTTGAGTGATGAAATCAAGAAAAAACGGCCCCATCTGACGAAAAAGAAAGTGTTGTTTCATCTCGACAACGCATTAGTCCACACGTGCGTCATTGCGATGGCTAAAATCAATGAGTATTTTCTTTTGCCAAATTTGAAAAAATGGCTCGGCGCAAAAGATTTGCCAAAAATGAAGAGATAGAGTCTGCGGTTAATAGCTATTTTGAGGAGCTTGACGATTCCTACTATAAAGCAGGTATCGAAGCTATTGAACATCGTCGGAAAAAATGTATCGAGCTGAAAGGAGAATATGTTGAAAAATGAAAAACATTTTCGCAATTTTTTACTGTTTTCTTTGTTGGGTCGGGTACATATGAACAAAATGAAGAATGGGTGTATAGTCTGCAACATGGGGCATTTGAATACCGAAATCGATGTGAATAGTTTACGGACTCCAGATTTGACGTTGGAAAAAGTTCGATCGCAAGTAGATCACATTGGTTGGCCAGATGGTAAACGAATCATCTCGTTGGTTGAAGGACGATTGGTGAATTTATCGGGCTCAAGTATACCGTCGTTCTTTGTTTCGGTAACATCTGCTACACAGCTTCTGGCATTGATAGAATTATTCAATGCCCCACAAGGACGATATAAATCCGACGTTTATTTGTTGACGAAAAAAGGGAAAAATACGTAGCAAGCTTACATCTGCCCACATTCGATATCATCAACTCGGAGCCGCCGACAATGAAAGACAAAACGCAAGCGGAATTAAATTTTAACTCCTAGGTGAAATAAACATAAACAAACGAAAGAGACTTGACGTTTCCATCAGGCCCGGCTGCCAACATTGAAAATAAGAACAACTAAATAAAAACACAGGGGAAAAGCTCGTAGCAAAGAAGGTTGGAGTCACGAATAGCTGAAGATCCGAGTGTCAATGGTGGTACTAGCATCCACGATTCCAAGAAGTTGCGGCCAACTCCACCGAGTGAGTTTTATAACGGGGCGCATCAACAAAAGAAAAAAATAGCTGGGAATCATTCTCGAGTTGGCTTCTGTTTCGGAACACGAGTGCAAGGGAAGATCGTGGCTGAGTCTCCAAATCGATTTCTCCACAAATTCTCCCACGAAGAAAAAAACATTGGATCGACAAGGACACGCCTCGAGGAATTTGGTTTTGAATTTCAGCTCCCGGTGAATTTGAGTTATCGACAATTAAGACTTAGGGTAGATAGGTAACGGGATTGCCGCGGGAGTTTGTTGGTTGGTTTGTCCTCCTATTCTAGGTTGGTACTCATATAAAGGCATTGATCGTGATAGTTTTCCCTGGACGTGAAGACTCCGGCGCAAGCCAAGCACGTCTCAAGGCTCGGGTCGACGAGTGGCGCCCACGCCCGTCTCCGACGGAGCGACCCGGGACCCAAAACGCCCCCGGCCGGAGTCGGCATGCATGCTTGGATAATCCATTCGGGATAGTTTTATCAACTAACACTGTCAATGAAGTTTATTCCACCATCAAGGCCCAAAAGAAAAATTAGGCACCGGTCATCTATGAGATTCCAGTAGAGCTCATTAAATATGGTTGCAGCAGTGTTCAGAAAGCCATCCATAAAGTCATCCAGCACATTTGGCAGAACAAATGCCGGGCGAGTGGATCCAATCAATTGTATTCCGTATCCACAAAAAAGGTAACAAGCTACAGCGCGAAAACTGTAGAGGCATATCACGACTTTGTACAGCGTTCAAAATATTTTATCTATAATATATTGGAGAGTATCAAGGTGGCTTTCGAGTAGGTAGATCTACAACATACCAATTGTTTACAGTCAAGCAGATACATGAAAAATGTTAGGAGTTCAACATATATGTACACCAAATTTTTGTTGTCTTTAAGCATGCATACGACAGTATTGATCGTAACGTACTGTACCAAATAAAGCACTGTTTTGGTATCCCATTTTGCTGTCTTACCAAAATGACAATGACATCAACAACCTCCTAAGTCCGCATCAATAACCAACTCACCGATCGCTTTGACACAAATATCGGACTAAAGCAGGGCGATGGGCTGGCCCCATTGCTATTCAATTTGGCTCTGGAGTACGTCATCAGATACAAGAGGTACGTTATTATATAAGTCGAGCCAAGTAGTAGCTTATGCGGACGACATCAAAATTTTATCACGGTCATTAACAATTACCAAAGAACTCTTCCTGAAACTCGACAGCGAAGCAAAATTAGTAGGACTACAAATCAATGAGAAGAAAACAAAACTCGTGACGCAGTCCTCAAATATCCAAAATATCACACTTGGCGAATACAGTATCGAAAATGTGGGCGAATTTTTGTATTTAGGTTCCAAATTAGGAGAGCCGGTAATGAAAAAGACGAAATACACCGAAGAATACAGCTCACAAATGAAATATTTTATTTAGTTTTGACGATCTTAAAAAGTAGCTGCATATACACGAAATCAAAGATTAAAGTATACAAATCTGTGATAAGACCTGTGCTATGCTATTGGTGTGAAACATGGGCCCTTACACAAGCAGCTGCAAATATATTGAACACCTTCGAAAGACGAGTCCTGAGACGAATAATTGGAGTGAAGCTAGACGAAGACCAATGGCGAATTCGATACAACCATGAGCTGTATGAAATTTTTGACGAGACTGTGGAAACTTTAATGGACTAGCCACGTGAATGGGGTGAACGAATAACGGATACCAAACTGGTATTCATTAGGAGAACTGAAGGGCGGAGACCAGTGGGGAAACCGAGGAAACGCAGGTTTAACTCGGTCGATGAAGATAATTCATCGCTGCTCGGATTTTGGAATTGGAGGACGCGGTTGAAGGATGGAGACAATTGGATTCGCTTTTTGCAGGAAACGAAGGCCCGAGAGAGGCTGTACTGCTACGGAGAAGAAGAACTTTGAAGAGGACACTATTTTTAACCTACTTACTAAATTTCACGTTTATACAATAGTTTATGTGGTTTGCGAGAAAATTTGCTGTGACGCACGGACGGACGGACGGATAGACAGGTCGTAATTTAGTAAGGTTTTGTAAAATTATTTTTCAAAACTCTAAAAATAGCTCAACCAAATAAATTTAGACGGTTTTTGAATATATGAATGGTTAGGATCCAGTTTATTTTTATAGCAGCATTTAAGCATTGGAATAAAGGGATGAATATAAAATCGCGATGTTTTTATTTCTACGTATCTTTTTGTGTAAGGAAAAACCTCATGGGCCGCACTCCGTAATAATGAACTCTATAGAAGAAAAAAATTAAAATATGTAATAGCATTTAAAATGAAATGAAATTCAAGCACACCATCAATTTTAGGATTTTTACTTCAATGAGCAACTAAATTTTTAGTTGGATAATACTTGTTTATATATAAGATGCCCTGTATGAGCCAACAATACTAAAGTTCGTTGTTTTGATCAAGTAGTAAAAGTTTGACCTTAGCTTTTACGCAAAGCAATTCATCTCAACGAGTCTTACCAGCGTTTTCGTGGCAATTTTTCTAATTAGCAAAAAACAGATCGTGCAAGTAACAAGTAAGCAAAATGTAAGTTTGCATTTTTGAAGATAAACATAACAGAGCTAAAAAGTCAATTAAAACACACTTGAAATATGAAAAACATTGTTGAACAAATGAATTGGAAAACATTAATATACTTACTGCTATAATTCGTTTCTTCATTTATTACTGAATTCGGTGTTCTATAAATCACATTATTCGGCATTAGTGTTTCACCATGTCCAATAGCTATCTGTCGTTGTTTTTCTCTTGTATTATGCGGCGTTCTCACACGTTTTTTATTCCCTCGTGCTCCACCACCACCACCTCCACTCGTTCCATCAGTTTGTCTAGGCCGGTGCATTTTCTTTCCTTTATCATGCATCACACGTTCTGTATCCTTAATCATTTCCTGTCGCCACAACTCAAAGAAATAATTTGGATCGGTATAGAATTTCAAGCCATCCTTTCCATCATCTCGATAAACATTCAATTTATCTAACGGTGGTGGCTTGTCACATTGTGCATACGTTTCTAACATTGGAGCAGGCATTGTTGCACGTGAGAATATTTGTTGATCGAATACTTTGGCCGATTTGAATGCTTTCTTCAGTTGGATGTCAGTTAGGGGGACTTCTTCAACTGTACTATCAAGTTGTGTTACTTTTATTGATAGTCGATCAATACGTGCTTGCAATGAATTTGCACGATCGGCCAAACTACCAACATCACGAGCCAATTCTCCGAATATATCCTCCGCATGCTTCGAAAGGGATGATAATTGTCGAATGATATTTGTGAGCGTAGTATTCGTTACTGTCTCTAATTCAGTCTGTTGTACGTCATCTCGGTTATATACCGATCGTGCAACGTGCACCGGTTCGATTTGCCGTTTGGGGAGGGGCATTGTTATATGATCCTAGATACGGTCAATAGGAGTAGTTTTTTGAAAAGTAATATTTACATTGGTGAGCATTTGATGACCCGATGCATTTTAATCTGAAAAAGTAAATAATGAGATTATATTAAAGATTAAGAGTATCAAAGCCTAGAATCGAAAAATAAAAAGAATAAAGCCCAATAACACCTTATAAAGTTATATTTTATATAATTATTTGTTTTGCTGTATACTATAAGCTGAATATTATCAAAATATTAAAATTGCGTAAATAGGGCACTAAAAAATTAAAGAATTTATGCCTAAAAGCATGACGGGTAACGAAGTTTTCTCAACGATGGTCTGCACCCATAGTTCACAAATGCATCTTCTAGGAGAAAAATGAAAGGAAAACGATCAGCATTAGTAAGTGAATAAAAGTAACTTAAAAGCGAATATACCGGCCAAAGAACGTATCTCCGATCAAGCGATAAGCAAAACTTCCACCTCCGGGATGGCGTATAACGCCGATTAGTGCTGGCAACCGTAGCCGCAGCCTAAATATGGGCAAACGAAGCTTTCCAAATGAAGCAAAAGCAAGCCCCCGTAGATGGTCCCAAGCCCGTTTGAGAAAAGAGGAGGGAACCCCTTGTTTCCCCAACCCATAGCTTCCATGATACCTCATCCCGAACCCCCCAATTAAATTGTAGTAAATGTGCGACCCCAGTAGTCTGTGTGGTCTAGTGGATGAGCCAATAAGCCGAAGGTCCCAGGTTCAAATCTCGTTGGGAGCAACGTGATTTAGTTCAGGGGATTTTTCGGACAGACTATGACCCCCCAATTAAATTGTAGTAAATGTGCGACCCCAGTAGTCTGTGTGGTCTAGTAGATGAGCCAATAAGCCGAAGGTCCCAGGTTCAAATCTCGTTGGGAGCAACGTGATTTAGTTCAGGGGATTTTTCGGACAGACTATGAGTGTTCACTCAGTGGTGATATGTACTGATTTAATCAGATCACATCATAGCTGAGCAGGCACACGGGAGCATGATACTTACCAAACCAACTTCTGAAGCAAATTAATACGGTCGTGAAAATGAGATACTCTAACTATCTCTAAGCGAAGGCCCGAGAGGGGCTGTAGTGCTACAAAGAAGAAGAAGAAATGTGCGACCCCATAGCTTCCATGATTTCTTATTCCAAACCCCCCAATTAAATGGTAGTAAATGCTCTCGGGATCGCACATTGGGTTTACTGGTTCCCCAATAATGTGACATTAAATGCGGAGAAATGCTAATAACTGTAAATACATCTACAGCTCTGCTACTAAATCCTACTTACACCTCCTTTGTGAGGGCGTAAGACGGTGAAGGCGATAACGGAATCGACGTAATAACCATGCCACCAGAATGGAGGTTGGGCGACGGGCTAACTCCCCGTGCTTTAAATGTTTCGAAACCTGCAGATGGGCCTCGGAATGGATTGGACTCGCGGCAACGACCTCGCAAACGAAAAAGGACTATGGCATTGGAGCCTGGAATGTCAGATCACTCAATTACCCTGGCAGTGTTAAGGACCTTTGACAACAGGCCAGTCAATATCAATTAAAAATACTTGGAGTCCAGGAAACGAATTACACTGTAAACGACATTCAAGACATGAGATCGCACACAATATTCAAAAGTAGGGAGCTTACTGGAAATCGAGAATTCAGAGTTGCCTTCATAGTGGGTAGGGAGTTCAAATCATACGTTATTGATTTTAAGGCAGTAAATGAACGGCCGTGTGGGATTCGTATAAAAGCGAAGTTCTTGAAAATCTGGCTGATTAATGTTCACGCCCCGACCGAAGAAAAGCATGAAGAAACGAAGCAAACCTTCTACAATCACCTGGAAAGACTGGTCGACTCATTACACACAAACGACACAAAAATAATTCTGGGTGATTGCAACGTTAAGGTTGGCAATGAGCTATTTCGGCGAGGAACGACAGGAGGATATACCCTCCATGATAAAACAAATGACAACGGCCAGCGCCTGATTGACTTTGCATGTAGCAGAAATCTAGTCATAAGTTCGACTTGCCTCCCACATTGACGCATTCATAAAATGACCTGGCTATCACCGGATGGCAACACACAAAACCAGATCGATCATGTTCTGTTCCAATAACATTGGGCCTCGAGCATACTTGACGTCCGTACATACCGAGGAGTCAATTGTAACTCAGATCATTACTTGATCAAATTAAACTATCGAAATCGTATGTCAAAGGCATATTCAGCGAAGACCAGCCCGCTACAAAAATTTGACATCGAAAGGCTCCAAACGGCATCTGTGGTCAAAAATTTCACGGAGACCCTCGACAACTAGCTGGCTCCCATCTTATCAGACGCATCGTTAAAGACGAGCAGCAAGCTCTGGATGGAAGTGAAAGCGGCTATTAGTACCGTGGCAGAACAGACGATCGGACATCAAGCCCGGCGCAAGAGAAATGATTGGTTCGATGATGAGTGCCAGAATGCGTTAGACAAAAAGAATCAGGCGTACAAAGACTACGTAGGTAGGAAAACCAGGACGAAGAGAGAACACTATGAAAATCTCAGAATAGTAGCGAATAAGACAATTAGGATTAAGAAAGGAAAATACTATGACGACCAATTGAGAAGTACAGATGTAAGTTTAGCGAGCAACCACACAAGACAAACATACAAAGCAGCGAAAAGCCTGAAACGTGGTTACGAGCCCAAAACCACGCTATGTCGTGATGACATCGGCAATATCATCGCTGATGAAACCAAGATTAAGGAATGATGGGCATCATATTTCAAGAGCCTCCTTAATCCTCCGCACAGCTCCAGAACTTTGGAGCCTATAGATGACTGCGGAGAGCGTCCATTGGCCCCACCAACTCTGGATGAAGTTTGTTCTATCATCAAAGCCCAAAAGAATAATAAAATGTCGGGCATCGATGAGATTCCAGTGGAGCTCATCAAATATGGTGGCAGTAGTGTTCATCAAGCTATTCACAAAATCATCCAGCACATTTGGCAACAAGAACATAGGCCGAAAGAGTGGAGCCAATCACTTATATTCCCTATCCACAAAAAAGGTGACAAGCTACAGTGCGAAAATTATAGAGGCATATCACTACTTTGTACGGCGTATAAAACATTTTCAAAGATCTTAGAAAATAAAATTGGATCATACACCAACAGTATTATTGGGGAGTATCAAGGTGGTTTTAGAGCAGGCAGATCGACGATAGACTAATTGTTCACTGTCAAGCAGGTACTCGAAAAGTGCTGGGACTTCAACATAGACGTTTACCAAATTTTCGTTGACTTTAAGCAAGCATACGACAGTATTGATCGTAACGTACTGTACCAAATAATGCTTTGCTTTGGTATCCCAGCCAAATTAGTCCGTCTTACCAAAATGACAATGACGTCGACGACCTCCCAAGTCCGCATCAATAACCAACTCACCGATGTCTTTGACACAAATATCAGACTAAAGCAGGGAGATGGGCTGGCTCATTGCTATTCAATTTGGCTATGGAGTACGTCATAAGGAAGCTACCTGTCGATACACGAGGTACATTACTATTCAAGTCGAGCCAAGTAGTAGCCTATGCGGACGACATAAACATTTTGTCACGGTCATTAACAACCGCGAAAGAACTCTTCCTGAAACTCGACAGCGAAGCAAAACTAGTAGGGCTACAAATCAATGAAAATAACACAAAGCTCATGACGCAGTCGAGGAAAAATACCTCAAGTACACAAAATATCACACTTGGCGAATATAGTATCGAAAATGTTAGCGAATTTGTGTATTTAGGCGCCAAAATAACGAAAACGGGCAATGAAGAGACGAAATACGCCGAAGAATATAGCTCACAAATAAAATATTTTATTCAGTATTGACGATCTTGAAGACCAGCTGCATACACAAGAAAACAAAGCTCCAAGTATACAAACCTATTATAAGACCTGTGTTATGCTATGGGTGTGAAACATGGACCCTAACCCAAGCATCCGCAAATATATTGAACGCCTTTGAGCAACGGGTCCCGAGGCGAATAATCGGAGCGAAGCTAGACGAGGACCAATGGCGAATTCGATACAACCATGAGCTGTATGAAATTTTTGACGAGCCGGAGGTCTCAACTATTGCAAGACTGCGGAAGTTGCAATGGGCTGGACACATGAATCGTATGGACGAACAACGGATACCCAAAAAGGTATTCGTTGGGAGAACTGAAGGCCGGAGACCAGTGGGGAAACCGAGGAAACGCTGGTCTGACTTGGTCGACGAAGACAGTTCATCGCTGCTCAGATTTCGAAATTGGAGGACGCGGTCAATAAACCGAGACAGTTGGAGGCGCAATTTGCAGGAAGCGAAAGCCTCAGAGGGGCTGTAGTGCTAAGAAGAAGAATCCCTTTAAAAATTTGCCACGATCGCCTTTAGGTCCAACGGGCAAGCAGGACGACCCACTGAGAAAAGAACTCGTCGGACCATCATAAAATGGTAACTTAAATTCCGAGCTCGGGAAATTTTACCTGAAGAGGCTTGTACAAGCATGTCTGCGAAAGAATCCATAAGCCCCTATACATTGGGGAAACCTAAAGCAGACCCGCACGTAAAGAACCGGTTAGGTGACCAAATCAAAAGGGGGTACGAGGCAGCAGAATAAACAATCATGAATACAGGGAACCTTCCTAGTTGGTAATGTGAATGGAATTGATAATCCCTGATTAGCTATTCCTGCGCATTTAAAGCGCAAAGCGCAGCAGCAGTCAACTTCTACAGCTGCGGAAGTGCGTCAGCTTGAGCACGCTATAGCTCAGACGATGCAGTAAGGAGATGATCTCCATTTTGAAGGGTTATGCTACAAACCAAGGATGCTGCTGGGTGAATTATGGAAAAAAGGAGCACAGTAACTTGAAAGCCAGGCTAAAAAGATACATGCATGTGTATGAAAAAGGGTAAAGTCATGCCTAGGTAATAAACAGTACGCGTTTACCTTTCAAAAAGTGAAGGATCTGTAGTAATCGAGCAGTTCGCATGTCCCTCGGAAAATGATGTGAAGTTCAGTCTACATTCTAATATTACGTTTTCTGCGGTTTCAGAAAATAGAACCTCTTAGGTGTGGGATATTAGGAATTCAGATAAAAGTACATTGCAATTTACTACACATGGTGAATCAATTTAAACGTGTAATTGGCATCCGAAAAGGAATTGGCTTGCAGAAGGCAGCAGAGACAAACAAATCAAACCCGCAAAGCAAAGCAAGAACTCACATGATATGCGAGTTGCTTAAAAACCGGCCCAGTGAGTCTGGTTGTTGGGTGGGTTGAAAGAGTCAGTTTTATCCGTTGTTGGACGAGGTCCTTAAAAACGAGAGTAGACGGTTGATCCTCCTGTTGTTTGCTGCGTGTTTTATCATCTCGAGATCCATGCGAAAATCCGCTTTCAATTATTTACGGTCACAACAACGGTTCGTTTTGTTGTTTCGTGTTATAATTTGAGACTAGTTTTTCCTAGAAAACAACAATTTAGCAAACTATTACGGTCGGCGCGCGCAACTGCGTTTGCTTTGAAGAATTTCGCAAAACTGTTTCCAAACATTCTCTTGGTGACACGGATTCCCTTTTGTTCGTTTACGTCAAGGATCCCATGCTGTCCTGGAGAATCGTCCAACATGTAATTCACATGTTGAATTACACTTGACAACGGTATACAAATTGTGTTCCGTTTTTGCATACGGTTTAATAGTGATGAACTCCGCTCGTTCCATTGTTGCATAAGCGCTGTGAAGTTGTTGATGCCCTACTTAAACGTGAACAAATTTCTAAGAAATCATTCTATTCAGCGGTACAATTGGTCTCTCGAGTTTCAAAATAGCCATACAAAAATTTAACTTCAAATCGTACAAAACTTGAATGCTGTATCGAATTTGGGGGTTCGGAAAGAATACGATAAGTTTAATTTAATTCAAATTGGCACAATCTGTTTCTGGTAATTGACCGATTATACTCGTACGTTCTAATTCTAATTGTCTAATTCTAATCGAATTGTCTAATTCGAGTTCAGTCTAGTTGCTAACGTTGTCTAGTTATGAGCTGTATTAAAATTAAATACCGCGATTTGTGTGAGTGCTTGTGGAGTGGTACAAACTCCGATGTATTCCTTCGGCAAAATCATTCTGGACTTGACGAGAAAAACATTTCTTTAATGCTCACAACTCTAAGCAAGAGTTTTTTGCCCCATTTTATTGTAATAAAAAAAAGATAAGATAAATCGGGACCGGGCGAGGCTCCAAAAAATATTCAGCGAGTGGATGGAAAATGAAATGTTTTTCAATATACCAGACCGGGAATCCAGATGTGTTAGGAGACCTAAAGACTTTAATGATTGTAGCGTGAGAAGCAAGAAGAATAAGATACGTAGCCTTCAAGCATCACATCGTACCAACAAAGCTTGATTAACGCAGCAGCTGCGACACATGAAGACCACGATAAACCCGAACTTTTGTCAGCCAATCAGACATTAACTATATTTCTCCAAGCCAACCTGACAAAATATCAGTACGCAGTGATTCGACAAGCTCTCAAAAAAGGCAATGCTACCCTGAAAATATGTCAATTAATGAAATATTCGCAATGGTCCCTTTGCAGAATTTGCTTGACCATACTGCGAAACGAATTGTGGAAACAAAGCCTCCAGGAGACCTAGAAAAATTAAATAATCATGAATTAATATTGACGACGAAATGGGGATTCGGCGGTGCCTCATGCCAAAGTGAATTTGCCCAAAAATATTCGATCAACGATAACGAAATAAGTGACTCGAATTGATTCATGACGTAAATAGTTCCTCTGAAGCTCAAAACCTCATTTGATGTTGATCAAAATGGATCAATTTGGGGAAATGGCCGACCTTCCTCAACAAGACATTGCAGGCCCTTGACATATACTTGTAGTTTCCAGAAAGAGACACCTGATTTGGCGCGAGCTGAAAAAAATGGGTTGAAGAAGAAATAGAGAAGTTGGCAGCTACCGAAGCGGTGATCGGCATTAATGTCATCCGTATTAGACATATTCTGGCGATGACAATGTTGGACGGCAAGGTAGCTCAACCCATCACAAATACGAAGTCTGCAAATTCCTGCTACATATGCAGTGCTTTACCTTCGGAAATGAACGACTTAGCAATAATCCAACAAAAAACTCTTAATGTGAATGCTCTTGAATTTGGAATCTCTCCATTATACGCCAGAACCAAGTTTATACAATACATCCTTCATATTACCTACAAAAAAAATTCGAAAAATAGAGGACTACAAAAAACACGCGAGTCATGCACGAAATATGAAAAGAAACGTATTCAACAAGAGTTTCTTGAGAAAGTCGGCATCAAAGTAGACTTTGTCAAGCAGGGTTATGGATCTTCAAATAATGGCAACACTGCCAGGCCTTTTTGTCAATGATTGCAAGGGTCACAAGTGCAATAACGGGAGTCGATGAAACTAATCCACCGGGCCGCTACCATACTGCAAGTCATAAATAGCAATGCAATGATCGACCCAGAAAAATTCCGGCTCTTCTCAAAAGAAACAGCAGAGATGGCCATTGAGAAGTATCCATGGTACTACATGCCATCCAGGGTGCAAAAGATTTTATTGCATAGTGCTGAAATAGTGCAGAAGCCGATTCTCCCAGTCGGAATATTGTCGGAAGAGGCACAAGAAAGTAGAAATAAGGATTACAAAACTTTCAGGATGAGAAATTCGCGCAAAATGTCTCGTATATCTATCAACGAAGGCGTGCTTCACAAGCTGCCGGAGACTTGGATCCTTTTATCACGAACATGAGATCCGACCCAAGGAAAAAGCTCCTGGAAATCAGTGATGCAGCTAAGGAACTATGAATCTAATTTCCTTGAATTTGAAATCGTTAGTTTCTTTTCAATTTGAACACCTGTTTACAAAATTCTCCATTTTTTAAGCTTCCTTGAATTGTTAATCCCGCTCAACTGTTGATATTAAAAGACATAGACCTGTTCCATAGGAAAAAGGGGAGTGACCAACGATTATGCTTACTCCACTGGTAGCCGACGATACTGTTCCGGAAAGAGAAGAAGTAGCTATCTTCAACATCGCAGGGTACCGTATTGTAGCTCCTGCGTGGATTCTGGGAGAGAGCCATCATCAAAGCGATTCTACTTTCTAGCAATAGCGGTCGTAGAGATCTTGTTAACAGGGGTTCACAATGGGTGCCGAAGCGCCTTCTTAAGATTTCACCGTAAGGTTCCGGAAAACCTAGTGCCTCATATGCGCATATCTCTATAAAATGAGATTAGTGAAGCATCTTTGCAGAACTTTGAATAGGTGGCGGAAATAATAACATTCAAAGTTAGCACTGATACGCTCTAAACCATAGCAAATACACAGTAAAATCAGATTCTTGCAAAAATAATATTATCGCTATGCGTCCCAGTAGTGTATGTAAGACTCGGGCCGCCAGCATAACCTAACCTATTCTCAACCGCTATGGAGATAAGCGGACTTTGTTCTGAGAAAAACTTGGAAGGACGCAAGAGTTGGCTAATTGGTTATATAAAGGTATGATTTACATGCTGGATTAGACACCCGCAAAATTTCCCCGAGGATTCATGGGACAGGAATTTTAATACCTTCGGCGAATTTTTCGGACAATGTTTAGAGGTCGGCGTTGCGTTAGAAAATTAACGTCATCAGTCCCTGAAAATGAATGTTACGAGTTGCGGATTACGGCGGTTCAGAGCCACCTGACATAAAATTTTTTAGAACAAAAGTTGTTCAGAATGTCGTTTTACTTCGGGAAAGACATTCAGAGGGTGAAAATCTAGAAGAAATATGAAACCGGTTGCCTACCTTATAGAAGTAAGTATTCACAATTTTATCAAAACATTGTTTTATTTAAGGCAAAAGTTGCATTACAGTATAGTAAAAAAATTTTTGATTATAATGTTATTTGTGATCACATGTATTGGTCAAAGGAGACTGCTAAGCACAATTTATTGTTTTCCTGTCATCTGCAACGATGAGCATCAGACGTTGACGCTATTTCTCATCACGGGTAGGGTTGTTCCCCTTCATAGGTATATGATAATAAGCTGCACAGTAGGCTTTACAGTGTCATTGACGACCTTGAGGTTGGAAACAATCTGCAAGCTCTTTTGGAAAGAACTGTCACTGGGCCAGGTGTTTTGAGCCTTCTTTGGGGAACCCTTTGAAATGCACGTCAAACCAAAAAATTTCAAAGAGTCTTCAGAAACGAAATCTTTTAGTTCCAAGTATAAGAGGACATCATCAAGATTCATTTTGGCATGCACTGGAAAGTCAGAAGAAATTCGTTTCTTCTTGAAAGCAGTTACGATGTTTTTCTTCTCCACTTCACTAACACCACTGTCAAACAGTTTTGGTGACAAATGGCTCGACCAAGTTTCATATTTGAATACAGTAACTTCAAGAAAACAGGATAATTCCTCGGAGCCTCAGGAGCTAGTGGTGCAAGAAACCACTGCCGTATGTAGGCCCTGAAAACAAAGATGCACAGTGCGAAGGGTTTCGGCTCTTCTGCATCTCATTGCGGAGAGTCGGAAATTTAGTTGTTTCCTCTAATCTATCATTCATGTGACCAATGAGCTCTACACTTGACCTAGTTTTCTTATTTCGACATGGCATCACAAACAAGACAGAGCACTTCAAGCAACCATAAAAATTGACCCACTGAACACCTTTTCCTTAGTAAAATGTCAGCCGAGCAACTTTGTTCTAAAATTTTTCTTGTCAGATGCCTCTGAGCCGCCGTAATCCGCAACTCTAACATCCATTTTCAAACGGGTCGAGGCTAGGTTCGCTGCTTGACAGAGGAGGTGTTTAGTGGGTACTTCAATCGCTCACAAGCATGAGAGTCCCACACTCCGTGCATAAATGGCATTCACCTCCCAACCACAAAAAAAAAATAATATCCATTTTCAGGGACAGATGACATGCATCTTTTACATGTTGTTCAAAAGATCGATTCGTGGTACAAACATTTTTGTTTTAAGGCATAGCACTGAATAAGAAAATGTCCCATAAACATTTCAGACCTCCGGGAAATTCTGTGGGCGTTTAACGTTGAATGCAAGACATTGATGATGTTCAAACTAAACATTTCGTTGGTAAAAATGTGGAGCATAATTAAAAACATAACCACTTTTATAGCGCGGAAAATGATTACATAATATGAGATCGAATGTTGAAATTTAAAGAATGGTGTATAGAAATTTTGAAACTTCTTTAGAATTGAAAACATAAAAGGTTTCAGGGAGAAGAGCATTAACTAATCCAGGAAATTTGATCAGAAATGGAATGCTTTCTTCATGCATCTCTGCCGAGATCAGTAGCTTCTTTTCAGTGTCCAAATTTATGAGTAGCCTTAAGCTCCAGAATAACAAATCCTGATGTGCTTATGAATAAAAAGTTTGGAAGCATTGAGTTTCTGGCGAATAATTGGAGCGAAGCTAGACGGGGAGCAATGGCGAATTCGATACAACCATTAGCTGTATGAAATATTTGACGAGCCGGTGGTCTCAACGATTGTAAGACTGCGAAAGCTGCAATGGGCTGGCGACATGAATCGTATGGACGAGGAACGGATACCCAAAAAGGTATTCATTGGGAGAACTGAAGGGCAGAGACCAATGGGAAAACAAGTAACGCTGGTCTGACTCGGTCGGCGAAGAAGCTCATCGCTGTTCAGATTTCGAAATTCTAGGACACGGTCAATGGACCGAGACAGTTGGAGGCACTATTTGCAGGAAAAGAAGGCCCAAGAGGGGCTGTAGTACTACGAAGGAGTTTCTGTTAATTGCTGGGTATTTTGAATAATGGAAACTTGGAAAAAGCTCAATTTTTAGAGGGAAGGCGTACTGCGATATCATGATTTTTTTGCATTGTACCTTCACTTGATCTCCAGACTTTTTAAGTGTTCTTCATGTTTCTGTGGAGACCCTAGTAGTATCCAGGATGTAAGGACTTCCTTGCTTACTATTAGGCAATTACTTGTTCATTAGAGTATTGAACCTGTTCCTCAATATTGGCCATTAAAAAAATTGTCATATAAATTTGGTACAAACATTAATTCGTTATGAATCATTTTTGATGATGAATTAATACCTAAGCTTTGCATTATTTTTTATACGTTAGAGTCAAAATATTTTTTTGAAAATCAGAGAAACTTACTTTCTGACTATATCTTAGCCTCAGAACAATGATCTTCAAAAGTTTATTATAACAAAGAAAGGTGCATAGGGTATTATAAACATTATTTTGTGATTCACACAAGAGCCTACATTCATTTCAGTTTTTTTTAGATTTGAAACAACTTTCTTCTTAATGTAATCACACATTAACATCTCGCCTTGAACCAATTGATCTTTTAACTCATGTATTCAGCTTTTAATCGACAATGAAAACTATATTCAGAATTCAGAAAGGGTATGACTTATTGAACATAAACAATTTAGTCGAAATGGAAAACCTTCGATTGATAACACATTCTGAATCAATTCTCTGAATCAATATCTCAAGACAATAAATTGATTGCATTAATTTCTCACAAACAATCAGATATTGATATATTAAGACTATATCAAGCGCACTGCATCGTCTGAAAACACTAGATTATCTTAAATATTATATCACATCAGAAATATATATATTATATATTTTGATTCAACTCTGAAGTCTTATTCTTAAGATATTTCAATTCAACAAAAGACCATTGAAATGATTTGATAGATACATCAATGTAAATTATGAATATTATTTCTTAATTTTTCAGCTTTAAAATCTTGTCCATAAATTTATATTGACCAGATTACCATTTCCTCATTGAACCAATTCCAAGTGGGGAGAGAACTTATCAAACGAATTAGTCACACTGAATGGGGTGTAGAGAAGTACAATTTTATCACATGTGGGCGCTCTTTTGTAAGCATAACGTTTGTATTAGATCATGAATATATTGTGTCTACATGCTTGAATAAATTAAACACCCTAACAAAAATTGCAGTTGAATAGCAATGATTTCCGAATTATTATGATACTAAATTGAGATGTTGACATCAATTAAAAACGATTTTGATATCTCGTTTTAGTGTTTACCTTTCCTCAATTTTAGGTCTATCGACGAAAATATAAAATATTTTATTTATGGCGTGGAATTAATAAAACTTATCACAACTAAACATAGAAAATGACAAACACTCACTTGTGATTTCTGTAGAAATTGTAAAAATTTCACACATTTGATTTGGCTACCGATAAAACTTATTTCAGTTGCCAAACACCTCATTTGAACATTTCTAGTATGATACTCAACGACTAGCCGATAAGATAAGATAGCAGAATCTGTACACATTAAATAATGTAAATAGAAAAGATATTAGATGTAATACAACAAAATCTTTGATGTACAACTGCAACTTGGTTGAAATCAAACTGACAGTAAATGGCAAAAATATTCATTCTATGCATACAAACAGAATGATTTCCCTTGGAATTGATAATAATAGAAAGATCAGCATACGTTCATATATCTTAGTTAAAGTGTTAAGTTGAGATAAAGAATGAAATTGTATTGAAAAGGAACAGTACAGAATGATACGAATCAAAGAATGTATAAATATTTACATTTGCTGCGCTGGAACTAATCATGAGCTAGAATTGATAAAGATTCATGCTTGAGATGTTTAAGTAATTTTATCGATGAAGTAAATACCACAAAGTTTTATTTAAATCTGAATTTGACCTAAAAATAGTTCTGAACCAGGAAGTAACATAGGCTAGGCCAAAAATAAATGTTCAAATAGCGACGTTTTTTAAACATATACTTGATTAGAGTCATGTCACGAAAATTAACTTATGTTTGTAAAATTAACTAATCTCCCAATCGTACCGATATTAGCTGTTCCCATTAAGGTTTGTTCGAGAAAATATTCAAGTTATGCGAGAAAACCACAAATCTTCGATTAAAAACGACTTACTAATGAAATATTCTACGTCCTTGGTCATGAATTTACCCCTATCAGAGATTACCCCAATTAGAAAAAAATATTTTCTTTCATCATAAAAGGATCGAATGTGTGGGAATTTCACTTTCAACACACGAACAACCGAGGCATTGAACTAACTCAAATCAATCAACATTAATAACTCATTTCAACGCGGGTCTCAAGCGAGCTTCCTTTTAATCAGGTCAGAAGAAAGTCGCTAGTCATTATACAAGACTAGCGACATAAACATTCTAAAACTCTCAGAAAACCACTTAGGGACTACCTGGATCAGTGTTGCCGTTTTAGCGACTTTGTAAGTAGATCTAACGGAATATTGATCTCAATAGCGACAACTTCTTACGTTCTCGCGACTGAAAATAATCTAATGATTTTTGGCGACGGGTCCTGAGACGAATAATCGGAGCGAAGCTAGACGGGAACCAGTGGTGAATTCGATACAACCATCATCATCATCTATGGCGCAACAGCCCAAGCCGGGCCTTGTCCTCCAGGAGTAACCTCCTGCAGCCATCGCAGTTTCACGACCTTGTCCGCCAGTTGATTACTCCCAACAAGGATCTGCTGTCGGCTTCTATCATGTCATCCCGCTGGACGTCTACCTTGTGCTCTACTCATTAATGTTCTTTTGGGTAGCCGGTTAACTTCCATTGCAATTTACGTCACTTTACGCAAGAGGAAACAGGTGGATCGTCAAATAGTTCATACTCGTAAAAATCATCGTTGTAACGTAGTCTCCACTCTCTTCCTTGTTTCACTGGGCCGTAGATTTTTCGGAGCAATTTGCATTCAAATATGTCCACTGCCTTTTCGGATTCGCTCGTCAGGGTCCATGTTTGACTTTCATATAAGAGTACAGGTTTGACTAGTGTTTTGTAAATACGAAGTTTATTTTGCCTGTGCACAACTTTGGACATAAGAATGGAAAGTACGGAGTAATAGGCTTTATTTGCAGCGTTTATGCGGCGTCTAATCTCGTCCTTTTCGGCGCCTCTTCTATTCAGATTGGCTCCAAGGTAGATTAAATTATTCACACTTTCGAGGTTGTAGTCGCCTACGGTCAGGTTTTGTCGAACTGGAGTTTTCTTCCTCGTTTGAGCCATGAATTTAGTTTTAGTTTCATTAACTTGTAGGCCAATTCGGTTCGCTTCAGATTCTACGCTCAGAAATGCTCCTTTGACACCTAAGATTGAACGTGCTATAATATTGAGGTCAACAGCATATGCTACCAATTGTTTCGACTTGAATATTAGTTATCGCCGAGGTTTCAGCAGATGTCTTCCTGATGACGATTTCCAACGCAATCTTAAAGAACATTGGGGCAAGTCCATCCCCTTGTTTTAAGCCCGATTCTATAATGAAGCTGCCTGTTAGTTCACGGTTTACCTTGACCTGGGACTCTGTGTTTAGCATCGTGACCTTGACCATGCGGACTAATTTTGTTGGGACGCCAAACTTAAGCATTGTTTTGTACAGCGCGTTTATGTCGACACTGTCGTACGCTTGCTTGAAGTCTACAAAGAGTTGGTGCAAATCGATGTTATATTCCCAACACTTTCAAACACCTGCTTCACTGGGAATATTTGGTCTATTGTAGACCGTCCACTTCGAAAGCCTCCCTGATACTCTCCTATAATATTTTCATAGTACGGGTTTAATTTTCCTTCTATAATTTTGGAGAGCACTTTATAAGACGTGCACAGTAGAGTGATGCCTCTATAATTTTTACATCTTAACTTATCCCCTTTTTGTATACAGGACATATAATATTTTTCCTTCAGTCCACTGTTAACCGTTCCTCTGACCATATTCTGCATATTAGTCGATGCAGAAGGTGATTTAGCTGGGGACACCCCGGTATTTCATCTATCCCAGAAGCCTTATTTTTTCTGAGGACTCGTACTGCTGCCTATACTTGGTCTCTGGTTGGTAGTGAGACTAAGACATCTTGCTCTGCTTTTGGAATGTTCACAGCTTCTTTAGCCGTTGTTGGGGACGCTGTGAATAGCTTCGGGAAAATTGCAGCCATTTTTTTTTAATTTCGACTGGTTTGCCTATTATTGTTGCTTGTACACTTCTGCAAAGACTTGTTTGCAGATTGAAGCTGTCTCTTAGTTGTTTGATAGAGGCGTACGCCGATCTGACTTCATGTAGGGTAAGGTTTTCGTTTATCTGTTGGTTTTAGTGTTGAAGGTAAATCGTTTCTTTCTCGGGCACATTTTTTTAGCTTGACGTCGAAGGCTTTTAAATATTCTTCTTTGGCTCGAGTTGGTCGCTGGATGTATTCTTTGTGCACCTGATTCCTTTTTTTAATCACTTCCTTGCATTCTTTGCCATACCAGTCGTTGCTACTTTTCTTTGGCTGGTGCCTCAAGACTCCTCGGCTGCTTCTGTCGCCGCATTTTGATGTCGTCATAACTTTCTCCCCCCTGCGGGGACATGTTAATGCGATTTTCCAGCGCTGACATGTATGTAGACGTTACTGAGCTATCATTTAGCCTGTGTACCTGCTACCTTGAAGTAACTGATGCTCCTTGTTTACAGCAATCGCCTAGGCAAACAGCTCGAAAAGTATTCCCGGGCGAAAAAAACCATTTTTTTTCTACACAAAATTCCTTAAACATTATTTAATTTTTATTTGTAATTTAAAAATAAAAAAATTACAAAAGAAAACAATTTAATGTAAAAATATTTTAGTAAAATGATGGTGTTGATCTGTTTTTTTCGCATCTTCTAGGTGGAATTCGTGACAGATTTTGTATTATGCGTGGAACCTCTATTGGTGGTGTGCAGATAAGCGAATAAGTTTTCCATTTATAATTAATCTTTTATACGAGCAACGATCTGTAAGCTTAGTTATCGACCCCTTTATAACTACAGGGTGCGTACGGTATTTGAGGACATGCATAAATGTGACTATAACTTCGCTAATTTTTTTTTTTATTTTATTTTCTTTTCAGATAAGAAATGGCGGACCACAACATCACTCAAGAAATGAAGAGACATGCTGTCATCGTCGCTATATGTGCGAACCATACAGATTTAGAGATCTCTAATTTTCTTAATTGCGCCCGTTCATTCGTGCATAAGGCTCGCCGTGAATTGGAAGCATCAGAAGGCGATACAGAATCGGTTGTAAAATGCAAAAAGCACGAACAACGTTCTGACTGTCCGATCTGCAGAATTTTTAGAGCAAGTGCAAGCGATCATAGACGAGGACCCTTCGAAATCAATGAGGGTCCTTGCGAGTGAGCTTCATGTTTCTGAGCGCCTTATTCGTAGAGTCTTACGTGATGCGCAGAGGACAGTTCATGTCGGAGCGATCACGGGAACAGAGAGTTCTCCGATCAAAACGTCTTTTAAACAAAATCAAACACCCTGAGGCGCCCAAAATATTATGGTTTTTTTCCGACGAAAAAAATTTTGACCAAGATCAAAAGATCAACCGCAGATGACTATGTTCAAATCCTACGGAGGTTTCTGTTATTATGCACACAAAATTTCCAGCCACTGTTAGGGTTTTAGGTGTTGTCGCCAACGAAGGACATGTTATGCCACCACACTTTTTTACTTAAGGACTTCGAGTGAGCTCTGCTGCATACATCGAGGTTTTGGAGACGGTAGTGAAACCCTGGATAGACAATGTAAGCGGAGGCAGACCATACATTTTTCAACAAGACTCTGCTCCTTCACATAAAGCGACGGCGACACAAGATTGGATGGCCGAAAATTTTCATGACCACATAACACCGACCTATGGCCACCTAGCTCCCCAGACCTTAATCCTTTGGATTATTACGTATGGTGCGTAGTTGAGCGTGAGACCAATAAGCTTCCTTATAATACCATTTCTTCGCTGAAGACCGCCGGGCATGTAATCGTTTCCGGACCCGGATCGAAGAGGTTATTGCTGCTAATGGCGATTTTATTGAATAACTTTATAGCCATATATTAATTTAACGTTGCATAAAAAATTCCTGAAATTTCATTAAATTTTGTTAAAAATACAAGCTAATTAATTTTACTCTCAAGTTATCGTCAAATACCCTACGCACCCTGTACAAAAGAAGAAAAAATAAAATAACATGGATAAAGTTATCAAATACTGTGAACACGGACGTACATTTCGCTAAGGATTCAATTCGTCTAATTGATCGTCGCAGGAAACCCAATCGTAGGGGGTTTCAGTAGATCACGACTGAATTTTAGTGTTCGCAAGGCTTACACACTCCATCAACGAGCGCTCGTCAAAGGACCTATGAATTAAAATTTTTTGCATGAGAATTTATGTTTGGATTTGATACTGAGAGGAAAGGAAGTACTTATAACTGTTTCGAAATCTACCCGCACCTGCAATCTATAAGATAGCTCTAGTTTTATATGTTGGTTCTAAGTTTGTTGATTTTATTTTTGACTGATTCTAATAGTTTCGTTCAACTTTCCTTTTGAATCTATGCCTCTCAAATCTTTTTTTTATTTTTGCACTTGTTTTCTTCCTCAATTAACGTTTAAGTAATTCTTTAACTCAATTAACTTTTAAGTAATGAATTGAATGGAATAAAGATAAGGACAGAAAAACTCGGTCTCTCTATTTGGCGGGGCCCCTGACTAGCTATGGGACCCGCCTCGTTAGCTAGCTATCATGAGCTCACCCCTTCTCTTTGCCTTGCAGTTACTCTCGCAGGGTAGAGTGGTCTTCCGCTTGAGTTTCCTATTTATGCTAAAGTGTTATATGACTCCATCATATAAAACTAACATGTATTCGAAACGTTAATATTTTTCATTTAAAGGGGAAATTCATCAGAATTATGTTTGTATGAGTTTTTCATTTAAATAGAAAATATATGGCCACGTCTACAATGGATCTTGATCCAGAGGGGTGGGTGGGTGCGAGGGGGCACGGCTTCAGCCTGGATGCCCCACTCTTATTTGGGGGCCGTAAGTATAGATGGTAAAGACGAGATCCTCTCGAGTCTTGTCCGCGTTCGCCAAGTCCAGTCTGTTGTTTGCTTTGGCAATACCGCCCTTCAGTAAGTTAAATTTTTTTGTAGTGGGTCTTTGGGCTGGAGAAACGAACCCGCCCCACGACACCCCAATGCTAGCCTCCCAGCGCATTCATGCGTCCTCAGACAAGGCCAATTTCGGCGAGCACCAACATCTTCACTCGCCAAGGAAGCAGACCATTGCTGCAGTCCTTTACGGACATTGAAAATCCTTCAATTCACTATATCTTGAACATGCAGCATCGGAGCTTAATCCTTATAAGATAGTGATTCGAATCACAGACAGCGCCGCGGAACGAGCGCGTGTCGAGAGTGCTGGTGGCGGCTCGTTTTTGTATGAGAACATGGCCGATCTGGTTGAATGTGCGACCGTCTGGGAATGCCCATGTTCTCTTATGTATGTCTCGATATGGTAAGCGTGTGGAGCTTACTGTGAAGCCTCTACTAGGCGCGTCTATAAGCCATTGTCTGTTGTTGCTGGTCTCTGCATGGAGGCTGTATCATCCGGTTGTTTATTTATGTGCCGTTTCTCGGCCGACTTTTGCATTGAACCCACCCAGAACAATTTTAATGTCGTTTGACGGCAATGCATCGAAAGTGCGTTCAGGGTGCTGTAAAATTCGGCCTTGATTCCCCCTACCTTGTCATCTGTGGGAGCGTGACAATTGACTAGCCAGACATTAAAGAATTTTGTCATGATACGAATCTCACAAAGCTTTTCGTTAACGGGCTTGAAGTCTGTGATAATTTGTTAAAATATGCTGTGAACAATGAAAGCCACTCCGAACACATGGCTTCCTTGCAGATTTTAAATACAGTGTGTGTTCACATGTCAAATATGTCTTCACCGTGCCATCTGGTTTCTTGCTCTGCGAGGATGTTGATTTTGTATTTCTTTAGTTAATCCAGAAGTTGTCGCAGTGCACCTGGTCTGTTCAGTGATCTAATATTCAAGTTCCACAAGAATAGGCCTTCATACGGTGCGATAGTCGTCCCCATTTATCCAATCCGATCCGAGGTTGTTGTCCTGATTCCATGACAAGTAAATACTAAGTGGGGCGTTGTCAGCACTTCGACTTTGTCGGTTTTGGTACACGAGTGGTATTTTATTTCCCACATACCCGCCGGCTAGCCGGTTAAGGCACCCTCTATCCGCTACCCGAGGAAGCGTCCGATGGGGGACCGAAAACCTTACATGGATCGATACAACCATGAGCTGTATGAAATTTTTGATGAGCCGGAGGTTTCAACGATTGTAAGACTGCAGAAGCTGCAATGTACTGGCCACATGATTCGTATGGATGAACAATGGATACCCATTGGGAGAACTGAAAGGCGGAGGCCCGTGTGGAAATCGAGGAAATGCTGGTCTGACTCGGTCGACGTAGTCAGTTTATGGCTGCCCGGATATTTTATTTATTTATTTTTGATGAGCCGGAGGTTTCAACGGTTGTAAGACTGCAGAAGCTGCAATGTACTGGCCACATGATTCGTATGGATGAACAATGGATACCCATTGGGAGAACTGAAAGGCGGAGGCCCGTGTGGGAATCGAGGAAATGCTGGTCTGACCCGGTCGACGTAGTCAGTTTATGGCTGCCCGGATATAAAAATTGGAGGACGCGGTCAATGGAGTTCGAGGCGCTTGTTACAGGAAGCGAAGGCCCGAGAAGGGCTATAGCGCTAGGAAGAAGAAGAAGAAAGGCTTCGCCACAAGAACGAGGTCGCGGGCCGCGGGCAAAAATCGCGCGGTCATCGTAGCGATTGGCGATTTGACGCCCCCACATAGCGCACGATATATTTCTTGATGGTCCATGTCACCCATAGTGTAATTTTTGTGGTTCACTTTGTTTTCGGTCAAACTGATCGATGTATTTTTTAATGTCAGACCGCTGCACGCTGCGGTCTACGATGGACCACTGGGGCAGTCGGTCGTATGTGTGCCAGCGTTATTATTCGTATATTTTCATATAATACAAATAGATCGCTCTCTCGCAACTGTCAAAGATCACTGCCCACGGGAACAAAGTTTTTTTATGGCAACACTGACCTGGATAATACACACAAATAACAAATTGAGTAGGCAGGAGAGTGCTCCCACCAGAACGATTTTGTAACGAATCAAAACAACTTTTTTGATAACATGAATCCATGATTTGATCTACGAATACATTTTACCAAAGAATCTGCTCAAATTTATGCGAAAAAGGGGTGGCTTCTTTCATTAACACAAACCAGCCGCCATTTTGTTACGGCCTAAATTATTTTCCTGAATACTCGGTCAATTGAACGCATTAAAATTTCCACTATTTTTGAAATTTTCATGAAAATGAGAAGAAAATTAGGTCGATTTGAAATATATACTTGCGTATTAACACTGTCTAACGGAGGAGGAACTCTTACCTCCGAAATATATATTTGTTTAGCATTAAATTTACAATATTTGCGTTTTTCTGGAAAAGTTGGAGGAACATTTATTTGGAGAATTTTTTAAATGGCGCAAAAAAACCGAGATAACGAAGAAATGTTTGAGGTCACCTTTAATTTCTGGATGTTTTCTGTAGGCTGAATTTTGGCCCTTACCCTTCTCTGTACTTATCCGATAGATGTTCAATAGGATTAAGGTCAGCACTCCTTGCTAAACGCTCCATAACAGGAATGTCAGCGTCGCACAAATATTCAACAACTGTTGCGGTAGTATGCCGATAGGTGATATCCTGTATGAGCATGAAACCTTTAGCTACTAAACTATCGAATGGCATGACATTCTGTTCCAGCACCTCCTCGATGTATTACTGGGTAGGTAGTGCCCAGGCGAGGCTCAGTTATGAATTCAAGTTCAGTTTTGCCTTGGAAAAATATCACCCCAAACAGTCCACGAACCTCCTTTTTTTGTGGTAGGGAGGAGAATGGCATTTATGCACAGAGTGTGGGACTCCCATGCTCGCAAGGAGGCGACCGGACTACCCACTAAACACCTCCCCTGACAACCTGAGAACCCAGCCTGGAACTGTTTGACACATTACTTCGAGCGAGGTCTCGTTTTGTTACGCCGTGAGGCGCCGTCAAGCTGGGGGATCCCTTTCCTAGCGAGAGGGGAGAGGGGAAGAGGAAGTGCCAGAAAAGCGGTCCCCGAGCCCCAGCGCCCCCGGCTGCTGTGAGTCCTTTTTATATTTTAGGACTGCCCGAGCATAATGTACCACCTGGTTCCATTTGTCAACCGATTCGACCATCACCACAACCAATATATTATCCGGGGTGCGCTCTCCCGACTCCCTGTAGAGTTCCCTTCGCAGCCTGACCCATTTTGTACACGCAAAAAATGTGTGGCATGCATTGTCCTCCTCTCCTTGGCAAAACCGACAATCGGCAGACCGTGACTTACCTATCTTTTGCAGGTAAGACTGAAAACACCCATGCCCGCTCAAAAGCTGGGTCAGATAGAAGTCAGTCTCACCATGCCTTCGATTTAACCACGGTCTCACATCTGGGATTAGGCGCGCAGTCCACCTTCCCTTCGTGCAATTCACCCAATACTGCTGCCAATCGTTGAGCGAGCGCTGTCTCTCCTCGCGGACAACCATCTCCCTCGATCCTCGTTCCGGCGCAGGTAAATAGCGCGGCGCCCTTTAGCAAGGAGGGCGACAGGTATCACGCCTACAATAACTCTCACCGCCGGATCAGAAACTGTCGGATACGAAGATGCAATTCTCAGTGCTCCTCTTCTCTGTACCTGTGCCAAACGTTTTCGGTGTACCTCCTTGCTAAGAGCGTCGCCCCATACTGCTGCTCCGTACAGTAGCACTGACCCTACAGCACTCATCAAGAGGCGTCTTTTTGACGGGCTGGGTCACCCTACGTTGGCCATAAGGCGACTCAGAGCCGATATTCCCAAAGCAGCCTTCTCAGCCGTTAACCTGATTTGCTCAGAGAAACTCATCTTCGATTCGATCAGTAGCCCCAGGTACCTCACCGATGGCTTCGATTCGATTCGTATATCTCCAATACTGATCGTCCTTACTCTAGGGATTATCTTTTTTGTCAAGATGACCACTTCGGTTTTCTCCAGTGCTAAACTGAGCCAGTCATCCAGTCCCTCACTCGGCGCATTAGCATACCGAGCCGAAGTTGCGCCTGTTCAACGGTGCGTCCAGCCGCAACATCATCCGCATAGCCGATAAAGCGCGACCCATCTGGCATCTCAAGTCTCAGTAGCCCATCGTAAGACGCGTCCCACAGGTCCGGACCAAGGATAGATCCCTGGGCAACACCCGATGTAATTTCCATCCTTCGTTGGCCCTGTGTCGTATCGTAGAGCAGGCTTCAGTCCTTTAGGTAGTTCTTCAAAGCCACATTAGATATTCTGGAACTCCTTTAAACTCATTGTTTAGCACAGGCCTGTGCAAATCACTCACCTCTTTCTTTGTTCATTGTTAGCATGAAGTTTGATTGTTCGAGCGACTAATCTAAATATGTGCGAGCAATCCGAAGCTGCATATTGCGATAAACGGGAGTTAAGAGACCGTTGGCAGGTTTGTGTGGATGTAATCTTCTGTCTACAAGTCGTCGTCGTACTTTCGACTTTACTATAGTGCTGTTGTCCTGAACACCATTGAGATGTCGATTTCTTAAATACATTCACACAATATCACATGATCTTAGTCCGCGTAGTGTAGTAGTTAGAGAGCTCACCCCGTAAGCCAAAGGTCCCTGGTCCAACAACGAGATTAGTTTCGAATGGTTATTCGGACGGACTATAAGCCCATTCAGATATGATAAGTACTGGTTTCAAATAAGAACGTATCGCAGCCAGGTGGACGCACAAACGGCCAAAGCGTGGCGTTGACCATATCACCTCCTTGAGTGCCGATACATACGGTCAAGATAAAGAGATAATCTAACTATCTCTAATCGAAGGCCCGAAAGGGGCTGTAGTTCTGAAACACACAAACAATGGATATTGAAAGTCATTCTTGTCTACATCGATGAACGGATCACCAAACGAGGTAGGAACTAAATTACCCAATCAGTAACAAAACCATCAATGATTAGAATAACCAATCAAGTTGGTAATACGACTGATACTCCTGAACATGATGCGAAACATTAAAAAGGCATAACTCAGCACTGGTCGCAGAACATCTATCACTTTCTACTGAGGAGCCTGCTCAACTTTCCAGGGCGATAAGGAGCGAGATAGAATTTGGCGACATTCTCGACTTCGAAGACATTTCAAGCCAGTGATGCTGCTGATGAACTGTAAAAATGGCGGCTCAGTGATCTGTTACTCAACGTGTTGAAGGCCGCAAACAGCGGCCCCTGCACAAAAGCTGAAAAATTATATTCACGAGGTCAAAAGGGTCAGGCCAGATCTTATGCGTAAGGGTCCACAGAAAGCCAGTTGCCTTCATTATTAAGAGATAGATATACAAGGTTTCGGTTCCGTTTCGTCAAGGCCCGTATGCGAGTTCCGGAAAAACGGAAAACCCTCTTTAGGTCCAAAACCACAAGAAATATCCCCATGACCCAGCAAAAATGATATGGAAGAAACATTAGGCCACTACTCCTCATCTGAATCTAAAAAAAACTCAGAACGCGAGTGTTCAAATCTCCAATTACAAGCGATGATGTTATTCGTTCACAAAAGAACAATTAGGAGCAGCACAATTCAGGAACCCTGTATCCAGAGAAGCTAAATTCGAGGTTTGACTCTTTACTGACTTCAAGTATATAACAAGAAAAAACAGAATGCACAAACTACATGTGCCTTTCAAAATTTATGACGGGAGATCTGGTTCCTATAAATAGTTTTATTTCGATTATGAATGACGTAAACTGTACAATGCAGCTAAATGTAAAACACAGGGATTTATATCATGAAGTTCTAGTATACTATGGCTAGGAAAAATGCCACATCTTTAAGGCTAAGAGAAACAGCTAACACTTAGCACTAAGGAAAACTGACGGCAGAAACTGTAGAAAAGAGCTCTTCTTTTCAAGAAGACTCACTTCTCAGGGAGTGAATTATAGAAGAATTATAGAAGTAGGTTTTTTGAGTACAAAAGCAACAATCATCTTGAAAATTAAAATTTGACCCATTTTGCCTATTGAATCAAAAATATATGAGTAAAAGTTAGATGAATCCTTGAAATTTCTGAACATATTACTTCCGGTGCTTATATATTTGTGCACATACATTGTCTCCGATTGGTTTTTCTAAGAAAATTTCCGTTGGATACTGGGTCAAATGAATAGCTAGAAAATATATTTAAAATAATTTATAGCTTAAGAAATCTTGTTGACCCCTTTTTGCTTTAGCACTACAGCCCACATCACTACCTTGCGTAAACAAATTTTTAATGATCTTCTCCCCTTTTATGGAGAGCCCCTTAAGAGCCTTTGAAAACTATTCGATACCTGAAACTTTAAGAGGCAATCACTTCTAATATACATGCCAAGTTTGATGTCTATAGCTTCGGGAAAAACTACAGTGACACACAGATGGACGGACAGACAGACAAATAGGGGTTTCGTAAGTAGTACACAACGTTAAAAATATTCCCTAAAAATAATTAAATGAATTTCATTGAAGCGGTTCGAAATCAATTCATCAATGAATTAGGAGATTTGGTACCACTTCTATGCATTTATTTCATTCTTTCAAAGGCATTTGGAATTCAGTTTTATTTTTTCCCATGAAAGTCTCGTTAAGGCAAAAAAGTGCTTGATTTCGTTAATCAAAAAGCTCGAATATACATACGTTGAAGTTTGGGAAATTTTTACCCCAAATAAGAATCTAGAACACAAATTGAATTGGAGAATGCATTAGCTAATCAACAAAACTAACATTTTACTATCACTTTTTACGACAAGTCAGTGAAGCCCTAAGGGATACACCAAATAGATATTGTGACCTCGATTGCGGGAGGCAAGCCTTAAGGCGCGGCACATTTTTAAATATAAATCAATTCACCGCTCTTAGGGGCGCATCGAAGCAGGTCAAATGTACTATGCACAAGAATAGAGAATGAAAGATTTGAAAATTGGTCAACGGTCATCAATTACCTTGAAGGAGTATCAAGTGGATGTAGACGAGCTCTTTAAAACTCTGTACGCTTTTTAGATTTTCAACTGATTTGCACCCCAACTCTTTTCAAATTGTGTTATTAGAACGTTCATGCACGCAAGGGCTGCAACATTGACTAAGTTATCACCCAACCCATTGTAATTTCGTATGAATTAGTTCACGTTCTTAAATTAGCAAATTGAGATTAGATAAATAACTTTAGTATGAATGATTATTTACCCAAATATAATACCAACATCGAAAGAGAGAACATTGACTTGCTTTTATGTTGCCTTCATGTTCCGATCAAATTTATAGTTCTTCGTAAAGTTTACGACTTTCCATATGTCGTTGACCAACACGGCACATTCTCGAGTAGATTTTAGCACCGCACCCAAACAAAGGACCATGTTATGAGTGCTCTTATTCTACATTCTTGCAAGATTGAAGTCATTCTTTCGAATTACATAACATTGACTTCCTGAAAACGTCCTCATCAGAATAATTACTAATTGCCCTCCATGTATATGGATCAAAAGCGACGAGCGACAGTAGCTCGCACTTGAACGCATCGCAGACAAAAGCTCCGAGCTATGAAGCCGCCTGCTATTGTAAATTATCTTGCACATGCCATTACCTTGGCATTTCAAATACCAAATGCAAAAATTACTACTCCGCACAATAAGTGCCTCTAGTTGGTGGCTATGACGGTGATATGGTGGTTTACGTTACGGCACCGGCCTCCCGGTCCTCGAAATAGATGTCTCCCGCTCGTCGCGCTGTTTGCTCGCTAGTTCTGATTGCGAGTCTACTAAGCGCTGTTTCTTCTGCTTTGGCCGTTGCAGCAAACAAGACAACAGGAAAACATCAAAGACAGCTCCAGTGAATGGAGATGCGAATGGGCGTTGCGCAGAACAAAACCTTTTAACCTGATTTCAATAGTGAAATGGCAGAACGGTAGAAATTCGTTAGACACTCAGATATGCACTTGCCCGTACAGCGGCCTCGAAACCAGACAAAAACGATAAAGCCCGGCTAGTGAATTTAGGGGATGCTCCGAATTAGTCGAGGCAAGCTTGCCAATTGCTGGAACTGGCCTGATGTCATATGATTAACACTTGCATTCCCTTGGGGGCTCTGCGTCACCGACCGATGATTGTCTTTCCCGAGAACTCGCACAAGAAACGTAAATGATTTCACAGGACGCCCTAATACACCCCTTCTCAAGGGACGAGAAGCCTCGTGGCCAAATGGAGCCCATGGAGACTCCTTCAACGAAGTGCTGGTTATTCATTCATTCATGACAAATAGAAAAACACGTCACACTATCTGCAACCAGTCAGTCAGTCACACACTGAGATTTTCTTTTTCTCTATGTTTTCACCTCAACGAGATCCATTCACGCCTCACTCGTCGGCATACTATCCAAGTTCCTCGCGACGTCACTTCAACTCCACTCAGCTTATCAATGCCTCACTCGAAAGAATCACTAACTTCGCCGAAAATACTACGTAAAGTGTTGCAAATCACCCGTAATAATTGTAAAAAATCAACGACGACAAGCGGCGGCCCCAATTTCTAGCGTAGATCGAATTTGACATTTTCGCGTTTCTCTGTCACCTTTGCTCAACGACGTCGGCAGCGACAGATTTTTCACCTCGCGAAAAAATCACTTTCTTCACAATTCCACACTTTTCTTGTATCTTAAACCATTTCTTTATAAGTTAGGGACGAATTTTGCGCAAGTATATCCCGGAAATGCGACAAATAAGACGAAAAACACAAGAATTCCGATCGTACTACTTTGAACAGGGTGCGGACGTCGTACAATTCGAGAGATGACTTTTTCTCTTCGTACTGATTTATCTTTCACTTCACCGTGCGTGGACATGTAGATTTGTCTCGCTTTAATACTTTAAGTTGTCAAGCCGAAAGAAAGAGATGCGTAAAGATTAATCGAATTGGACTAAAATCTTGTTTTACTAATGGATACAAGATGGCATTAAATAGTCGTTACTTTATTTGAAACAATGACGAGATGATAAGTCCAAATATTAAATTCGATACATTCGACCGGTACTAAACAATTATTTGTAAAATATGTTCGATTATATAGTTGTTTCCAATTATTACAGCATTAGGATTTCTGATGCAATAATAATTTAACTTACAGCAAGAGTGAAATTTACCACCACTAAAAAAACGTGCATGAAAAATGAGTGATTAATATATTAACATTACATAGAATTTATTCGTGCACACGATTTCAAGGTATATTTTGGCCTAAAGAAAACCAAAGGGGTCTATTAAAGTTACCAACCTTACTGGCGCACAAACCATCCTTCCGTTTTCAACGGAGAAGCTCACTAATACCTAAAAACTGGGCAACCGGGTGGATTTGGTGCCCCACGTACCCTCCCATGCGGATTGAAATTCTGACGACTAGGCCAACGCCTGCTAACTCAGGCCCAAGAGGAATTCTACGTATAGCACTCGTTGCATGTGGACGTGTTTTTAATTCGCTCCTTTCAAGAATTTTTATAAATTAAAATAATTTTTAAAACGTCAATTAGAAAGTAATTTTAGAAAAAAAAACTTATTACATCATCGAACTATTCGAACAATTTAACGAGTATCTGGATTTTACCTGCAAGAGAGTTTCAAAAAAGACAAAAAAGAAGAAAAGTTTTTTTCACCGGGGGTAGGAGGAGCCGACAGCTTCCCACCGTTGGGGGACCCAGGGCCAGGCATTTCTAATACGACGAATGAAAAAATCATGAAGCGGAGAAAACGATCAAGACAACTGTGAGCATAGCAGGCGTATCACGCTTTCACGTGAAGAATACGAAAGAGTAACCAGAGAAAACGCAAAGGTTACTAAACGAAACGATGAGATGAAACTGCGAATACAAAGTTTGGAGGATATGGTCGGGACATTAACAAATGTGGACAAAACAAAAGTGATGAAGCCTCAGAATACGTCCGGGAAAGAAGAGGCGATAACAAATAAGACTGTGAAAAAGGAAGCGACAACAAACAAGACCAACGAAACAGCAGTAGCAACGCAAAAGGCAAACATATAAAGCAAAATCACAAGATACGAGCAAGAAATCAATCCATGATGCTGAAAACATACTAAGCGAAGGAGGAATAAACGACAGCGCCAATTACTATGCGGTATTGTCTGCGGTGAATGACGAAATGGACATCGAGATGGAGTGCCAAGATAACATAGATAATATTAATGATTGTAATCAAAAAATAAGGAGAAGGAGAAGAAGCCAACCGGTGTGTCTGCTGGTTCTCCTATTAAAAATAATAAGATAAATGAGAAAGTTCCTCCAATTAATGTTTTTGGACAGCATGGAGGGGATCTGGTTCAGTTATTGGCAGCCGAACATAAAATCGATAATTTTGAAGTTAAGAGAGTGACCGCTGATAAACTCATAATCAAGACAAAAACATTGGCTGATTTCAAGCTAGCGAAAGATGCTCTTAATAGTGTAAACGCTCCCCACTTCACATACACGCCAAAGGCGGAAAAAATCAGGGCTTGGACTGCGGGGAGAATACAGTTGATCTCCTTGAAATGTTGCAGGAAGCAGCACCAGCTGTTAAGTTCATCAGTGTGAAAAATTTTGCTGCAAGGAGATCAACTGTTGAAGGGAAAATACTACCATTTTATTTGGTCCAAATTTCTAACGATAGCAGTCCGAGTGCCCTCGAACAGGTAACGTACTTAAACTTTAGAGTTGTGAGTTGGGAATGCCCCCAAAAAACTGAGGTCAACCAGTGTTACAGGTGTCAAAGATTCGGTGATTGGGCTGCCAATTGTGGCATGCACTATTGCTTTGCATGATATTCACGCCCCGGTGGATGCAAATTGGCTCAGATAGAGCCAAACGAAAACTATACTGTGTTAACTGCGGTATGTTTGGTCATCCAGCATCATATCGACGATACCCTCGGTATCAAGATGCAAGAGTTAAATTTTCCCCAAATTTGCTGATGACCTGAATTCCAAGCAAACATCATGGCTGAACGCCAGCAATAATCCAAGAGGTGTATTACTGAAATTGTGGATAACAGAGAACCAATTGAATACAATCTTTATGAGTCGGAGTTCCCAACATACCCTAGGACAAATTCATATTTGGACCTCTGCATTGCTGACGCAAGACTTGAATTCAGTTTTCATAGTCCTCAATGGAAACGGTAAGTGCTTCCTTATGATAGTGACCATAACGCAATCGTAATGGAAATCAATCATCAAAGGAATGACTCCTTCCTCATTCCAGTTCAATTTGAAAATTATCGGTTGAATTTCAAAAAAACAGACTGGAGAAAGTTTCAAAAGAAGTTTAATCGGGAGTACCAGAAGTAATGTCCTTCTTTTGATGATGGCAACTCTTGCTCAATGGTTCCTAATGACAGGAATCTGACTAACGATAAAATAGATCTCTATTTGTCAAAGATAGAGAAGCTGACGTTGGAAACGATTGAGAAAACCGTTCCCAAGATTAAACATCGAAACAAATGGAAGGATATGAAACACTTACCATTGCAAGGCTGAAAAGATTGAAAAGTCTTCTTCTCATATGCATCAACCATATTTATCGACGATTTTTGGACCACGACCATCCTTTGTTGAAATTACACATGAAGAATGTCCGGAACTTAATCCGTTCATACTTCAGGAGTAAGGTCAGCAATCAATGGACGGGAAAATTGAGGGGTATTAGCCCACAGAACCCAGATTGCTGTAATGTTTTTCTCACTTTACTTCGCTCGAACGAAATCGGAACCGACCTCGGTTCTAGACGTGAAGTCTTGGGATTTGACAACGGACTGTACCCTACAGCTCAACAAGTTCGGACACACTTAGTCCACTCCGAGGTGGCTGCTGACTAGCTAGCTAGTTCGGAGAGGAGTTCAGTCGCGGGTCTTTCACAAGCAGACTAAGTCTGGAATACAAAAATTCAGCCACCGGTTCACATGCCCGTTTTACTAACGTGTCGAAACATTAACATACGGAAGAGAAACCTATCCTTACTTTATTCCGTATTTCTTGAACTCATCCAGACAACAACAAAAAAACGTTTATAATTCCGAGTTCCCGAGTATCACCGACGCGGTACCGAAAAATATCCTACCTTAACCCGAATCTGAAAAACCCTACTCTAATGAAAACGCAACACAACTGATGGTACCGCGTACTGAGCGCGACGCAAAACCGGCCATCCGCGGATATCTAAAACCCTACCCTTGTAACGGCATTCTTACCATTCGCTATCATTCCTGCTGGAAAAAAAGAAGGGTTCGCTGGAAAGGAAAAACTACATTACGGTACAAAAATTAATTTTATTATTTATCGTCATTCACTAAAAGATTATTAAACAATGTGTCCAACGTACTTCGTTTCGTTTGATTTATATTTCCACTACCTGTCATATAACTACGCCTGATCAAATGGATCAAATCAATCAGTTTATTTATTAATTGAAATGAGGCGTAACTGGTTGAATAGGCATCCTAAATTGGTATCACAAATTCACAAATTTAGAAATTCCGCTAAAAAAAAATTATGCTATATACTGATAAATATTTCACCGGTGCTCTTTAAGTTGATTTCAGTTAAGAAATAACAATAATCTTATAACAAAAATTTCGGAACGAGTTGAAAGTTGTGTTCATTTTCAATTTCTCGATTATTTTTTCCCAGTTTAAACGGTAAAAGCCCAAAAAATTATATTTGAACGAATTTCAGTTAGAAATGGCAACATACAAATTACAGGAACCATAATTTTTAACTATAACTTGTTCCTAGTAGTTCGGCTCATATCCCTTTTTCATACAGACTAAGCAGGAAATGATCGATCAGCTTATGTTCATTATTTTTCGGAAAAGTTTTATTGTTTTTTTTTTTTTGTTTCCATAAGTTGCACGCGATAAATTCAGCGTAGATACACCCGATAGAATAGACTTTTCGAATTTTGCAAATAATTGTATTGCAGATTTGATATAGAGTGACTTCAACTTAAAGGTCAAAGGTCAAATCACATTATTTTTGATATGATTAAGGTCATTATTTAATTGTGATAATACCAAAGGCTCTAGAGAAGGAAGTATAACACTCGTAGTTACCATTCGTGCATCATTCACAGCAACCTAATAGAAAACGCGCGTGATGTCTCAACAATTTGTAAAATTATTTGCTGTCTACCTTATTCATGGCAAGTATACTGTTTTTCTACATCGCTTGCAACCTGTTGTAGCAAATAAACCTGCGCGCCTATTGTATGACGCAAAAAAAAATTGTGGTTAGGTACTCCCTTTGTGGTTATATTCGAGATCTCACACTTTACTCACTTGGAGGTTAGGTGCTCCGCCCTTTTCCTGCTTTGTCACCATCGTGCAATTGGAGACAGCCAAGTAATTTCCAGATTCTAATGTGGTCACTTCAACTTTACTAGATGCAACACAATTTATACTTGTTAAAATACAATTTAAAACGGAAATGGGTAAAAGACAAATTATTTCGGACAATATAGTAAAAATATCCGTATCATAAATGCACAATAACGCTAACAAAAACTGTCATTTTGAAATCAACATGGCCATCTTGCCATCTGGCCCGTGCCTTTCGCTTTCTGACGTTCAGTCACGTACGAAACTGACGTAAGATGGGAGGTCATACGGTGGCAAATAGCATATGTATTAGTCGGCCTACTAATGGTCATGTGTGTGGTAGTAACTAATTACATGGCGTTTTCGCGAAAGTGAATAGCATATTCCGTAAGAAGTCTCGAGTGAAGGTATCGAATCTTGAAGTCACTAGTGATGAGATAAATCTTGTCGATAGGGCTGGTATCGAAATTGATAGTACGACTCCGGATAGAAATGGAAACAGGATTATATGTGAGGGATTGCATAAACTTGCCCTGATTGGAACACATTTTGAATTGGTTCATCTACCAAACCCTGAGAAAGTTAACGAAATATTTTCAGAGGTTGTTGAAGCAAAAGTTTCTGACTTCAAATCAAGCCTGAACGGCCAATCAATTCTTCATTTTAATGAAACATTAACATCTGACCTCATACCGAGCTTGAATCTTATTGATTATTTTGTCAGCTATGAAGACTTGTGTTTCATATTTCGCAGGATAAACAACAAGAAATCATGTGGTACTGATGGTATTCCAAATGCAGTTCTCGACATTTGCCTGAGGCTGCTATTCAAAATTATTGCATATTGTTCAACAACATGTTGAGCAATTCATATTTCCCAAATGAGTGGAAAAAGTCTAAGGTATTCCCGATCTTGAAGAAAGGAAAAGAATCTTCATGCCCTAAAAGCTATCGCCCAATCAGCATGCTGCCTAATATCAGCAAGGTATTTGAAGTGATACTCAACAGAGCATTAAACGCCCACATAGAGAAATATGACTTGATGCCGAATTGTCAATTTGGTTTTCGTGCCAGGCATTCGACGACAAATGCAATAACAAAAATGACTGACACTGACAATAGGCGAATGAAATCAATGCGCAGAAGTGCGAAACAATCTTGTTTCGGACAACGCTAAAGGGGGTTAGTCAAGACCTGAAAAATAATTGGAAGGATTTCCACATCATGGCTGGTGAGGGTAATTCAGAACGAGTTCCACATAAATCCTGTGTTCGATACGACGAGTATCTGTACTATACTGAACATGTCAAAATCACGCTCAGTAACTAAAAGTAGTCATGGCCCGACAATGACTCTTTCATTCCAAATACATTGATCAATAGGTCAAAATTATCTGTTATAAGACCCTGATTAGACCAGTTTTGACATATGGATGTCAGATCTGGTACAATCAGAGTGCTAGTACTATGCAGAAATTAAGAGTTTTCGAAAGGAAATGTCTTCGTGCATGTACTGGTTTGTACAGAAAGCCTAAGACGGATTGGAAACATTATATATCGAATAGAAGCATTTATCAAACTGCTCAAGTGACAAGAGTCGATATCTTCATATTGAAACTTCTTCGGAATCATATCGCAAGATCTGTGACTGTGAGTGAAAACCCTTGCATTTCACATCCGTTCCACCCTACAGACGGGTATATTGTGACTTGCCTCGCTACTGGCTTCATTTCTCAAGAAGCATTCGTGTATTTGGACATGAATCCATATGTTTTTGATTCTGACGACGTCCCAGTCATGTATCACATATATCGACGGGCCACCGATAAGGAGATGAAATATCCTCCGAATTTGAGTTCATGAGACCAACAATTCCAATGGAGATACTCATTTGCTAGATTCATTGGAGCTGATCGAGCTGAGACGGGGCAATTTAGGTATTGGTGGCTGAATGACAATGTCTAAATTATTCGTGTTTATTTTCAGTTTCGGTGTTTTTTGTTACTTAGTTTTTGAGTTACAGCTCATTATTGCTACATTCAGTGTTTTTGTTTATTTGTGTTAAAAATTAAAGCATATATTAGGTATATGTTATGTTTATTTTATTATGTTAGATATAAGATTAAACGCATAGGTTAGGAATATTGTGATAGCATTTTTTTAGTATAAGATAAAGTTTTTGATCAAATTTTTATTAGAATTAGGTTATATATAATATATAAAGTTCACTGTTGTGTTTGAATTATAAATAATTTTTGAATAGTGTAAGTTGGGTTTTCTCCTTTTTCCAATCAAGTCATAGTATATGTAATAATCTTAATTAATTTGAATTTGCTATAGTTTTTTTGCTAAAATGTGTTTAATGATAACGTATAAATTTAGAGAGCTATTCGGGCCATTAAGTTTTTGTATTGTTATTGTTTGGAATTTGCTTTATATTCTTTTAAAATTTATAACGATTAGTATTGAATAAAGCGCTTTTGACTTGACTTGACGGGCCCGAAAGGAAAGCAATTAATGTACATGTCTCACTGTGGGAACTCTCAAAAGCTGTTCAATTGGTCTAAAAGGATAGGTGAATAGGTCTAAAATCCTGGTGCGCATTGTGACGTTATGCATCCGCTTGTGAGCCTATGTGAAGGGGTATTGACTAGACCCATCTTCAGGGACCTATCGTCTCATGGCGTGAAAGCCCCTGACACCATTGAAGAATTTGGGTAACCCTATGGGGCTTACATCTGAAGGTGTAGCCCCTCACATGGCGAGCGATGATATAACCTCTCAAAAAATATATATGTAGATTATAAAAAACGGGTCTTCCCCTCTCTCTCTTACCGTGGATAAGATCCCAATATTGCTGCACAGTGTTGGTTTTAGAGACCTTTTCAAGTTACAAGCATCTTGTAATTGATTGATGGCTGAGGAGCACCTACGCAGTCCATCGGATGCAGTCACATATATTTTCTTTAAGACGCAAGGTGTTAATTTGGTGCTGAGGAGGGGCAAGTTTGGGTCGACTTGCAGGTGGAACATAAGCGAACTTTTGAACCACACACAGACACTCCAGTATCACTTCACTCGCTAGTCTGCCAATGAATTGAAACTCCAATATACAGCAGCAGAGCAGGTACAAGCGATACTGATGCCTAAAAGAACACATGGTCATAAGTGCTCATGGGGTACACTTAAAGTATAGAAGCCTTCAGTTTTCCGTCCGCCCATATTTTGACACCAGTGGGCTACCTAGAGACGTTCTGTCGCATGCTCACGATTGATAAACAGCGGGGCTCGTGATAACCTAAATTCCTCGGATCTATATTCCACAGAGATCTGTGACCCCTCAATTTAAATGTTCCAGCCAGCTGATAAGGTTGTTTGACAGTTCTCTATGACCAAACACCACTGATGTTGACCATAGGGAGAGAACTAAGAAAACAACCGAGAGACCGCGTGTGAAAAACTAATATCGAGTGCAAATTTTATTTAATTTAAGCCCAATATGGCGGTAATCTGAGTGGAAAGGTCGTTGTAGTTAGAGACGAATAGTTCTTAGTAAAATCTCGAGAAAATAGGTTCCGATCAATCAAATCGAGGACAGACTGCCATCAAGTCAAAGTTGAAGATTTCTGAATTATAGAAATGTGTGCCTAGCAACTAATGTGCAAATCATTTGAAATTAGGGTGAACGTTCCTGGATTAATTTCACACAAACCAAATTCCCCAACAAAACATTAAATAGCAACTCCGGCTTAATTACAATTTCAATCGTGGCGTATAGTTTCGAGGTAAAGTGTACCAAAATAGCTTCTGTCACTACAATAGCTTACAAGATCTGATTGTAGTCACAAACCCATAAGAAATTCCGCAAGATAATTGAGCGGTTGGCGGGGTCCTTGGCTTGCAATGGACCTGAATGCCCTTCACTAAAAGCAATCAAGAGGGAAATCCAAAGTTCGAATTCTGATACGGAATGGAAACTATACAAAAGATAAAAGTGGGTATTGTGACCTTCCGCAACTTACGAGAAAGTGACGTTTCCAACATTTGGTGCGATCTGCGGATATAGTTGTATACATTGTTCGGTGCAAATAATAACTTTCTTCATTCGTGAATTGGTGTTGAGTGCATTAAACTGTTCTACAAAGATTAAAACGGTATAATCCCATGAAGACATTTGTAAATTGCGTGGAATTTTCTGATGCGTAACATTTAAGACATAAATATAACCTCCAATTTAAGTCCAAAGTGCAACAGGAGACTATACATCCTTGTAATAAAGCTATAGACAAAAAGAATCAGGCGTACAAAGATTATGTAGGTAGGAAAACCAGGACGAAGAGAGAACACTATGAAAATCTCAGAAGAGTAGCGAATAAATAAAATAAGAACTAAGAAAAGAAAATACTTTGGCGACCAATTGAGAAGTATAGATGTAAATCTAGCGAGCAATAACAGAAAACAAGCATACACAGTAGTGAAAAGTCTGCAATGTGGTTACTAGCCCAAACCCACGCTCAGTCGTGATGGCACTGGCAAGATTAAAGAAAGATGGGCATCATATTTAAAGAGCCTCCTTAATTCTCCGCACAGCTCCAGAACATTGGAGTTTATAGATGTTGCTTAGAGCTTTCATTGGCCCCACCAACTCTGGATGCTTTGTGTTCCATCATTAAAGCCCAAAAGAATAATAAAACGCTGGGTATCGATGGGATTCCAGTGTAGCTCATCAAATATGGTGTTGGCAGTATTCATTAAGCTATTCAAAAAGTCATCCAGCACATTTGGCAACAAGAACATATGCCGAAAGAGTCGAGCCAATCAATTATATGCCCTTTTCACAAAACAGGTGAAAATTATAGAGGCATATCACTACTTTGTACGGCGTACAAAATATTTTCAAAGATCTTAGGACATAAAATCGGATCATACCCCAACAGTATTATTGGGGAGTATCAAGGTGGTTTTAGAGCAAGTCGATCGACAATAGATCAATTGTTCACAGTCAAGCAGGTACTTGAAAAATGCTGGGAGTTCAACATAGACGTGCACCAAATTTTCGTTGAGTTTAAGTAAGCATACGACAATATTGATCGTAACGTACTGGACCAAATAATGCTTTGCTTTAGCATCCCACCCAAATTAGTCCGTCTTACCAAAATGACAATGACATCGATGACCTCCCACGTCCGCATCAATAACCAACTCACCGATGCCTTTGACAGAAATATCGGACTGAAGCAGGGAGACGGGCTGGCCCCATTGTTTTTCGATTTCGTTCTGGAGTACGTCATAAGAAAGCTTCCAGTCGATACACGAGGTACACTGTTGTACAAGTTGAGCACTACTTGGCCTATGCAGACGACATTAACATTTTGTCACGGTCATTAACAACTGCCATAGAACTTTTCCTGAAACTCGACAGCGAAGCAAAACTAGTAGGGCTACAAATCAATGAAAATAAAACAAAGCTCATGACGCAGTCAAGGAAAATACCTCAAATACATAAAATATCACACTCGGCGAATATAGTATCGAAAATGTGAGCAAATTTGTGTATTTAGCCGCCAAAATAACGAAAATGGGCAATGAAAGAGACGAAGTACGCCGAAGAATACATCTCGTGAATAAAATATTTTATTCAGTATTGACGATCTTGAAGACCAGCAGTATACACAGGAAAACAAAGCTCCAAGTATACAAATGTGTGATAAGACCTATGTTATGCTATGGTTGTGAAACATGGACCCTAACCCAAGCATCCGCAAATATATTGAACGCCTTTAAGCGACGGGTCCTGAGGCGAATAATCGGAGCGAAGCTAGACGAGGACCAATGGCGAATTCGATACAACCATGAGCTGTATGAAATTTTTGACGAACTAGATTACAAGACTGCGGAAGCTGCAATGGACTGATCACATGAATCGTATGGACCAACAACGGATACCAAAAAAAGCTATTCGTTGAGAGAACTGAAGGCCGGAGGTCAGTGGGGAAACCGAGGAAACGCTGGTCTGACTTGGTTGACGAAGACAGTTCATCGCTGCTTGGATTTCGGAATTGGAGGACATGGTCAATGGACCGAGACAGTTGGAGGTGCCATTTGCAGGAAGCGAAGGCCCCAGAGATGCTGTAGTGCTAAGAAGAAGAAGAAGTTCCTCAGCCTCAATGATCTTGATCATAAATTGTTGTACCAGAAAAATCAATGCTGTTAAGTGCAAATTATTTCACATAGCCTCTTTGATGCCAACTTATTCAGGGAGTTAGGTCAACCAAATGAATTACTCTCGGTGTGGCTTGTAAAGTAGAATATTGGCAAAGCTTAACGAATTATTTTGAATTGTTTTGATTGAACTTATAAGCTATAAATTAATTTCATTTTTGTTTGTAGTTTGCCGAAGAAATACACTGCTTTTGCAAGGGGCTTAGGTGCAAAAAATTAACGTGGATTGCTTCACGAATATTTCTTGGAATAACTGGCCCTGAACTTTGGCGTGAGCCTTCTGTTTTGTTTACAGAAAAATAAAGTCGGCAAATTCATGTATAAGCACTGTAATACACCATCTTAATAAAAAAAATCAATAAAGCTGAAAACATTATGATCATCAACTGTGATGTTGCTAGTTCGTACGAGAGAGTCAATATCCCGCAACTGCTCAGTATGATATCTAACTTCAATATCAAGAAGGAATACATCTCTTGGATCTTAAACTTCCTGATGTACAGGAAATAAATAACGGACCACTCCTTTTCAACCTTTACACATCTAGCCTTATAAAATCACAGACAGTCAGACTACACTCATTCAATTCGCTGATGACTTTTTAATAATAAGTAAAGGAAAAAAAGGCTAAATAACCTCAATAATCTACAGCTAAAATTCAACAACTTTACAAACTTATATAAAGGGTTAAACTTCCCCTAAACTTGGAAAAATTGCAAGCCATAGAATTTTATACCAATAAAACTCACTCCAATAAAAAAAATGAACACGGAAAGCCTAAAAAACTCCAATTATACCACAATATACAGAAAATATGCCAACTTCTACAACACCACTTGCTTTGGTTCTGCGCTGGCAAATCCGCCCAACATAAAATTGCAATCTGACAATTTCATGAACAACATCCCTAACAATTTCAAAACAATAAATTATGAAAACTTCAGCAACTGGATTGAAATAGTTTTACAGAACCTTTCTGCTAATAAAGCAAACATAGTCTTCACGGACGTGGCAAAAAACAAACTAGGTACTGGTATAGCCATTCACTGCTACAACTCTAAAAAGATAAAATACTGCATAAACACAGACTCTACAGTTGCCAATGCCGAATTAAAAGGTGTCATGAAGCTATCAATTTCGCGGGATCAAATCCCAAAAAAAACCCTAGCCATTTTCACCGTCTCCATGAACGCAATAAACGGGATCACATACACACAAATCACAACCTCATCACAGAAAAAATCAGAAAAACCCTTAACAACAGACTTAACTCCCTACTACTCTTATACTGGATACCCAAATCGAAAAAATTTTACAGCTTCGAATTGGTTGACAAAGTAGCTAAACTGGACATAACGGAAGGTTCAGAGGTCGACTCATTTCTAAAATGGGACGGCTCTATTAAAAAGATTAATGACTCCATAAACACCGAATGGCACGAAAACTATCAAAATAACAGCAAAAATCTAGCATACAGCGTCTGGCTACAAATGGACCTCATATTCAAAACAAAACCATGGGTTCAGTATTTCACCCCGAATAAAAAACCGCAAAAACAAATTAATAGAATTCTCCTCAGCACAGCCTACAACCACAAGAGATTAAAAAAAGCAAAAATAGCTCCATCCCATGGGTATAAGTGGTGTGACATCACAGATGATCTTGAATACAGAATCCTAAATTGTAAACACTTTGAAACTCCAAGGAACAAATACGAAATCTTTCAAAATAACGATCCTATATCAAAATTTTTTGACAAGAACAATGAAAAAGCACTTACTCAACTAATTGCCTTTCTTGAAGAAGTAAACATTGAAGAAGTAAACTTTAAGGCCCTGGGAATAATCCTCTCAATTACCAGGACTAACTTTTAATTTCCCAATAGAAGCACTCGATCAAATAATCTACTAACCATTTCAAGCTGATACTAACATACTAATATAATAACATCACATAGCCAATAAAGAAAAACTAGGAAAAAGCACTATGCTACCATAAGTCCCCGTTGGACAAATATCGACATATCGATGGCTTGTGCGCTTAAGCCATAGCCAATACACACATAGGTTACTTACTCCTATCAAGCGAATGATACAGAAGTATCTGCTTAAGATGTTGATGTATAAAACCAGGAATTCCAAGATAGCAATTCATGCGCAACAGTTTTTGATATCTCTTCATTTGAAGCAGAAATTTATTTTGACTTCGAATGTTAAAATGTAGTATAGTATATTTTGTAGTGCCATATAACTTACATCCCAATGATTCTACTACTTCGTTAATCTACTCCAGTTATGTCTTTTAGTATCGTATCGTATTTACTCTGGTACCGTTTAGCTGTCAGTATCCGTGTCGAGTGTAGGTAGGGCTGTCAATTAGTCGTTTTTCAATAAGAAATTTTGTAAGCTTAATTTTTAGGTAAATCTAAGTACATTCTATTTCAATAACGATGGCTGCCGCAACTAAAGGACAAGCACTTATAGCCAGTATGTATTTTATTTAATGATTATTGATTAACTTTAAATTTATTCTAACCTAAGGGTAAGCACGCATATTATGTAATTTTTTATTTGCATTTTTTACCCAGATTTAATGGCCCAGGCTCGACCCAAGTTCAATGTTTTCCTTAAATACGCCAAAGTTGAACTGACACCTCCAACTCCACGGGATATTCCAGCTATTCGTGCCGGAATTGGCAACTTGATCAAGGGAGCCCGTACTGGAGCATGGAAGCAGCTAACAGTAAGGGAGGCCTGGCTCAACTCTCTTGTCACGATGGAAGTACTTTTCTGGTTCTATGTTGGTGAATGTATCGGAAAACGTCACTTGGTTGGATATGATGTTTAGATTGAATGCTGTGTAATTGTGAATATTGGTTCATAATTAGCATAGATTTAATTTTATGTATTTACAGGTGGCATATAATAATAGGAGGTCATTAAATAACGAAAATATATAAATCCACTTTAATTAATGTGTTTGATTATTCGATTTAAAAAAGTCTTCCTCTAAATAAAATTAACAATTACATTTACGTTGAAAGGAGGTTTATCATCTTGGTAAAGTGTATTGAGATACTCTGTAATTTACCATGACTCCATAGGCTTGTAAAAACGCCGAATTTTATTGAACCATCGTCAGCCTCTAATCAGTATTTCTTAAGTAAAAGATCATTTACACAATGTATAGCGGTGACATATTGCTGCAAACCCAGGTAATACCCTGACACTAGTAGAAGTTTTAGGGATCGGTGTTTCTTATGCACAGTGTCAAGTTCCAGTTTCCATATTGCTGAAGTATGTGCATTAAATGATAATCACCACTGAAAATACAACATTTCTTACAACTGGGAATCAGTCTAACCAAAGCCTAGTTAGTCTTTATATCCCCTTACGAATGGTCTATTAATTCTTAGTTTACATTCTCCATTGACTTGGCAGTCTATAGGTTTTTTTTTTGGAACAAAACTAACATAAAATCATTCATTGAACTATGAACTCCATCAATCAATAATACGACCCATTGCAAGTTTCAAAGCCCAGAATAAAATTGAATGCTGCCAAAAACCATCTCTGGTACTGAAGCCGTTAGGTTGTAACTATCAAACCCTAATGGACTTCGACTTCAAAGCCAGGAGGAAAAATGTCTGGACTAAGCTCGATAACTCCAAACTTCATTCGGAGATTTACAACCAAACGCTGAAAGAATCAATTACTTTTAGAAACCGTCAAAAGCAACGTTCCGATTTCAATTTAAGCCTGAATGTCCAATTCTCTTTCCATTGATCTACAATGTTATTTCAGGTTGTAATCTCTTTGGTTATTTTGTAAACTATGTTATTTGGAATATATGTTGAAATACTCATATTTATCGTCTCCATTCCCGAGCTTACAGAAAGGAAACAACAATTCACGCCTTAGAAGCTATTGCCAACTCAGCTTACTGCCTAAAATCCGCAGGGTTTCCGGAGTGATACTTGCCCAAGTGCTTCGCGTACCTACACTTTGAAAATATAAATTGATGCCGAACTGCAAATTTGGCATCCGACTAAACACGGGATAGCAAAAGTCACCTCAGACATTGGTTGAAAACTAAACAATAAGGAATGTGACGGAGCGTATCTTACTGATATGGAGAAAGTCTTCCATTTAGAAAATTGTCCTTGAGGACAACTTCCCAATCCAACTTTTTGCCTTGATGTGTAATTTTTTGTATGGAAAATCATGCCAAGTCAAAAAAGATGGAAATCTGATAACAGCGCCCCATTTCAAAGTAATGATCGCTTTTTGAACAGCTTTGGTTTTAATTTACCACCAACGCGATAATTTGTAGCTATTGCTGATGCTGTGATTATTTATACGACAGAGAGCAAAGTATCAGTAGTTCAAAAAAATCTTCAGGATATGATTAATTACATTCAGTTCTATTAGAACAATTCGCGAAGGGAAGTGCATGTGCAGGCGTCGCTCAGAGCTGAATGTGCAGAGATGAGAAACAATCCTTTTTCGAACGAAACTTCGGTTGGCCAATCAAGACTTAAAACGCAATTGGATGGAATCTCACATTATGGCTGGTTAATTATAAAGCTTATTCAAAATTACATTGAGAATTCTGGACTTATGAGCGAAAAGCCCTAGATTTCACAACCGTTCTATCCTACTGACGGGTATATTGCAAGATTTGTTAAAATTAATAGAGCAATTAGGTATTTGTTTGATGGAAGCTTATGCTGATATTGTTTCCATGTGTATCGTATGTTCATTATTTTATTATTAATGTGTCCTTTTTTCCTTGCTCACATTTCCCCAGATTTCCGTCGAAGATTTCGATAATTCCCTTTTTTGTTAGAGTTTGTGGCGGTCACGATATACAACAATCAGATGTGGCTGACCACAGCAGCAGTGTTGCAGAATCGTTGTCAAGCCAACACTCCTCAACTAGATTTGATCGAGTCCGGACGTACCTAACGTAACAATTATTACGAATGGCACCGGCCATCTTTGATTTGCCTTTATAGTCAATTTTTAGTTTAAATAAACTTCGTCGTGTCATTAAATTAACGTTGGGTATTATTTCTTACGCTCGTCCGTACAAGTTAAACGTTGGCGTATTCTTTGAACGCATGATTTCATTCATTTACCGCTTGTTTATCTATTTTCTTGTACCGCGAAAATATTAACATTTATATTTTCATAATGTGCAGACGTTGTCACAGTGCATCTAAGCTAGAACTGCCATGTACCGGTTTAATTGCGAGATTTGTTGCCATTTATCCGATCCAGGCCATAATGAATGCATAATGGCCAGTGTGGGTGCTCCACGGTGATATGCGGGAATATAACGTCCAATGCTCGCTCCTACAGTCGTAGGATGGACATTTAGCCGGCAACAAGACGCATACAGTGTGCTAAGCATCCAATGGAAACGAAAGAGACCCAATAGTATATGGGCTAATTCCTATAGTGGGCAGATCGCTAATACACAGACGTTAAACTCGATTGCTATGATACAATGAAAGAAGTCTCGGATTGGATTAGAGCGACAACGATTCTCGTAATGAAATAACGATGTGATCCTAGATGGTGCCGAAAATTATTTGGGAAAAAATGAGCGGAATGACTGGTTCTATAAAGAAAGCAAGTATCAAACAAAATAAGGTGCACAAAGAATACAGCTAACGAAAAGGGGTCCCTGTAAGCCAATGGCTCCTTGAGGTGGAGCCTCAAGTTATGTAACAAATGGTTCCAGGTTAGATGCTCAGGTCGATTGGGGCAGTGCGTAATGGGTAGTCTAGACAGGCATTCTGCGAGCCCACCCTAAGAGCTTACTCGACGTTCACCTCCCTGACTAAAAAACGATCAATCTTTCTTTTATGAAAATTTCTTAACACTTCAAAGTCAAAGTCAAAAGCGCTTTATTTAATACTAATCGTTATAAATTTTAAAAGAATATAAAGCAAATTCCAAACAATAACAATAAAAAAACTTAATGGCCCAAATGGCTCTCTAAATTTGTACGTTATCATTACACATTTAAAAAAAAAAAACTATAGCAAATTCAAATCAATGAAGATTATTACATATTTTTTAAATTTAATTGGAAAAAGGAGAAAAAACCAACCAACACTATTCTAAAATTATTTATAATCTTAACACTACAGTGAACTTTGATCCTACACCTAATATGTTTTAACTTATTTCTAATAAATGCTATCAAAAACTTTATCTTATACTTAAAAAATCTATGACAATGTTCCTAACCTAAGCGTTTTACCTTATCTCTAACCTATTATAATAAACATAATATAAACCTAACCTATACCTAATTTTTAACACAAATAAACAACACTAAATGTAGCAATAATGAGCTGAAACTCAATAACGAAAAACACCAAAACTGAAAATACACACGAATAATTTAGACATTGTCATTCAGCCACCAATACCTAGATTGCCCCGTCTCAACTCGATCAGCCTCAACGAATCTAGCAAATGAGTATCTCCATTGGAATCGTTGGTCTCGTGAACTCAAATTCGGAGGATATTTTATCTTCTTATCGGTGGCCCGTCGATATATGTGATATATGACTGGGACGCCGTCAGAATCAAAAACATATCGATTCATGTCCAAATACACGAATGCTTCTGGAGGAATGAAGCCAGTAGCGAGGCAAGTCGCAATATACCCGTCTGTAGGGTGGAACGGTTGTGAAATCCAAGGCTTTTCACTCACAGTCACAGATCTTGCGATATGATTCCGAAGAAGTTTCAATATGAAGATATCTACCCTCGTCACCTCAGCAGTTTGATAAATTCTTCTATTCGATATATAATGTTTCCAATCCGTCTCAGGCTTTCTGTACATACCAGTACATGCACGAAGACATTTCCTTTCGAAAACTATTAATTTTTCCATAGTACTAGCGCTCTGGTTGTACCAGATCTGACATCCATAGGTCAAAACTGGTCTAACCAGTGTCTTGTAACAGATAATTTTGACCTTTTGATCAATGTATCTGGAATGAAAGAGCTTTCGAAGGGCCATGACTACTTTGAGTGCCTTACTGAGCATGATTTTCACATGTTCAGTATAGTACAGATACTGATCAAGATAAACACCGAGGAGGTATCGAACACAGGATTTATGTGGAACTCGTTCTAGACAACTCTCACCAGCCATGATATGGAAATCTTTCCAATTACGTTTCAGCTCTTGACTGACCCCCTGCAGCGTTGTCCGAAACAAGATTGTTTCACACTTCTGCGCATTGATTTTCATTCGCCAATTGTCAGTGTACAGCTGTACATCATTGAACATTTTTTGGAGATTGCTCTGAACTATTGTAGCTTTTCGGTCTGCCGTATAGATGATCAGATCATCAGCAAACGCTACCAATGATCGCATTGGTGAGACGTTAAAATCAAAGCCGTTCAATAGCTTGCGAATGAAGATTGAGAAGAGCAGAGGCGCAGTAACTGTTCCCTGCTGTAGACCATTCAAGACCTTGAACTCACGCATTGTTGTCAGATTTCCATCAGTTACAACAAACGATTTCCCGTATAACATATTACACATCATGGCGACAAGGTGTCTGGGGAACTTGTCCTGAAGGAGTTTAAAAATTAGTCCATCTAACCATACCGTATCAAAGGCTTTCTCCATATCAATGAGACATGCTCCAACACATTGTCTATCATTTAGTTTCCAACAGATGTCTGAGGTTACTTTCGTTATAGCATGTGTGGTCGAATGCCTGGCACGAAAACCAAATTGGCAATTCGGCATCAACTCATTTTCCTCAATGTGGGCGTTTAATGCTCTGTTGAGTATCACTTCAAACACCTTGCTAATGTTAGGCAGCAAGCTGATTGGGCGATCGCTTTTAGGGCACGAAGATTCTTTTCCTTTCTTCAAGATCGGAAATACCTTAGCCTTTTTCCACTCATTTGGGAAATATGAATTGCTCAACATGTTGTTGAACAATATGCAATAGTTCCTAATAGCAACCTCAGGCAAATGTCGGAGAACTACATTTGGAATACCATCAGTACCACATGATTTCTTGTTGTTTATCTTGCGAAATATGAAACACAAGTCTTCATAGCTGACAAAATAATCAATAAGATTCAAGCTCGATATGAGGTCAGATGTTAATGTTTCATTGAAATGAAGAATTGATTGGCCGTTCAGGCTTGATTTGAAGTCGGAAACTTTTGCTTCAACGACCTCTGAAAAAATTTCGTTCCCTCTCTCAGGGTTTGGTAGATGAACCAATTCAAAATGTGTTCCAATCAGGGCAAGTTTATCCAATCCTTCACAAATAATCCTGTTTCCATTTCTATCCGGAGTCGTTCTATTAATTTCGATACCAGCCCTATCGAGAAGATTTATCTCATCACTAGTGACTTCAAGATTCGATACCTTCACTCGAGACTTCTTACGGAATATGCTATTCACTTTCGCGAAAACGCTCTCTGGGTCCTGTGGGCTAATACCCCTCAATTTTTCCGCCCATTGATTGCTGACCTCACTGCTGAAGTATGACTGGATTAAGTTTCGAACATTCTTCAGGTGTAATTTCAACAAAGACAATGAGGGATGGTTGTAGTCCAAAAATCGTCGATAAATATTGTTGACGCGTGTGAGAAGAAGGCTTTTCAATCTTTTCAACCTTGCGATGGTTGGTGTTTCATATCCTTCCATATTGTTTCGATGTTTAATCTTGGGAACTACTTTCTCAATCGTTTCCAACGTCAGCTTCTCTAACTTCGACAAATAGACATCCATTTCATCGTTAGTTAGATTCCTGTCATTAGGAATCATTGGGCAAGAGTTGCAACCATCAGAAGGGGGACATTGCTTCTGGTACTCGCGATTCAACTTCTTTTGAAACTTTCCCCAGTCTGTTTTTTTGAAATTCAACCGATGATTTTCATGTTGAACTGGAATGAGGAAGAAATCATCCCTGTGATGATTGATTTCCATTACGATTGTGTTATGGTCGCTATCATAAGGAAGCACCTGCAGTTTCCGTTGAGGACTATTAAAGTTGGATTCGAGTCTTGCGTCAGCAATGCGAAGGTCCAAATATGAATTTGTCCTAGGGTATGTTGGGAACTCCGACCCATATCGATTGCACCTGTATTCAATTTGGTTCTCTGTTATCCATGATTTCAGGAATACACCTCTTGGATTATTGGTGGCGTTCAGCCATGATGTATGCTTGGCGTTCAGATCACCAGCAAGAATATAATAGTTATGCAGCCTGTTCAATTCGAGTACTTCGAACAAGGAATTGAGTTCCTCCTTGAGCTTGAGAACAGTTCCACCAGTTGCATAGGCAGAGATAACGAAGAGGTTAGCCCCACCTGGCAGTGAGATTTTGATAACGGACACTTCAAGAGATTCAAAGCTTTTGAATTCGACTTTTTCAATATTTTGGAAACGATAGGGTCTTCGAACCAATATCCCGGTGCCACCTCCCCCATCACCTATTACCCTATCGTTTCTTACGAATTCAAAATCCTTGAATGTCATGAAGTGCCATGAATTGAGGTGGGTTTCGGTTAGAAGCAGGATGTCAGGCTTTTGTCTGGCAATGAATTCAAGGAGATAATCACACCGATGTAAAGTAACAATGGAGTTGACGTTGATCGAGATGAGACGAATCCTATCCGTGGGAATGTGGCTGGATGACAACTTATTTTGAGGCATTTGAAAGCCCTAAACGCTGAAAAACAATGCTAATTTTCGAATCTTGTTTATCGATTCGCTCCGATAAGGAATTTAGTTGCTGATAAATTTTAAGGAGCCGGTCATTATTGCCACTTACATTATTTACACTATTTTCCGCATTTTCTGCTGGTCCTCCAGCGGCTTGTGCAAATGATACTCCGGGCTTGACGAAGTTCGGAGCTAAGACACTGCGGTGTATTTGTGTTTGCTTTGGGGCAGATTTCAATCTTGCATCCTGATATCGGGAGCATCCTCGATATGATGCCGGATGACCAAAAACACCGCAGTTCACACATTATAATTTCTCTTTTGGCTCCGTCTGAGCCAATTTGCACTCGCCGGGAGCATGCACGTCTTTGCATTTAACGCATCGGTAATGCATGGCGCAGTTGGCAGCCGAATGCCCAAATCGTTGGCAGCGATAGCACTGGTTGATTTCTCGTTTCTGGAGGCGTTCCCACCTCACCACTCGAAAATTTAAATATCTTATTTGCTGAAGAGCGCTTGGACTGCTCTTATTTGTTATTTGTACCAAATAAAGTGGTAAATTTTTTTTTTCTACCGTCGACCTTCTTGTCGCGAATGTTTTAACTGAGATAAACTCGATTTGTGGTGCTGTTTCCTTGAGAACCTGAAGAAGATCGACGGTTTCTTCTCCGCAGTCCAAGCCCTTCAGCAAGAACGTCTGATTCTTCTCGCTTTTGGGGGTATAAGTGAAGTGCGAAACCTCCCCAGAATTCAAAGCATCTTTCGCTGATTTGAAATCAACCAGTGATTTCGTTCTAATTGACAGCTTCTCGGAATTTATTCGTTTGATTTCGAAATTTGTCAACTTGTTTTCGGCTGCCAACAGCCGAACCATATCTTTTCCACTTTGACCGAAGACATTAATTGGCGGAACTTTCTCGGTATTCTTCGCTACTTTTTGAGGAGGACCAGCAGAACTACGGGCTGGTTTCTTCTCCATATTTCTAGTTTCATTATTTTTATTTTTTAAATATAAGATAAAATTATCATCTTTATTACCTTCGTCTACCTACATATCCTGTTGAAGTCCATCCAGCGCCGCAAAGTAGTTCTGGCTTTCGTTGGTGCCACCAGCACTTAATACCTCCACTGATTATTGGTTTTGCAGCTTTCTTCTGTTTTTCGATTTTTCGTATCGGATCACTCTCTTGAACTTTTTTTGCCGTCTTGAACATTTCTTCGTATGTTTGAATTCTTGCCTTTAACTCTTCGATTTCACTTCGAAGGCGACACACCTCCTGTCTATCCTCGAGCACTTGTGTTTTACGACCGGCATCTGCGGTATCCTGGGTGCTCGTGTGTCTCCGCTTGTTGACACTTGCCAATTTCACACCGTCACTCTCCCCGGGGCCCCCCAACGGAGGGAAGCCGTCGGGCTCCTCCATACAGCAGTCCCGAGTTGTCTTTGGTTTGTTGCCTTTTCTTGATTTATTGGTATGGTTGGTCGATGCCTTCGACGATTAATTCTTCCCCAATAAAATCAAAACTTGCTTTTGACTGACTCGTACAAAATTAATTCAATTATTTGAAACTGACTTTTGTGAAAAATTAATTAATTTTTAAAATTAATGACAGGAGCGATTAAAAACACGTCTACACGCAACGAGTTCTAGACGTAGAATCATTTCTTAACACTTATGTACAATATGAATACCAAACCAAATTACTCCTTATATACGGTTATCTTTATTTTTCTCGCAAATGATTGTTTTCAATACCTTGAAAAGCAAAATTTTAATTAATTAGTAACAGCACAGTCTAGTATTAGTACAGTATTAGTCTTTCGGTCTATGAATACGATTTGAACAAAAAGCAATTCGATAATATCAAATGGTTATGGTTTTTATTGTAAACAATGTGAGAGCGTGCCATAACTACACAAATACACGTTAGAATATGTGAAATGATATCCTAATGATATTCTTTATACATATCAAGCCCTAGCAAACTTGTCACAGTAGCCAACTTAAGAAACTCAGCTGACATGACAATTGTCTGTACAAAGTTGACAGAATATACGAACTGTAAAATTACAAGTTCCTTAATTGCTGAACAATAAAACTACAATCAGTAATCCGTGTAGTGTATTGGTTAGAGTGTAAAAACCTTCGACATTTCGGAGTGAAACCCGATAGAGATCTGTTATCCGTACACAGCTTGCTAAACAGTTGACAGATCTCTGTTCATCAACCACCACGAGACGTCGAGCCTTGTGTGCCACCCAAGCGTTATTAAGTACTTATTTCAAAGTCAATAGTTAGTGCGAACAAAGTCTATAGCAGATTTACATTCACACACGTTTCCACCATCCTTAACGCCAAGCAAAGTGGTCTATTGTGTAGATATAGTTCATCAATGGTGCCGAACAGTTTTGGCCTTAGCTAATCCCAATTTAATTTCTTCTTTTAAATCATTCGAGTTTGCAGAACTTATACGGCTTATGGAGTCGCGGCCGTTGCTGTGGGATTACACTCGCATGCAGTACGTCAACAAAATCGCCAAAGACGAAGCTTGGGACGAAATTTACAACCAATTGTATCCACAGTTCGTCCTTTTCTCGCGAGAAGAACAACCGATTTTGGGAGCTGCAATCACCGCAAAAAGACAATTTTCGCGATGCAGTTATTCGTTCACTAGAAAGCTAACAACCCGCTGCAGATTACCTGTTTCTTCGGAAAAATGTGTTCCTCATTGCTAACAGCATCGAAGATCAAGGCACCAGTCACTTTGCCTAGAATGTATGAAATCTAATTCATATAAGATTTCCGCGATCGTGAGCAACGATACTATTAGATATACTATATATCCTCAAATATGATTGGTTTGTTGACCTAAAACGTATTGAACAAAAGAAAAAAAATCGACGATAACGATAGTTAAATAAAAGTTTAGGACTAAAATAACGGAAGGTTCATACAACCGCGTTAAAGTAATAATTCAGTTGGATAAATCAATATTTGTCACTATAATTTATTAAAACAAAAAAAATAAGAGAGTGGACTTACACCGACATTATACGAAACAAGCATTAGAAAAGAATATAAGCTAGGAGTGTCAAAATTAACAAATCTTATTTTGTCTCTATATTATTGAAATTATATTACAAAAGAACATGAATTGCTAATCCAAAACAACCATCTTTCCTTTTGAGTAAGTGTTCATTCTTTTTCAGAAGGAAAGGAAGCCGAAGGTGAGTATGCCGCCGAGGAGGTAGGTTTTCGATAATCCGCGACTGCTGTAGTTCGGCTTTGAATTCGAGCAGTATGTTTCTGGCACCGCGTCGGTGAGTAATCGGGAACGCGTGGTTTTGGATTGCTGTTGTCTCTTGTTTGGACTGGAAAATGATGTAAAGTTGAGTAGGATCGGCTTGAAAGGAGTTGTTTTGACGCGTTTTAAATCGCGCATTTGAATCGGTAGCTGATAAATTGTGTTCGGACCAAGTCTGCTCGCGAAACACGTGCAACCTAAATTCCTCTCCGAACTAGCTAGCCTACCAGCAGTCACCTTGGAGTAGACTCAAGGACAAAATCTTAAATCATTACAAGAGCCTACAAACTATTGGCAAAGGGTGGAAGTATTTCTGGAAACACGGAGCTAAAAAACAACGGGTTATGGGCCTAGAACGTAAGTATATCGGAAATTGAAGTATGGAATACGAAGTACGACAGGTGCATTACGAGGAATTTTTGATCGGAATATGCCTATTTGGTGGAACGGTTTATTTCGAGAAAGTTCTGCGTTTAAGTGCAAATTTTAAAAATAGCTCAAGGAAAAAGTACAACATTGCGAGCTTTCACTGGGTGAACTTTTCAACCTGAAAATTCAGAGGAATTAGATTTAATCACCTTCATCAATACCCCGGTCAACTTACTATGTCCAAAGAGAAGCTGAGTATGAAAGATACGAGTAGAAAATGTAAGTCACAAATTATACATCAAATTGTAGGCAGTCATCTTGAATATGCAAAGGACAAACTGACGGCGTACGAAATTTGGAATTTTCTCAATGGAACTTTTGAAATGAAAGGTTCGATTAGTCAACTTTTTATCAGAAAAATTTTATTAATAATGAAGTATAATCCAGGAAATGAAAATTTTGCAAGTGATTTTTTGCAACTTGATAAAATGATTCGAGAATTAAAGAAAACGGGAACGAATTTAGAAGAAACAGATATTGTTCGCCATCTTCTTTTAACCAAGCCGCCGGAAATGGATAGGGTCGTCACGGTGCTCGAAACCAATGCCTCCTCACACAGGCCCAAAAGCGAAAGCATGACGTCACACTGAGCACCAGGCTCTTAGGGATGCATCAGACTACGACAATTTAGCCGCACTTCTGTCGCAAGTTACACATGGTTAAATGGAAGCCCGCACACTGCGATTTTCGACAATTTTTTCCAGGTCGGCAGTCGCAGGAATTTGCGATTTTTCCTAAAACCAGTTTAGCAGGTAGTTTTTGTGATACTCGCGCAGGCGCACATCATTTGGACATTTGACGCTGACGTGCACGGAAGTTTCTTGCATAGCGTGCAAATGAGTTAGCGCATGTGTTCCTGGCAAAGACATACCTTCAAATGAGCATATTAGTTCTGCGCATGCGTGAAGTTCCTTTGCAAATCTTGTCGCAGTGTGTTTGTATTTGCGTCTGAAAATCGCTGGTTACGGCAGAAAAATCGCAATGTGGCCGAACCCTTAGACCTATCAACCCATTCTTTTAGACCAATTGAACAGATTTTGACAGTCCCTGCGATGGCGTCGTGCTCGTTAATTACTTTTCTTTTGGACCTGAGTAAGCAGGCATTGTCGATACTCTCTCAAAAGAAGATTGACAAATAATCCGTGCATCGAGGAAGTAATTTCAGCAGTATTTGTAGCTGGAAAGCAACTCGATGACAAACACGCTGAAAAATGTGACCACAGCGGAACGAATTTTTCATACAATTGCCATGAGTCTGAAAGAATTGGTCATAAACGAGCTGGCTGTATAAATTTGAAGAAGAATGCTACTACAAATGAGTGCGGTAGCTGCACCTTCGTGGCCACAATAGCTGATGAAGAAGAATCAAGAACCGAATTTTTTCTTGAGTCGGGAGCATCGGATCAACTGGCGTGCGAGGATGAAGAACTTCTCAATGTGCGAAAGCTGGAAAACTCAATCACGATCAAAGTTGCAAAATAAGGTGTTTCGCTGAGGGCTACTATATTTACACGGGCGACTTGGAAATATTGAGTCGTGTCGCCACAAAATATGTAAAAATTGTAACAAACAATTTTTTGCTGGCTCCAGGGCTCGTGAAATATTGTATCCTCCGAATTTGAGTTCAAGAGATCAACGATTCCAATGGAGGTACTTATTTGCTAGATTCGTTGAGACTGGTCGAGCTGGGACGGAGCAATCTAGGTATTGGTGGCTGAATGACGATGTCTAAAATTTAGTGTTGTTGTTTGTGTTAACAATTAGGGATAGGTTTCAATTTTTAGGATAGGCATATGTTTATTATACAATATTATGTTTAGAAATAAGGTTAAGCGTTTAGGTTAGGAATATTGTGAAAGCATTGTATTGTTATAAGATTAATGATTAAAATTAAGTTATAACATATTAGATGTAGGATAATAGTTCACTGTTGTATTAACATTACAAATAATGTTTAAATTTTGATTGGCTTTTTCCCCTTTTTCCAATTGAATCATAAATAGTTAATAATTTTTATTAATTTGAATTTGATATTATTTTTTGATTGATAACGTATAAACTTAGAGAGCCGTTAAGTTTAGTATTTTTTTATGGTTTTGAATTTGCTTTATATTATTTGAAAATTTATACAGATTACTATTGAATAAAGCGCTTTTGACTTTGACTAGTTCGGCTATGTCTTCAACTACATTCTCGGTTCGACCTCGATACCATATACAAACCTCAACACCAAACGAGTTTTAAAGAATATGATCCAGCGACGCCATCGCCTACCACATGGCAAGCCTGACACAAATTCAACGCCAAGTACTTCACACGCAGGTTTATAGGCATGTTCTCCAACATCATCAAGAGATTCTCAGGATAATGAATGCGTTGAACCTTTCCAAAACGATCGCAATAACTAAGCTTAAAACAAGGGATATTTGAAAATTATTTGGGATACTTTACTTTTCTACTTTGTTATATTACATGTGATTGTTTAATTTAGTCATTAATAAGGTTTTGACAGTTATGTATTAATAAACAGTACTTACCTTAAAGTGACCACTTGCTTTTCTTCCGCTGAAACATCCTGTTTTGGGACATAATTTTTACATAGCGATGAATCTTCTTACATTAATAAAAGCGAATCATCAAATGATTTTATGGATATACGAAAGTAATTAAAAAAATTGCTTTCATGTTGTCTTAACTTTGGATACAAAGTAACCAACATACTATGTGCCATTCTATGGTTAAGGATTGGATGTGCTAAACACTTTCTACTATCCCTTCGTTTTCGTCTCTTCCAGCGACGGTAAGCTAACCACAACGCGACCGCTTCGTTCAACTGCATGTTTTCTATAGACCAGACTTTTCGTCCTCAAATCGCACATTGATTCGCTTCGTCTGGACGTAATGTACGCGAGTAATTCGCAGGAGAGATTCGCGACCCTTTCTGGACATGGTCTTCAGCTCCACCTTATCCAATTTTCTACGCTTGGTGCCAAAAGGGCATCCTGTAACATGTGTGATTGCTGCCATCTGCATATCTTTCTATTCTTTGGTCAAATTTCAAAAGTCAAACAACTTTTTAAATCTACACGCAAAGAAACCAATATTTAAAGTAAATACTAGTCACACGAAAAGATTCCCACTTCAGGCCGGACCCCAGTGAGAATGCACGAGCACCGGGTTTATCTACGGAGGCATGCTGCCATAAGGTACAGATCTTGGCTATAATGCAGCTAGTTATTATGGCGGCAATATGGCTGAGGAAGTAAGTAGAAAATCTCCTGATTTAATACCGATTATTAGAATCCATGCAGCATAAATATTACTTTCTTAAAATACGATGGGGCATAAATATGGAGTATTAATACAATATTAGCTGTTATATAACATCAATATCAGATGAAAACTTTATTTGAAAGGGAAATAACTTGAAATAATCAGTAATGGAAAATGAAACTTAAGTTTAATAATTATTACTAAGTATTTATATATATATTTTTTTTAAAAACCTTTTTACTTTTAAGATCTCGATATTAATTTAAAAAATGAAACAAGATGAGTAAGGAGAAAAAGCATTTTCAAAAGCTACTTTGCACTGTGCTTGCTAGCGGGTGCGACGACGAAAATGCTTTAACACAATAATAGTTTCGATGAAAGAAATCTTCCAAGTTATAATAATCAAAATTGTACCTCTCACTAAATTCTAGATACTAAACAAAAATAAGCTGCATTTTTTTTTTAAATTCTCACCATGTGACATACTCCAGCAACAGCACTGCTCATAAAACCAAAGGTAAAAGTATCTCATAGCGTTCGTAATCATAACGGAGGTGACTTGATGCATTTGAGACTTTCAAAATCGGACAAACTACCATTTGCTTCATTTATTTTATTGATAAAAAAACATTAAAAGATAGAACAAATCAAAACTTGAAATCTTATGCGAACGTATCCTTGAGTCATACTAAATGCCCTCGTTTAACTTCAGATTTCACAAAAGTTTAACTTATGACCCTGTGATAGCAAAAAATATTAAATTATCTGCTTTAAAACATTTAGAAAGTAGTTTTTATTCCATTTTATATTTACGACAATATAAGAAGAAATTTATATTCTAAGAAGTTTGTAAGTGTATGATTATAAATGAACAAAAAAAAAAATGCTTGTCTTCTTCCAATAAAAACACGTGAACAATTATTTATTCAGTTGATCTGAATCAGATCGTTACCTTTCATGTTCTTGGATGTGTATAATAGAACACAATCAAAATGATGGTAACGTAACGTGTAATCTATTTGTAAAATGTTACTCTAAGCAAAAATGACGAAACATTCATTTATGGCAGTTGGAAGCCGGTATTTCTAATGTATCGAACGCAATTTTCAAATGCTTAATTCAAATCTTCCTCTCGTCCCTTATCAAAGATTCATGATCCCATTCAGTTTTTTTGTTGAAATCAACGTTTTTTCAAATCCACTTCGGTTGACGGAATCACTTGTATTTTTGTTTACTTCTTACATAATTCCTCTCAAATAATTGCTCTATGTTTTAAAACAATTAGCTGAGCCATGTTATAAAATCCATACGAATAATATGGACTTGAATACAGTATAAGGATCTCTAAAACTAAAAGTACTTAGAAAACTTCCCTCATTCGCGCTCTCTCTTTTTCTTTAAAAGTTACTTTACAAAAAGTATAATGATTTTTCGAGAAGATTCGACGGTGGCTGGTGAATACTTTGTGCAACGAGGGCAGCCAATTTTTTCGCATACTGGCATACAGCCGGAACACGTGTTGTACCTGACCAGTTATAGTATAAGTGAGTCATCTTATATGTAAGAATTTGCATACGATCGGGATCTAAGCCCATTGTGTCGTAAATAACATTATAGCTAGTAGGTGAGACAGTTCCCTGACGAACTGACTGTGAAACCAAGTAGAAATCATATCGCTCAGGAAGCGTAATGATGTCATCGGCCACAGTACCTGGAGCAGGATTACGACCACGCGTAAAGTATCGTGTATTGATTGATTTGGAAACGATTACAAAAGCAAAACGCGGGCCAGTTTCAATTTTGGCTGAACGATAAATTGATTCGAGACGTTCTTTCAACACTTTAACTTCGTGTTCGAATACTTGGCGAATTTGACCATCGCCTACACCATCTCTATACAATAGAATACGGGACGGTAGTGTTCCATGAGACTTTCTATACTCTTGCAGGGCCTTAGTTACACTTATAGTTAAATCATTCGATAGTTCGTCATTGCTGTTGTGCTGCGATACTGTACTGAAATATTTTGCTTCAGCTTTCATATCCATAGTAGCAACCAGAGCGGCAAACGCGCGAGATCGATCTTTTGTACTGCGACAGATATCAAATCCTATGGTCATCAAACCACTCAGTGGCAATTCTATCATCCATGCCGCCGCACCAAGTTTACAATTGATTTGAATAGCAACTTTGGTTGCAATCGACATGAGCGAGCGTGGGTTACCGCCTTTCGGTGTAACAGTCTTGTGACACATAACTTGTGTTGGGATTGCGCGTTCCACGCAGGTCTTCTTTTTAATACTGCTGTACCTGTATTGGGAAGAACGAGAAAAGTGCAAATAAAATTATCAAGAAATACACTTGGTAAAAATGTCTTCCTACCTTTCAGCATTGTTGTTTGGAACTATACACATGATCAATTGTGGATCCATACTTGCACTGTTTTCGATAGCGTTGATGTAGGAATGATTTCTGTCATCGTAAATAGCGAACCTGTTGGAAAATGAAATTGAAGTTTCTTGTTTGTTTTCAGGATTTTGACAAATTATTGGTGTGATTAGGGTGAATCGAATTTATTAAAATTTCACATAGCTCAAGTAACGCATTAAATGATACAAAATTTAGGATTGAGTCAAAAAGATATGTTTAAAATGGACTAGACCAATACAATAATGGTAATCTCTATTAAATGGTGTGTTTGAACAATTTGTTAGTGTATTAATTTTTTAAGATACCAGTAAAAAAGGTATCATTTGTATATATTATATAGCAATAGGAGAAACGTTATATTGTAATATACATACGAACAAAAGAAGAAAGAATAGAAAATTCACTCGCCTTCGCGCCTTCCCTAGTGGAGATAAGTCCCTGAATATGTAAACTTACGACTTACCGTCCCTTGGCGTCCTGGTGAGCCACCTGAATGATAGACACAGTCGGTGGCTTTCCAGATTTCAAGGGGGTTGGCATCTTAGCGACCAAGGAGAAACTCGTTGGGAAGATTACGAGGGAATCCAAGATTAGTGATGAAAAACTTATATTAAAAAGCGTTAAAGAGAAATAGTGTTCACGCGAGTAACACATTCAGCACCTACACACAGTTAATTGGTCGCTCTTTCACACTGTTGAGAGAGACACGTTTCGACTTTTATCCTCATAGCATGTGGAATGAGAGTCCCTATAATTTTTCGGTCTTGTAACAATTCGATTATAAGCGGTGTCTCAAAAGAAACGAAAATCTAGTTAGTTTGGTCAGAATTCCGCATGGGAATTCATTGTATTTAATACCCTCCAGTGTTAATCCTCTAACTACGCTTGTGGAAAACTATGAACTTCAAACTTTAAGAATTCTTATAAATAAGAACGATTCATATCTTTGTGTCTCATAGAGTCGAGCGGTCGTCGAGGCAGCACGGATTAAGCAGCAAGAGCAGGAGTTTTTTCAGCAAGAGTTTTTCGGAGGTTTTCGGAGGGAACGACCGATGATAGACTTTGAGTCGAGCAGTCGTCAAGGCAGCACGGATCGAGCAGCAAGAGTTTTTGGAGGTTTTTCTTCGGAGGGTTTTCGGAGGGTTTGTATGAATACGGAATTTTGGAGGAAAATGGAAATTTCAAGAGTTGCGGATTTTTGGAGGAATTTCGGAGGAAAAAAAATTTGTCTGGAATTTGTGAAAAGGAGTTAAAGCGCCTGGGAAAGGCGCGTAGTGCGAGCACAAGTGGAGTGGAGAAAAGGGGTTGGAAACAAACGAAAACATTATTATAAAGGTTTTTTTTGCTTTAAGTGTTACTGTTTTTCTTTATAATATAATTATTTTGCTTTTTAGTTTCTCAATTACTAGATAATAAGGGTCTCAGTTTCTACTTTCTTTTTCCCGCGACAGTATTCCAAGTTCTGTCTTGGAATCTGTGGGTATGGGGGAAAGTAATGAATATAGGGAGCTCTCCGTCGCTAAATCTAGCTTCACGCGGAGGGCGAGAAAAAAGTTGCAGCGTTTCTGCGAGAAATTCGGGGGGGATATAAAGGAGGAGTTCATCCTCGACTTGCTTGCTAATTGCAAGATGCAACTGCAAGTGCGAGAGGTCTCCAGTGACATGGAGATAGATGAGGGTGAAAGTTCCACGGACAGTGGCGACGAGGTGGAGGCTATCGTATAGCCGGAAGTCAGAAAGAGGCCACGGAACTCTGAAAAGGAACCAGAGTTCAACGTGACGGTGAACAGCTCCTCACGAGCTTCGCTCCACCCTAAAACGGCTGAGAATCACCCCAGCCTTTTTAACTTTCTCAAGTGTGCGAAGGTGGCCTGCTACACGTACACCCTTCCAGGAGAGAGAAAATTGACTCTCCTTCTAAAAGGCGTGCACAGCTCATACGTGGCTTCTTGGAGAAGATATCCTTTCAGCAAAAAGATTCTCCACTATAATCTCTAGGAGGGAAAAAAAGACGCTTTCACCCTTCTTAGTCCAGTTCAAACTGGACTTTGAAGTGAAGAAAGCAATGGACATAAAGTTCCTATTGTACCAGAAGATACAATGGGAGGGTCTGCAGAAAAATTGCACTTCACAGTGCTTCAGCTGCCAAAGAGAGAAGCTGGCGCAACAAAAAGCTTGTTGTAGCTTGCCTGATCGATGTGGATAAAGCTTTTGAGTCTGTATGGATCAATGGGCTTTTCTACAAAATGATAAATTTTGGCTTTCTGGCCCATATTGTGAAAATTATAGGCAGCTTCATGAGGGGACGAACTGCCTTTGCGGTGGCTGGTGGAGCTAGTTCTGACGCATTTAGTATTTACTCGGGGGTCCCACAGGGGTCTATATTAGGCCCATTTCTTTTCAACATATTCACTTATGACGTCCCGGGCGTAAGAAATGAATATAAGTCCGGAATCCAGGTGAACCTCTTCGCTGACGACTTATTAGTGTGGTCATCTGAGCACGATTTGCGCTTTGCTAGGATGCGGTTCCAAAGATATTTAGAATCTCTTACTGCATATTAGCGGAAATGGGGAATCAAGGTACATGAAAAGAAAAGTGAATTAATTGTATTCAAGGACCCACACAAAAACTTCGGTCGCCGTACAAGAGGCATCTGTGACTCCAGGGTTAAGTTGAATGGGCAGATGGTGCACTGCTCTATGCAAACGAAGTACTTGGGGGTAGTTTTCGACAGGAAAGCTACCTTTAGTGCTCACGTTGATAATTTTTTGAAAAAAGTGACTTATGCGTACCATCTTCTTATACCTCTTTTCAGGAAACATTCGACAGCGAGCCAGCGAGTCAAGATTTTGGCCTATAAAACCTTGATTCGTCCGATCATCACATATGCGGTGATGATATGGATTGGAGCTCCGAAGAAAAAATGTGGCAAGATAGGATTAGTGGAGCGAAAAATCTTTCGGGCTTGCACAGGACTATACATACGGGAAGACGGACGGTCTTATCCCAACGAGGTGCTGTACCAGGAGATAGGAATGGAGCCGCTAAAATGGTATGCAGAAAAGCTTGCGGTAGCGGAAATCATACGAGCCAAGGAGCACAAGGCGGGAGTTGTCAGGGGAGTGACGGACAACCGTTCTATGGACGCAGCGAATGAGTAGTTTTTAAGTAAGTCTTAAGGAAAAAATGTACTTAATTTTAAGGAAACCAATTTTTAAAACTAGTTATTAGAGCAAATAATTTTTACAAACTTCTTTTATAATGCATTAATGTATGATAATGTTGTGGGTGTCAATATTTTAATGTTTTCTTTTATCAAAAACTTAATATAATAATGTAATAAAAGTAAATTATTATTGAACTCCAGGAAAAGCCTTAACCCGCATGTGTATTGTTAGGTTAAGCTATTGATGAATTGTATATCTGTAAAAAATGAAAAATCACCAAATAAAGACCTTGAATCTGAATCTTTGTGTCTCATATAGTGAATACAGGTCAGTGTTTTACAATGAAACTAATTCCAAATGTGTTTAGTAGCGTCAGCACATAAACCCAGAAATAGTTAAAGCGCAACGAGGGCAATCGCTCATAAAACCCCCGTTCATCACGCTTCCACATACACCTATACCACTATCCATCGCGCTCTCGCAAACTATTTGGTAGCAGAGCGTAGTTGCTTCTCATTGCGTACGTAATGTGCATGTCGCTTTTCAAAACATTATCTTTGCGGTAAACGGAATTGAGTCAGGCTAATTGTAGTTTCGGTTGTCACGCATGAGAGGATAGTGATTAGATTCAAATAAGTTTTGTTTGCGATTATTCTATGACTTGTATCCGGAGGTTTATTAGTCGATCGCGGCTGGTTATCAACTATTAGGACAATTCATCGTGTGCGCCATATTGACTCTCGGTAACTTTCTGCAGAAAGTGAACAACAAACGAGTATCATCTACATCAAATGTGAGCGGCGTCGGCACGACCCCGAAAAACAAAATTACGTTTGTTCTGCGAGGAAGTGATCAGGCAACTTTTGCATCGATTGCATAAACGTTTAAAAAGATGTTATATCATGATAGTTAATCGACCATAGTAACAGAATTGTTTGCAATAGAAGTGAAAATGCGTTCCGGACAGATTGCGACAGAGATATCGTGCATTGCAGATGTTTGCGAATGTTATGGTGGGTGATTGGGGGATTTTGATTTCTTACGTTGTAATGATCGTGTGAGAAAGTGACGACGTGATTGCTGTACAAGGAGTACAAGAACGATCTGGATTAAGCACGACAGACATATTGTAAATTGATGACACTTGTCCGATAATTGAAACTCGTGAGTTTCAAAAAATAGCGGGCAAGAATGCAATTAATGTGCAAGTGGCTTTAGCTTCCAAGATTATTGGGTTTCGTGCTACCGCCCTCAAAATTTGATGCACATATTTTAAATGTGATTACTAAGGCGTCTAGAGTTTCCGGGTTTATCCTTAGACATGGACATAAATTCAATAGCATCTCTTCTTCTGTCCGCCTATTTGTTTGTCTTGTTCGCCCTTTGCTTGAATACTGTTCTGTTATCTGGTCCCCCCGATAATCCTATCTCGTGTCTTCTTTAGAAACTGTCCAAAGAAATTTCACGTGTTTGCTTTTTCCATCTCTAATATCCCGACGAACTTATTTAGACCAATGTTTGTTTGTATAAATTCTGCTACCATCAAGTGCCGTTAAATATTTTTTCTGAGCTGCGTTTCCGACAAACATCTCGTTCATCTCGGATGAATTCTTATTTCGTTATCCCATATGCTAGAACTGATTTATATTTCCATTCACCAATTTTAAGAATCGTACGAAATCATAATAATCTCGAGCTTGGTCCTTTCTCCTCTTCTTACATAGCATTTAAGAAAAAACTAAGAGACTTACTACTAGTTTAACTTTCAATTATCGACATTTTATTATTCTTTTTCATTTAAATATTGGTGTAATTATTCTTTGCGTTCCATTTTGTTATTGGATTATTTAGTTTGTAAGATGGAATAAATAAATAAATAAAATAGCGACTGAGAAGCGGACAGTCGGTTGGTTCAAAACACATGTGGAAAAAATTCCTTCAAGCCGATTTAAACTTGAAGGGTCTCAAAGAAGATCGCCCGGACCACGTGTATTTCGACAACGATATGCACGATCAAACGTTCACGTAGTATACGGCGTCAAATTCGACATTCTGATACACCATCACGCCTGGCAGGAGTCAATCAGTGACTACGGACAGGATATCCAAGGAACACGTGGTTGAGTGATATCCTGCAATCGAATAAAAAAGCGATCGTTGACGGAACTCAATCGGCTAGTTGACATTAATAGAGTATTAAAACAATCGATCGATGCATTACAGATACTATCGGAACAACTAGGAGAGCTTTGGCTTATCCATCACATCTCACACAAGCTGGACTTTAGGACGCTACTTGATTGGGAGAGTGAAGCTGAGGAATGGAAGGGATGTCCGACTTATATAATGTTTCTGAAATTTTTAGAAAAGCAGGTACGAATCCTTTGACGCAGCCCAGAATTCCTTTGAGGAATCCCCGGTGACATCAAAGGATCAGGCAATTTCAGGCAAATACAAGGCTGTGTCATCTCATCAAACGCAAATTGCATCAAGTTGTGTCTTATGTCAAGAAGACCATTACCTCTTTGAATGCGCCAATTTCAAGGAGATACCAGTGGGGCGACGAATAGAGTTTTGCAAAACCAGAAACTTTGTCTAAATTGTTTGAAAAGGGGGCACTTTCTGTAGAATTGCAAGTCAAGGAGGAGATGCTTTACATGCAGGGGACATCACCAAACACAATTGCATAAGGAGACCACGGAGAAAACGAATCCAACTTCAAAGATAGACAAAAAAAAGAGCCAATAACTGAAATAGAAGCCCTCGCAAATCATACGACATATCCCGCATCACCCAAGAAGGGCCCACATACAGGATCAACTTTTCTTGGCACGGCTTGGATTACCTTGGCAGACTCCCACCACAATCAACAAGGTGCGTGCGTTAATCGACCCAGGCTCTGAGACATCCTTCGTCTCTGAGCGAGTGTTCTTGAACTTATCTCCAAAGATAAACAAGGAGAAAATTTCGGGAACTGGAGTTGGAGCCTTGGTTACCCCCACCGCACACAAGGAGGCCATGTTCATTGTAAAAGCAGAGAATACCAAGGATTTCGCAACAACCGTCAAATCATACGTTTTGACGGCTTTGACTACAGTTTTACCACGGGAATATATAGACTACTCGACCTGGAGTCACGTCGAAGGATTCACCCAAGTGGATCCGGATGTGCACAAACTAAATCGCATCCATTGCCTGCTGGGTGCCGACGTCTACAATGAAGTCATATTATCAGGCTTAGTGAAAGGTCCGCCTGGGGCTCCTCTCGCTCAATAGGCCGTCTTCGGTTGGATACTGACCGGCTCTAATAGGCCATCCAACGCAGATGCAACAACCAATGTCTACCACACCATCACCGAAGGCCCTCTCGAATCAATGCTAACTCGATTTTGGGAAATCCAAGAGGTTCCTCGAGACAAACTCCACCACGGAGGAGAGGGAATGTGAAGACTACTTTAAGCGCACTACATATCGCAATGAAGAAGGTCGTTATGTAGTACGACTTCCATTCAAAGAGCAACCCTCGTTTGTCGGATCCAGAGAGATCGCTGTCGCTTGCCTTCTTCGCGACGAAGAGCGTCTTAGCAAGAACACTCCGTCCAACACCCAGCAAAAATAATTCATTCAGGACTACTTTGATCAGCACCATTTGGTGGCGATGGCTTCGGTGGGACACACTCAACAGAGTTACTATGTCCCTCACCATGCCGTGTCTCGATACAATAAGTCCATCGGAATGAAACTCGTCTTCAATGCTTCACAGAGGGACTGGAATAAAAGGTCCGTAAACGATGTGCTCGCGACAGGCCGGAAACTATAGACGAACATTACGACCATAATACTTCGCTGGCGCTTCTACAAATGGGTCTATACGACTGACATAAAACACATGTTCCGGCAAATCCTCGTGCACGGAGGATTGAGACTGGCAAAGGATTGTATGATGAGAGGACTCCACCCAGCAGATTCAAGATCTCAGCATCACAACCATCGTACAAGGTACGGCCTCGACATCATTTTTGACAATACGAGTACTCAAACAACTCGTCGAGGACGGAAGAAACAACCTTCAAAAAGCTTCTATTGGATCACTAACTTTACTTCAATGACGATATGACCCTACACGACTATCTTCGATAAAAAATGTTTAAGGCCCCCTCTTAAAAACCTTTGAAAAAAAATTTTAATATTCAAAATTTTAAGAGGTCATCCCTTGTGTTATCCCAAAAAATGGAATGTGATTCTTCATGCTAATAACCAGACGTTTTAACAGCAATAATCATTGGCGCAGTGACGTGCAAGCTTCATTCCTACTTTATAGAGAAACAAACAACGAAATAATATATAATCAAAGAAATATTCCCGCTTAAAAAGTTCCAATAGGTAAATAAATTATTCAAAATAAGTTTAAACTAATATTATTTTCTGTCCAAAATAAATCTTATGATACTTACGGTGTGGGCTGCCGGATGTACATTTTCATACCGTTCGCTGCCTGAATTAAACTCTCGACGAAATCTCTTGCCTCGCGATTGCTTCGATTGGGGCAAACCAGTGCCCAACGTTTCAACTCTACACTGGTAAACATTTCATTATCTCGCAAGTGACGCGTCCAATCAGCATTGTCACCTGCTGGAGTTCTATAATTGAAATAAACATTTTTAAGTATTCAATATTATTTTTTTCGTATCCGATAAACTTACTTCCTTGCGCGGCCGAATACAATATTTTCAACTTTCAAACAGCGTCCAGTAAACTCAACTAGATTAGGATCAAGGGACATTTGCCACTCTTGGAGTACTTTCATACTGGCTTCTGTTTGTTGTAAACGACGGTTAAATGTTCGTAAACGTTCGATACGACGATCGGGATTTAAACGTGTATGTTCAGACATGGCACGCATCAATCTGGTGGGAAAAAATTCGTGATGAGTCTTTATTTATTGTCTTTAAACATCGGCAGATATCAATTGGCTGTTATTCTTGTGTCATATATTCAGGAATAAAACTCCACTTTATCTGCTACTTTATCCTTGGGTTCTTGATGATGAACAAGTAAGATTTCTAAGGCTATTTCATTTTAGAGTTAAGTGAAAATTTATTTTATATTGTTTTGCGAAAACTTCCAATGAAGGCAGTGTTTCTTAGCACTTGATATTTAAATACAGCATCCTTTTTATGTATGCAGAATGAAAAATCAATATCTTATATACTAATGGCACGTGATAACTATACGAGTTCAACCTCTCAATTTTACTCATTTGATTCTATCGTCTTATTGTCTTTGTTAATCTTACGTCGTATTTATGTTATTAAAGACACACATTTCCAATTAAAAATATTTCGAGAAAATTTGATTGACAACTTACTGGAAGTTGGAACGCATTGAATCACTTAATCCAGTTGCACGACATAACTCTGGGATGAGTGTTACCAGCTTATTTTGTCCACCACGAATTTGTCGCTCTTTTGATTGCGATAACAACAATGGTTGATTTGGATCACGAATACGAATATGATATTTCTAAATTCATTGAAAATAAAAAATTATTTTTAGGAAATTTCAAATATTTTTATGCTAAAAGTTGTTAATTTACCTTGTAATAATAGTCGATGAAGGACGTTTCAACTTCTTTGCAACTGAAAGTTTGTTTCGGATTAGCACTGAAATCAACGTCGTCAATACGATATGTCTTATTATTGTAATCGGTGAGCACAGTTAACCCTAGAAATTTAGATTACATTTAGAAGAGCATTTTCAATGTCACATATTATCGAGATGAACTAGGCGAGTCGCAATAGAAACCATTGTTGGGGAAAATTTAGTTGTGAATTATACGAACAACACATGATTGACCTATACTAATATTTATGCCGTTTCATAATTTAAAAATCCTACCTATAACTTGACGTTTAAAGTTATCTTGAAAGTCCCTACTTTCATGAGTACACTTCTGCAATATATCATAAACTGTTTCCGTACGCATAACTTTATGAGCAATTTCAGCACACAATAATATGTCATTTTCATGTTGCCGAATTGATGTTGTATAACCTGGCCATAATTGAATACGGAACTCGCGAATATCAATCTGCAAAAAAAATTTTTAAATAATTCTCGTGAATGCTAGGTACATCCATTCATACTTTTGCCATAGCATCAAAGAAATTGCGGCCGACCAATTGTAATTGTAACCCTTCCATAGCACGCCTCATAATAAGATTCAAAATTTGTAACGATTGATCCTCCGACATTGATACATGACCAACACTTTTAATCGTGATTTTATACATTTCACCCATTTTGCTCTTGGTTTCAAGAACTGTTATCTCATCTGGCAATTTGTTAATGCTGAATAACATTGTGCCATCGAACAAATACCCCCCCAATAATGCTTTGTGTTCGGATAGAATTCCACGACGCACACGCATCATTTCAATAGTTGGTTCGAAATCGACACGATATTTATGTAGACGCCATTGTGGTTTCTTCATCAGACGGAAGTAGTTGGCTACCAGCTGCACTTCTTGACCTGAGCTTCCCCGTTTTGTCGTAACATTTGCTGGACGTGTCTTTACAATTTCGAATCGGTTGCGTCTTTCTCGTTCACCTCTTGGTCCTCCTCGGCCTCCAGGTGCTCCACCAGCTGCTCCTGGGCCTCCCTCGCGTTTCTCGCGATCACCGCGTTCTCCACGCTCACCCCGACTGCTTCCTCTATCAGACGGTTCCCCGCGTTCCTTCTCACCTGGAAGAATGGTGTATGATTAAGACAAGTTTTTTAAACAACTCGTATCGTATACTTACGTCTTGTAGATGATTCTGAACGAGAATCCTTGGACGATCTCTCTGATTTGATTGATCGTTCGGATTTATTTGAACCAGATCCGGAGTCACCTGATCCCGCACGTTCTGGAGAACGGCGGCGGCTACTGCTTCCAGACGGTGGTTCATCATACGGCGAAGTCCCCGGAGGTGAGTCCGATGAATGTAATCTTGACTTTTTCTCCCGCTTTAAAAGTAGAAAATTATTATTTTTGATCGTTTATAATTTGGAATTTGACATTCAACTTTTATTTAGCTAATGAATTTACTGTTTTAAAATTAATGACGATTTTAAGATTATTTTCGCAGACTCGCTCAAAAAAACACTTTGGAAAAATTCAGATTTAAAAATCATTTTGTTTCTGTATGTCAATACAGCCTTGAAATAATTATGTATTTGATAAATTCTTTGGCTTCGAATTGAAATTGTGTGGAGTGAGTTACATCTACAGAAAACTTGCACAGCAAATTTGTTCATGTAGTTAGAAGAGGTGCATCAAATCAGTTTCCAATCGAAAAATTAAAATAGCGACTTATCAAAGTAACATGTCTGATGATCCTGACCCAGTTGTAAGCGAATTATTTGACGGAAACGTACCTTTAGAGAATGTTAATCGTTACTTTCCGTTAATTTCTCCTTCCTCATTAGATCCACATAAACCATTATTTTTCTCACTGGGTTTTGAATATTACGCATTTGGTCGTGGTTAATAATTTAGTTCTTACATTTTACTTATCTCTTCCTCTTCCCTTCATTGTTTTACTTAAATACCATTTCTTAAACTGTTTCTAGTATACGTTAACACTTGCTTCTGATTTCACTTACTTAATTCATTATATTAATTAATTATTATTGTTAAATATCGTATTTGGTAAGCTCAAAGTGTTTTTTTGTGAATGATTCTTAATTGCATTTTTCAATTTATAAGCTATTGAGCACTGGTGTCATACTATTTATAGCAATCTTTTTCAAGTTATGTACCTTCTTTTCATATTAAAACTGTATGTATGTAAAAAGACCCAATAAAATATCTATTCATCTATCTATTAAAGGCCCGCTGTTTAAACTGAAGGATTGTTAAATTGTTCAATTGTTTTGTTTATTTTGATATCCGTATGCCAATTCCTCTTTTTCTTCTTGAAAAGCCGTCGGGTTTTGCTTCTCATTCAAAGAAGAAAGGCCCGGCTCTAACGGGTCGGTCGTGGAAGAAGGGCTTGATTGCTCAGGATTGTTAAAAGCATTCATCTAACAACCATGAGCGAAGAGTAAGATGCTTTTACGGTGTAGGGCTCGACACCTTGTTGAGGTGCTAAAGCAGGCTGGCAGATATCGTTCCCCTGTCAACTACAGCTTAAAAAAGATTGAACGCTTAGCGGATTTGAAATTTGTAACTACAAGTGATGATGAGGTTGTAGATTCTTTCAAAAGAGGCAGTAGCATGTTGCAAAACCTCCTTATAAGGTCGCATGGTTCTGGGGAGACACTCTGCAGACTCTGTAAATCATTGGCGATCACCTTTGAACTGGAAAAAAGTCCCTTGGCAAAACCGAAAAAGAAAAGTGAAATCTAGCGAGCAAAGGCTAAAGCGACGCATCGTCAGCTCCGTACGAGTTTAAGAGTGAGAAACTACCAAAGCCTCCGTTGCTGCAGAGAGAGGCACCGAAGATAGCCACTTTTCGTGCAAAGGGAATTCCAAATTAAAGAAAGTGAAGTATGGGCAAGCTACAGAAGATTAGGGTAAGAGGGGAATCACATCTCAAGAAACTGAAGATTTGCCAAGCAAAGACAAACTGTAGAGCGAAACTCGAAGATTGGGACCACTATCAGAAGAGAGGAATAAATATGGTACTTCAGATTCCTGGCAAAGAGAACCGCACCTGAAGAAGCTAGGGAAAGATAAGACAAGAAATCATTGTAAACGGCTGCAACAAACGAAGGGCCCGGGAAAACACCCAAACTACCTGAACAGACGGGGAAACGATACAGAAGTGCTGGGAAAAGGGAGCGCTGAACATGATAACCTTAAAAACGTACTCGTTATACCTTAAACTAGCAAATGCAATCTACGGAAAGGGCGACATGTGCGAAATCTTGGAAAAATTGGGCGAAGTTGTTAAAATTCGAAACGGAACATTCTTCCAAATAAATTAAATATCTTAACAAATACAAAAACCAATTCAGGAGACACCAGCAGAGGTAGAAATAATACCAGGTTTTGTAGTCAACTAGTCGAAAGAAATATTCACCGTTGAATAATTAAACTTTTCAATATGGGGCTCATTTTTGCCACAACAAGCAACTTATAGACGTTGAAGCAGCAGTAAAATTTAAGCCGAGCGAAGGCAAGCACAACATAAGGCATCATGTTGGAAATACGATCCAGAAGATAAAAAACGTACCAAAATCTAGACATGATGAAATTTTCAAATTGCCCGACGTAAACAAACCAGGCTCAAGGAAACGCTTATTCAACATTTTTTAAATTGTTACAATCATTTCATTTTAGGTCAATGAGAAACAAAATTTGTATAGCTTCCTTTTGTGATTAATCTTTTTTGTTAATTAGGTCAAGTAGATGGAAAGTTACTGAGAAGTTGTCAATCGAAATATTTTATAGCCACCTTGTTGTAAATGATCTCTTCTTCGTTAATTAAGTTAGGTAGTTAGATTGATTTGTTAATTAAAGTAGGTATATACGAGGGCCATTTGAGAAGTTTCCGGCCTTACCGGCAAAAAGTCATGATACATTTAAGTTCTCTTGCCAACCAATAAATGGCCTTCACATATGTATGCCAAAAAATTTCAAGTCATTCCGATCAGTACAAAACACATGGTACCCTCCCAAAGTTTACAGGTAACGTTTATTAAGAACAATGGATAAAATTGAGTATCGCGCAGTGATGAAGTACCTCTATTTGAAAGGGAAAAAAACTCGGGAAGTTAAAGAAGAGTTCGACTCCGTGTATGATGAATCGTCGTCCTCATTTACAACCGTGAAACATTGGGTGGACGAGTTCAAACGCGATCGGACAAGCATTTTTGACGATAAACATTCTGGACGTCCAAAAACTGTTTCAACAGAAGATGGCGACAGCTTTTAGGGACAGCCGTGGAGTAGTTATAGTTGATTACCTTAAAAAAAGTAAAACCATTAACCGAGCCTATTACGCTGCGTTGCTGGACTAATTAAGGACGGAACTCAAGAAGAAGCGACCACACTTGGCGAGGAAGAAGGTTCAGTTGCATCAAGACAACGCGCGAGCCCACACCGTAGTATACTCATATCGTATCCAGACTCAATCTAGCCTCCGGAAAAACCGAACACATGCCGAGGCGCGAACCATAAATCTTCGGGCAGCAGGTAGGTATGTAAATACTGACTCGATTGGTGATAATATAAACATGTGTTTCGACGAGAGATTTCAGGACTACCAGATCTCAAAAATTAATATCTGCAGAAAAACAAATTCGTTCTATGCAATCTTTTAGTTTTTTATTAGGATCTGGCAGCACTTTATTTTGTTTTTTGAATACGACCGGCCTCGGCTCCGCTGTCCGGCGCCTGGGAAAATTCAAAAAGTGTGCAACACAGGGTAAATGGAAGGTGTGGATACTATGTGAATGTACTATGGTCCACACATGCATGGTCGCAATGGCGAAATTGGACGAATTTAAGTTCGAATTACTTAAACACTCACCTACTCACTGGGTGGAGAAGAATATGGATCAAATACTGAGATTGGAGAGGTAGTAAACCTGTATTTTTCTGGTTTACCTAAAGAATTTTTTTTCTGATGACCTGAAGGGTTGGGAAAAGTGTTTGACCAAATGTACGAGTATTGACTTGCGTGGAGACTATGTTGTGAAATAAATTTTTGCTTGGCTTGAATTAAGTGTTTTTCTAAGGCTTGAAAGCTTTCAAATCACCTTCGTATACTGTTGTTTAAAGGTTTTATGAATTAGTTAGCAGTGAGGAAGGAACCAAATGATTTCCGAAATACCGGTATATGCGAAAAATAAAGCAAATCTATGGTTTGAAGGGAAATTGCTGTTTTTTACTCTAGGTATTTAGCTGAAGTTGAACCGCCACTTTTAATAATTTTTATTTTTTTCATTTTAAATCGTAAATGCCTTTATTTTTATAAATCCTGTTAACATCCATCACTTGCATAATATTTCAATTTTTTGTTTGCGTGAAGACTTATCGCTGGTTGTGGTTCCTGATGTCGTTTATATATTCTCAGCGTGTTTTTTAATGTTTTCCATGCATAGGTAAATTTACGTATTTTTTCTGCAGTCAATCCTCGATCAAACACTGAAATGTTTTTCTATTTTCTATTATCGGGTATTTCGATTGCATGATTTATTGGAACTGAGTTTAGATACAAAATTCCTGAATGTTGAATAGAATCTAGACTTTTCGAAAGTTCTTATAGTTGATCGATTTAAATCATTGGGTTAACCAACAGATGTGGGACCTTCACCACTTCGTAGACCATTTAAGATTTTTATTTTAGTTTCTAGCGAAATCGCATGCCTCTTTTGAATATTTTGTTGTGTATCTAATTGGCCAGGTTAATAAATTCAACAAATTGACGCTCGATATCTAGATTCTGGTAAGCGTTCACAATAGATTAAAGGTAAAAGTTAAAACTGTATATAAAATAACGATATATGCAAATATCGAATGCGAAAAAAAAAACATTTTTTCACAAGCATTATTAGGAAATCATAGAAATCTCAAATGGTAGTCTTAAAATTTATTCAATTCAGAAATCTCAAATGGTAGTCTTAAAATTTATTCAATTCAGATGGGGAATTAAATGAAGGAAGTTGAAGAAAACGTTTTAAATATAAAATCGTAATATAATTATATAGAAGATTAAATATAAGAAGCCCTTCTAAAAAATTACCCAATTAAATTTTATTGAATTCAATGGCAATACATAAATGAAAATTCAAATTTCATTTCATTTTTAAATTCTGCTCAATAAAATCATAGCGACACACTCAAAATCCACGATAAATCTAAAAACATAGGAATTTTGGCAATTCCAATTAAGCGCAGAGTTTATTTGAACCTTTAACAACATATTTTAAAGGAACTTCAAGACAATTCCTAACATCCACACTCAGCCCAATAAACTATATACATCATAACTGAATACTGTACAAGCGGAAAAGATCTGTTACATTAGCAGATTTTAACTGATGAATATAAAAATTCAATGGTACAATGCAACAAAAAATAACAAAATTGATAAACCCACCCCCGCCCTAAATACTTCTATTACAATCTTGTAATTTCGTACGCAACCCGCATGAAAAGATCAACAATAGCATACATAATTATGTATATGCTTCAGAGGTACGCTCCGTTCATGAAAAACGTTTTCCCCAAATGTTAAGATCAACTATGATTCCACTATCTCTTACACGATGGATATTAAGAAAACAGGTTAGTATGTATGTACCACTTTCTCGACAAGTTGAACAGTGTGTATCATAAATCTTATACCACTGTATTTAAGCATCAAAATGAAAATTGATAAATTGATTTTCATTGAAAATGAAAAGTAAATAATGTCTCAGTTAGTAGTAGTAGTAAATGTCTCAGTTATCAATATATATATTTTTGTATTAAAATCGGCTTCCGAACTGATTATGTTTATTTTCTGGTGTATAATGAAATATTTTTACAGGCTTCTGTGTAATGTTCTATTGGAAATGCAGAGTTGCTTATCTAATCTACATTTCGATTATAAATGTGAATTTATACATCGTGGCGATAGTGTGATACATTTATTTTGGATGATTGCTTTGAAAAAATGTACGGTATATGGTTTGAAAGCGTAGAATTTATACGCAATTTCTAATAATGGATTCAAGGTACCGATACAGTGGTGGAATCGTATTTTTTTTGTAGCACTACAGCCCCTTTCGGGCCTTCGCTTGTAGATAATTAGAGTATCTCATTGCCATGATCGAATGTATCAGCTCTCCACAAGGTGATATGGTCAGTATCACGCTTTGGCCGTGTGTCCGCCCACTCAGCTGCGATACGTTCTGATTTTAAACCAGCACGTATCATGACTGAACGGGCTTAAAGATTGTCCGAAGAATCACTGGAACTAAATCTTGTTGCCACCAATGAGTCGATCCAAGCACCTTCGGCGTTCGGGATGAGTGCTCTAACCACTACAATACGCGGACTACTCGGAATCGTTTCTACAGTCTACTAATTGTTCAAATTATTCAATTCATTTTAACGTCGGTTATATTATTGTAAGTTGAGATGAAAAGAAAGTAGGTTCATGACCGATGCGGACCTGCACAGTTGTTACTATAAGTTAATAAGCTGCAATCGAGATGCGATTCAAAGCACTTAGAATGTTTTTTTGCCTATTTACGAGGGCGGTCCGATAAGTTCTTAGCCTCACCGCCCGATGGTGCCACTATCGCAAGAGAGACTCACTATTGTGTAGTACATTCTTGTAGACGACTACCGTCAAAATTTCAGCCGAATCGGACTCGTAGTTTTATTTGACCACGTGTGGAAGCGGGCCTGTCTGCGGATTTTAGAAAAATGGATTCCATTCTTCTATTTCGAAAAGAAAATCGCGCACCGAAATCAAAAACGCTTTGATGCTGTACGGTGACTTTGCTCCTGCGATGGCGACCGCAAAAAATTGGTTTCACACGTCGGTTTTTGATGAGCCACGCCCAGGTGCCCCGAAAACGGCTACCACGGAGACAAAAATCCACGAGCTCGTATTGGCAGACCGCCGATTGAAGGTGCGACTGTATGCATCCCAAAGACCGTATGGGTCATATCCTGCATGCAATTTTGGGCATGAGAAAGCTGTTGGCTCGATGATTGCCGCGTTTGCTCACTCCGGACAACGAACGCAACCGTGAGACCAGTTCAGAGAAAGGAGTTTCTGCGTCGTTTTGTGGCCATCGACGAAGCATGGCTCCACTGGTACACACCAGAGACCAAGGAGCAGTCGAAACAGTGGACTTCATCCGGCGAACGTGCTCCGAAGGCTGTCCTATTGGCTGAAAAGGTGATGGCCACCGTTTTCTGCGATTCACAAGGTGTGATCTGCATCGACTACCTGGAGAAGGGCACAACGGTCACAGAGCTCTACTATGCCAAACTGTTGGGCCGATTCGGCGCTGAATTGTAGAAAAAAGGCCCCATTTGGCAAAGAAAAAAGTGCTCTTCCGCCATAACAACGCACCGGCTCAAACCTCCGCCGTCGTCACGGCCAAACTGGTCGAATTGGGCAATGAACTGCTACTCCATACACCGTTTTCTCCAGATACTTTGAAAAAATCAATTTAAGTCGAATGAGGAGGTCATCCCCGCCACGGAGGCCTACTTTGCAGACTCCGAGAAAACTTATTTTTCAGACGGGGTAAAGAAGTTGGAGCATCGCTGGGTCAAGTATATCGAACTAAGTGGAGATTATGTTGAGAAATAAATGGCCACTTTTGCAAAGTTTCCGTTTTCCTTTGGTTGGCTAAGTACTTATCGGACCGCCCTCGTAGGTCACCTCTTATGTTTTGTGATTATAACTCCTTAATTTTTAAGCGTCAGAATACTTGCTTTGACGCTCGAGCAAATAAACAGAGCGGTTACAAAACGAGTAGCTTTCTAAAATTCTTTTCATATAAATCGATATAAATGTATGTCTGGAACTATCAAAAATATTTTTTGATTCAATCCTCAATCCGCTGATTGGAAAAGCATGATCTATGATAGAAGATTCAAGATTGGATCGTAAAAAGTTTTCAAATTAAATAAAATACCAATAGAATTTCGGTTTGGCAAAGGCTCAAACCGATTAAATATCTCATGTATTTGGTACCTTGGTTTGAATGCAAATCAAAATGATAATACTGACTGGGTATAATACCAAAAGGAGGATTATGCTACCGATGAGATCGAAACGCACGTTGAACTCTCATAGAGACGAGTATGGGTTATAAGATTGTTAACGAGATTAGGTCAATGGATCAGTAATCGATTGCATTCCACAAGAAGATGATGCCTACATGATCGTAGTAATATTGAACGCAGAATCATTTGTAAATGATGTTTCTTGATTATTTGAAGATATTTGTACAGCGTGATATTGCCAATTGGATGATAGCAATTAACTTAGAAATTAATGCCAATTCTGAAGGCAAAACTGGTTTTGCCACATCCCGGCTTTGCTATCGTTTTCGTAAGTATATTACGAGTATTTTTTTACTACAATAGTCCATCGCGCAACAGTCCAAATCTGAGCCTTGGCGTTGAGATTTATTGTTAGGGCATCACATTCTATAACAGTAACGGAATTCGAGGTGATATGGTCAATATCACGCTTAATTGATCCTCTAAATTGTTACCTTTCCGTTCTAATTGAAAATCAATAATATTTATCATTAATTTTATAGTTCACGCAGTCAGTTCCGGCGATTTTCTATGCCTTGCGGTTCGTTGCGGGCTCCAACTGTATTTGTGCTCGATAGCAGGACAATTATATTCAGCTCAATTAGATTTTACTCTGATCCGACTTCGACTTAATCCCTCGAACCCGTCCAATTATTAGCTCTTTTCAATCAATTAACAAGCGATTTCCTTGAAATTCTGCAGAAAAATATTTCAATGAAGTCTATTGACTTCGTGTATGTTTAATCATATTTCTATTCTTTTTAGCAATCTGTCCATATGTAACTTCATGGGTATTTTTATAAAAAAAACAAACCAAAATGTTGCAGTCTAACTAACCAATCATGTGTGTTTTCATACTGCGTGGATCTATATAACATTCTTTATCATTTAAGTTTCTTCCTTCCTAAAATGTCTCTGGAATGTAAATAACAAATGCACAAACCTTTATTCAAATTATACTGTTACTTGATACCTTTCCTTTATTTAAAATAAGTTATCCATTTTAATGAATTGACAGAATTCATCAACTGACGGTTTATTCTCTTGAACCGAAAACAAAACAGTAATGTAAATGATGATTTGCACGATAATTCTTGATTCTGGATTTTCTTTCCCTTGGAGTGTTTGATTCTTCATTGACTTAGGATTTTCTCTCCCTTGGAGTGTTCGGTTGGCTCTGAATTAAGCTCTTTTACATTTCTTTATTTCGATTCCTCTTTCCGAGCAGTCCATGCAAGTTTCAACCCACAGGTATATGTTATCCCCAGTGCTGGTACAGCTTAGATTGTACTCGTAATATTATTCTTAGGTTTTCAGCTTTAAAAAAATCTACCTTCAGAGCCAAAAGCGGTACATTTTCCATAAAATAATCACAGCCACCTTTTTGTAAAAATATGAAAATTCCTTGCTCGCCATAACTACAAAGGCTAATTGAGAAACAGTTAAGGCAGTAATTTCGTGAAGGTTTTTTTGATAGGCATGCTATTAATTTGAGTAAAAGATAGAAGTCCAAATTTCTCATTCTTAAATTTGGAGAATATGATGCTTTGAGCAAATAATGTTTGACTAATCTAATGGAATTGTTGGGTGCAGTAAATCAGTTTTATATTTATATTACCGAAGAAGTACGTCAAAAATTCGAAGGTTCCGTTAATTGTTTAGCTAGAAGGTAGCTCTCCAGTAACGAAAGGCAATTCCGATGAGCCATTTGCAGATGAGGCACTATTTTAGAAGTTATATACACGAATATCTTCCCCGTAATATTCACGTGATCTGGGCAGTTTGTCTGAGATAAGGTATTATCAATAAATCTCTAATATCGAGAGTTCTCTAGTTCTCCGAATACCAGCATATTGGCTCAAATTCTTTCGTTGACTTAGAAAGAACATAACATCATTAACATACATTGTCATTTTAACGCTATACTACCCTTGTGAGTCGTTTGAAAATACGCAGTATACCATCGCAATTGTAAGTTTTCACAGGCTATAATTATTGCTAAACGCTCAATTGTTAAATATTTTTCAGGGTCTCCTTTGGGTTTTGTTACTTGAAAAGCCGTCGGGCCTTGCTTTTTTGACTGAACAGACGCGTTTCTACTCATTTGAGGCATCTTCAGTGTCTAAAGGATGTATGGAAGGAAATGCCTCTTTATAGGCGTAGGATGGGCTAAGCAGGTAGGCCTTAGGTTAGGCTAGGCAGAGGGATAACAGGTTTTTGTTTTTTGGATTGTTAGATATATGTTTGTTCTGATTGGTCTCGCTTCCGTTTTCGTCAGAGGGTGTGGTCTAGTACTGAGAAAGTAGCGTCAAATTTTTTAAAAGTTGTTCGTTGGTAATGTTACCGTCTGTCTTTCTATTTTTACATATTTCAAGCCTTTCTAGGAGGTAAGTTTCGTTTCTTTGCTTTGTTTGTGTAGCTATGTCATATAGTCTGTCATAGCGTCGTGTGCGTGGTTTTGTAGGTCCGTTGCATAATTGGCGTCTGCGTTGTTGTATAAGAAAGATCGTAAATGCTCTTTGTATCTTCTCATTGGTTTCCGTGTTGTCCTTACTATGTATACAATGTTCAATCCTTGCATGTTAGTTTATATATGCCGCTGTTCTCGTATATTGATGTGTCATCCAGTTTTGGTTACAAATTGTTTTCAACATTTTTAGTTTTGAACTAAGTTTGCATTTTGTACTTCTTAAAGAAGTTTGATAGTTTTTATGTCTCTTTGCCTACGTATGTTAACGAAATCCACTGTTGGTCGTTCTTGTGCGCTTCAGTCAGTTGGCGTTCCTATTTGTGTTTCTACATTGTAATAAGTTTGTCAATATCACCTTGTTTGTACCCGTTACTACTAACTATTCTGTTAAATGTTTACTTCGTTCGAGTAGTTAGTAGGAGTCATGGTTATGGAGTGGGATCTCTGCACCTTGATCTGTATGCTGCTAGTTCATATTGTGCGGGGTGCTTAGATGTTGCGTTTATGGTATGATAAGTTGTATATATTAAAATTCATATTCGGGTGTATTTCATTCATATAGGTAAGTTGTTCGCTTTGTTGATTTTCTTGTGAGTCAATAATGAAGAAACAGTCATCCACATAACGATTTTGAATATAAAGATATCTTCCAGAGATTGTAACAATATTTCTGACATTCTTAAGGACATTGGATGTTACATACCCAAACCGTCTTTGGCGATATATATGTTATTATTGAATGTAAAATAGTTCTGCTTGATTATTGTCTGTATGAGGTTGTGCAGTTAATCTGTGAATCGTCGGCTGTTATTGAATGAAAGGTTTTCTTTTAGCCTGCTTTATCGAAGGATATAGACGTGTAGAGAGAGGTTGGTGATGTCTAGAGATAAAAGTCGACAAGTTGTAGGAATTTTTATGAGTAAGTCCATGCCAGACATGGGTCCCGATGTTCTGCCACAAGGGTCAGCGAGATATAAAAAATACCGAGCTCAGCTGACTAGTTTCGCTTTACGACCGCATGCGCGTGTTCGACCGGCTAGTTATTTGCGGGATCATATGGGGCGAGTTCTTTTCGCGCCACTATAAAATAAAATTTTTGATTGATTTTATTAGAATTAGGTTATAACACATTAGGTATAGGATGAAAGTTCACTGTTGTGTTAAAATTATAAATAATTTTTGAATAATGTTGGTTGGTTGAATCATATTGAATCATAAAATATGTAATAATTTTAATTAATTTGAATTTGTTTTCTTTTGATTCTATGTTTTTAACTTGATAACGTATTTGGGCCACCAAGTTTTCGTATTTTGATTGTTTGGTATTTGCTTTATATTCTTTTAAAATTTATAACGATTCGTATTAAATAAAGCGCTTTTGACTTTGACTTTTCGCGCCACGAAACTACACTACAAAACATTTATCACGCTTACTTTACGTTTACATCCCGATCAATTTCTAGTATTTTTGAAATTTTCTTTTACTGAGTGTCGATTAAGCTACTCTACAAATATGTAAAAATGTCGTTTCAACAAGGTAAGCTGACACGGAAGCCCGATACAAATGCAAACATCAAACAAAAGAAAAAACAGGTTGGGTAGACAGAACTACGCTCGTGTCAGAAAGGTTTTGTACTTCACCTACGATATGCAGATATATAGAATAATTTAATTCAAGCAGAACCTCAATGATATGCACAACAAATATATTATTGCTTTAAAAGAAAAACCAGTGTTCTTCCATTTTAACCGGCCAACATGTTGTTGCAATATTGCTAAAATCATTGACTAAGCTGAATCTTCAATGTATTTTTGTTATTCACCTATCTGAAAATTTGGAGAAATTGCAATCAAAAGTGTAGTGTCTGGTTAGATGGGAAGCCCATGTAGTAGAACCCCAAACTTAAGACTTAAAAAAACGTTCGTTCCTTCTCCGAAGAAGGTCATTGCATTACAAAGGGAAGGAAAAGAACATATTGGTTTGTTCGATAGTAAATGTAGTTTTTAGAAGCGAAGAACTGATCGAACTCATTTTTAACAGCCTGATCGGAATCGAAAGTTTTACCATGAAGATGGTTTTGAAGAGAGCGAAAAAAAAAAGATATTCTGATGATGCTGTCAGGTTTATAAGGTGAATGTGGCCAATTGAGCTCCATTAATTTTTGACAGGTTATCAAAGAGGTGTGGAGTCTGCCGTTATCACGATGGAACATCACGACTTTGCGATTGGCCAGTTCAGGGCGTCTTTTCTTAATTCCTTCGTTTAATTCCGATAGTTGATGACAGTAGACATTCGAATCAATAGTTTGGTTTCTTGGAAGCAGCTCAAAATAGACTATACCCTTGTAATCCCACCACACAGAAAGCATAATCTTTTGGTGAATATTGGCTTAGGATATCGATTGTGGGGGCTCATCTTGTTTGGTCCATGATCGTTTTCGGACTACGTTATCGTAAACAATTTATTTTTCATCATCCGTTATGATTATTTTTAGAAATGGGTCGTTTTTTCAGCAAATAGCCGCATATGTTAATGCGTTTGGTGAGGTGGATTTCCTTTAATTAGTGAGAAATCCAAACAATCAATTTGTTTATGTAACAAAGCTGTTGTAACTGCAAGTAAACGGTTGATTTCGATATGTCGAGCTTCTCTGCTATCTCTCCAGTTGTCATACGCCGGTTAGTTTCGATTAACGCCTTTATATTGTCGTCATCAGTAGTGGTTGGACGACCAGTATGTGGTGCATCTTGCACATTAAAATTTCCAAAACGAAAGCGAGCAAACCAACGTGTTCAGTAAGGCAGTCCTCACCATAAACTTCACATAATTTTTTCCGAGTTTACACCGTATTTTTGCCCTTTCGGAAGTAAAGCAATAATGATTGTCCATTTTCAAGTTTTTTTTTAAACTTGTTTACTAATGACACTCAGTTTTTGACTGAAGATAGTATAAAGTCTAATCTTTAAAATAGTATATAAATAATATAAGCCACGCAATCACTACTACGTGAAATATGCAGTTTACGACATGAATTACCGAACAACCCAATATATGGTGTCAAACCGAAAGACATTAAGCGTCTAAGTTAACCTCATCCCTACCTTACGGAAACTTGACGTGTAACTGTCTCAAATTCTAACACCAATTTTTCTCTGAAAGCAAGCAGTTTCCGGTGAGGTGACCGGCTCCTACCTCGTTAAAAGCTAAGTCTGTGCGTCATAGCAAGTTTTCTCGCAAACCAACATAAGCTAGAGTGATGAAATTTTGCAGAAAATTACAGCACAACATTTTTTTAGGTGTTTAAGGGGGGTCATATAGGGGGGATGACCCCTGACAATTTTTTTTACACAAGGTAGCCAATATGGGTATCAAATGAATGGTCTTGATTTATTAAAACAGGTCTTAAACTAGAAGATTTTCATGGAAGGGTGCATGGTGAGGGGAATTGTAGGAACAATTTGTATCCCCGCGATTGGACATCTTTTCGTGTTCTTCGGCTTTTCCGGCCTACTCCATAATCGATATTGCAATTAAAATATATATTAAAAGATCTCATCGTCCCTACCCTACTCGACTATCTTTGACGAACCTTTTTTTATTATGGTTTCACATCCTTATATGGGGAGACCCCCCATAAAAGCTTTAGAAATTTATTTTGACTACTAACTAGAAACTTCTGAGCTGTTCACAAAATTTGATGACTGTAGCTTCTATAAGTCCTGAGGAAACTTGCTACGATGCACTGACGAACGGACGGATGGGCGGGTACCGATTTTAATAGCGTATTATAAAATTTTTTTTTACAAAACCCTAAAACCAAAACCGGGTGTCGTTCAGGACTAATTGATGCGGATTTTCTCCCAGCCAAAACTGACGCAATTCTTATCAGTATATTTAAAAATCCCAGCCACCATGATTTTCTTCGAAACTAAATCTGTCCGACTTCAAACTGTATAAAAATTTGCAAATCTTTCTTCTGGCAACATTCAGGGATGTAATGCTCTATAATATCATCGGCATGTTCAGGCGGCTTACCCAGCATGAATGAATAATTCCAGATGATGCTATAGACCTTTCTGTACAGAAGACAAAAAACGCAACACCAGAAGAAGTTTTATCGGTGACTCGATGTTTACGTTACTAGACCTTCCAAATTACGCTGTTACTCTCAAATTGTGAGGGCGACAATGAAAACTGAATCGGTCCGTCTGCCGACAGCAAAATTCTAAATTTGAAAGATCAAAGGAGGGTGATTTTGATTTTCCCTTCGGGCCCCACGTTGGACGCCATTTATAGTATTTTAAGAGTGTTTAGTCCGTGCAGGGCACGGTTGCCGATGTTATGGCACAAAGGTCAGCGCGCTATAAAGAAGACCGAGCTCAACTAACTAGTTTCACTTTATGACCACGTACACGTACTTGTTGGCTAGCTAATTTCGGGATCAAAAGGGGCGGATTCTTTGCCACGCCGCGAAGCAGCACTACAAAACATTTATCACGTGCACTTTACTCTGTAAGATATCTTCTATTATGTGTCAATAAGTACAATTCAATTTGATTGTCTCATTAAAGTTAGCGGACACGGACGCTTGAGACGAACGTAAACATTGTACAAAAAGTAACCGTTACTTTTCCTGATGAAGGACGTTGTATTACAAGGGAAATGTCAAAAATAAAGACGTTAAAGTGCCTGAAGTGAACCACTCCTTCCTGCCTAAATGATGGAAACTTAACGGATGTGGTTGACTTTAACCAGTAAAACAGCAAACTAAATAGTTTCGACGAGGTGACCAACTTCTCTAGTCAAGAGCAACCACTCCTAATCTCCACGGGGCTGCTCCTGACGAGAAAAGCTAGTCACCCTGTCAAAACTGCTTAGTTGTTTTACTAGGTTAAAGTCAACTACACCCATCAAGTTTCCATCATTTAAGTCAGGGATTCAGAAAGGCCTTGTAAGTGGTTGTAAAGCGAAGCCAGTTAACTGAGGTGGCTCTTCTTTATAGCTCGCTGACCCCTGTGCCAGAACTTCGGCACTCGTGCCTTGCACGAAATAAATACTCTGAAAACACTATAAAGTGCCAACCAATGTAAGAGAGATGGTAGAGTTCGCTAGATAGTGGCTGTTCTTTAATGTGTATTTGTCGTCAAGGTGCATGACATCAGCGAGTATCGTTGCCAAGTTCCGTGCTAATTGGTATGCAGGAGCTGAGTGGTAATTGACAACAGACCGGATAGGGATATTGGGTTTGTGGAGCTTAGCTTGTGCTTTAAGGGGTGGTATGTATGGACATGGATCTATGCAGCGGTGCCTAGTATTAGGAGAAATTATTTGTGGTGATTGTATTATAGCAGTACGTAAGTCTGCTTCAAACTTATTAGTGGGGTGTTTGCTAACTAGTTCGTATCCATTGGCGTTAATGAAGTTTGTTGTTCTTTGTATGTAGTCCGTTGTTTTGAGGACCACCGTTGTATGTTCTTTGCCAGCCTTTGTCCCTATTAGTGGATTGCCAGCAATTTAATTTTTTTTGTATGTATGTATCTTAATATTTCATGGTAATCGTGGGAATTCATTTGGTTCAAGCTAATACTTATTTTTTAGTATATCTACTGCAGTGGGTTTCGTATGTGTCTGTTGTTTCTGCGGCAATTTCTTAATGGCTAGTTCAGTGTTGATTAATGTTCTTGGGTCTTTTTTGCGGATTGTATTATATAAGTTGTGTTTCAGTCCCTTGTCTAATATCTTTATTTCCTGTGCCGTAAAACTCGTGTCTAATAGATTTAAAGTGTGTGGGTAGAAGGTTCTATTCGTTTGTATGGTCATTGTGATTCGCTTTTTCATCAATCTATCATGTTTGTTTGCCATGGTCCTATATTTAGTTTTCAGCTGAATCTCATTGTTTTCTCTTGTGGTGTTTTCGGAATCCCAAACTATTCGGCGCGACCCGGACGTGAATTTCGTCCCCAAGCGGCACCCTCGCAAGCAATTGCTGATTCCCCGCATCGAAGTCATTTTGTAAACGACTGTAACAATTACAGGCAAAAAGCCATTCGCGGCAAACCAGAATGTACGAGAAAAACAAGCAACGAGAAGCAGCCAGACGAGTTGATCGTCGTCGCGGAACGACAAGCGGCAAGGGAATTTTCATCATCTTTGCTGGAGAGATTATGTCTGTGCTTCTCGGCATCCAAGCGTTGCTCGCGCCCATCGTGAAGATCTTGCTCTGCTTTTTATCTTTATTTTTCATATATGTAGTTTGTAAAGTTTATTCTCAGTGTGTAAATACAAGTGTAACTCTAATCGAACTATCAAAAATAAAACTACAATAAACACGAAATAATAAATTCTAATGGTGACCCCAAAAGGTGAAATCTCTCCGGGTTGCTGTTAGCGGGACTTTGCAAAATTTTACTCCTTGTGCCGGGCAGCAAGTGTCGGGTCATAATTATTGTGCGACAATTATAAACTGTTTAAATAGTGGAATAATTGCAACAATTAACAAATTTTTGTGCATTATCGTGAGCAATGCCAAAATCGAGAGCATCACGGAATGCACCAACTGACGGCGCAGCTGTGCCACCAGATGCAGGCCAATTCGCAAGCAACAAAAGTGCTGATGAGCCCTCAGTTCAGAACTGCAGGCTCCCACCATTCTGGAAAGATAATCCAGAGATTTGGTTTCTGGAAGCAGAATCAGATTTTCAATCGTTCAATGTGCGAGCTGATAATGTGAAATATCGCTAGATCGTAAGTAGCCTCACTGCCGATGCATTGTTAGCTATCACAGATGTAATTAAATCGCCGCTGGCCAAGGACAAATACAGCTTTTTAAAGATGCAGCTCATCAATCGCGTAGCAGATTCTGCCGATCAACAGTTACACAAGGTTCTGGCTGAGGTCGAGCTTGGTGGAAGGAAGCCTTCAGAAGTGCCTAAGCTTATGCGGTTTATGGTGGGCGCACAAGCCCCGGAAAATGTGTTAACCGTTCGCTGGCTAGCACTACTTCCTCCGACAGTTCAGAAATTGCTACGAGTGTTCCAAGCCACAGCCTCACTTGATGAACTGGCTTACTGGTGCAGATACCTTAATGGAAAGTGGTGAATCACCTCACTTCGTCATGGCTGCCGCCACGCATTCCAGCTATCCATCAGCAGCTCTGCCAACCCCGGATGCCACTGAAGACGCCGTGGTTACTGAGCTTAAGGAAATTAAACAGGCCCTGGAGAATTTATACATGCAATAAAAAGAGGTGAGCAACATGCTAAAAAGGCGAACTCACAATGACGAGCGTAGCAGAGATCGAGTTTGCGGGCAATCAATGTCCAGAGAGTCACATAATTCTCCAGCAGGACACTGTTATTATCACCACAATTATGTCACTTTCAAGCCCACAGTAGTGCAATCACCTTCATTTGAGGGAAACTAAATAAGCTGTCGTTAGTAGCGGTGGTTGGCGACAGCGATATCAACAATCAACCAGTTAAAGCATACCGCCCTTTCGTCCGTGATAAACGTAGCAATTTAGTACTACTGATAGACTTTGGTTCTATGCTATCAATCATTCCACGATCTTGGATACATCGTAAGCTCGAATTGACTGACTACAAACTCAGCAATCAGCATCTCTCTCTACAGCTTGGCCTTGGTCGTGATTGCAAATGGTCATTTTTTGTGGCTATCATAGGTGCGGATTTTTGGCTTATTACGGACTACTTATTGATCTACAAGGTAAATGTCTCATTGACAAAAATACCAAACTCAGCACACGAGGCTATGTTGCCGAAGCACCAATCCACAGTATTTCAACTATAGCATCATCAAAAATTCTTCTTTCAACAAAATTGAAACACATTATAGACGGCTTCTACAAAAATTTATTGATATCAGTGTGCCTAAACCTTTTCCAGTTTGCCCCGAATCTACAAAAACTCGTCATCATATTGTCACGAATGGACCTCCTGTATCAGAACGTCCTCGACGTCTCACGAGGGAAAAATTTTTAGCAGCTAAAACTGATTTTGATCTTCTGGTTCAACATGGTGCAATTAGAGCTTCCAGCAGAGAATGGGCTAGCCCTATTCATATGATAACAAAGAAGTTTGGCGGTTGGCGTTCAACGGGTGACTATCGACCCCTCAATAAACAGACAATACCGGATAGCTATCCGTTTCCTATGATTGACGACCTACTTCATCGCTGTCATGGCTGTTCAATATTTTAACGATTGATCTTGTGAAGGCCTACTATCAAATACCAGTTGCGGAGGAGGACATCCCCAAAACAGCGGTTACAACGCCATTTGGGCTGTTTTAATTCTGTGTTATATCTCCAGGTCTTCGAAATGGCACAAAAACCTTTGAACGTCACATGAATAATCTTCTTCGCAATATAAGCTATAATGATTTTTTCTAAATCAGTAGGAGACCACATGGAGCATCGACAGGCTATCTTCAAGATTCTAAGGGAAAATAACCTGGTTATTAATCCTAGCAAATGTTCATTTCGCAAGGAAGAAGTTGTGTATCCTGGCTATCGTCTCAAAAAAGATAGATTTACAACTCCATCAGAGAAAGTAGAAGCAGTTCTCAACTATCCAATTCCTGAAACAATTTCTGATCTGCGACGTTTCCTGGGTATGCTTAATTATTGCCGACGTTGCATCCCGAAGGCTTCTGCTATTCAGGCACCTCTCAATGAGCTCCCAAAGAATGCAAAAAAGCGAGACAAAACAAAAATTAACTGGAGACCGGAACGTAAAACTGCCCTAGAGGAGTGCAAATCGAGTATCTCATCAGCTGTTGTAACGGCACTTTTATCACCGTCAACATCTATTGCATTATCTAAGGACGCTTTTGGCCATGCCATTGGTGCGTCATTAGGGCAATTCGAAGATGGAACATGGAAACCACTTGGATTTTTCTCTAGGAAATTAAGCCCCGCTAAAACACATTACAGTACCTAAGACAGGGAACTTCTTGCAATTTTCGCCAGTATTAAATTCTTTCGACATAACCTGGAAGGCCGAACATTCATCGTTAAGACTGACCATCGCCCATTGGTTCATGCTTTTGCACAAAAGTTGGACAAAGGTTCTCCTAGACAGCTTAACCAACTCAGCTTTATTTCCGAGTTCACCCCAGAAATCGCTTTTGTTAAAGGCGAACATAATGTAGTTGCGGAAGCTTTATCGAGAGTCAACGTAATCAACATGCCTACCGCTTTAGACTTCCAAACCATACAAAATGCCCAACAATCAGACCAAGAGCTCCAAGATTTATTAAACGACAACTAATCTCTTAAACAACAACTCCTAAATCACCAAGGCCATTAAATTGACTGTGATACCTCCATGGGATGGATTCGTCCTTATCTTCCAAAATCTCTTCGCAAACAAGCGTTTGATATCATTCACAGCCCTGCTCATCCTAGCAATCGTTCAACGGCTCGACATTTAAGGGAAACATTTATTTGGCCTCGCATGCAAGCAGATGCTCTGACCTGGGCGAGAGAATGCATTTCATGTCAACGATCTAAAGTGCAATGGCACAATAGTATAGGCCCAAAACACATCGACGTTCCGGACAATCGTTTTAATCACATCTATCTGGATATCATTCAGCTGCCAGTAGTCAACGGTTTTCGCTACTGTCTGACAATGATTGATCATTTCTCTCGCTGGCCGGTTGCAATTCCTCTAGCTGACATTACAGCAGATACTATTGCCACTGCATTTTTCAATCATTGGATCGCGTAATTTGGCACTCCGCTCACAATGACAACTGATCAAGGCACTCAGTATGAGTCCACACTTTTTACGGCTCCAGCTCAGATGGTTGGTGCGCAACGCATTCACACAACACCGTATCACCCACAAGCCAACGGACTCATCGAGCGTTTGCATAGGATCGTCAAAGCTGCTTTAATGTGAAGTGCACCTACGTCTTGGCCACAATTGCTACCAACAGTCCTTCTTGGTCTTAGATCATGTTTCAAAGAGAATCTCAATGCATCACCAGCCCAACTTACGTTTGGGGCAGACCCTCGCATCCCAGGCGAATTTTTCATTAATGAAGACAGGCCAGCTGATCCTAATTTTTTCTGGAAAAGTTCAGAGAATTCACCAGAAGAGTTCGACCTACACCTACTGCACATCACTCTAAGCAGAGACCCTTCATCCTTAAAGACTTATACACCTGCTCTCACGTTTTTGTCAGGGTTGATGCTGATTCTGGCCCTCATAAAGTCACCGAGGGTTAACGACCGTGTTTTCATCATCGAAATGAATGGAACGGAAAAAGCAATTTCAATTGATCGTTTAAAACCGGTCTTTTCTGTGAAAGCTGACTCAGATGTTCTACAAAACAATTACCTACAGGTTCTTTGGGATCCTTGTTCATCTCCTAATCTGGATACATCACTGCGTACTTTCACGAATAAAAAGCAAGTATAGTTTCCTTCCCCTGTGGTTCAGGACACTGGAGGGAGAGTATCTTGGGGTTTTCGGAATCCCAAACTATTCGGCGCGACGTGGACGTGAATTCCGTCCCCAAGCGGCACCCTCGCAAGCAATTGCTGATTCCCCGCATCGAAGTCATTTTATAACGACTGTAACAATTACAGGCAAAAAGCCATTCGCGGCAAACCGGAATGTATGAGAAAACCAAGCAACTACAAGCAGCCAGACGAGTTGATCTTCGTCGCGGAACGACAAGCGGCAAGGGAATTTTCATCGTCTTTGCTGGAGAGATTATGTCTGTGCTTCTCGGCATCCAAGCGTTGCTCGCGCCCATCGGGAAGATCTTGCTCTGCTTTTTATGTTTATTTTTCATATATCTAGTTTGTAAAGTTTATTGTCAGTGTGTAAATACGAGTGTTACTCTAATTGAACTATCAAAAATAAAACTACAATAAACATGAAATAATAAACTATAGTCTTACATCAAAGGAGAATTGTAGAGTAGTAGTCGGTTGATTTCGTCTTATTTTTATCAACAGTTTTCTTATTTCATTTCTAAAGCAAAGCATTTGTGCCCTACACTGTGGTTCGTTTAGCAATTGTGTTTGGCTTTATTAAGTTTTTTGCACATGATGGTGTTGTTATTTTTTAAACACTGTTGAACCATATACTCGCTATGGTTCGAGGAAGTCTTAGGGTAAGGTTGGGGAACGATCGCAACCGCCTGGCTGGCAGCGTTGTAGTCAATTATTTTATTTATTTGATATCCGCAGGCCAATTTTCTTTTTCCTTGAAACAAATAATCTTTTTAACAAACGATCGAATTCCATCTCTTGGAGTATTGGCTAGCAAGAATTATTTCCATGATTTAAATAATTTCCCGCTTTTGAATTTAAATTTAAAATAATTAAAAACAAGATTACATGTTCGGAGTGCGACTAGAATGAACAAAGCGCCAAAATTTAAAATTCGAGTTGAGCATATCAAGTAATTGGAAAAATTGTATTTCATGACCTGTTGTAGCGAAATAAGTGATAGCTTACTCTCCAATACATGTCTTGATAATAATTATGATCGGAGTTTAAATAAGAAACCCTCTTAGGAAGCGTCTAAGTTCAATATTAAATACCTCAGAATTAACTTTATGGTGCTTAGTTTAGACTTAATTGACGACCGATTGCTAAATACACTAAAATTTTACTGTTTTGGAATTTTATGAACTTTGACCATGTATTCATAAAAAAAAATATTCTAACACAACACATAGCAGTGGTACATTTGTATGTTTTTAACATTCATCCTGCACGTTATTTTTTGTTCCGTGTACGTGAAGATGAAATAGTAAATAGCCGTCGTGTCCAATTACTGTTAAATAGATAAATTCAATAGCGAAAATTGTAAATAACTGTGTTTTATTTTTGTCTTGATTACCACTTATAGAATCTAGATCGAAATGTTTAGTTTGTGAGTCATGGGGTCCAGGGCTATAATACGGTAAAAATGGTGACCCCTCTTCGCGACTGGACACCCTCGAGCCTAATTTGGAAGAAATGATATTAGAAGTCAAATTTCACGTTTGTTAGTAATCGTTGTTGCCAATTTTACAATTTTTGCTAAAAAATTGAAACGGTGCTCTCAAACTTCTTAAAAGTTGTTTGTTTAAACAAAATCCTTGTGAATCAGGTCATAATTGAGATTAAGCGCTTAATATAGAAATTACAACAAAAACACGTGTTGATAATTGATCATATCATATTTCATATCGACCTAGACACAAGTTTTCCTCGGGTTTTTATGAAATTTCAGGAATAGTGTTTGATTTTAATATGTTCAGTTGGCCACGCATTCAGTAAATTTATCGCAGCTGGAACAAACGGCGGCTTCTGGTAGGAGCACTCTCCTGGCTACTCAGCAATTATCAGAATTGTTCACTTCAAACATGTATAATGCCGCGAGAGAAAGGGATGTTAGAACTATTTTTTTATAGTCATTGCAAACTGGAAGTTTTGTGTAAGTTATGGAGTCGAAAATATCTTTATAGGATTTATAGAGGCCTCCTGGCGTAACGCAAATTTTTTTAACCAGTCAGTCTGATAGGGCATCAAATGGAATGAAACTTCAATATCTATCTATATTGTGATCTGCAAATGAAGGGAACACCTGTACAACCTCCGCACATTGACGCAATTGAACTGCGATTAAACGAAAGATCCTAAAGAATTATAGATAGAGCTTTTCGTGTACTAGGGGAGCAAATACCTAGAGGTCAAAATTCACTCAATTTGTTAATAGCATGACTTGTCAATTTTACAGTCCCTGAATAAACTGTTTGGGAGCACTAGAATTCAATGATTCTGGAATTAAAGGGGCATTGCTCCATTCCGCAAGTTTCAAAAACAACTAATAGTTAAGTTAATTTGAATTTCCTTGTGTTACGAGTATAAAAACCGAAGCGTATACGAGTATAAAAACCGAAGCGCATTCCATTGACGGTACGGTTTTGATTGAATTCCACAAAAATTACAGAGAGCGTGCATACTGTGAATTCTTTTAAGGATTTATTGATGCAAATGTGCGTCCTTTTTCCTCAATTCAAACATTTTGTGTACTGCCAATTTGAATGAAGTTTAGAGTTAAATGTCTATATTTCATCAGTTGGATGTGAACCCCTACCGGTAAGGTATTTCGTCTACCCTATTTGTTACCATTTGTCATCTATTTGCTTTTAACTTAAGACTGATTTTTAACATGTATGGCCTCAAGAGAATTTTTTGGGATTTAACCTAGCTATTAAATTAATTTGTAGGCCACACAAAAGGGCATGCAAGAGCCTAGAATGATTTGAAGAGAAATTGCAGCAAATCCAATAGCTTCGCTAGTCCCATATGTTGCAATAATTTTTCTTTGGGCAATGACTGACTGTACACTTTGACATATGCTATTTTATCAACTATCTAAGCATAAATGTAATATTTTATATTGCTTTGGCGGTACAGATCATCTGTTAGCGTCGAATTTGATAAGATAAAAACGACATAACTCACGCTAATCTACGTACAACTATTTTCAAGTTTCACTGTAATGAACCAGATAGCAGAACGTGTTTGTTGAACTTCCTCACTACTCGATCATTTCAAGGCGAATTATCGCAATCTGATACGCAACCAAATTATGCTGCCACAATATGGCGTTATCTTACGACGCTTTCGCACGCTACTTGAATAAGTGAATTTCTCATCGCTACTTCAATTCCGTTTAAAATGCATTTTTTGTTGGACATTGTGTAAGTTGTGTTGATAGCAATTTAACTTGAGATGAGTTGTTTGTTGGTGACTTATGTCACTGAAGTAAATTATTATGTCCATTTGACGAAATGTTGTATCTCTGAAACAGAAAATTGAGCGCTCATCATTTCCAGTCGCCACACAAAAGACCTGTTGTGGGTGCCCATCCACAACGGTTTCTCTTGTGCCGGCACATTGCATGATTTGTAACATTGCATGTACACGAGTGCATACAAATGCACTCCTACGTTCACCGCTACAAAACACCATTTCGCGCGTCTGCATTTTGACAGCCATCATAGATATTAGGGGTTTCATCGATTACTACATTTCCCAAATTCTACGCATTTTCATTAGCCAAATTATTGTGAATATTGTGAGAAAATTTTCAGACATACAGGTTGCCGTGTTGGTGAAATATCTTCGCTCGGACGCCGACCTCCCGGTTTAACATTTTCACTGCTAGCTCGGCCGCGTCCCCGCGCTCTGCCCGGATCGCTTTCCATGTCAATATAGTTCCAAACTTTTTCTCAGAAAACTAACAATCCAGTGCACGTGCGACCAACTCTGAAAATATACAATTTAACGCACATTAGTTTCACATTTTGCTGCTGCACTCAATATTTTTGAGACTCGAAAAAACATGGCGCCCGTCGCCGCGAATTGAGTATACAAGATATCACGACTTCACGTTTCACAGCGAAAGATTTCAGCATTTTACTATTTACACGATTAAACTATGCACCACAATATAATAACAACCTTGAAGAACTTTATTATCACTAAATTCAACCGCTTACCTTTTAAAATACACCCGAAACACTTTCTCCACGAAAATAACCCCGCGAATTCCCGGACGAACGATTGCAAATGCGTCGCGTAGCGGCGTTTCTGACTTCGAAATGATATAAAAAGAACTGAAAGAGAAGGGAATCAAAATGGTGGGATCCGGCAAAAGTCTAGCCAGCGTTGCCCTCGGGTACGATGGGTGTGTTCGGAATATGTCAACTGCTCTAAAGGGAAGTGTACACCTCACAATAAGCTTAAAACAAAACTGACGTTAAATAGGAAGCCATACAGTAACAATTTGCATATGATTAGTCGGCCTACTATGGACAAGCTTCCGGGAGCTGTCAGCCAACTGCGGCATTCGCAAATGCTTATATTTCGTAATATATACTATTTTCCGATTGAAAAACGCATGGAACGCATTCCGTGCATGCTATAAATTCACCTTGCATAGCCCACTGTACACCTAAACTTTTCAAGACGAGCAAATGAAGCACGCGTTTTGCACCTTCGACTGATAGCTCAGCGTTGAGAAGTAAACAAACTCCTATAAATTCACTTTGGAAGGCGATAAAAATTAAACGGGTATAAGAACTGAAATAATTTTCACTTCACTAGGAGCGCTATTGAGTTCTCCGCGGGTCATCTGGATTTCACTGTAGAAATCCGCTTCAAAACCGAACAAAACTTCGAATTTTTGTTGGCACCTCCATAATTCTTCATATACCGCCATGTAAGTTAGCCAGCAAAGTCGGCCTACTAATGGTCATGTGTGCGGTTGTAAGCGCTGCTGCCATAAGGCTTCCTATTTAACGTCAGTTTTGGCGTAAAACCAAAGCCTTACTAGACTTAACAAGCCATATATCAGAACGCCCTAATACCTCATTAATAACCACATGTAGGCTGACTTGGCTTCCTAATTTATATCAAGGTACAAGGAAAAATCTAGAAGTACCAACGGAAATTCGTGGATTTGTACGGTTTCGAGACGAATTTCAATTGTGAAATCCGGATGGTCCTCGGAAAACATCGTAGCGCTGCTTCTGAATTGAATTTCATTTCAGTTCATACATCCGTTCATATATTATTGATTTTCAAAATTAGAAGAATAGGAATTTATTTACTTCTTCTATCCAGCTGTCAGTAGAAGTAGTTGAAAGTGTGTTTGCTTTGTTTGATATAATTGGTGGATGTAAACAGTGGAGAGTGCAAGGCGAACTTTTAACATGCAAGATATGTGACTAACTCCGCCGATTCTTACGTGAGCTTTGATAGGAAACTATATTGCTTCAGCGCTTACTACCACACACATGATCACTAGTAGGCCGACTTTGATCGAGAGCTTTCATGGCGGTAGATGAAGACTCGTGGAGATGCCAACGAAAATTTGGGTTGTGTGCAGTTTCAGAACGTATTTCTACAATAAAATCGAGATGTTCCGACAAGAACACAATACGGCTCCTAATGACGTGAAAATCATTTCAGTTCTTATACCCGTTTAATTTTTATCACCTTCGAAAGTGAATAAATAGGAGTTTGCTTACTTCTCAAAGCTTAGCTATCAGTGGAAGATGCAAAACATGTACTTCTTTTACTCGTCTTGCAGTGTAAGTAAGTAAGTAAACTTTATTGAGTTTTTTATAACTTGACATTACAGAGTATGCCTAATGACTATGTGACATTTGACAGTATATGGATGTCAAATAAACTTTGACGGTTAGAAAATATGTATACTTATATTAATTCAGTGTTTTTTTAGATATATAGACTTTGCCATTTACTCTTATGGCTTACGACTTGAGTAGTTTGACAAATAAATACGTTAAAACAATCTAACCCTAATATAAATTAAATCTATTCCTACGTCTAACCTAAAACTATAAGCTGTTTAGTACAGCACTCGAATTTACATTTATGTATATTTATCTTGTGGTTTTATTTTATTACACTCATGCACTAACTAAATTTACAAATATTTTGTTTAACCACGGTATGTGTTCGGTTCAGATGAAACGTAAAACGCCGGTTTATTCGTAGTTACGGAATCAATGGGATCGTGGTGGTATTGTTCAAGGATTTTAAAGGGACATAGGTAGTAGGGATTATTATTTGCGGTGGTAGGCTCGAAAAGTGGGCGAATACATTGAAGGGGGTGCTCCCGCCACTTCTCTAGGCGTTTTTTAGACATTGCCACCATGTAGTGGAGAATCGGTTCTATCTCCGTATCTTTGTAAAGGATAGAATTTTTGTAGTACTTCTTATTAGGCCGTCTGTATTTGGATAGGCATTTCCTAAGGATCTTCCTCTCGAAAATTTGGATTTCTTCGGCCGCAGTAGGCGAGATTGTTAGCCATGCCGGAAAGGCGTAGGTAATGATCGGCCTCTTAAGAGTTTTGTACATTAACACCTTAACTTTTGGGCAGACTGATTTCGAAGAAAAGAGAGACGAAATAATTGCGGACGCTGCTTTCGCTTTATTGAGAATTCTCTTGCGTGTCTATTCGCCTTAAGTCGATTGTCAAAATGTACTCCAAGGTATTTGATATTTTCCTTGAGAGGAATGATTTCACCAGCAATATGTGCTTGCACATTCCTACTTTGAGACACGGCAAGGCGGTGCCCTCTCCCACTGGCATTTCTGAAGCAGATCAGTTCCGATTTGATGGCATTTATTTCGAGCCCCCAGTACTTCAGATATTGAAAGATGTTGAGGACAGAGCGCTGCAGCTTAATTTGAGCAATTTCTGGGAGGCTATGGGTGACCGTGAGGAGGATATCATCTGCATACATTGCTATATCGATAGTCGAGCAGTTTGGACGTGGGATATCATGAAGGAAAAAGTTGAACAGGGCGGGACCAAGGATAGAGCCTTGTGGGACTCCCGATTTAATAGGGATAGGATTTGAAATGAGGTTCCCCAGTTTAATTTGGGATGTTCTATCCGAAAGGAAACTGTATAGGATTCTGAGGATTGCGACTGGACAGGATGCCATTTTCAATTTGTATTGGCGACCGTTGATCCAAACTGAGTCGAACGCTTTTTTCTGGTCTAGAGCACAGGCCACTGTGCACTCTTTCCGCCGAAGATTGCGGGTGACTCTACTGTGCAATAGCATTATTGCATGCTCCGTAGATCGTTCATGTTCAAATCCAAACTGAAAATCGGGGATCAGGGGACTAGTAAATTCGTTCAAGTTTCGCAGAATAACTTTTTCAAGGGGTTTACCCATGTTAGGCAAGAGGGAAATTGGCCGAAAATTATTAATGCTACCTTCGCAGTCTGGTTTTGTTATTGGTATTAGTTTGCTAACTTTCCAAGGTTTTGAAAAGTATCCATTATTAATACAATTATTGTATAATATCGTCAAGAAGGAGGAGATAGTCTTTCTGCATTTCTTGAGTATTCTGCTCGGAATACCATCAAGGCCGTGAGATAGCTTGCTATTTAAAGCATTTAGGAGGTTTTCTACATCTGTTTTCGAGGTGAAAAATCCGGCGAAGATTGAATATTGTGGAGAGGATGCTTTATTATAACTAGAGAATATAGTTAAATAAGATCCCTTGTACCCTTCCGTCGTTAGTAGAACCTCTGCTTTAACGTTGTTGTTCAAAGCTATGTTGGATGACTCACGGCGACAATATAGTTGTTTGAAGTATTCTTTTCAGATTGTGCAGTGAAGACTTCGTTCCCTCGCTTTATAGGGTCTTTCTCTATGTTGAATTTGGAACTTTTACGGCCCGTGAATTGATTTATCGTTTTAAAAACATCTGAAGATGGTCGCAGTGATATCAGTATGCTTTTATAGAAGATGTTGACTTTTGATCTGATGCGTTTTTGAATTTCACGGGAAATGCTCATTATTTGCGTTTTAAGTTCCAAATACTCCTCATTGTACCGGTTAAAACTTCGATGGTAAATACGCTTAAGCCGTTGGAGCATACGCTTCCGAGTTTTTATTAATCGAAGAGTCTCCTGAGTTAGACATCTATAAAGCGGGCTGCGTGGTTTCTGGAAAGGGGCATGCTGGTCTAGACACTCTATAATGGCAGATGTTAGTGCTGATATATAAGAATCTATTTCTGCGTTCGAGAGAATGATATTTTCCCGTGGGAGATTTGGAAGGAGGTCTTCGAGGTCTTTTCTGAAGTTTGGCCAGTCTATGGAGTTGAACGGTCTATAGTGAGGTGGGCAAGTAGGAACTGGTATGTGTGATCTAAGGGTTATATTGAGATGGAGGCCATGATGGTCCGATAACGAGGTAAATGTGGAGCAAGTTGGGACCCCAGTATTTGCTATGGATACTGAGAGGAGGGCGTCCGCATGGAGCCATTCAAATAGATAGTTTCCGTTGGTATTTCTAGTGGAGTTCCCCCAGTGTTGGTGTCTGGCATTATGGTCTCCTCCTAGTATAAATGAGTCGTGGGATGAGGCTGTTGCGAGGATTTGGTTAAGTGCAAATGGGATCTGGGGACCTAGAGTGCACGGGAGGTATAGGGAGCCAATAAAGATTTTGGCTGGGTTTCCATTGGGTTGCTTCGTGTTGAGCGTTGCTAACGTACATGGGGAATTATTTTGTTCAAAAGGGATTTGATGGATATCTAGATCATCCCGAAACAGTATCGCAGTACCTCTGCCACTGTCATTACGTAGCACATGGTAGTTCTCCAAACGGACTCTGTGGTGATGATTAAGAACTGTTTCGTTCAGAAGAAGGATGTCGGATTGGGAGGATTTGACCAAATCAGCAATGTAGAGCCTCTTATCATGTGAGATTAGGGAGTTTATATCAGTGGATAGAATGGTTAGTCTATTTGCAACCATAAACGTTGAAATAGAAATTGAGGAGCGCCGTTGGCTTCTCTTGGTCAGGAGTGGTGTCAAAGTATGGGAGGAAAGCCCTGACCTTGGATAGAGGTTCACTGGGAGAGACTCCCAGTCACTCCCTGGTTATTTGTTGTAGGCGTTTGACGGGATTAGGAGTCGGTGAAATAAAATTATGGGTCGGAGTTCCACTCCTTAAAACCTCTGAATATGAGGTTCGATTGGAGGGAGGGGCAAAGTGGTGTGGGGTTGTAGGGGTTGGTGTAGCATTTGGGTAGCTGGGGAGCGGTGAGAATCTGTTTTGAGGTGCCGTCCGCTTGGCTTTATTTTCGATTGCCCTGTCTAGCAATCTTTTCCGTTCCGGACAGCCGGAAAAATTGGCTGGATGCCCATGGGTCTCGCACATGGTGCAGAATGGCGCGGTTTCCGGATTGTCCATATTTTTTCTGGGGCAGCTTTCGGAATTATGCTCCTCCACAATTAGTGGATACGTGCCCGAATCTTTGACACCGATAGCATTGCACCAGATCACGCCTTTTGGGGCGTTCCCATACGGCTCTCTGGTTCAAAATGTAGCGCAGCTTTATCATTTTGTTTTTAATCAGCTTGCGCCCCCACTGTAATCCTAAATAAATCTAGGTCGATTTTATTCGCTCTCGACCATGTAGTGGTAAGTGGACTGACAGTATGGAGGCCTAAATTCGGGATTTGTCTGGCTATGTCCTCTCGAACAGCCTCCGCTCCAAATTCTGAACTAATACCCCTTAGTACCACGACACATTTTTTCTTTTCTTTGGGGGTGAATGAGTATCCTACTGCTTCTGTGTTTTTAAGCAGGTTCCTAATGTAGTCGTGCGCCTCCAGTCTGTCCACTATGACTTTAAGTCGGGAGTTTGACAATTTTGTGATCCGGTACTCTAGACGGGTACCATCTGTAAGGGTGCATCTGTCCATGATACCTTTAAGTACCGTTGCTTTTAAATTTTCAATGAATATTGGTGGGAACCATACCTTCTTTGCTCGACTGTTAGCCGTATTTGAGTTATTATTTTGGCTATCGTTTGCCAGTGCGCTGAAAGGGTTAGTGCTAGATGTGGGTGGGATTGGTATAGGAACCGGGGTTTTACGTTTGGTAATTATTTTCCCCTTTGCTACTATAAATTCATTTACCTTACAGTTAATGAGGTTAATATCTTCGTTGAAGCTTAATTCTTTGCTGTTGTATCGTCCGCATCCATCATGTCCGAAGGCATTTCCTTGCGGGCGGCTTTGGTTTTTGGTTGCTCTGCCATCGTGTTTGCTTTCTCCGCTATCGTGTTTGCTTGATCCGGCATCGTGTTTGCTTGTTGACAATAACTACTCTATTTTGCCGCTTTTGTAATCCTAGCCACGGTGTATTTTATGGGCGCTTGCCCAATATGAAGTTTCTGCTTTCTTCCGGTCTTCATCTTTCAAACTTTATGTATATCATCTTGCAGTGTCGTACAGTGGACACTGCAAGGTGAATTTTAAGCATGCACGTTTTCATTCCGGAAATAGTTGTAGTAACCGAGCAGTCACCAAGGCAAACTGCACGAAAAACAACATAATACTTGATCCACTTTTAATTGTAAATAAAAAAAAATAAATATTTAAATTTACAGTTTAAATTCGATCACGGCAACCCCTTTGCAACGCAATTAATGAAAATGAATTGCGGTATCACGCGATTGGCGATACCGGTTGGACGCGAGTAGAAGGCTCGCCAAGAAACCACCGTTGCGACACAAGCGGTCTGTTTTTAATCGCCACATTTGGCAGACGTCTTGAAGAATCAGTTCTCGTGGCACATTAAGCTAGGTGATGGTCGTTTGTGACGACTCGGCGTATTATTTCGCCTGTGATCTGCGGATTTGATTTTTTTGTGTTTCCCACGTTCCCGGAAATAATTTTCTTACGGTATGTGGGAAAGTGAGAAAATATTCAACTGAAGTGGAATCGTATCGGGCGCGGTCCTGACATAGGGAATATTTCAATTACGTGTACCCCTACATCGGAATGGAGAAGTGATACCGAATATAAGTGTGCTTGCTGCAGTGCAAACAGCAGCGAAAGCGGTTCAGCATCGAAGTCATTGTAATGTGACGCCTACGCCCGGGAATCGAAGTGATTCCGATCCCGAACCCTTGCACCCGGCCAGATGGGTATGACCTCGAAATGCAAGCGGACTTCATCTTTCGTGCGGATATCGTTGCGCAGAAAATATTTTTTTTCTCGCCAGATATTTAGATCTGTGGATATAAATATTTGAAACATAATATTAATCAAAACCCCGACACATTTCGAGACATTTCCATCTGGGAATGCCCCCTCCACCGTGGCCATCGAAACACTATGTCACTGGCGACCAATGGAAATGCACACTGCCGCCATGTGGCGGTCCATTCCGCACATCTGTTTTGTCGGTGGTTGTCGGATTGACAGTCCGGCACCACGAGGAAAAGAAAACGGCGGGAAAATCTACGCCAATCATAGCGTACAATCGACGTCGACGACTTTGCATAATTTAAACAGTTTTCAACTCTCCTCTATAGTTTATTTATAATAGAGCGAATGTGTCATACACTCGCATTATACGTCGTAGTTTCTGCCCTTGATTATTGTGTGTGTGATTTTTCCCTGTTTTGCAATCGCGGATTTGCGAGAGAGCACTTTCTTGTTCTGGCGACTGGACGAACGATTGATGATATTCCCGCTTCCAAAGATTTGGGTACACCGTTTGTAATTTATAAATATAAAAATGGAATATTTGTACCATTTCAACAACTTTAATTTCATAACGTTACGCATTTTTTTCCTGTTCATAAACCATGGCAGAAGTTTGTGCTACGTGTTGCATGTACAAATCAAGAAGTCAGATACCTGCGATATGATGGACGATCTTTTGTTTTATCGAACGTCCAACTGACGAGAGGTTCTTTCGGTCAAGGAGTTGTGGCTAGGCGCACTTTCGAAGATCATCATGATACATGTGTTGCAATGGAACGAAACAATGACCATCAGTATTCAAGACGCGGCCAAGCGCCTGGGCTGACACGGAGGCCGCCCCAACAGCCCGCGAAACCATCACACAACATGACGAGTTAATTCGACACATCAAGGAGGCTTGGAATCAGGTGATTGTAATGTGACGCCTACGCCCAGGAATCGAAGTGATTCCGATCCCGAACCCTTGTAACCTGCCAGATGGATATGTCCTCGAAGTGCCAGCGGACTTCATCGGTTGTGCGGATATCGTTGTGCAGAAAATATTTTTTTTCTGTCCAAATATTTAGATCCGTGGATATAAATATTCGAAATATAGAATTAATCCAACCCCGGCACATTTCGAGACATAGCCATCTGGAAATGCCCCTCCACCGTGGCCATCGAGAAAACTATGCCACTGGCGACATCTGGAGAAGCACATTTCCGCCATATGAAGTGCCATTCCACGCACAGATGTTTTGTCCGATGTGACAACCAGGGATTTGACAGCCACATGGAAGTGATGGCAGTCAGTATACTTTCATGTGGACAGATGTCAGGGAATTTGGCGCCTCTTGTAGGACGTAAAAGCCGAGAAGGTGTAGGAAAAGAACGGGTCACGGGAATTGCCGCTGTTGTACGGACATTGATTAATCGTTTGGCTAAGTAACAGCAATAAGAAAGTGAGTGATGCAATTTTTCATCAATTAAAAGTTTAAGAGTTAACCTCTCTCTCTAGGTTGGTGTTGTGTCTAAAAGTGAAGGCCGCTCTTGATTGGGAATAAAGAGTTCCTCGCCCCATGAATGGGATGCGCCGAAAAACACCGACTGGCGAAATTCGTTGCGACGAGTGTAACAAGGTATTTACAAAGATTTGCTATTTAACACAACACTATAAAACATTCCATAAGGGCGAGCAACCATTCCGTTGTAATCGATGTGGCAAACGTTTTTCCAACGAAGTCACTTTCGACACGCACTATGCGAAGCACAGTGCAGCACAAAAACCCCATCAATGTCAATTTTGTCCGAAACAATTCCATCATAAAACTGATCTGAGAAGACATATCGATTCGCATACAGGCAGAAAAGCTTACGTGTGCGAAACCTGTTTAAAAGGCGTCATTTAATCATAAATTATTTCTGCAAGTAAAATGACCCTACTGCACCAAAGAACGTGATATTATGAAATAAAATGGTACTCGTTTTCTATTAATGAGAAATATTCAGCAACCACTTTCCTTTTCTCATATTTACAATGTCACGTTTCTGTTCTTCACTCTGTCTGTTTAATTTAAACAAGATCTTCCACAGAGAAAAATGCCAGATTTTATGAATATTAGCCTCCAACCCTTCCTATCAAACAGACATTCTACAAATTTATCAGTGATATTCTTAGTTTTAAAAAAAATCTTTAAAATTGATAGTAAATTGTCTAAGGACATAAGTTATAATTGGGAACTCACTTTACTTCCACTTGTTTTGTAAGAAACTTTCATAAAATGTTTACATACAATAACTATTAGTTTTAAGTGCGGTTTTTTTTTGTAAAGGTTATTTTTTTTTGTCCTTTTATTAAAATTATTTGATTTATTTGATTATTCAATCAAGGCAAGAAAACTTTCAGAATACATCTTCGAAAAGACAATAAAACATTCCTTAAAAAAAAAAATGTATATCACATATACATAATATACCAAGTATAATTTATCTTATAACTACTAGTAAAGGAAACTATTGCAACGAAAGGATATATAGAGTTTAGATTTTGCTGGATAAGTTAATAATTTTACGTGAACGGTGACACAATAACAGAGAAGTACCGACAGACCTCAGCGATATATTTTGCATTTTTCAACTGTAAAACTAATACCGAACAAGTATTTTTGCATTTTTAACTCTTCAAAGTAGATGATCAGAAAACTTGCACACTCCCACAACAAACTCTTAATGCTAGGGAACACAGACCACATTTACCATTCATATGTTTAAAGAAGCCATCATATATTTCAGGTTATTGATTAAATTTTTTTTATTCTTGCAAAGAATTTTAGAAATATTGTTACCGATCAGTCACAATTTGTTAAAAGACACATTTTGGGTCTAGAAACGATACAATAATGTTTTATTCATTTAAAGTAATATTAGATGGGAAAAAAAAAAAAAAATTTCGTATTTAAGGTGATCAACGTCTTACCTCATTTCTACTTTCTTATATAGTTTCCATGAATTAATGTTTTGTATCAAATACGGTGAATTTTGTATAAATAGATGTACGTTACATAGTAGTGCTACTCAAAATAAGCAACTCAATAGTTTCCTACAAAGTGCCTTGTATGTTAGTTATAGATATAGTTTTTTTTTACAAAAATCAGTTTGTATAAAATTAGGTAAGAATGTATAAGATATGAATTAATCGTCAATGGAAAACTCCTCGAAATATGAAAACGTTTGACATTTAAATCAAATCTATGTTCATATGTTAAAAGTATCATAAATGTATTTGATTCCGGGAATTGAAATAAGATAAAGTTGGATATATGACAATCTAGGTATGCTCAGGTACACATACATTTCATAAGTAACGTCCACAAAGGTTTAGGTTCCCAAGAGTTGCGCTCATTGGAAATAGTTAGAGAAAATCTAAATTAGCTACGGTGAAATTTTCAGAAACGAAAATCTAAATATTTTATTCGGCAATATTTTTTAAAGTTATTGTTTAGACCTTTTCATTTGGACATTTCCTTTCTACATCACATACAGCAATAAAAAAAAAAATGTTCCTTTCGAGCCGAAGCTATGATTTTAAGCAAATGCCGAACTTCCTAGATTAGTTTATCCTTTAAACAATTACTGTGATCAGAATTTAACAGCCAACATTCCAAAATTAAAAAAAAAAAGTTTGATTATCAATTTCAGTAGATATGATTCACGTCTTGTTGGATCGAGTTAGGACAAAAATAAATAAAGAAGGTAAAACCATCAATTCCAATCTAGTGTAATGTAAAGGATTTGAATGTCAATGATTTTCTGTGGAACAAAGTGAAAGTGGCAGAAAATGCGAATAAAGACCATAATATTCCATTACTTGTTAAGAAAGTTTATTAATTGTATAACATAGCGAGAATATCTCGCTCTAAATTTTTTTTTGTAATAAATATAACTCAAAACTATAAAAATACAAAATAAAATCATGAATTGCTAATTTAACTAACGACTTTCCTTTTCAGTGGCTCGTTCTTTTTCAGCGTGAAAGGGAAGTGCAGGGTAGGTATGCCGTCGCGAGGTTAGGGTTTCGGCAAATCCGCTGAAGTCGGTTTCGCGTCGCGCGCGGTACGCGGTACCTTTGCTTGTTTCGTCATTTCTTTAGAGTAGTTTTCTTCGGTTTAAGTTCGAGTAGTATATTTTTCGGTACCGCGTCGGTGAATCGGTAACGCGCCTATGGGATTTTGTAGCGTTTTTTTGATTTGAGATCTGTGGATAGATCGCATCCAGAACTAACGTAATGTAGGTTTCTCGTTCTGGATGAGTAATTGTTGACGCGTTTGGAAAACGGGCAAGTTCAGGTGACTGAAATATTGTAATTGAGCGTAATCCATTCGGAGACCCGCGACCGAAATCCTCTCCGAACTAGCTGGCCGACAAGCAGTCACCGCATGAATGGGTTACGGTGCACGGATTGGTTGACCTGTTGGTACCATCCGTTGGCACTACTCAGACTTAACGTCTAGAACCGATGAGAGGTCGGTTCCGCGTTCGATCAGAAAGTAGAAATTCATTACAAATGGCGCCCAACGTGGGGCCAAAAACATCCTAAGGGGGAAAGAACTTCGCGTCTTCTGACGAGTTGGTCCTTTACGGAGGATGTAAGGTACTTTGGTACTCGAGTCCCACTATCAGGAGCAGTGGAATTGTGTGATACACATTAGAGGTCGCTTCACGTGAGTTGTAGCTTCCGCTCTCCTTTGTTTGATTTTGCTTTCGCGACAGAATCCTTCCGATGTGTTGTCCCAGGTTAACCCCTGTAAGGACCTTCTATATTCTTGATGGAACTGCCAGTCTGATGGGTTTACCTATCAGCATGGACTCTCAAGAAAATAGAAGGCTACCTTGCCTTTATGTCGCGGAAGGATTCTAACTATTTCTTATGCGTGTTAGACGAGTGGTATCGGTTCAACGTTCGATGGCGTATGCTGGAGTTGCGAAGCCCGGAATGCTTCCACGCGTCGGGAATTTTGACCGCGTACAAAGTCGTTACGGTAGCTCTACCACTTGTCTCGTCGAGTCATTTAACGTAGATTAGAAACGGTTTGTAATGTATGTGGGTATGGGGATAAATTTCGTAAATCGACCGAAGCACCCTTTCTTCGGCAGATTACCACGCACTCTCATTTCCCGCTGAAGAGTTCGACCACTGAAAAGGAAAGTGTATATCAATTAAATTTTTTTCTTCCCACGTATCAATAGCTCGCCACTATCGGCCACTAATTAGTAGTAAGTTTTGTCCATTTATATATTAGGGTTATAATAGGAATAAGTCTAGTTTATATATTTTTTCTCTTTTTTTTTTTTTATTTTAGAAGCAAAACGAAAATGGCAACGAAGCGGACCCCAGACAAGCGTTGGACCAGATCCAAAACGGTCCAACCAGCTAACTGCGGGATCTGCTTCGAAGACGTAGTGGAGGGCGTACACAGCGTGCGATTGGATTGTGGACATTTATTCCATCGTGCCTGTGTACAACAGCTCCTCCTCACATCAGAACTGTGTCCCTTATGCCGGCGACCCATAGATCGGTCTGCCCTAGACGTCCCCCTCGGAACGCCCCTACCAACGCGTGGAGCAGTGGCGAAAGGAGCTCCAGAAGCCGAACCGTCACTACCACTCTTAGACCTGCAAGGAGCAGTAGGCGGTGAAGTTCCGGCTGCAAGTGTCGTGTCCGAGGTGACAACCATGCCCTCCGCCCACTCCATTGACACCCTCGTGGCGTTGATGAGGGATATGTCGGAGAGGATTGGCAACCTGGAGGGAAAGATCCAGAATCTCCCGTTGAGCCAACCACCCAGCCGCGTGAGAACTCCGCTTGGCTGGGAGCCAAATCCCAGTGTGGCGATGCCCCACTCCCGACAATCCGAGCAATGGGTCCCACCCCCAAGGAACTCGGGAATGGATCCCAGAGCTCCCGAATACAGACCGCGACACAGTACCGGACCTCCGTTGGTACCTCCAGCCCCCGAGGCAGTTCAGTACCACAGGTCAATCGAGGATGTGATTCCCCCCGGGAACGCATTGGCACCTTTTCGAGACCCGACGCCTCGTATGATGGAGAGTTGGCGCCTGAACTTTACAGGGTTCAACGATATGATATCGGCGGACCGGTTCCTTTTCCGGATTCAGGCGTTGGTATCCAGCACCCTGGGAGGTGATTCCTCGGCCTTCCTCCGGCATGCACATCTTTTGTTCAGCGGCGACGCTGCCGACTGGTACTGGAGCTTTAAAGAGTCAACGCCACGTCCCACTTGGCACTCTTTCAGTGCAGCTTTCCGCAATCGATTTGAGGATGGCTTCACTGAGAGAGAGCTAAGAGAGCAAATAAAGAAACGGAAACAAGGCGCTCACGAACCGTTCGACCAGTACTACACCAGTATAGTGAGATTGAGCACTCGCCTGCGAAATACCATGCCCGAGGACGAATTGGTAGAAATTATCAGAGAGAATATGCGCTGGGATCTCCAGAACAGCCTGCTGCATTTTCCCATCAACACCATTCAGGGATTGCGCCTCCATGCCCGCAGACAAGAACACTTGGATGAGCGGCGTGGTACCTTCCGTCCACAACCTCGCATAACGGGACCAAATCCCCGAAATCATCACACCGCGGAGTTGATGGCAGCGGACCACCTGCTTGCTGATCCAGTACCAGTACCGAGGAGCGGAGCACCACCGGAGCTTGAGGACCCAGCATTGATTAATCGACCCTCCCTTGAAGCAATTACTAGCCCGACGGTCTGTTGGAACTGCCGACAACCGGGACATCGGTTCTATGCATGTCCAGCGGAGGCAACGCTTTTCTGCTACCGCTGCGGGAAGGCCGACACATACGCACCTGATTGTGCAAATTGCAAAGGGCGAAAAAACTTGCCACCGAGTGCCGCGACCACCCGTCGGCACTCCTAGACCCCGGACGAACCAATCCAGACCCCATCACCAGCTATGACCCAGCTCCCAACATGACTCCAACTCTGCTGACTCGCACCGCTAAACACAGTTCTCCCGAAGTTCCACAACCGACGCCGTCCTTCGCCGAGGCCAATGCGCAGGGAAATGGTAGCGAGACGAAGGCTCCTTGGCATGTAAAACCTTTTCATGTTAGGCTGCGGAATTATTTGGCTACTCGACAGCGCATCTTCCATGAGGAATTGGCCACAACTGTCCCACCGCGAAGCAAGCGAGCCACGCGTCGGATGCGGAGCTTCTGGAGAAAAGTCAGGCAGTCGAGAAAAGTGTTGAAGGACATATACTTAGACGAATTATTGAGGGAGGATGTCCGGCCATATGCGTCAGTACACCTCCTGCAAAAACGAGTATCAGGCTTAGTCGATACGGGAGCCAGTGTGAATTGCATATCTGCCGAGTTTGCAGGGGAGGTACTGGCAAAGCACGCGGACCAAATCCGTCATTTCACCTCCTGGTTAAGCACGGCGGACGGAACTCGTCACTCTGTAGTGGGAAAAATTATGACGGATGTCACCTTTAAAGGGGTAACTAAACCTATGGAATTTTTCATCATACCTCAGTTAACCCAGAATCTTTATTTAGGAGTGGATTTCGTTCGAAAATTTAACTTGGCCCCGGCACTATTTTCCGGTTTGACCCTGGAGTCCGTCACCACCGTTCCTGACCCATCTCAACCCACTAACTTACTACGGCATACACTGGATGTAACTCAGCAACTGCGTCTCGACTCGGCTATATCGGCTTTTCCATCGCACGAGAAAGAAGGTCTCGGGCGGACTGCCCTGGTGTTCCACACTATAGATGTGGGGGACGCTAAACCCATAAAACAGAGACATTTCGCCATATCTCCGGCGAAGGAAAAATCTTTATATGCCGAAGTGGATCGAATGTTAGCATTAGGCGTAATCGAAGAATCACAGAGCGCGTGGGCTTCCCCAGTCACCTTAGTTGTCAAGCCGAACAAGGTCCGGTTATGCTTAGATGCCAGACGCTTGAACGCCGTCACAGTCAAGGACGCATATCCTCTACCGTTGATCGAAGGCATTTTGAGGCGATTGCCTAAAGCCCATTTCATCACGAGCTTAGACCTCAAGGACGCCTTCTGGCAAATTCCTTTAGACCCCGGTTCAAAGGAGAAAACAGCCTTCACAGTCCCAGGTCGGCCCCTATATCAATTCGTGACCATGCCATTCGGATTGTGTAATGCCCCCCAAACAATGACGCGCCTTATGGATAAGGTGATACCACCTCATTTGCGGCACCAAGTTTTCGTTTACTTGGACGATCTGTTGCTTATAACCGAGACCTTCGATGAACACATCGACCTGCTTCAGGAGGTGGCTCTACACATCCGGAGGGCAAGATTAACCATCAACATAAGGAAGAGCCAGTTCGTGATGACGGAGGTGAAATATTTAGGTCACATCATTGGGCATGGCCATATCAAGACCGATCCGGAAAAGACTCAAGCGATTGACGTTTTTCCATTACCCAAGACCACCAAACAATTACGCCGATTCTTAGGCTTATGCGGATGGTACCAGCGTTTTGTACGTGACTATGCCACCATTACCACTCCTTTGACCGACATGCTGCGTAAGGGACGTAAATTCGTCTGGGAAGAGCCCAGCTTGCGAGCCTTTGAAGAGCTAAAGAAGAGTCTGACTACAGCCCCCGTACTGCACAGCCCGGACTTTGACAAACCGTTCTCAATCCATTGTGACGCGAGTCAACATGGGGTGGGAGCAGTCTTAGTCCAGGTTGCACAAGACGGCGAGGAGAGACCTATAGCCTTCATGTCGCACAAGCTGAACCCAGCCCAGCGAAATTACACGGTCTCCGAGCAGGAATGTCTAGCTGCGGTGTTGGCAGTGAAACGCTTCCGAGCCTATGTGGAGGGACACACCTTTGAAATCGTTACGGATCACGCTTCTCTGAAATGGCTAATGAGCCAGACTGATCTCAACGGCAGATTGGCCAGGTGGGCACTGAAACTACAGGCATTTGACTTCACAATTCGCCACCGAAAAGGAAGCCAGCATGTAGTCCCCGACACCCTATCCAGAATGTTCGCCCCTGAAGGAGCCGAGTTGGTCCAAGAGGACGACAGCCCCCAATTGATCGATCTGGACCATCCTGCCTTCAAGTCAGCAACCTACACACAACTGATTCATACTATCCAGAATCAACAGCCCCAGCTGCCTGAACTGCGGTTGACGGATGGATTTATTTATAAGCGGATGGGACACGCATCCGGAGACCCCATACAAGAAGAAGAACAGTGGAAGTTGTGGGTGCCCGAAGAATTAACCACTGATCTTATCAGGCGGGCTCATGACCACCCAACAAGTGCGCACGGCGGATACGGTCGTACACTTAGGCGGTTGAAAACCTGTTTCTTTTGGCCTAAGATGGCACAACAGATAAAAGCGTACGTAGCCTCTTGTGAGCTATGCAAGTGCACTAAAGCGCCCAACACCATTCTTCGGCCACCCATGGGTAAGGTTGAGGTCCCCGAACGCGTGTTCCAGCGCTTGTACATTGATCTTATCGGTCCTTACCCTCGATCTGCTTCTGGCCACACGGGAGCTGTCGTGGTCCTGGACCAGCTCTCCAAATTCCCTATCATAGAACCACTACGTAACATGCACACTGGACCAATAACCAGCTTTTTGGAGAACCGAGTCTTTCACATGTTTGGAGTTCCGGAGAAACTTGTCTCCGACAATGGGGTCCAGTTCACCTCCAGCAAGTTCCGAGACCTAATGTCCAAATACGGCATCATCCACCAACGAACTGCCGTCTATTCACCACAAGCCAACGCATCCGAACGACTGAATCGTACGCTCATAGCGGCCATTCGCGCCTATGTCCACCCGAATCAGAGGGACTGGGATCGCAAATTGTCCGCCATCACTAGTGCGCTGCGCTCGTCGTACCACGCCACGACCGGCATTTCGCCGTATTTTGCAGTGTTCGGCCAGTACATGATCGGTCATGGGAGCGCTTACCGGCTATTGCGGCAGCTGAAATCGCTAGAGGACCCAATCGTGGTTCTAGAACCGCACGAAAAGCTCCAACTTCTGCGAGATCAACTGCGGGAGAAGATTGAAGAAAGTAGACGGATGGGAGAGGAGCGGTACAACTTGCGATCTCATCCTTCTGGCTTTAAGGCCGGCGACGAAATATATCGTCGAAACTTCCGACAGAGCGATGCCACCCGCCATTACAATGCCAAACTAGACAAGAAATTCGTGAAGTGTCGAGTCATACAAGTCATAAGCCCCACCCGATACCTCATCGCGGACATGACTGGTAAGACCCTGGGAATTTACCACGCAAAAGACCTTAGACGATGAAGTGCAACTAATTCCCACGAGAAACCTTGGCTTATCCCAAATCTCTGCCTAGACCAAGGCCTCCGAATAACACCTGACTTCCTACTATATAGTCACTGTCGAGTCTTCACGAACAGGGTTGTAGCCTATCCTTCGAAACCGATCTTCGACCCGTCACGTCCCTAACCAAGACCTTTTACAAAGGAGACGGGATCGTAATTACTTCGATTTTGGGGGGGGGAATGTGTAATGTGACGCCTACGCCCAGGAATCGAAGTGATTCCGATCCCGAACCCTTGTAACCTGCCAGATGGATATGTCCTCGAAGTGCCAGCGGACTTCATCGGTTGTGCGGATATCGTTGTGCAGAAAATATTTTTTTTCTGTCCAAATATTTAGATCCGTGGATATAAATATTCGAAATATAGAATTAATCCAACCCCGGCACATTTCGAGACATAGCCATCTGGAAATGCCCCTCCACCGTGGCCATCGAGAAAACTATGCCACTGGCGACATCTGGAGAAGCACATTTCCGCCATATGAAGTGCCATTCCACGCACAGATGTTTTGTCCGATGTGACAACCAGGGATTTGACAGCCACATGGAAGTGATGGCAGTCAGTATACTTTCATGTGGACAGATGTCAGGGAATTTGGCGCCTCTTGTAGGACGTAAAAGCCGAGAAGGTGTAGGAAAAGAACGGGTCACGGGAATTGCCGCTGTTGTACGGACATTGATTAATCGTTTGGCTAAGTAACAGCAATAAGAAAGTGAGTGATGCAATTTTTCATCAATTAAAAGTTTAAGAGTTAACCTCTCTCTCTAGGTTGGTGTTGTGTCTAAAAGTGAAGGCCGCTCTTGATTGGGAATAAAGAGTTCCTCGCCCCATGAATGGGATGCGCCGAAAAACACCGACTGGCGAAATTCGTTGCGACGAGTGTAACAAGGTATTTACAAAGATTTGCTATTTAACACAACACTATAAAACATTCCATAAGGGCGAGCAACCATTCCGTTGTAATCGATGTGGCAAACGTTTTTCCAACGAAGTCACTTTCGACACGCACTATGCGAAGCACAGTGCAGCACAAAAACCCCATCAATGTCAATTTTGTCCGAAACAATTCCATCATAAAACTGATCTGAGAAGACATATCGATTCGCATACAGGCAGAAAAGCTTACGTGTGCGAAACCTGTTTAAAAGGCGTCATTTAATCATAAATTATTTCTGCAAGTAAAATGACCCTACTGCACCAAAGAACGTGATATTATGAAATAAAATGGTACTCGTTTTCTATTAATGAGAAATATTCAGCAACCACTTTCCTTTTCTCATATTTACAATGTCACGTTTCTGTTCTTCACTCTGTCTGTTTAATTTAAACAAGATCTTCCACAGAGAAAAATGCCAGATTTTATGAATATTAGCCTCCAACCCTTCCTATCAAACAGACATTCTACAAATTTATCAGTGATATTCTTAGTTTTAAAAAAAATCTTTAAAATTGATAGTAAATTGTCTAAGGACATAAGTTATAATTGGGAACTCACTTTACTTCCACTTGTTTTGTAAGAAACTTTCATAAAATGTTTACATACAATAACTATTAGTTTTAAGTGCGGTTTTTTTTTGTAAAGGTTATTTTTTTTTGTCCTTTTATTAAAATTATTTGATTTATTTGATTATTCAATCAAGGCAAGAAAACTTTCAGAATACATCTTCGAAAAGACAATAAAACATTCCTTAAAAAAAAAAAATGTATATCACATATACATAATATACCAAGTATAATTTATCTTATAACTACTAGTAAAGGAAACTATTGCAACGAAAGGATATATAGAGTTTAGATTTTGCTGGATAAGTTAATAATTTTACGTGAACGGTGACACAATAACAGAGAAGTACCGACAGACCTCAGCGATATATTTTGCATTTTTCAACTGTAAAACTAATACCGAACAAGTATTTTTGCATTTTTAACTCTTCAAAGTAGATGATCAGAAAACTTGCACACTCCCACAACAAACTCTTAATGCTAGGGAACACAGACCACATTTACCATTCATATGTTTAAAGAAGCCATCATATATTTCAGGTTATTGATTAAATTTTTTTTATTCTTGCAAAGAATTTTAGAAATATTGTTACCGATCAGTCACAATTTGTTAAAAGACACATTTTGGGTCTAGAAACGATACAATAATGTTTTATTCATTTAAAGTAATATTAGATGGGAAAAAAAAAAAAAAATTTCGTATTTAAGGTGATCAACGTCTTACCTCATTTCTACTTTCTTATATAGTTTCCATGAATTAATGTTTTGTATCAAATACGGTGAATTTTGTATAAATAGATGTACGTTACATAGTAGTGCTACTCAAAATAAGCAACTCAATAGTTTCCTACAAAGTGCCTTGTATGTTAGTTATAGATATAGTTTTTTTTTACAAAAATCAGTTTGTATAAAATTAGGTAAGAATGTATAAGATATGAATTAATCGTCAATGGAAAACTCCTCGAAATATGAAAACGTTTGACATTTAAATCAAATCTATGTTCATATGTTAAAAGTATCATAAATATATTTGATTCCGGGAATTGAAATAAGATAAAGTTGGATATATGACAATCTAGGTATGCTCAGGTACACATACATTTCATAAGTAACGTCCACAAAGGTTTAGGTTCCCAAGAGTTGCGCTCATTGGAAATAGTTAGAGAAAATCTAAATTAGCTACGGTGAAATTTTCAGAAACGAAAATCTAAATATTTTATTCGGCAATATTTTTTAAAGTTATTGTTTAGACCTTTTCATTTGGACATTTCCTTTCTACATCACATACAGCAATAAAAAAAAAAATGTTCCTTTCGAGCCGAAGCTATGATTTTAAGCAAATGCCGAACTTCCTAGATTAGTTTATCCTTTAAACAATTACTGTGATCAGAATTTAACAGCCAACATTCCAAAATTAAAAAAAAAAAGTTTGATTATCAATTTCAGTAGATATGATTCACGTCTTGTTGGATCGAGTTAGGACAAAAATAAATAAAGAAGGTAAAACCATCAATTCCAATCTAGTGTAATGTAAAGGATTTGAATGTCAATGATTTTCTGTGGAACAAAGTGAAAGTGGCAGAAAATGCGAATAAAGACCATAATATTCCATTACTTGTTAAGAAAGTTTATTAATTGTATAACATAGCGAGAATATCTCGCTCTAAATTTTTTTTTGTAATAAATATAACTCAAAACTATAAAAATACAAAATAAAATCATGAATTGCTAATTTAACTAACGACTTTCCTTTTCAGTGGCTCGTTCTTTTTCAGCGTGAAAGGGAAGTGCAGGGTAGGTATGCCGTCGCGAGGTTAGGGTTTCGGCAAATCCGCTGAAGTCGGTTTCGCGTCGCGCGCGGTACGCGGTACCTTTGCTTGTTTCGTCATTTCTTTAGAGTAGTTTTCTTCGGTTTAAGTTCGAGTAGTATATTTTTCGGTACCGCGTCGGTGAATCGGTAACGCGCCTATGGGATTTTGTAGCGTTTTTTTGATTTGAGATCTGTGGATAGATCGCATCCAGAACTAACGTAATGTAGGTTTCTCGTTCTGGATGAGTAATTGTTGACGCGTTTGGAAAACGGGCAAGTTCAGGTGACTGAAATATTGTAATTGAGCGTAATCCATTCGGAGACCCGCGACCGAAATCCTCTCCGAACTAGCTGGCCGACAAGCAGTCACCGCATGAATGGGTTACGGTGCACGGATTGGTTGACCTGTTGGTACCATCCGTTGGCACTACTCAGACTTAACGTCTAGAACCGATGAGAGGTCGGTTCCGCGTTCGATCAGAAAGTAGAAATTCATTACATGATCGTTCCATTGTTTTGATTTTCCTCTCATTCCCAAATCAACCAATATATTGATGCATGTGTAATAAAAAACTAGTGTACTTTCGGACTCATTCGATCAAATCAATTAAAAACTACTGCAGCCGCGTCAAATCTTCAGCTTAAGTTAAAATTCACACAATTATGTAACTCTTAGTGAAATAAACCGGGAGTTATACATTAAAATCTAACCGTTAGCTGCTGGTAAGGCGCATTGCACTCGATTCCAATCGGACTAATCCCGAGTGAAAAATCGTGAATATTTCGCGCGTTTCTGTGCAATGCTTCTGTTTATTTTTCCATCGCTCGATGAACTTTAACTCTACATGGTGTGGGATTCGTTGAAGTATGATCAAGAAAAGTGCATGATTGGCGTCGTGAGTTTTATTGCATTGTGCATGTTTGCATTGAGCGGAACAAGTGCATGATAGCGCGGAAGAAATCGATTGCACTTGCACTGGCGCTCCCTAATGTCCCGTATTCATGGTGTGATATAGGAAAAGCAAAAGTCATGAAGGAAGAAGCCACGAGTGGAAACGAGAATTTGCCTCGCTCTCGTGGAATGTGTCACTCTCGCAAGTAAACTGTCAATTCATTTGGCTTCTTGGCGCTTATGTCAATTGGGAAACGTCAAAGAAAGTAAATCGAACGAAAATTGCATAGTGGCGTTGCGGTGGTGTAAATTGTCGCGTGAAAATTACAATTTACATTCATACGATGGCAAGTTAAGTTCGGGTAAATAGTTTGGCGCACTGTTGTGCACTAAATCTGAGAGAAAAGAAATATTTGTGCTTGCGTGTTGATAACTTTTTCTTCTAAGGAAGGTATATTACGCGGTGCCATTTGCGATTTTTAACAATCAAGTTCTCAAACACTACACTATTACTACACTACGTCTACACTACTAGCTATAACGCTTGTACACTTGCGAAAGATCCCTTGCATAAAAAAAAATACAAATACAGTTCTGCAACACTACACTACTAGCTATAACGCACAAATGCAGCAAAATCGTTTTGGTCGGCAGCTGTGACTATCTACCACGAAATTTTCCAATATTCGTCGTCTTATTATTTCTCGGAATGCGCTATTTGCCCGCTTGCGAGAGATCCCTTGCATAAAAAAATACATTGATTAGGTGTCTGTGTCCGGCCGGAGGAGAGTCCGGATACTGGGATGTCTTTTGTTCCAAAACCATAAAGAATAAATCGGGACTAAAAATTTCGGCCGCCCATGGGAGAGGTCCGCCTGAGGGAGCTGTCTGCGACTAGAACTTTCAGTGTATCTAGCCCATAGGAATTTGCATACTTTTACACATAAGGGTACATTTGCACCGTAATTTTTATATAATTAATTTTCATAACGAATACCTCTCTATGCCCTAAAATTTCTTTTCCGGGTAAAAAAAAAAGCCAGTGTGAGATCAAATCAGTATCTGGAAATAGTCTTATTAACTTTTCACCATCTGATGTTTACCCATTATTGCATTTGTGAAGCTTATTAATCCTTAAAATATTTAAATTAATTTTTTTAAATCTACTCCTTGAATAAGATCTAAATCACAATATTTAAAGCAACCTTCGTTCACATCAGTTTTGGGAAATTTGCCTAAAAAAAAAATTGCTTTGGATCTTTGGATCTTTCGTTAATAAAATATATATAATTGGCTCCAGAGGTGTAAACCCTAGAAAATACGACAATAGCTACCATACCACTTACAACTAAGTACATTTAATATTTTTACTTACTAAGTCAACATATCTAAAATACATATGTAAAAATTCTACAACGTACACAATTAGAAAGCGAAATAAAATTTCTTAGTATTTGATTATTTAACAACTGTTTGTCCCTCAAACTAAATAAATTTAACGCATACATATGTAATGAATTCTCAAAAACTAATCTGTACGGTGTAGCCAAGACTTTTTATATTAGGCACATGATAATTAATATTCTTCTATCTAATTATATATTCATATTTGTGTATTGTCTTAAATACATTTAGTCTTATCTCATGGTCAATTTTTATATAATAATTTTTTCGATATGAATAATTGAATACTTCAATCGCGAATGATGGGATTGGATAGAAATAAATTGTCTTTGAAAAACTTCCCAACGCCGATATGGCTGGCTAGGTCATCATTTCAATTTTTATTAGTCAATGGCAACTGATACTATTAAATAACAGCACTTCAGAAGCTACTAACACGTTTTGAAGTGCGATAAACGTTGTTTTCTGCTCATATAAAAATTGGCCATGATTCTATTATATTCAAGTAATATAAAAGCCAATGTATTTGAATTAATATTAATATTCGTAGAATAAATCATTCTTAATATTACATAAAATACACTGTAAGATTTGTACCATCTCCTATATGCTTTTTCATAAAAAGTCTCACTATGATCACAAATCTTTACGAGATGCTTACAAATCCGTTGCAAATAAAATTACCTATATGAAAAACAAAAATGTCAAAACAACTCGCTTAATACTTTCGATTTTATTAATTGCAAATAATTTTATTGTTATCTTATTTGGTACTATATTGAGTAGAATCTTTGCACTGAATTAAAATGAATTGCTAAACAGAACCACGACTTTCCTTTTCAGCGGTTCTTCTTTTTTTTCAGTGGGAAGAGAGAGTGCAGGGTAGGTATGCCGTCGCGAGGGTAGGGTTTCACCAAATCCGCTGAGGTCGGTTTCGCGTCGCGCGCGGTACGCGGTACCTTTGTTGTTTTGTTATTTTATTTAGAGTAGTTTTCGTCGGGTTGAGTTAGAGTAGCATACTTTTCGGTACCGCGTCGAGACTTCGGAAACGTGAAATGAAAATTAGATTTTGTATTCTTAACTGGATGAATGAAGAAATACGGAGTAACGTAAAGTAGGTTTCTTCTCCGTATGGTTTGGTTTTGATAACGCGTTTTGAAAACGGGCATGTTCAGGTGGCTGAAAATATTGTAATTGAGCGTAACCCATTCGGAGACCCGCGACCGAAATCCTCTCCGAACTAGCTGGCCGACAAGCAGCCACCGCGTGAATGGGTTACGGTGCACGGATTGGTTGACCTGTTGGTACCATCCGTTGGCACTACTCAGACTTAACGTCTAGAACCGATGAGAGGTCGGTTCCGCGTTCGAACCTAAAAGGTGGAAAATCATTACAAATGGCGCCCAACGTGGGGCCTAAGACATCCTAAGGGGGAAAGAAATTCGCGTCTTCTTACGAGTTGGTCCTTTACGGAGGATAGAAGGTACTCTGGTACTCGAGTCCCACTATCAGGAGCAGTGGAGTTGTGTGATACACACTAGCAGTCGCTTCACGTGAGTTGTAGCTTCCGCTCTCCTTTGTTTGATTTTGTTTTCGCGACAGAACCCTTCCGATGTGTTGTCCTAGGCTAAACCCTGTAAGGACCTTCTATTTTCTTGATGGAACAGCCAGCCTGATGGGTTTACCTATCAGCATGGACTCTCAAGAAAATAGAAGGCTACCTTGCCTTTATGTCGCGGAAGGATTCTAATTATTTCGTATGCGTGATAGACGAGTGGTATCGGTTCAACGTTCGGTGGCGTACGCTGGAGTTGCGAAGCCCGGAATGCTTCCACGCGTCGGGAGTTTCGACCGCGTACTAAGCTGTTACGGTAGCTATACCACTTGCCTCGTCGAGTCATTTAACGTAGATTAGAAACGTTTTGTAATGTATGTGGGTTATGGGGTAAATTTCGTAAATCGACCGAAAGCACCCTTTCTTCGGCAGATTACCACGCACTCTCATTTCCCGTTGGAGGAGTCGACTGCTGAAAAGGAAAGTATATTTTAAATAAATTTTTTCTTCCCACTTATCAATAGCTCGCCACTATCGGCCACTAATTTAGTAGTAAGTTTTGTCCATTTATATATTAGGGTTATAATAGGAATAAGTCTAGTTTATATATTTTTTCTCTCTCTCTTTCAGAAGCAAAATAAATATGGCAACGAAGTGGACCCCAGATAAGCGTTGGACCAGATCCAAAACGGTCCAACCAGCTAACTGCGGGATCTGCTTCGAAGACGTAGTGGAGGGCGTACACAGCGTGCGATTGGATTGTGGACATCTATTCCATCGTGCCTGTGTCCAACAGCTCCTCCTCACGTCCGAGCTGTGTCCCTTATGCCGGCGACCCATCGAGCGGACCGCCCTAGACGTCCCCCTCGGAACGCCCGTCCCAACGCGTGGAGCAGTGGCGAAAGGAGTTCCAGAGGCCGAACCGTCCCAACCACTCTTAGACCTTCAAGGAGCCGTAGGCGGTGAAGTTCCGGCCGCAGTTGTTGTGTCCGAGGTGACCCCCATGCCTTCCGCCCACTCCATTGACACCCTCGTGGCGTTGATGCGAGATATGTCGGGGAGGATTGGCAATCTGGAGGGAAAGCTCCAGAATCTCCCTATGAGCCAACCACCCAGCCGCGTGAGAACTCCGCTTGGCTGGGAGCCCAATCCCAGTGTGGCTATGCCCCACTCTTGACCATCCGAGCAATGGGCCCCACCTCCAAGGAACTCGGGAATGGATCCCAGAGCTCCCGAATATAGACCACGACACAGCACCGCACCTCCGTTGGTACCTCTAGTCCCCGAGGCAGTTTCGTACAACAGGTCAATCGAGGATGCGATTCCCCCCGAGAACGCATTGACACCTTTTCGAGACCCGACGCCTCGTATCATGGAGAGTTGGCGCCTGAACTTTACAGGGTTCAACGATATGATATCGGCGGACCGGTTCCTGTTCCGGATTCAGGCGTTAGTATCCAGCACCCTGGGAGGTGATTCCTCGGCCTTCCTCCGGCATGCACATCTTTTGTTCAGCGGCGACGCTGCCGACTGGTACTGGAGCTTTAAAGAATCAACGCCACGTCCCACTTGGCACTCTTTCAGTGCAGCCTTCCGCAATCGATTTGAGGATGGCTTCACTGAGAGAGAGCTAAGGGAGCAAATAAAGAAACGGAAACAAGGCGCTCACGAACCGTTCGACCAGTACTACACAAGTATAGTGAGATTGAGCACTCGCTTGCGAACTACCATGCCCGAGGACGAACTGGTAGAAATTATCAGAGAGAATATGCGCTGGGATCTTCAGAACAGCCTTCTGCATTTTCCCATCAACACCATACAGGGATTGCGCCTCCATGCCCGTAGGCAAGAACACTTGGATGAGCGGCGAGGTACCTTCCGTCCACAACCTCGCATAACGGGACCAAATCCCCGAAATCATCACACCGCGGAGTTGATGGCAGCGGATCACCTGCTTGTTGATCCAGTACCAGTACCGAGGAGCGGAGCACCACAGGAGCTTGAGGACCCAGCATTGATTGATCGACCCTCCCTGGAAGCAATTACAAGCCCGACGGTCTGTTTTGGAACTGCCGACAACCGGGACATCGGTTTTATGCATGTCCAGCGGAGCCGACGCTTTTCTGCTACCGCTGCGGGAAGGCCGGCACATACGCACCTGACTGTGCAAATTGCAAAGTGCGAAAAAACTTGCCACCGAGTGCCGCGACCACCCGTCGGCACTCCTAAACCCCGGACGAACCAATCTTGACCCCATCACTAGCTATGACCAAGCCCCCAACATGACTCCAATTCTGCTGACTCGCACCGCTAAACACAGTTCTCCCGAAGTTCCACAACCGACGCCGTTCTTCGCCGAGGCCAACGTGCAGGGAAATGATAGCGAGGCGAAAGTTCCTTGGCATGTAAAACCTTTCCACGTCAGGCTGCGGAATTATTTGGCTACTCGACAGCGCATCTTCCATGAGGAGTTGGCTACAACTGTCCCACCGCGAAGAAAGCGAGCCACGCGTCGGATGCGGAGCTTCTGGAGAAAAGTCAGGCAGTCGAGGAAGGTGCTGAAGGACATACACTTAGACGAATTATTGAGGGATGACGTTCGGCCATATGCGTCAATACACCTCCTGCAGAAACGAGTGTCAGGCTTAGTCGATACGGGAGCCAGTGTGAATTGCATATCTGCCGATTTTGCAGGGGAGGTACTGGCAATGCACGCGGACTAAATCCGTCATTTCACCTCCTGGTTAAGCACGGCGGACGGAACTCGTCACTCTGTAGTGGGAAAAATTATGACGGATGTCACCTTTAAAGGAGTAACTAAACCTATGGAATTTTTCATCATGTCTCAGTTAACCCAGAATCTTTATCTAGGAGTGGATTTCGTTTGAAAATTTAACTTGGCCCCGGCACTATTCTCCGGTACGACCCTGGAGTCCGTCACCACCGTTCCTGACCAATCTCAACCCTCTCACTTATTACGACATACACTGGATGTAAATCAGCAACTGCGTCTTGACTCGGCTATATCGGCTTTTCCATCGCACGAGAAGGAAGGTCTCGGGCGGACTGCACTGATGTTCCACACTATAGATGTGGGGGATGCTAAACCCATAAAACAGAGACATTTCGCCATATCTCCGGCGAAGGAAAAATCGTTATATGCCGAAGTGGATCGAATGCTAGCATTAGGCGTAATCGAAGAATCACAGAGCGCGTGGGCTTCCCCAGTCACCTTAGTTGTCAAGCCGAACAAGGTCCGGTTATGCTTAGATGCCAGACGCTTGAACGCCGTCACAGTCAAGGACGCATACCCTCTACCGTTGATTGAAGGCATTTTGAGTCGGTTGCCTAAAGCCCACTTCATCACGAGCTTAGATCTCAAGGACGCCTTCTGGCAAATTCCTTTAGACCCTGATTCAAAGGAGAAAACAGCCTTCACAGTCCCAGGTCGGCCCCTGTATCAATTCGTGACAATGCCATTCGGATTGTGCAATGCCCCCCAAACAATGACGCGCCTTATGGATAAGGTAATACCACCTCATTTGCGGCACCAAGTTTTCGTTTACTTGGACGATCTGTTGCTTATAACCGAGACCTTTGACGAACACATCGACCTGCTTCAGGAGGTGGCTCTACACATCCGGAGGGCAAGATTAACCATCAACATACGGAAGAGTCAGTTCGTGATGACGGAGGTGAAGTATTTAGGTCACATCATTGGGCATGGCCATATCAAGACCGATCCGGACAAAACTCAAGCGATTGACGTTTTTCCATTACCCAAGACCCCCAAACAATTGCGCCGATTCTTAGGCTTATGCGGATGGTACCAGCGTTTTGTACGTGACTATGCCACCATTACCACTCCTTTGACCGACATGCTGCGTAAGGGACGTAAATTCGTCTGGGAAGAGCCCAGCTTGCGAGCCTTTGAAGAGCTAAAGAAGAGTCTGACTACAGCCCCCGTACTGCACAGCCCGGACTTTGACAAACCGTTCTCAATCCATTGTGACGCAAGTCAACATGGGGTGGGAGCAGTCTTAGTCCAGGTTGCACAAGACGGCGAGGAGAGACCTATAGCCTTCATGTCTCACAAGTTGAACCCAGCCCAGCGAAATTACACGGTCTCCGAGCAGGAATGTCTAGCTGCGGTGTTGGCAGTGAAACGCTTCCGAGCCTATGTGGAGGGACACACCTTTGAAATCGTTACGGACCACGCTTCTCTGAAATGGCTAATGAGCCAGACTGATCTCAACGGCAGATTGGCCAGGTGGGCACTGAAACTACAGGCATTTGACTTCACAATCCGCCACCGAAAAGGAAGCCAGCATGTAGTCCCCGACACCTTATCCAGAATGTTCGCCCCTGAAGGAGCCGAGTTGGTCCAAGAGGACGACAGCCCCCAATTGATCGATCTGGACCATCCTGCCTTCAAGTCAGCCAGCTACACCCAACTGATTCACACTATCCAGAATCAACTGTCCCAGCTTCCTGAACTGCGGTTGACGGATGGATTTATTTACAAGCGGATGGGACACGCATCCGGAGACCCCATACAAGAAGAAGAACAGTGGAAGTTGTGGGTGCCCGAAGAATTAACCACTGATCTTATCAGACGGGCCCATGACCACCCATCAAGTGCGCACGACGGTTACGGTCGTACACTTAGGCGGTTGAAAACCTGTTTCTTTTGGCCTAAGATGGCACAACAGATAAAAGCGTACGTAGCCTCCTGTGAGCTATGCAAGTGCACTAAAGTGCCTAACACCATTCTTCGGCCTCCCATGGGTAAGGTTGAGGTCCCCGAACGCGTGTTCCAGCGCTTGTACATTGATCTTATCGGTCCTTACCCTCGATCCGCTTCTGGTCACACGGGAGCTGTCGTGGTCCTGGACCAGCTCTCTAAATTCCCTATCATAGAACCACTGCGTAACATGCACACTGGACCTATAATCAGCTTTTTGGAGAACCGAGTCTTTCACATGTTTGGAGTTCCGGAGAAACTTGTCTCCGACAACGGGGTCCAGTTCACCTCCAGCAAGTTCCGAGACCTAATGTCCAAATACGGCATCATCCACCAACGAACCGCCGTCTATTCACCACAAGCCAACGCATCCGAACGACTGAACCGTACGCTCATAGCGGCCATTCGCGCCTATGTCCACCCGAATCAGAAGGACTGGGATCGCAAGTTGTCCGCCATCACTAGTGCTCTGCGCTCGTCGTACCACGCCACTACCGGCATTTCGCCGTATTTCGCATTGTTCGGCCAGTACATGATCTGTCACGGAAGCGCTTACCGGCTATTGCGGCAACTGAAATCGCTAGAGGACCCAATCGTGGTTCTGGAACCACACGAAAAGCTCCAACTTCTGCGAGATCAACTGCGGGAGAAGATTGAAGAAAGTAGACGGATGGGAGAGGAGCGGTACAGCTTGCGATCTCATCCTTCTGGCTTTAAGGCAGGCGACGAAATATATCGTCGAAACTTCCGGCAGAGCGATGCCACCCGACATTACAATGCCAAACTAGACAAGAAATTCGTGAAGTGTCGAGTCCTACAAGTAATAAGCCCCACCGGATACCTCATCGCGGACATGGCTGGTAAAACCCTGGAAATTTACCACGCAAAAGACCTTAGACGATGAAGTACAACTATTTCACACGCAAAACCTTGGCTTACCTAAATCTCTGCCTGTACGAAGACCTCCGAATAACACCCGACTCCCTGCTGTATAGCCACTATCGAGTCTTCACGAACATGGTTGTAGCCTATTCCTCGAAATCGACCTTCGACCCGCCACGGCCCTAACCAAGACCTTTTACATAGGAGGCGGGATCGTAATTACTTCGATTTTGGGGGGGGAATGTGTAATGTGACGCCTACGCCCGGGAATCGAAGTGATTCCGATCCCGAACCCTTGCACCCGGCCAGAAATGCAAGCGGACTTCATCTTTCGTGCGGATATCGTTGCGCAGAAAATATTTTTTTTTCTCGCCAGATATTTAGATCTGTGGATATAAACATTTGAAACATAATATTAATCAAAACCCCGACACATTTCGAGACATTTCCATCTGGGAATGCCCCCTCCACCGTGGCCATCGAAACACTATGTCACTGGCGACCAATGGAAATGCACACTGCCGCCATGTGGCGGTCCATTCCGCACATCTGTTTTGTCGGTGGTTGTCGGATTGACAGTCCGGCACCACGAGGAAAAGAAAACGGCGGGAAAATCTACGCCAATCATAGCGTACAATCGACGTCGACGACTTTGCATAATTTAAACAGTTTTCAACTCTCCTCTATAGTTTATTTATAATAGAGCGAATGTGTCATACACTCGCATTATACGTCGTAGTTTCTGCCCTTGATTATTGTGTGTGTGATTTTTCCCTGGTTGCAATCGCGGATTTGCGAGAGAGCACTTTCTTGTTCTGGCGACTGGACGAACGATTGATGATATTCCCGCTTCCAAAGATTTGGGTACACCGTTTGTAATTTATAAATATAAAAATGGAATATTTGTACCATTTCAGCAACTTTAATTTCATAACGTTACGCATTTTTTTCCTGTTCATAAACCATGGCAGAAGTTTGTGCTACGTGTTGCATGTACAAATCAAGAAGTCAGGTACCTGCGATATGATGGACGATCTTTTGTTTTATCGAACGTCCAACTGACGAGAGGTTCTTTCGGTCAAGGAGTTGTGGCTAGGCGCACTTTCGAAGATCATCATGATACATGTGTTGCAATGGAACGAAACAATGACCATCAGTATTCAAGACGCGGCCAAGCGCCTGGGCTGACACGGAGGCCGCCCCAACAGCCCGCGAAACCATCACACAACATGACGAGTTAATTCGACACATCAAGGAGGCTTGGAATCAGGTGATCGTTCCATTGTTTTGATTTTCCTCTCATTCCCAAATCAACCAATATATTGATGCATGTGTAATAAAAAACTAGTGTACTTTCGGACTCATTCGATCAAATCAATTAAAAACTACTGCAGCCGCGTCAAATCTTCAGCTTAAGTTAAAATTCACACAATTATGTAACTCTTAGTGAAATAAACCGGGAGTTATACATTAAAATCTAACCGTTAGCTGCTGGTAAGGCGCATTGCACTCGATTCCAATCGGACTAATCCCGAGTGAAAAATCGTGAATATTTCGCGCGTTTCTGTGCAATGCTTCTGTTTATTTTTCCATCGCTCGATGAACTTTAACTCTACATGGTGTGGGATTCGTTGAAGTATGATCAAGAAAAGTGCATGATTGGCGTCGTGAGTTTTATTGCATTGTGCATGTTTGCATTGAGCGGAACAAGTGCATGATAGCGCGGAAGAAATCGATTGCACTTGCACTGGCGCTCCCTAATGTCCCGTATTCATGGTGTGATATAGGAAAAGCAAAAGTCATGAAGGAAGAAGCCACGAGTGGAAACGAGAATTTGCCTCGCTCTCGTGGAATGTGTCACTCTCGCAAGTAAACTGTCAATTCATTTGGCTTCTTGGCGCTTATGTCAATTGGGAAACGTCAAAGAAAGTAAATCGAACGAAAATTGCATAGTGGCGTTGCGGTGGTGTAAATTGTCGCGTGAAAATTACAATTTACATTCATACGATGGCAAGTTAAGTTCGGGTAAATAGTTTGGCGCACTGTTGTGCACTAAATCTGAGAGAAAAGAAATATTTGTGCTTGCGTGTTGATAACTTTTTCTTCTAAGGAAGGTATATTACGCGGTGCCATTTGCGATTTTTAACAATCAAGTTCTCAAACACTACACTATTACTACACTACGTCTACACTACTAGCTATAACGCTTGTACACTTGCGAAAGATCCCTTGCATAAAAAAAAATACAAATACAGTTCTGCAACACTACACTACTAGCTATAACGCACAAATGCAGCAAAATCGTTTTGGTCGGCAGCTGTGACTATCTACCACGAAATTTTCCAATATTCGTCGTCTTATTATTTCTCGGAATGCGCTATTTGCCCGCTTGCGAGAGATCCCTTGCATAAAAAAATACATTGATTAGGTGTCTGTGTCCGGCCGGAGGAGAGTCCGGATACTGGGATGTCTTTTGTTCCAAAACCATAAAGAATAAATCGGGACTAAAAATTTCGGCCGCCCATGGGAGAGGTCCGCCTGAGGGAGCTGTCTGCGACTAGAACTTTCAGTGTATCTAGCCCATAGGAATTTGCATACTTTTACACATAAGGGTACATTTGCACCGTAATTTTTATATAATTAATTTTCATAACGAACACCTCTCTATGCCCTAAAATTTCTTTTCCGGGTAAAAAAAAAAGCCAGTGTGAGATCAAATCAGTATCTGGAAATAGTCTTATTAACTTTTCACCATCTGATGTTTACCCATTATTGCATTTGTGAAGCTTATTAATCCTTAAAATATTTAAATTAATTTTTTTAAATCTACTCCTTGAATAAGATCTAAATCACAATATTTAAAGCAACCTTCGTTCACATCAGTTTTGGGAAATTTGCCTAAAAAAAAAATTGCTTTGGATCTTTGGATCTTTCGTTAATAAAATATATATAATTGGCTCCAGAGGTGTAAACCCTAGAAAATACGACAATAGCTACCATACCACTTACAACTAAGTACATTTAATATTTTTACTTACTAAGTCAACATATCTAAAATACATATGTAAAAATTCTACAACGTACACAATTAGAAAGCGAAATAAAATTTCTTAGTATTTGATTATTTAACAACTGTTTGTCCCTCAAACTAAATAAATTTAACGCATACATATGTAATGAATTCTCAAAAACTAATCTGTACGGTGTAGCCAAGACTTTTTATATTAGGCACATGATAATTAATATTCTTCTATCTAATTATATATTCATATTTGTGTATTGTCTTAAATACATTTAGTCTTATCTCATGGTCAATTTTTATATAATAATTTTTTCGATATGAATAATTGAATACTTCAATCGCGAATGATGGGATTGGATAGAAATAAATTGTCTTTGAAAAACTTCCCAACGCCGATATGGCTGGCTAGGTCATCATTTCAATTTTTATTAGTCAATGGCAACTGATACTATTAAATAACAGCACTTCAGAAGCTACTAACACGTTTTGAAGTGCGATAAACGTTGTTTTCTGCTCATATAAAAATTGGCCATGATTCTATTATATTCAAGTAATATAAAAGCCAATGTATTTGAATTAATATTAATATTCGTAGAATAAATCATTCTTAATATTACATAAAATACACTGTAAGATTTGTACCATCTCCTATATGCTTTTTCATAAAAAGTCTCACTATGATCACAAATCTTTACGAGATGCTTACAAATCCGTTGCAAATAAAATTACCTATATGAAAAACAAAAATGTCAAAACAACTCGCTTAATACTTTCGATTTTATTAATTGCAAATAATTTTATTGTTATCTTATTTGGTACTATATTGAGTAGAATCTTTGCACTGAATTAAAATGAATTGCTAAACAGAACCACGACTTTCCTTTTCAGCGGTTCTTCTTTTTTTTCAGTGGGAAGAGAGAGTGCAGGGTAGGTATGCCGTCGCGAGGGTAGGGTTTCGCCAAATCCGCTGAGGTCGGTTTCGCGTCGCGCGCGGTACGCGGTACCTTTGTTGTTTTGTTATTTTATTTAGAGTAGTTTTCGTCGGGTTGAGTTAGAGTAGCATACTTTTCGGTACCGCGTCGAGACTTCGGAAACGTGAAATGAAAATTAGATTTTGTATTCTTAACTGGATGAATGAAGAAATACGGAGTAACGTAAAGTAGGTTTCTTCTCCGTATGGTTTGGTTTTGATAACGCGTTTTGAAAACGGGCATGTTCAGGTGGCTGAAAATATTGTAATTGAGCGTAACCCATTCGGAGACCCGCGACCGAAATCCTCTCCGAACTAGCTGGCCGACAAGCAGCCACCGCGTGAATGGGTTACGGTGCACGGATTGGTTGACCTGTTGGTACCATCCGTTGGCACTACTCAGACTTAACGTCTAGAACCGATGAGAGGTCGGTTCCGCGTTCGAACCTAAAAGGTGGAAAATCATTACATCATGAAGGGAGCGTTTTCGTTTTGTGAGCTGAATTGAAAACTAATCGTCAGCAGTCTTTGTTTAGCGGCCAAACCCAAAACGACCAAAAAGAATCAGTATGAAACCATTCGCTGACTCGTTGCTACAAAATTGGTAACATTCGACCGCCACCGCCTGATTCTAATTGGAAAGGTGGTTTCATTGGAATACAACAACATATTGAACATATTGGAAAACAACCTAAACAAGATTGTCATCAAATTTGGATATTCTTTAACAAATAAGCGTAATTGTTCCCTTAAAAATATACTGTTGCACAGTGTTTTAACCACAAATCATCTAAATTTTTTGCAACTGTATACAGAAATTGCCTCTAGTGTAAATCATACAGAAAAGTTTAGATTTGGTTGAAAATTTTGTGTATGGCCTTGTGCGGTGGCAATTCTATTGTTTCAATAATATTGGTTTTTGTCTTGAATTTTTAGAAGAACAACGATTTTTACAACTTGCTTCTACCATTCACGGAATAAGTGTGTAAAACTGCAGAATATTGCAAATGAATCAATAATCCTGGTATTTTTCAAGATAAATTTAAACTAGCCTCAATGATTCTACACAAAGAAAATTTGTATTCGCTCTATAACGAGCTCTCGTCGGAGGAAGATTGAGTAAGCACCCGTTTTTCTTTTAATGACTTAAATTGATTTTTTGTTTTATATTTGTTATGAATGGTAAAGTGAATTAAATTGCTGGACAAAAACGTTCATACTCTTCAGACATTTTGTTGTGAAGTCCGAGTTACAAAAACTCAGCCACTGTTTTAAATGCTCGATTTAAAACGCGTCGAACAACATCCATCGACTCTACTTTAAATAACGTAACTTCATTCTGAGGAAAAGAAACAAAAACAACCGCTAAAAAATACGCGCTTCTGAATATTACCGACGCGGTGCCCAAAATACTCTTCTTGAATTCAAAACCAAAAAAAATTTCCTCTTATAAAAACAATCAAATTCAAAATATGACACCGCGTACCAACTGCAACGTGGAACCAACCATTCGCGGATTACTGGAACAATACCATCTACGCGGCATACTCATCTCTCACCCGAATTATCCTGCTAGAAGAGAACGGGTTTACAGGAAAGGAAAGATGTGATTATAAATGCAGCAATTTATAATTAATATTTTGAAAACACTACAACTATATATTTTACATTACACGGCTCAATTTTTAAATATTTAGAGTATTTTCAGTGCACGATTTATTTCTGTTGTATAATTTCTCAGATTTTTACTTTAATGTGGTAAAAACGCTTCTTCGAGCATTACTAAATTTAGCAGACATTTCTCGAAATCTTATGAAAATTCGTGAAAAAAAATACAGCGAATTTATCCAGAAGTGATTAAAAGAGCGATTCGATTGCGGCTACTATTATCTTATAACTAACTAACATAGAATTGAAAAATTCAAGGCCATAGAAAATGCTATAACTAAATAAACATTTTCTGGTTAATGTCCTCCGCACTCTATACTTTTAACAATTTGGGTCGTAGTTCTCTCTGCCGTTAACATGGCTAATAAACATATTAATATATTATCCTATATTTTCGCCTTCAGCGTAATTTTCATCTTCAGTGCAAGAAATTATAGCTTAACCATTAGGTTACTGATATGAGATATTATATGCGTACTCTATAATGTTTAGTGGTTTTTCTTTCAGTCTCAAATGTACATTTTGGGAAAATTCTATTTTTTCACGTTTTTATTGTGCAACCCATTTTTATAGCAAACTATGCAATGGTGATAAATAATGATAACTCTAAAAAACAGTGTAAGTGAATGCAAAATATTGTAAAGTCGTCTCTTAATACCCCGTAACACCATAGCAATTATTTCATTTTTGTAACATTCAGGTACATCTTAATATTAGAAACAATAAAATGATACTTAACTTATAAAAATCTCATAAAAATTTGTAGTCTATTTCGATACATGAATCAAGTTTCTAATTATTAACATATTTCTTATGGTTTAGGTAGGTTTAAAATTGTTTATTGTCTTATTTGCTATTAAATACCAGGGGACAATTTAGGAAGGTTCGTTATCATTCTATTGATTAATTTAAAATACGAGTATGCTAACCTCACAACAAAATCTACAGAACCAACACCCCATCTGTTATGGACAGCATTTATGGTGAAGCATTCATATGTGTGTGATATGCCAGAAATTGCTATATACATATAGCTAGCATAATAAAGAAATGATATGACTAATTTAACAACTAGACAAACTACCAAAACCGAAGATAATTTCATTCCCTCAAATAGTCATACCCAATACAATGTAATGTATCAGAAAATAACTATACTTACATAATTAATGACTGGAAATAAAAAGATAAGGACACCTTTATTAATTTTCTTCTGTAGCCTTGATCCAAAGTTCAGCGTCGCACACTTAGGACGCTTAGTCAAACAATGATCATCTGTTGTTATATGTGTATTAAAGTAAAGAATGTTGTATCCAAAATGAGTATATCTTATTATCATTAAAGTTTCGTACATATCAAGAATACATTTTGTTGTATATATGGATTTTTGAAATCAATCGAAACTCACACGACTGTGTAATGAATTTTAATGCCCGTGTAGGACACGGGTGCCGATGGTCTGGCATAAGTGTCAGCGAGCTATAAACAACACCGAGCTCAGCTAACTAGCTTCGCTTAACGACCGCGTACGCGTGCTTGACGACTAGCATTTGCGGGATAATATGAGGCGGGTTCTTATCGAGCCACGAAGCTACACTACAAAATACTTATCACGCGTACTCTACTCTACAAGACGCACCGATCAATTTTTATTGTCTTTAGAAAAATTCTATTAGGTGTCAATTAAGCTACTCTACAGTAATTCAATATTTTTTTTGCCTCGTTAAAGTTAGCGGACACGGAGGCTTGAGACAAACGCGAACATTACACAAAAAGCAACCGTTACTTTCACCGAAGAAGGTCGTTGCATTACAAGGGGAATGTCAAACCTAAAGATGTTAAAGTTGCTGAAGTGAACCACTCATCTCTGCCTAAAGGATGGAAACTTGACGGATACAGTTTACTTTACACTAGTAAAACAATAAACTAAGCAGTTTCGACGGGGTGACCACCTTATCTCTTCAGGAGCAGCCACTCCTGATCACCACGGGGCTGCTCGACTGCTTATGTTTATTACAGGAATTGTAATGAATTTTAATGCCCGTGTAGGACACGGGTGCCGATGGTCTGTAATAAGTGTCAGCGAGCTATAAACAACACCGAGCTCAGCTAACTAGCTTCGCTTAACGACCGCGTACGCGTGCTTGACGACTAGCAGTTGCGGGATCATATGAGGCGGGTTCTTATCGAGCCACGAAGCTTCACTACAAAATACTTATCACGCGTACTCTACTCTACAAGACGCACCGATCAATTTTTATTGTCTTTAGAAAAATTCTATTAGGTGTCAATTAAGCTACTCTACAGTAATTCAATATTTTTTTTTGCCTCGTTAAAGTTAGCGGACACGGAGGCTTGAGACAAACGCGAACATTACACAAAAAGCAACCGTTACTTTCACCGAAGAAGGTCGTTGCATTACAAGGGGAATGTCAAACCTAAAGATGTTAAAGTTGCTGAAGTGAACCACTCATCTCTGCCTAAAGGATGGAAACTTGACGGATGCAGTTTACTTTACACTAGTAAAACAACAAACTAAGCAGTTTCGACGGGGTGACCACCTTATCTCTTCAGGAGCAGCCACTCCTGATCACCACGGGGCTGCTCGACTGCTTATGTTTATTACAACTGCCTTTTATTACACTGATCGAAACCACATTACCAAACCATCTCGCTTAAACACGTTTTAGAAGTTCTTCAACATACTTTTTGTATCCACCAAATCACTGCAATCCTGTCTTGCTTGCTTTCCACGCTCGTCCCGGTCATCTCTGTCTTCAGCTCCACACACTCTATCTCGCCCTTGCAAAACCAAAAACCAAATTACATCATCCGTTATAATCCGTCTCCTTTTCTTCTTGTCATTCGCACAGCTCATCGATTGCCAGTGCTATTCAACAGAGCATATACACTGAATAGCACATTCAGTGCTACCAAACTTTATGTCCGCATATAACAATAATAATAAATCGGCCTATATGGCGCCGAGCAAACATCACTACCAGCTACAACCCTTCATTGAAAACCCTAAAGGCCGTTCAATATTTAATTTTGTGAGTTCCGATCATATCACATTGTAGCAGTTATGCAAAATCGACCTACACATCATAATTAGAGTAATTAGGATACTTATCTGCACTCCTACCACAGTTTGAAGTTGTTCGCAGTCGGTAAAGATGATTTTTTTGTTTATTTACCCAATTGGCTGTCATAAAACTGAATTTTCTTAGCATGGTCTATAGCCCCTACGATGGTACCAAACAAAACCTGGCGATTCTTCAACCAAGATGTTTTTACAGTGGCGATGAACAATGGCTAGTTCTGCAATTAACCTTTTGCTGATTTTCTTTTTCCTCTACCACTTCCAACCGCTGGTCTCCTTGTAATGATTTTCTACTTTCAGATTGAACGCGGAACCGACCTCTCATCGGTTCTAGACGTTAAGTCTGAGTAGTGCCAACGGATGGTACCAACAGGTCAACCAATCCGTGCACCGTAACCCATTCACGCGGTGACTGCTTGTCGGCCAGCTAGTTCGGAGAGGATTTCGGTCGCGGGTCTCCGAATGGATTACGCTCAATTACAATATTTCAGTCACCTGAACTTGCCCGTTTTCCAAACGCGTCAACCATTACTCATCCAGAACGAGAAACCTACATTACGTTAATTCTGGATGCGATCTATCCACAGATCTCAAATAAAAAAAAAAAAACGCTACAAAATCCCATAGGCGCGTTACCGAATCACCGACGCGGTACCGAAAAATATGCTACTCGAACTTAAACCGACGAAAACTACTCTAATGAAATGACGAAACAATCAAAGGTACCGCGTACCGCGCGCGACGCGAAACCGACTTCAGCGGATTTGTCGAAACCCTACCCTCGCGACGGCATACTTACCATACACTCTCGGTTCCCACTGAAAAAGAACGAGTCACTGAAAAGGAAAGTCGTGTGTTATCTAGCAATTCATTTTTAATAATTATAAATATTGAACAATTTTAGATTTGCTATTTTTAGTATTTTTCGAAAAAAAAAAAAAACAATATTCCGTGCGTAACCTAAATTGGAAAAATAACATTTCTTCCACTAAAACCTTATACTAATTTTATTTCATTTATAAGGGTGACGCATCCTAAGGAATGAAACTAATCGTTAAACTAGAGCGATAAACACTAAAATAAAGTCAAAGTAGAGAAAGCTATGACAAATATGCTTGATTTAAAATTGTTTTCTCAAAACCTAAGCAGGAAGTAAATTTAATAACTAAGAACGCTTTGCAAAAACATTTGTGATACCTTTTCACCAAACAATTTATGCATCATACAAAATTATTCAAGGAACGAGTTATTTTCGAAAACAAACTTGCTAAAATAATTGCCCTTGATTGTGATTTTACAATATTTGTTTTTTTTTTTTTTTTTTTTGAAACAAGTTGAAATTATTAATTGTTTCACTCACGCTGGCTGACAAAATAACCGAATTTAGCGTAAACCGTCTCATTTAAATATTTTATCTACGAATGCTCAGCTTAGTTTATTCCAATTGATGGCATTCTAAAGCAAACACTACGAGACCACAATCATCTAATGGTTCCTTATAACTGGAATGTACGCATTATGCAAATGTTTAAATAAAGGTATATTTTAAAGATGCAACCATTGTATATCATTCTTTTCTTATCTAATCTTACAGGGAATGCAGGAATTGATACTGGAATATATTAGCAAACACATTAACTTGACGTCTATTTTACGTTTGAAAGGAGCATTTATCGTGGATGATTTTGAAGGATGTTAAGGAAGCTTTAATGAGAAAAGAAACAGCGAGAAAGTTTAATTTTCGAAAAAAAAACCATCAATCATTTAGTAAAAAGTATTCCAAAAATTTCAACAATTATAATTAATTAAAAATTTAAATATCTTTCATTTCCTTTCTCCCAATGGCCGCTGACGGTTTAAATTTTCCAAAATCAAATTTCGCATTTCAAAAACAACAACCATTTCAATATACGAAACCCTTTTGGAATTACACAAACTACTTCTCCCTCTACAACTTTTCTTTCAACCTCTAACCACCCATTTCCTAATCAACTAATCAACTAGTAAGGTCTATAAAATTAAATTAGTAACAACAATATTCTTTCGGTTATTGACTCTGTGGGATTTTTCCTTGCTGTACAATTAAAAATCGATCTTTAAAGATCATCATTTATCATTACAAACATTATTTCTAAATTTAACAAAAATTAGTTTCTAACTTTCTCTTTGAATTCTCAGCACAATATATGTCCGCGTTCCATACACCAAATACCTCAAAATACTTTTAACATTCCAACAATATTTAAGTAACAATTTTTTTAAAATGTTCTATCTCCTAAACTTTTCATTATTTTAGAATTATTCAAATATCCATTTGCGAATGTAACTTAAAATTAAATTAATGTGCATATATGTGTATGCATCAAGCATTGTACATGATAAAACAAGAAAAACAAAAAAATACCTCATTATTCCAGGTGATATTAAATTATATGTACTACATTTAACTTTGTATATATTATCAATATGTAGTAGTATGGTAATCAAGGTTATGTTTTATTGTGTTGTGTTAAATCGCAAATTTTTGTAAATACCTTGTTACACTCGTCGCAACGAATTTCGCCAGTCGGTGTTGTTTTTCATTTTCATCGTTTCCCTTCGGCTTTCTCTTGAGTGAAATGATGTTACTTTCTGTAACTATGATTGGTTTGAGTTTTGTTGGAGGCTCATCGGCAGTTGTTTTTTCCTCATTTTGCTTTTCTTCGGCTGCTTTTCGTCTCCGCATTTCCTTTTGTTTTTCTATTTCTAAACGATAAGCCCTTGTTTCTTCATCTTCTCCCTCCAATAGTTCCTTTTCTTTCAGACACCACACTAACTTTCTTATTGCTGTTACTGAACGAAGATATTGTCGATGACTGTTGATATCCCATGCCGCTGCTAAGCGCAGGTGCGTTTGGATTTAAATTTGATTTACTGATGTTTGAGTAAATGTTTCCACTGCCACCCATCCAACTCTCCAGTCCTTTCCAGGGCTGTACGTTTTTCTTGACCTTCAGGGGATTCCAACTGCCACACGTACAGTATCAATATCCGACATCGCCAAACACTTCGTTTGTCACTGCACTTCAAACCCGGCTTCAATTAATAACTAAAGCACACAATTATGACATGCCGGTCGTTTTTCAGTTTTCTCCTTGACCCACACCCGCCATGTGGCTGTCAAAATTCCCGGTTGTCACCTCGGACAAAACATCTGTGTGTGGAATGGCACGCCATATGGCGGCAATGTGCCTCTCCAGTTGTCGCCAGTGGCATAGTTTTCTCGATGGCCACGGTGGAGGGGCATTTCCAGATGGCTATGTCTCGAAATGTGCCGGTGTTTGGATTAATTCTATATTTCGAATATTTATATCCACGGATCTAAATATTTGGACAGAAAAAAAAATATTTTCTGCGCAACGATATCCGCACGACAGATGAAGTCCGCTGGCACTTCGAAGACATATCCATCTGGCCGGTTGCAAGGTTCGGGATCGGAATCACTTCGATTCCCGGGGGTAGGCGTCACATTACACATTCCCCCTCCCCAAAATCGAAGTAATTACGATCCCGTCTCCTATATAAAAGGTCTTGGTTAAGGCCGTGGCGGGTCGAAGGTCGGTTTCGAAGGATAGGCTACAACCATGTTCGTGAAGACTCGACAGTGACTATATAGTAGGGAGTCGGGTGTTATTCGGAGGTCTTCGTCTAGGCAAAGATTGGGGTACGCCAAGGTTTTTCGTGGGAAATAGTTGCACTTCATCGTCTAAGGTCTTTTGCGTGGTAAATTCCCAGGGTTTTACCAGTCATGTCCGCGATGAGGTATCTGGTGGGGCTTATTACTTGTAGGACTCGACACTTCACGAATTTCTTGTCTAGTTTGGCATTGTAATGTCGGGTGGCATCGCTCTGTCGGAAGTTTCGACGATATATTTCGTCGCCTGCCTTAAAGCCAGAAGGATGAGATCGCAAGTTGTACCGCTCCTCTCCCATCCGCCTACTTTCTTCAATCTTCTCCCGCAGTTGATCTCGCAGAAGTTGGAGCTTTTCATGCGGTTCCAGAACCACGATTGGGTCCTCTAGCGATTTCAGCTGCCGCAATAGCCGGTAAGCGCTCCCATGACAGATCATGTACTGGCCGAACACTGCGAAATACGGCGAAATGCCGGTAGTGGCGTGGTACGACGAGCGCAGCGCACTAGTGATGGCGGACAATTTGCGATCCCAGTCCTTCTGATTCGGGTGGACATAGGCGCGGATGGCCGCTATGAGCGTACGATTCAGTCGTTCGGATGCGTTGGCTTGTGGTGAATAGACGGCAGTTCGTTGGTGGATGATGCCGTATTTGGACATTAGGTCTCGGAACTTGCTGGAGGTGAACTGGACCCCATTGTCGGAGACAAGTTTCTCCGGAACTCCAAACATGTGAAAGACTCGGTTCTCCAAAAAGCTGATTATAGGTCCAGTGTGCATGTTACGTAGTGGTTCTATGATAGGGAATTTAGAGAGCTGGTCCAGGACCACGACAGCTCCCGTGTGACCAGAAGCAGATCGAGGGTAAGGACCGATAAGATCAATGTACAAGCGCTGGAACACGCGTTCGGGGACCTCAACCTTACCCATGGGTGGCCGAAGAATGGTGTTGGGCGCTTTAGTGCACTTGCATAGCTCACAGGAGGCTACGTACGCTTTTATCTGTTGTGCCATCTTAGGCCAAAAGAAACAGGTTTTCAACCGCCTAAGTGTACGACCGTAACCGCCGTGCGCACTTGATGGGTGGTCATGAGCCCGTCTGATAAGATCAGTGGTTAATTCTTCGGGCACCCACAACTTCCACTGTTCTTCTTCTTGTATGGGTTCTCCGGATGCGTGTCCCATCCGCTTATAAATAAATCCATCCGTCAACCGCAGTTCAGGCAGCTGGGGCTGTTGATTCTGGATAGTATGAATCAGTTGTGTGTAGGTTGCTGACTTGAAGGCAGGATGGTCCAGATCGATCAATTGGGGGCTGTCGTCCTCTTGGACCAACTCGGCTCCTTCAGGGGCGAACATTCTGGATAGGGTGTCGGGGACTACATGCTGGCTTCCTTTTCGGTGGCGGATTGTGAAGTCAAATGCCTGTAATTTCAGTGCCCACCTGGCCAATCTGCCGTTGAGATCAGTCTGGCTCATTAGCCATTTCAGAGAAGCGTGATCCGTAACGATTTCAAAGGTGTGTCCCTCCACATAGGCTCGGAAGCGTTTCACTGCCAACACCGCCGCTAAACATTCCTGCTCGGAGACCGTGTAATTTCGCTGGGCTGGGTTCAGCTTGTGAGACATGAAGGCTATAGGTCTCTCTTCGCCATCCTGTGCAACCTGGACTAAGACTGCGCCCACCCCATGTTGACTCGCGTCACAATGGATTGAGAACGGTTTGTCAAAGCCCGGGCTGTGCAGTACGGGGGCTGTAGTCAGACTCTTCTTTAGCTCTTCAAAGGCTCGCAAGCTGGGCTCTTCCCAGACGAATTTACGTCTCTTACGCAGCATGTCGGTCAAAGGAGTGGTAATGGTGGCATAGTCACGTACAAAACGCTGGTACCATCCGCATAAACCTAGGAATCGGCGTAACTGTTTGGTGGTCTTGGGTAGTGGAAAAACGTCAATCGCTTGAGTCTTTTCCGGATCGGTCTTGATATGGCTATGCCCAATGATGTGACCTAAATACTTCACCTCCGTCATCACGAACTGGCTCTTCCTTATGTTGATGGTTAATCTTGCCCTCCGGATGTGTAGAGCCACCTCCTGAAGCAGGTCGATGTGTTCATCAAAGGTCTCGGTTATAAGCAACAGATCGTCCAAGTAAACGAAAACTTGGTGCCGCAAATGAGGTGGTATCACCTTATCCATAAGGCGCGTCATTGTTTGGGGGGCATTACACAATCCGAATGGCATTGTCACGAATTGATATAGGGGCCGGCCTGGGACTGTGAAGGCTGTTTTCTCCTTTGAACCGGGGTCTAAAGGAATTTGCCAGAAGGCGTCCTTGAGGTCTAAGCTCGTGATGAAATGGGCTTTAGGCAATCGACTCAAAATGCCTTCGATCAACGGTAGAGGATATGCGTCCTTGACTGTGACGGCGTTCAAGCGTCTGGCATCTAGGCATAACCGGACCTTGTTCGGCTTGACCACTAAGGTGACTGGGGAAGCCCACGCGCTCTGTGATTCTTCGATTACGCCTAATGCTAGCATTCGATCCACTTCGGCATATAACGATTTTTCCTTCGCCGGAGATATGGCGAAATGTCTCTGTTTTATGGGTTTAGCATCCCCCACATCTATAGTGTGGAACACCAGGGCAGTCCGCCCGAGACCTTCCTTCTCGTGCGATGGAAAAGCCGATATAGCCGAGTCGAGACGCAGTTGCTGAGTTACATCCAGTGTATGCCGTAATAAGTTAGTGGGTTGAGATTGGTCCGGAACGGTGGTGACGGACTCCAGGGTCGAACCGGAAAATAGTGCCGGGGCCAAGTTAAATTTTCGAACGAAATCCACTCCTAGGTAAAGATTCTGGGTTAACTGAGGTATAATGAAAAATTCCATGGGTTTAGTTACTCCTTTAAAGGTGACATCCGTCATAATTTTTCCCACTACAGAGTGACGAGTTCCGTCCGCCATGCTTAACCAGGAGGTGAAATGACGGATTTGGTCCACGTGCTTTGCCAGTACCTCCCCTGCAAAATCGGCAGATATGCAATTCACACTGGCTTCCGTATCGACTAAGCCTGATACTCGTTTTTGCAGGAGGTGTACTGACGCATATGGCCGGACATCATCCCTCAATAATTCGTCTAAGTATATGTCCTTCAACACTTTCCTCGACTGCCTGACTTTTCTCCAGAAGCTCCGCATCCGACGCGTGGCTCGCTTGCTTCGCGGTGGGACATTTGTGGCCAACTCCTCATGGAAGATGCGCTGTCGAGTAGCCAAGTAATTCCGCAGCCTGACATGAAAAGGTTTTACATGCCAAGGAACTTTCGTCTCGCTATCATTTCCCTGCGCATTGGCCTCGGCGAAGGACGGCGTCGGTTGTGGAACTTCGGGAGAACTGTGTTTAGCGGTGCGAGTCAGCAGAGTTGGAGTCATGTTGGGAGCTTGGTCATAGCTAGGGATAGTGTCCAAATTGGTTCGTCCGGGGCTTAGGAGTGCCGACGGGTGGTCGCGGCACTCGGTGGCAAGTTTTTTCGTCCTTTGCAATTAGTACAGTCAGGTGCGTATGTGTCGGCCTTCCCGCATCGGTAGCAGAAAAGCGTCGGCTCCGCTGGACATGCATAGAACCGATGTCCCGGTTGTCGGCAGTTCCAACAGACCGTCGGGCTTGTAATTGCTTCAAGGGAGGGTCGATCAATCAAGGCTGGGTCCTCAAGCTCCGGTGGTGCTCCGCTCCTCGGTACTGGTACTGGATCAGCAAGCAGGTGGTCAGCTGCCATCAACTCCGCGGTGTGATGATTTCGGGGATTTGGTCCCGTTATGCGAGGTTGTGGACGGAAGGTACCACGCCGCTCATCCAAGTGTTCTTGTCTCCGGGCATGGAGGCGCAATCCCTGTATGGTGTTGATGGGAAAATGTAGAAGGCTGTTCTGGAGATCCCAGCGCATGTTCTCTCTGATAATTTCTACCAGTTCGTCCTCGGGCATGGTATTTCGCAAGCGAGTGCTCAATCTCACTATACTTGTGTAGTACTGGTCGAACGGTTCGTGAGCGCCTTGTTTCCGTTTCTTTATTTGCTCCCTTAGCTCTCTCTCAGTGAAGCCATCCTCAAATCGATTGCGGAAGGCTGCACTGAAAGAGTGCCAAGTGGGACGTGGCGTTGACTCTTTAAAGCTCCAGTACCAGTCGGCAGCGTCGCCGCTGAACAAAAGATGTGCATGCCGGAGGAAGGCCGAGGAATCACCTCCCAGGGTGCTGGATATCAACGCCTGAATCCGGAAAAGGAACCGGTCCGCCGATATCATATCGTTGAACCCTGTAAAGTTCAGGCGCCAACTCTCCATGATACGAGGCGTCGGGTCTCGAAAAAGTGCCAATGCGTTCCCGGGGGGAATCACATCCTCGATTGACCTGTTGTACTGAACTGCCTCGGGGGCTGGAGGTACCAACGGAGGTCCGGTACTGTGTCGCGGTCTGTATTCGGGAGCTCTGGGATCCATTCCCGAGTTCCTTGGAGGTGGGACCCATTGCTCGGATTGTCGGGAGTGGGGCATCGCCACACTGGGATTGGGCTCCCAGCCAAGCGGAGTTCTCACGCGGCTGGGTGGTTGGCTCAACGGGAGATTCTGGAGCTTTCCCTCCAGGTTGCCAATCCTCTCCGACATATCCCTCATCAACGCCACGAGGGTGTCAATGGAGTGGGCGGAAGGCATGGGTGTCACCTCGGACACGAGACTTGCGGCCGGAACTTCACCGCCTACGGCTCCTTGCAGGTCTAAGAGTGGTTGTGACTGTTCAGCCTCTGGAACTCCTTTCGCCACTGCTCCACGCGTTGGTAGGGGCGTTCCGCTCGATGGGTCGCCGGCATAAGGGACACAGCTCTGACGTGAGGAGGAGCTGTTGTACACAGGCACGATGGAATAGATGTCCACAATCCAATCGCACGCTGTGTACGCCCTCCACTACGTCTTCGAAGCAGATCCCACAGTTAGCTGGTTGGACTGTTTTAGATCGGGTCCACCGCTTATCTGGGGTCCGCTTCGTGGCCATTTTCGTTTTGCTTCTAAAAAAAAAGAGAAAAAATATATAAACTAGACTTATTCCTATTATAACCCTAATATATAAATGGACAAAACTTACTACTAATTAGTGGCCGATAGTGGCGAGCTATTGATACGTGGGAAGAAAAAAAATTATTTGATATACACTTTCCTTTTCAGTGGTCGACTCCTCCAATGGGAAAAGAGAGTGTGTGGTAATCTGCCGAAGAAAGGGTGCTTTCGGTCGATTTACGAAATTATATCCCCTAACCCTCATACATTACAGAAAAAAAACCGTCTCTAAACTACGTTAAAGTGACTCGACGAGACAAGTGGTAGAGCTACCGTAACGATTTTAGTACGCGGTCAAAATTCCCGACGCGTGGAAGCATTCCGGGCTTCGCAACTCCAGCATGCGCCACCGAACGTTGAACCGATACCACTCGTCTAACACGCATAAGAAATAGTTAGAATCCTTCCGCGACATAAAGGCAAGGTAGCCTTCTATTTTCTTGAGAGTCCATGCTGATAGGTAAACCCATCAGACTGGCAGTTCCATCAAGAAAATAGAAGGTCCTTACAGGGGTTAACCTGGGACAACACATCGGAAGGATTCTGTCGCGAAAAAAAAAAATCAAACAAAGGAGAGCGGAAGCTACAACTCACGTGAAGCGACTTCTAGTGTGTATCACACAATTCCACTGCTCCTGATAGTGGGACTCGAGTACCAAAGTACCTTACATCCTCCGTAAAGGACCAACTCGTCAGAAGACGCGAAGTTCTTTCCCCCTTAGGATGTTTTTGGCCCCACGTTGGGCGCCATTTGTAATGATTTTCTACTTTCAGATCGAACGCGGAACCGACCTCTCATCGGTTCTAGACGTTAAGTCTGAGTAGTGCCAACGGATGGTACCAACAGGTCAACCAATCCGTGCACCGTAACCCATTCACGCGGTGACTGCTTGTCGGCCAGCTAGTTCGGAGAGGATTTCGGTCGCGGGTCTCCGAATGGATTACGCTCAATTACAATATTTCAGTCACCTGAACTTGCCCGTTTTCCAAACGCGTCAACCATTACTCATCCAGAACGAGAAACCTACATTACGTTAATTCTGGATGCGATCTATCCACAGATCTCAAATAAAAAAAAAAAAACGCTACAAAATCCCATAGGCGCGTTACCGAATCACCGACGCGGTACCGAAAAATATGCTACTCGAACTTAAACCGACGAAAACTACTCTAATGAAATGACGAAACAATCAAAGGTACCGCGTACCGCGCGCGACGCGAAACCGACTTCAGCGGATTTGTCGAAACCCTACCCTCGCGACGGCATACTTATCATACACTCTCGGTTCCCACTGAAAAAGAACGAGTCACTGAAAAGGAAAGTCGTGTGTTATCTAGCAATTCATTTTTAATAATTATAAATATTGAACAATTTTAGATTTGCTATTTTTAGTATTTTTCGAAAAAAAAAAAAACAATATTCCGTGCGTAACCTAAATTGGAAAAATAACATTTCTTCCACTAAAACCTTATACTAATTTTATTTCATTTATAAGGGTGACGCATCCTAAGGAATGAAACTAATCGTTAAACTAGAGCGATAAACACTAAAATAAAGTCAAAGTAGAGAAAGCTATGACAAATATGCTTGATTTAAAATTGTTTTCTCAAAACCTAAGCAGGAAGTAAATTTAATAACTAAGAACGCTTTGCAAAAACATTTGTGATACCTTTTCACCAAACAATTTATGCATCATACAAAATTATTCAAGGAACGAGTTATTTTCGAAAACAAACTTGCTAAAATAATTGCCCTTGATTGTGATTTTACAATATTTGTTTTTTTTTTTTTTTTTTTTTGAAACAAGTTGAAATTATTAATTGTTTCACTCACGCTGGCTGACAAAATAACCGAATTTAGCGTAAACCGTCTCATTTAAATATTTTATCTACGAATGCTCAGCTTAGTTTATTCCAATTGATGGCATTCTAAAGCAAACACTACGAGACCACAATCATCTAATGGTTCCTTATAACTGGAATGTACGCATTATGCAAATGTTTAAATAAAGGTATATTTTAAAGATGCAACCATTGTATATCATTCTTTTCTTATCTAATCTTACAGGGAATGCAGGAATTGATACTGGAATATATTAGCAAACACATTAACTTGACGTCTATTTTACGTTTGAAAGGAGCATTTATCGTGGATGATTTTGAAGGATGTTAAGGAAGCTTTAATGAGAAAAGAAACAGCGAGAAAGTTTAATTTTCGAAAAAAAAACCATCAATCATTTAGTAAAAAGTATTCCAAAAATTTCAACAATTATAATTAATTAAAAATTTAAATATCTTTCATTTCCTTTCTCCCAATGGCCGCTGACGGTTTAAATTTTCCAAAATCAAATTTCGCATTTCAAAAACAACAACCATTTCAATATACGAAACCCTTTTGGAATTACACAAACTACTTCTCCCTCTACAACTTTTCTTTCAACCTCTAACCACCCATTTCCTAATCAACTAATCAACTAGTAAGGTCTATAAAATTAAATTAGTAACAACAATATTCTTTCGGTTATTGACTCTGTGGGATTTTTCCTTGCTGTACAATTAAAAATCGATCTTTAAAGATCATCATTTATCATTACAAACATTATTTCTAAATTTAACAAAAATTAGTTTCTAACTTTCTCTTTGAATTCTCAGCACAATATATGTCCGCGTTCCATACACCAAATACCTCAAAATACTTTTAACATTCCAACAATATTTAAGTAACAATTTTTTTAAAATGTTCTATCTCCTAAACTTTTCATTATTTTAGAATTATTCAAATATCCATTTGCGAATGTAACTTAAAATTAAATTAATGTGCATATATGTGTATGCATCAAGCATTGTACATGATAAAACAAGAAAAACAAAAAAATACCTCATTATTCCAGGTGATATTAAATTATATGTACTACATTTAACTTTGTATATATTATCAATATGTAGTAGTATGGTAATCAAGGTTATGTTTTATTGTGTTGTGTTAAATCGCAAATTTTTGTAAATACCTTGTTACACTCGTCGCAACGAATTTCGCCAGTCGGTGTTGTTTTTCATTTTCATCGTTTCCCTTCGGCTTTCTCTTGAGTGAAATGATGTTACTTTCTGTAACTATGATTGGTTTGAGTTTTGTTGGAGGCTCATCGGCAGTTGTTTTTTCCTCATTTTGCTTTTCTTTGGCTGCTTTTCGTCTCCGCATTTCCTTTTGTTTTTCTATTTCTAAACGATAAGCCCTTGTTTCTTCATCTTCTCCCTCCAATAGTTCCTTTTCTTTCAGACACCACACTAACTTTCTTATTGCTGTTACTGAACGAAGATATTGTCGATGACTGTTGATATCCCATGCCGCTGCTAAGCGCAGGTGCGTTTGGATTTAAATTTGATTTACTGATGTTTGAGTAAATGTTTCCACTGCCACCCATCCAACTCTCCAGTCCTTTCCAGGGCTGTACGTTTTTCTTGACCTTCAGGGGATTCCAACTGCCACACGTACAGTATCAATATCCGACATCGCCAAACACTTCGTTTGTCACTGCACTTCAAACCCGGCTTCAATTAATAACTAAAGCACACAATTATGACATGCCGGTCGTTTTTCAGTTTTCTCCTTGACCCACACCCGCCATGTGGCTGTCAAAATTCCCGGTTGTCACCTCGGACAAAACATCTGTGTGTGGAATGGCACGCCATATGGCGGCAATGTGCCTCTCCAGTTGTCGCCAGTGGCATAGTTTTCTCGATGGCCACGGTGGAGGGGCATTTCCAGATGGCTATGTCTCGAAATGTGCCGGTGTTTGGATTAATTCTATATTTCGAATATTTATATCCACGGATCTAAATATTTGGACAGAAAAAAAAAATATTTTCTGCGCAACGATATCCGCACGACAGATGAAGTCCGCTGGCACTTCGAGGACATATCCATCTGGCCGGTTGCAAGGGTTCGGGATCGGAATCACTTCGATTCCCGGGCGTAGGCGTCACATTACATCCTTATTCACAAGAGGTTTTTCATCCACTCGGCACGAAAGTTTCCTCACTGTCAGTGCGCCAGACACTAGTCTGTTTGCACCACAACGTGCATAATCTTCAATGATCAATGCATATAGCCATTGATTGCCTTGTATTCATTGAAGATTCCAGCATAAAAGTTGAACTACATGACCTTAAGAGGCCGGACGCGATATTAATGTACATAAACTCTGCGTTTATGTATTGAACTCACGGTATTATTGTGATGCTATTGTTATATTGAGCACAATGTAAAGTTAGAGGGCGAAAAACAGACGATAAATATCAGTCTTAAAAGTGATTTAACTTTATACTGTAATGAATCATGCGCCGCCGCTGGTGACCACTACCAACACACTTTGCTGCTAGGTGGCTTGTCATTGTACGTTGGTTGCGACCAGTGCACATCCCACGTCTATTTTGTCGTGGGATGCCAACAGAATTTGACAGCCACATGGAATTGAAGTGTGGAGGTAGTGGCCGCCACGCATAATGAGGTTATCTCGAGTTGGCCGGTCGCGATTTAAGATTCGCCGGGTGGTTTAATATAGTTAACCTATTAGAAACGAACTCGTCTCAGGTAATTACATCGTAAACTAGTGTCCATGAAAATCGCCAGGTTTTTTTATATTTACTTTCTTGTAGTGTATTGGATGCACACCTGTAGGCCGTTGGGATGACTTTATAATAGGCGCTTCAACGGAGCAACGTAACCTTATCATTCACACATCCAGCCTTACAAATCCGCTAAGGAATTCGAAGGCAAAATTCCGGTTCCCTTGATAGTGGGATATCGTCGATACAATCGTCATAAACTTCTACGAGTATAACACCATCCACAACGCCTAGGTTACCCTTGTTTGCAGGAACCACTAGTCAGTCATCGCTATCCACGCCAACTTCATCCTCAACGGAAACGTCCACACCTGATATGAGATCGTCAGCATCATCGCTGGCTAACAGTACTGCGTTTACACCATTAAAAAGTACCCAGGTCACGTCTACGTCGCTGCGGGACTCATTTAGTATGCAACGCCGGACCTAGGTAAGCATTCTGATGAAAACCCTAGCCAAATTGGTACTAAAGTAAATAAAATAATAAGATAGGCAGTGACAAACGAGAATAAGGGAGAAAATTTGCCAAAAGTTTTGCACGAAGCACTGAATAGTTTCGATCTCTACAACGGGAATCCGAACAAGGATAAATAATTTAAATGTATAATTACTAAAATTTTATCTAGAACTAATCAAAAAGAAGAAGACTAGCAAATGCATATGCGGTACAGAATATTGTCGCGTGTTATTGGTTCGCGGCCTATAATTTTAACGTTCCGGGAAAGTGAAAACGCAATGTCTTTTAATTTGAGTTAAAAGAGTTTATTTAATAAAATGCACAATAATCGGTTAACACTTTCACTAATTTTAATTTTCACTATTAAGATTCTAACACTTGTCCATAAATTTATTATCGCAATTGTTCTAAATCACTTCACTATTACGAAACACACTTTTCTTTCGCACTTCTTGTCGCGGTTGAATGAATGATGATCCCCCCATTCATTCAGCTCGCCTTTATATAGGGTCTCTACCTATTCACACCTATTCACCCATTTCTCGTTTATTGGCGAATGTTCTACCGAGAGGTACCTGGTAGATTCGAGCAAATTCATGAATGGAGTGACGTCACTTGCAGATGTTGATCATGCTTGTTGGGTTCTCGTGGTTTCGAGTGAATTCGTGTTCTTCATTGTTGTGAAAACAATTGCGACAGTAGCTCGCAGAATTATTTGTACATGTAACACTACCCCCACCTCAGTTCTTTTCGCCCCGAAAAGATGTGTCGCCAGTTGTAGTCAATTCTCCCTGGATGTAATATGGGGCAAGACGGTCCAGATGCACGATTTTCATTTTGGCTGTCGGTTTGCGGTGTTCCTGTATGCGATATACGACGTCGTTGATTCGCTTTGTGACTCGGTATGGTCCCTCCCAGTTATGTTGCAACTTTGGAGACCTACCCTTTCGCCGTTGCGGGTTATATAGCCACACCAAGTCATCTTGCTGGAAGCCAGTAGAATTAGCCTTTAGATCATACCTGGTCTTCATGCGGTCAATAGCCGATTCAAGGTGTTTTCGCACTGTCCAATGTATCTGGTTCAACCGTTGTCTTAGATCACTTGCGTACTCCGAGATCGTTTGGGGTTTCTCAGGGGGTGTTCCAAACTTTATATCAGCTGGCAGACGAATAGTCTTTCCAAAAATGACTTTGGCTGGGGCTTGGCCCGTCGATGCATGTTCGGCAGCTCTGTACGCCATCAAAAATAGTGGGATATGTCGGTCCCAGTCCCTTTGGTTCTCGTCAACCATCTTGGCAAGGTGTTTATTGAGCGTGCCGTTGAAACGTTCGACCATTCCATCGGATTGGGGATGCAGCGGTGTTGTCCTCGTTTTCCGTATTCCGAGCAGCTCGCACATTTCGCCAAAAACTAGTGACTCAAAGTTTCGGCCTTGATCTGAATGTAATTCGCAAGGTACGCCATACCTACTGACCCAATTTAACACTAGCTGTTCAGCTACGGTAGTTGCTTCCTGGTTGGGAATGGGGTAGACCTCGGGCCACTTGCTGAAATAATCGGCTACAACCAGCGTATATCGATTTCCCCAATCGGATTCAGGAAAGGGTCCTGCGATGTCAACAGCAATCCTTTCGAATGGCACGCCTACGTTATAGGTTTGCATTTGTCCTCTCAGTCGTCGCTTTGGGCCTTTGACGGAAGCGCAAATAGTGCATCTGCGACACCAGTCCTCTACGTCTTCTCGAGCGTGGAGCCAGTAAAACCGTTCCCGCAATTTCGCTAAAGTCTTGTTAACACCAAGGTGGCTTCCCGAGGATCCTTCATGCATTTCCTTAACCACATCGTGGATTCGGCTTTTGGGAAGTATAGTTTGCATCCTATAGGAGCTGCCATCGCTTGAGTACGCCACCCTCCACCTGAAGGGAGTTCCATTGTGCCCAATAGCTTTTCAGGGTTGCGCCATGCATTGAAACGTCTTTCCACTCAGGTCGCCCAGTCGTCTCCTTCCATACGAGCAATGGTCCGATGTCTTCATCGGCTAACTGGGCGTTTCGAATCTCCTCCGATGACCAACCTTCATCGAATTCCGCCATTATCAATCGCAGATCAACGAGCGGTTCCTTTTCCTCAATCCGTCGGCAATGCTTGCAGTTAGCTGGACATGGACGGCGGGATAGGGCGTCAGCATTTCCATGAACTCCGCCCTTCCGATGAACAATTTCGTAGTCGTATGACTGCAATCTTTCGATCCATCTCGCAACTTGTCCCTCGGGGTTTTTGAAGTTGAGCAACCATCTCAGTGATGCATGGTCCATTCGAAGAACAAATTTCTGGCCATATAGATACTTGTGGAACTGCTTGGTGGCCTCTATTATAGCCAATAGCTCCTTCCTGGTCACACAGTAATTCCTCTCACTTTTTGAGAGAACTCGACTGTAATAAGAGAGGACTCTTTCTTCGCCATTGATCTGCTGGGAGAGTATAGCTCCAATACCGCCGTTGCTTGCATCGGTGTCAACTACAAACATTTTTCCGGGTTTCGGATATGCCAGCACGGGTGATTCACACAGCTTTTCCTTCAGGGTCTCAAAGGCTGTCTGGCATTGTTCATTCCAGACATACGGACGATTTTTCTCGGTTAGCTGATGGAGACACTTAGCTATTTTGGCAAAGTCTTTGACGAATCTTCGATAGTAGGTCGCCAGACCCAGAAAACTTCGTAGTTGGCGCTTGTTGTTTGGTGTTGGCCAGCTTTTCACGGCTTCAATTTTCTCAGGGTCTGTTTTGACCCCTTCTGCTGATACGACGTGTCCCAGGTATTTTACTTCATCTGCGAAAAGAGTACACTTCTCGGGACTAAGTTTCAAATTAGCCAGTCGCAATCGGGAGAAAACCTCTTCTAAGTTCCGCACATGCTCTTCGAACCTCTTCTAAGTTCCGCACATGCTCTTCGAACGTTCTACCGATGATGATGATGTCATCTAGGTATACCAAGCAGGTTTTCCAGGTTAGACCACGTAGCACATATTCCATCAAGCGTTCGAAAGTGGCTGGAGCATTGCAAAGCCCAAATGGCATCACAACAAATTGCCACAATCCGGTCCCAACTGAAAATGCGGTCTTCTCTCGGTCCTTCTTGTCAATTCTACCTGCCAGTAGCCACTCTTGAGATCGAGTGTAGAAAACCATTTTGCGTCGGCTAAAGTGTCCATGATGTCATCGATGCGTGGGAGTGGGTAACTATCTTTCTTAGTGACGTCGTTAAGCTGCCTATAGTCGACACAAAAGCGAGTGCTACCATCCTTTTTCTTGACTAGAACTACAGGCGCGGCCCATGGACTGACAGAAGGTTCAATAACGCCTTGTTTTTCCATGTCCGAGATCAGCGCGCTCACTTCTCCTTGTTTGGCTATACGGAGACGTCTCGGTGCTTGTCGAATCGGCTTGGCTCCCTGTGTATCTATGACGTGAGTTACCATACTCGTTCGGCCTTGGTCATCCGGGCTTGTTGAGAAGATGTCACTGTACTTGGTGACCAGATGAGAGGCTCGTTTGAATAGCTGCACTGGCAATTTGACCTGCTTCAATATTGCAGACGTGGATTCCCGGGCTTTGTCTGTGTCTTGCCTCCTTTTCCAATGATGGTCGTGAGTAGCTTCCAAAGAGGTGATGGTGGAAACAGGCTGGCAGCTGCCGATGACTTCTCCCGCTTTCATGCTCGTAGTTGAGTCTGCGGTATTAAGGACTCTAACCGGCACATATCCGTTCCTTAAAGATCTTACAAGGCATCGTCCTACAATCAAACTGCGTAATGCGGACGTCTTCGTTGGCTCTATCAGATAAGATCGGTGGTCTCCAGAATCACCATCAAGCTTGGCCCATACAATGCTTTCGGAAGAATTCGGTACATCCGTGTCAGTACATACCACTACATTCATCTTGGGAATTTGGACGCTGGGATCCTCCATCAGTACTTCTACATTCTGCCATTTCAATACACGTTTGCCCAAATCCAACGTGATTCCATGTGGTCGCAGAAAATCCATTCTGAGAATGCAGTCATCCATAATGTTCGCGACCAGAAAATTATGTCGGAACACAAGGTCTCCCAACTGTATCTGGAGGTTGACCTGTCCATGAACAGGTGCAGTTTCTCCCGTAGCTGTCCGTAGTGAGAAAATTCTGCCCTTGTGAAGTTGTTGCTGTCTAACTAGGTCTGGTCGGATAATCGATCGGGTTGCACCAGTGTCGATTGTTATGGTGCAGTGTTCTCCGTCAACTTGACCCGGAAGGCATAAGTCCGCTTCTCCACGATGTAGTCTTGACACGATGATGGTGGTGCTGGGGACGTCGATCCTCCTAGCCAACCTCTGCCCCACGAAGTTGGCTCTTACATGTTTCCCGACCCCTCTGTTTGAAGGGCTTCCATTCTGGGCTCCTGACTCGGTCTAGATCTCCTCCTAGCTGTACACCCTGGACAATAGCTCGGTTTTCTTCGCTTCTTGCAGTCTCTTTGCAGGTGCCCCTTCTCTCCGCAATTCCAGCATCTGGGCGCACCATTTACATGCGGATCTCGCTCAATTTCCACACGCTCACACCTGCATTCGTCTGTCACTACCTCACGAACCCGGGCAGTGGTACGAGTCAAATTTTTCGCTGCCTCAAAGTTCAGACTATAAGCCAATGCGTCCTTAACCGTTTGCTTTTGAGCTAAACGCACGGCTTGTTGCAATTCCGGGTCCTTTAGTGCGCTGATGAATGCTTCTGTCGCTGCATCATCTCGATGTTCTGGGTCGTAGGCTGGATAAGCCAAAAGTGCTAGTCGCTCAATGTCTTGGACTAGCTGCTGTAGGGTTTCACCAGACTTCTGCACCCGATGCCTTAGCTGTGACCGATAAATCTGCTTTAGATGATCATCTCCATAACGCATGTCGAGCGCATTCATTATAGCATTCGAGTTTGAGTGCGATTCAACGGGGATCGTCTGCAACAGCTCGGCAGCTGGGCCTCTTAGAGCAAGAATCAATGCAGTTGCTCGTTCCTGCTCATTCCAGTGATTTATGCGAGCGGCTGCTTCGAACTGGGTTTTGTAAATAGTCCAGACCGTTTGCCCATCGAATATTGGTGCTTGCACATTTCTAGATGAGCTTTGCGCTGCGGTTATAATTGGGGCTGGTGAGGCGATTACTCCTGCCTTCGCTGCTTCCAAGTCCTTTTTCACTTTTTCCATCTCATGGTTGACCTGGCTGATCTCAAGGTTGATTCTCTCCTCGACCTGGTATACCTTCTCCTCGACGCATTTGATTTGGTTGTTGAGACTACTGAGCTCCGCTTTTATTTCGGTTGACTGTTTTTCCAGCTTCTGTGTGATGTCCGCCTTGATTTCGAGCGCTTGTTGGTCTAGCTTCGCTGATTGTTCATTTAGCTTCGCAGCTAAACTGGATGTCTGTTCATTTAGCTGCGCTGATTGTTCACTAAGCTTCGCTGATTGTTCATTTAGCTTCACAGCTAAGCTGGATGTCTGTTCATTTAGCTGCGCTGATTGTTCATTTAGCTGCGCTGATTGTTCATTTAGCTGCGCTGATTGTTCATTTAGCTTCACAGTTAAATTGGATGACTGTTGTCGCTGCTCTTGCTGCATCAGCATCAACATTTGCATCAGCACATTTTCTGGTTCCTTTGGTTTTGGTGTTTCGGCTTCACCACCTTCTGCGCCTCTTTTTGCAGCTGAGAGCTCACCCGAATCCAGATTCCCGCCTTCCGACTCGATCGCATCACGCAAGCGTGCAATCAGTATGGCCTTTGTACCTTGTGTAGCCAGATTTCTTTGTTCCAACTCCTCTTTGAGCTCCGATATGCTCAATTGATTAATTTTTAGGTGTAAATTTCCTGGCATTTTTATTGTATATTTTAATCTCACTTCTCGACACCACTGTCGCGTGTTATTGGTTCGCGGCCTATAATTTTAACGTTCCGGGAAAGTGAAAACGCAATGTCTTTTAATTTGAGTTAAAAGAGTTTATTTAATAAAATGCACAATAATCGGTTAACACTTTCACTAATTTTAATTTTCACTATTAAGATTCTAACACTTGTCCATAAATTTATTATCGCAATTGTCTTCTAAATCACTTCACTATTAAGAAACACACTTTTCTTTCGCACTTCTTGTCGCGGTTGAATGAATGATGATCCCCCCATTCATTCAGCTCGCCTTTATATAGGGTCTCTACCTATTCACACCTATTCACCCATTTCTCGTTTATTGGCGAATGTTCTACCGAGAGGTACCTGGTAGATTCGAGCAAATTCATGAATGGAGTGACGTCACTTGCAGATGTTGATCATGCTTGTTGGGTTCTCGTGGTTTCGAGTGAATTCGTGTTCTTCATTGTTGTGAAAACAATTGCGACAGTAGCTCGCAGAATTATTTGTACATGTAACAATATATTATGCAGAGAATTTTACTGAAATATTGAATTGAATGATAACATGCAAATTTTTAACTAAAGTGCGGTCGTTATTTGGTTATGAACATCATGCAATCCAATTTATTCGTGTCATGTTTTGTTTTGTAGTCAATTTATTCCTAATACTTTCTCTTTTAGAATTAATTTAGTGAGAGTTTTTTTACTTTATTCGTTTACATTATCTTTCGATAATTTTAGCCGTTATATTAAAAGTATATGCTAAACTTTCATACTATATATGTAGCATGATATATGCATTGATGTGTATCGTTACGTGTGAATGGATGTAACTTGCAAGTTGGATTCCTGATTGTGTACGTTTATGTGCATATGCGACCTTTGATTATTGAAGATATTTTTTCTTCTTAAAAGTGATGAATCGATAAGAGAGCTAGAACTTAACCTGTTAATATTGTGATAACGATATAACGACGCACCTGTTATAGACGAGGGCTAGGTTTGTTTGTTTTCCTCCTCAAAATATTTTTAAAAAGAGAATTGAGAAGTTGTCGGATTAGAGTTAAGCCATACATATTGCTATTAACATCTTTATAATGTTGATCCGATGACAAGATTGATTTGAATGATCAAAGAAGAGAATTAATTAATTGATGAAAAATAATTTGATACTTTTTTTATAAATTTAGATGAAAAACAAAAAGAAAAAAAAATCTTACGAATCACAATAAAAATCCTAATAATTTCATTTATAATATTGATTTCAATTAATCAAAATTATCAACAAACGAAATATGTAGACTGTACATGTAAAACATTACAATGAATTACGCCATATTTTCGAAAATTGAATCGGCAATTTTATATTTTTTGAGAAATTTCATTTGACTCATTTTTATGAATGAACGTGTCTATTTATTGATCATTCTTCTAAATTTAATCTACAAATCGTATTCTTAATATTGAAAGATTTAATGTTGCTTTTACTTCCTTGAAACATTAATTCAATTAGTACGAATCGAACTGTTTCGTGCCATAAAGCATTGTTACATAATATTATTGCAAGGCAGCATTTAAATGGCAACCTTTAACTTATAATTTCATTATAATTTATACTACGCTGCCTGAATTAAAATTTACACGCATTTAAAATGTATTATTATCTTTTTTCCCATGCGATCCTCCTAAGAACTAAATCATGTTCTTTAAATATGGCTTTCACCGTAAGTTATTTGTATAATATCTAGTATGAAGTGTCGTAAGAAAAAGAAAAAAAACCAAAATAAAAAAGTAATGTACTTATCAAAATCGGGAAATCCAACACAAGGAGAATAGTATATGTCACATAGAATTATCGAAGGTTCCTAGATTCCGTAACGTTTTCAGAAAAATCTAAAGATATAAAACGTTCCAGAAAATATCTACTAATATGTGGATGTTTTTTTTTCTTTAAACAATACACCACACTACACACGACAATAAGCAAACAAATGAAAAATTAAGAAAGCCCATATTTATGTTCTTCTTTGATTTAGGCATATAATTTATAATGCTTTTGTATTTAACAAAACGAAAGGAAAGAATTCATTCGTCAATATTTAGTCAAAAATGAAAACGCACAGTTTATACAAAAACGTCTCAAACAACTTGAAAATTATGTTATGAATATAGCTGCTGATTTCAATATTTACCCCTTAGTTTAGTGGTTATATCAAGTCTAACTTATATAGAAATGATTTCATTTGGATAATTGATTAATTATAATCTTAATAATTTGATTGATTTTCAGCAGGTATAAAATTATTATCTGTTTAAGAAAAAAATACTGAATAAAAACATGGACTTAATATTCAAATACCAGAAGATTTGCAATTAATTTAATTCCCTAAGAAAAATTTAAACTGTTTAATTTCCATAAAAAAATAAAACATTCAGCTAATGATTTAACATCTTAAATATTCGCGTCTGAAGGATCGACAAATTTATAAACACATGAAATGCTTAAAGATAAAAAAAACTGTCATTGCGAAAAAAACTAGAAAGACAATTATAGGCTCGCATGATAAAAAAAAATTATTGAAATGAACCCTACCAAAAAAAATATAAATTGTGCTGATTCCATACGAATGTATACTTAATACCAAATTTAGTTTAGTTTGAATTAATATAATTTGTTTTTTTTTTAAATTTCTTGAATTAGGAATGTATTTCTATAATTTAAAATTAAATAATAATATGAATTGCTAACGAAAAACACGACTTTCCTTTCCAGTGGTTCTTCTTTTCAGCGGGAAATGAGGTGCAGGGTAGGTATGCCGTCGCGAGGTTAGGGTTTGAGAAAATCCGCTGAGGTCGGTTTCGCGTTGCGCGCGGTACCTTAGTTGATTTTGATTTTTCTTTAGCGTAGCTTTTTTCGGAATTACGTTAACGTAGTATACTTTTCGGTACCGCGTCGGAAACTCGGGAACGCGAAGTAAAAATTAGATTTTGTTCTTTGACTGATTGATGAAGAAATACGGAGTAACGTAAAATAGGTTTCCTCTCCGTATGGTTTTGGTTTGTGACGAGTTTGAAAACGGGCATGTATTGGTGGCTGAATATTGTAAATGAGCGTAACCCATTCGGAGACCCGCGACCGAAATCCTCTCCGATCTAGCTGGCCGACAAGCAGCCACCACGTGAATGGGTTACGGTGCACGGATTGGTTGTCCGGTTGGTACCATCCGTTGGCACTACTCAGACTTGACGTCTAGAACCGATGAGAGGTCGGTTCCTCGTTCGGACGTAGACATAAAATCATTACAATACCTTAATGGAATTGAAACGATACACTATGATAACTGTTTTGAAGTAATAATTAAGAGAGCACCATATGACTTTCGCATAGGCGAGCACTATAAATCGTCGCAGGTTTCCACGATATTGCATGGACGCAAAGCTTGTCCGGCACTTCCTAATCACTTCTCAAAGTACGCAAAATCGCGAATTTCAGTTGCTTAACTCGTAACAACAAGCAAACACACGACCGCCATACAATTCACTTTTAACTCACGTCCCGGCGCAGTCACCGTGAGCTGTCAGTTTTCTTTTTAGTTCGCTCAACAGCCGTTGACATCAGTGGCGTAGAGTATAGAGATTTGTTGGTTTTCGTTTAGTTCGCTCAACACCCGTTGACGTCAGTGGCGTAGGGTGTAGAGATCTGTCACACAACCTTATCAGCTGGTTGGGACATTTTAATAAAGAGGTAACAGATCTCGGTGGAATATCGATCCGCGGGATCGAGATTATCACAGTTCATGCGAATTATGTTTGCATGAGAATGGATCTTGATCCGGATGGGGCGTGCGAGGGGCAACGCTTCCAACTGGATGCCCTGCTCTTATTTGGGGGCCATAAGTCATTCTCAAGTATCGATGTTTTTTCGCCAGACTCAGTTTGTCGTTTGCTTTGACAATTTTCTCCTTTATTAAGTTACCTCGGCCTCGACACCATCAGACTGAGTCGTGTTATCCACTTATTCGCGAAATTTTTTTTGTAGTGGGCCCTTGTGGCCCACGGCACCACAAGCTAGCCCGCCAGCGCATTCACGCGTTCTCAGACAAGGCCAATCGTTTATATGAAGTTATATGGAGAAATCTGGAAGTGCCGACGAAAATTCGAGTTTTTTTACGGTTTCGAGACAGATTTCAATTTTGAAATCCAGATGGTCCGTGAAGAACATCCTTGCGCTTCTTCTGAAGTGAATTTCGTTTCATTTCATGCATCCGTTAATGTTTTATTGATGTTTAAAGTTAAAAGAATAGGAATTTGTGAACTTCCTCATGCTAGCTGTCAGTAGAAGGAGTTGAAAGTGTGCTTCATTTGGTTGATCTAAATGGTGTATATGTACAGCGGGCAGTGCAAGGTGAACTTTTACCATGCAAGATATGTGATTTGTACCTTTTTCATGTGAATTATCAAATATATTACGCCATATAAACATTTAAATTGTGCCGAAGTAGATAAATAGCTCATTCCAGCTGGCGACAAGTAGGCTGACTACTACAAATGCAAAGCCGTAGTAGGGCTTTGGTTGTTATAATTAAGTTGGTGTTGTTGAAAAGCCTTCTCTTCCTATACGTCTACAATATTTATCGACGATTTCTGGACTATGACCTTCCCTCGTTGACTTTGTTAAAATTATACCTTAAGAATGTCCACCACTTAATCCGTTCATTCTACAGGAATGAAGTCAGCAACCAATGGGTGAAGATGCTGAGGGATATTAGCCCATATGGACCTAGATAGTGTCTTCACAAAAATAAATAGCATATTTCGTAAAAAGTCTCGATTGAAGATTTCCAATCTTAAAGTTGCTAGCAATGAGATAAATGTAGATAAGGCTGGTATCGATTTTAATGATACGACTCCAAATACAGATGAAAATAAGATTATTTGTGATGGATTATAAAAGCTTGCCCTGGTTGGAGCTACTTTTGAATTGATCCACCTATCAAACCATGAGAGAGGGACACGAATACTTTCAGAAGTCGTTGAATCAAAAGTTTCCGATTTCAAATCAAGCCTGTGTGGTGAATCCATTCTTCAATTCAATCAAATACAGACCTCTGACCTCATCTTATGTCTCATATTTGGCAAAATACATAACAAGAAATCTTGTGGTATTGACGGTATTCCCAACATAGTACAACGACATTTGCCTGAGGCTGCCACTAGAACAATTGTTCAACAATATGTTGAACAATTCATATTTCCCAAATGAGTGGAAAAACTCCGCCGTAGACGGTCCCAACCCCGGTTGAGGAAGGAGGAGGATCCCCTTGATTCCCTTACCCACAGTTTCCATGGCTCATCCTAAAACCCACGAACAAATGGTATTAAATTGTCTCGGGGTCGCACATTGGGTTTATTGGTTCCCCAATGATGGGAAACTAAATGCAGAGATATGCCAATAGCTGCAAATACACCTACAGCTCTGCTACTAAATTCTACGAGCACCTCGTTTATGTTGGCATAAGTTGGTGAAGGCGAGTCTTCCGCGCCTGATAACGGAATCAACGTAATAACCATGCTGGCAGAATGGAGGTTGGGTTATGGGCTAACTCTCTGTCCCTGGAAAACCCTATATTATTTCGAAACCGGCAAGCCTTGGAATGGATTGGGCCTAGAGTACCGACCTCCCAACCGAAAAAGGCACATGGCATTGGATCCTGGAATGTCAGATCACTGAAATAACCTGGCACTGTTAAAGATCTTTTACAACAGACCAGCCAATATAAATTGAACATACTGGCAATCCAGGAATGAGGTGGACTGGAAGTGATATTAAAGATAAAAGATCGCACATAATATTCAAAAGTGGGATCCTGCTGGAAAGCAAAAATTCGGAGTATTCTTCATTGTGGATAGGGAGTTCAAATCGCATTTTATTTATTTTAAGGCAGTCGATGAACGGTTGTGTGCGATCCGTATAAAAGCGAAACTGTTTAAAATCTGGCAGATAAATGAACACACCCTGACCGAAGAAAAGGACGAAGAAACGAAGCAAACGTTCTACAATCACCTGAAAAGACTAGTCGACTCATTACCTACAAACGACACAAAAATAATTCTGGGTGATTTCAACTGTAGGTCTGGTAATGAGGTATCTCACAGAGGAACGACTGGAGAATATAGCCTCCAAGATGAAACGAACGGCCAGCGCCTGATTGATTTTTCATGAAGCAGAAATCTATTCATACGTTCGACTTGCTTCCTGCATCGACGCATACATAAAATGTCCTGGATGCCACCGGATGGCAACACACAAAACCAAATCTACTATATTCTGATCCAACAACGTTGGCCCCCGAGCCTATTTGACGTCCGTACATACCAAGGTGCCAATTTTAACTCGTATCATGACCTGATAAAATCTACCTATCGCTGTCGTATGTCAAAACCGTATTCGGCGAAGACCAGCTTTCTACAAAAATTTGATATCGAAAGGCTCCAAACGGTGTATGTGGCAAAATATTCCATGGACACCCTTGACGACCAGTTAACTCCCATCTTATCAGACGCATTGCTGAAAACAACCAACGAGCTTTGGGTGAAAGTGAAAGCGACAATTAAGACCGTGGCAGAACAGACAATCGGACATCAAGCCCGGCTCAAAAGAAATGATTGGTTTGATGATGATTTCCAGAATGCGTTAGACAGAAAGATTCAGATGTTCAAGCAATATTTAAGTAGGAAAACCAGGACGAAGAGAGAGGATTTTGAAAATATCAAGCATACAAAGTAGAGAAAAGCCTAAAATGTGGTTATCAGCCTAAGACCACGTTGTGCCATTATGAAAATAGGATTAAAGAAAGATGGGCAGTCCTCCATACAGTTTCAGAACACCGGAGCTTGGAGATATTCCCGAAGAGCTTCGCCCCACCAACTCTGAATGAAGTTTGCTCTACCATCAACGCCCAAAAGAATAATGAATTGCCGGTCATCGATGAGATTCCTGTATAGCTCATCAAATATGGTGGCAGTGGTGTTCACAAAGCCATAAAGTCATTTACTACATTTGGTAGCAAGAACATATGCCGAACAAGTGAAGCCAATCAATTATATTTCCTATCCACAAAAAAAGTAACCAGCTACAGTGCGAAAATTATCGAGGCATATCACCGCTTTGTACGCCATACAAAATATTTTCAAAGATCTTAAATCAGATCATACGCCAAAAGTAAAATCATACGATACGCCAAGAGTATTATTGCGGAGTATCAAGTTAGTTTTAGAGAAGGTAGATCAACGCTAGACCAATTATTACAGTCAAGCAGGTACTTGGGAAATACTGTGACGTATATCAAATTTTCGTTGACTTTAAGCAAGCATACGATAGTATTGATTGTAATGTACTGTACCAAATAATGCTTTACTTTGGCATTCCAGACAAGTTAGTCCATTTTACCAAAATGACAATGATGTTATCGACCTCGCAAGTCCGCATCAATAACCAAGACACCGATGCCTTTGACAGAGATATCGGACTAAAGCAGGGGGATGGGCTGGCCTCATTGTAATTCAATTTGGCTCCGGAATATGTCATAAGCACGCTTCCTGGCGATGCAAGAGGTATGTTATTATGCAAGTCGAGCCAAGTGGTAGCCTACGGATGACTTCAACATTTTGTCACAGTCGTTACCAATAGCCAAGGAACTTTTCACGAAACTCGACAGTGAAGCAAAACTAGTAGGGCTATAAATAAATGAAAATTCAAAAAAGCTCATGATGCAGTCGGGGAAAAATACCTCACATACACAAAATATTACACTTGGCGAATACAGTATCGAAAATGTGGGCGAATTTGTGTATTTAGGAGGCAAACTAATGAGAACTGGCAATGAAAGAGACGAAAGACGCCAAAGAATACAGCTCGCAAATAAAATATTTCATTCAGTTTTGACGATCTTGAAAACCAGCTGCATATACAGGAAAACAAAGCTCCAAGTATACAAATCTGTCACAAGACCTTGTTAGGTGCAGTGCAACCATGGGAACAAATCATTTCCCATAAAATAACTACATGGAAAAGATTTGTTCTCATAACAATTGGACTATGTTGTTTCATAATAAACACGGACAGTTGTTTGTCTTTAAAGATAAACAACTGATCAATGAGAGAAAAACTTTCTCATGAAAATAGCTATAAGTACTAGTGTAAGTACAATGATCGAGTAGTAGTAGTCAGTACGTTGTAATGCAATTACAGAAAGAAAGTTCCGTAATAAATTGACTTTTGCTTCATAAAAAACGTTGGTTGATTTTCGGTAGTTGGCCGTGTCGTGTTATCAACTAAAAGAACGATAGGTATTTTGTTGGCGCGCGTATTCCGCACGTGGTGAAAACCGTTTATTTAATACTTATATTTTGTTGTTTTCTACGTGGTGAAAACAAAATAAAATAATTATATTTTGTTGGCGCCTGCACGCACATAACAAAAATAAAATTTCTGGTGGCAGCGGTGGGATTGCCGGAGATATTGGCAATCCTTTGATCGGACCTTCGTTCTAATACGGACCTTCATCGGAAACTACCCAACGCGGGAAAGTTGGATCGGAAAAGTTGTCTTCTAGTGACGAGGGCAGCCAACAGGTAGTTCAACTTTAATCCGTGTGAAGCGAAAACTACCCAACGCGGGAAAAGTTCGAAAATAGGAAAAGTTGTCTTCTAGTGACGAGGGCAGCCAACTGGTAGTCCAGCTTTAATCCGTGTGAAGCGGAAGCTACCCAACGCGGGAAAGTTTGGAAGTTGTAAAAGTTGTCTTCTAGTGACGAGGGCAGCTAATAGGTGGTCCAGCTTTAGTCCGTGTGAAGCGGAATCCACCCAACGAAAGGGAAGTGAAAACGTTGAAGCGGTTAAAGCAGTTTGGTCTCCAGTAGAATAGTGATCATCTCATCGGATCCCGACATTTGAGGACATCATGTAAGTTTGATGTTGTTGATTGAAAGCCCTTAGCAAAAAATTTACATATATATAAACATGTGAACTACAGTATATATCCCTAAGCTAAGTATGTACATAGGTTATTTTTGTGATAAAACGCGTTTTTGAGAAACTATTTTTATGTGAAGGAAATACTTTTGTTGATAGTGAAAGTGTTAAATCTAATGAAATATCGAGTAAAGCACGGAAAAGTAAAAATCAGACTAAGTGCGGATAAGATCTTTGAGCACGAGGACCGCGAGAATTTTGAAATTAAATTAGGTGCAAATTACGTTGGTTTCCAAACGTTTCGAGATTACCTTTTAGAGAAAACTGAAAATAGGCGGAAAGGCTATTTTGGTGTTTCTGATTCCGATACTGATTACGAATTAAGTGAACAGGAGTGTGATCCTGGGGTAAACTTTGAATTGAAAAACGAAATGCCTAACAATACGGCAAGTAGTAGTACTGGAGCTGATGCTTACCACATCAGTTTCAGTGACTTGAAAAGTTTTGTGCCGGTATTTGAGGGCAAAGCAGAGGATGCATTCAACTTCATTTATGCGTACGAAGAGGCAATGAGCTTAGCTCAGGGAGCATTGAAAACTCTCCTCTTCAAGTATATATGCACCCAGCTGCGGGGTAATGCTCAAACAATTATTCTGAATGAGGAATTCGGTAATTGGGAGACATTAAAGGCTAAATTAAAACAAGTTTATGCCGAATCGCACTCAATGTTACAATTACAGCGAGAACTTTTTAATTTTAAACAAAATAACGAAACGGTGATTCAGTACCGCCAACGCCTTCTGGGTTTATACCGTAGGATATTGACTTCGCGTTCAGAAAGCTCCACTCCAGGAGAAAACGCATTCCTCGAGGAACAGGTGCGTACCGTATTTATAAATGGTCTGAAAGACGCACTAACTATGTACGTTATTGCTCAGAAACCCAAAAGTCTTGAGGAGGCTAGTAGGCTTGCTCAGGAAGAAGAGCAGCGATTAGGGTTAGTGAGAGGTTCCGTTAAAAAGGATTTTACAAATCGGAATGTCTTGCCGCGTATAAATAAAATCCAAGGTGATAAAAAATGTTTCAATTGTGGAAAAGTAGGTCATTTTCAGCGTGATTGCAAAATAAAAAAGGATGAAATTAATAAAAAGCCTGATCGCAGCAAGGGAAATAAAAAATACTCTCATAAAAAGCAAAATAACAAGAGAGAAGATAATAGTGGAGTCCAGGCTAACATAGGTTCAAATTCTGAAGATGGTGAATATCATGTGAACGCACTCGACATTGAAGATAGCCCTTACCTTCATCTTAATTATGAAAATAAAAACTTAAAATTTTTATTGGACACTGGGAGTTCTCTTAATGTTCTAGCAGCAAAATACGTGTTTAAGCATCAGGTTGACAAGAACAGGTCAACGAAATATAAGTGTATAAACGCTGTGGATGGAAAGACTTTCGGTTCCGCAACAATTCCCCTAACGTACAAAAATTGTGAATTTGAAGTTTGTTTTCAGATAACAACTAACCGTCTCTTTGACAAATTTGATGGAATTTTGGGAGCACCATTCTTAGTTGAGCACCAAGCTCGATTAAATTTAGGAAATAATACACTAGAAATCGGCAATACCGTATTAAAGTTAGCACACAAAACCTTCAGAGTGTCTCCAAGAACGGAAGCGCTTCATTACTTGCGAGTTGATGCCGAACCGGGGAAAAATTTGTTGATTTCCGGAGTCCAAAGGGAAAATCTCAGCATCGCCGATATGTTGGTGGAAGTAAATAGTCATGGTGAAATCCCGGTATTGTTTTTGAATAAAGCTGAGAACGAAGCCAAAGTTAGTGTGGACGATCTCATCGTTTGTGGTGTAAGGGTGGAAGAACTGAAGGAAAAGGAAATAGAAGTGAAAATTCGAGATGGACATATGAACTCCGAAGAGAAGGAGTCCATTTGGGATATCCTTCGAGAATATGCCTGTCTTTTTAAGGAAATAGATCCCGAAAACCTTACTAAGGCTGCAGAACATTCGATTGATGTGATTTCAGGTACATGGCCTATACATACCAAAATATATAGGTTTCCCAAAATCCATGAACAAGAAGTGAAAACGCAAATAGGAAAACTACTAAAAGACAAAACTATCGTTGAAAGTAACAGCCCTTGGAATTCCCCATTGTGGATTGTTCCTAAAAAGGTGGACGCAAGTGGAAAAACTAAATGGCGCATGGTTGTGGATTACCGAAAACTAAACGAGGTCACGGTAACGGATAATTATCCACTTCCCAACATCTCCGAAATACTCGACCAATTAGGTCGTGCAAAGTATTTCACAACAGTTGATTTAACTAGTGGCTTCCACCAGATCCCTGTCAAAAAGAAGGATCAATGCAAGACTGCATTTAGCACGGCATACGGGCATTATGAATATACAAGAATGCCCTTCGGGCTGAAAAATGCGCCTGCCTGCTTCCAGCGAATGATGAACTCAGTGCTGGCCGGCCTCCAGGGGTCCAAATGCTTTGTATACTTAGATGACATCGTCATCTATGGCGATTCCTTGCAGGATCATAACATGAAGTTGCGACAGGTATTCGAACGCCTTAAAATCAACAATTTAAGAATTCAGCCCGATAAGTGCGAATTCCTAAGAAAGGAAGTAGCTTATCTTGGGCATATCATTTCAGAAAATGGAGTTAATATGGATCCAAAGAAACTGGAAGCCATAGCGGTACTAAAGGCTCGTACAAACCAGAAAGAAGTAAAGTCGTTCTTGGGCCTTACAGGTTACTATAGACGATTTATCCAAAACTACGCTAGAATAATGGAACCAATTAACAAACTTTTGAGGAAAAATGTTGAATACGTTTGGTCTGAAAAATGTCAGTTGGCATTCGAGGAAATTAAGCGAATTCTAAAGGAAAACGTTACTCTCAGTTATCCTGACTTTGAGAAAAAATTCGTCCTTACAACTGACGCCAGTAACATTGGCATAGGCGCTGTTCTGTCACAAGAAGATGACAATGGAAATGAAAAGCCTATTACATTTCTGAGCAGAACTCTGAATAACGCTGAAAGGAATTACTCAACGACGGAAAAGGAATGCTTAGCTATAGTGTGGGCAGTGAAGCAATGCCGACCCTATCTATTCGGGCAGGAGTTTACAATACGCACGGATCACAGACCGCTGATTTGGCTCTTTAACGTTAAGGATCCGGGAAGTCGACTGGTACGTTGGCGATTAAAGTTAGACGAGTACCAATACAAAATTGAATATAAAGCAGGAAAGGACAATAAAGTTGCAGATGAATTGAGTCGTAATGTTTCCATCAACGCGATAGTGTTAAAGTTAGACGAGTACCAATACAAAATTGAATATAAAGCAGGAAAGGACAATAAAGTTGCAGATGAATTGAGTCGTAATGTTTCCATCAACGCGATAGTGCGTACAAAAGGTGGACATTATAAGGAACTAACTGGTGAACACCCGAGAGATCTATCTGAACAACTAGTTGGGTACAAACATAGGAAACCGATAGAAGAAATAACCTTTAACAAACATGGAGACGTTATATGTAGAGAAAATGATAAAATAATAAGAATTTATAAAGATGGTACAATTAAAGAGATCCAGTTATCAGAAATAGATGATGAGATTGAAGAAGAAGCCATGGATCATCCTACTAACGGGGAAGAGAATGGGAGTGACGAATACCCTCCGGAACTGATTCCTGAACTCGATATGTACCCAAACAACATCGAATCCGACGACTATGGAAATCCTCCAGAACTTTTTCCTGAAACTAACCCAAACTCTACAACTTCGGGTCTCAACACGAGTGAAAATGCTGAAGAATCCGATCCTGAGGTGATTCACATTGAAAATAAAGACGAACAAGTAAAACTAATAAAAAAGTTCCATAATGGAATTATTGGTGGGCATAGGGGAGTTAACAGCCTTGAAGAATTCTTGCGAAGAAGTTACAGATGGACAGGAATGAGAAAAGCCATTCGGGACTATGTTAGGAATTGCGACGTCTGCCAACGTCAAAAAATAGTCCGACGCAATCTAAAGGGTCCAATGGTGATCGAAAAACTGAAAGAACAGCCATTCGACAGAGTTTCCATGGATGTTGTGAGTTTTAAATGGAAAGGAAAAGATCATAAAGCACTCACAATGCAGGACAATTTGACAAAATACCTAAAATACATCTACATCAAGGCCGAAAACAGTAGAAGTATAGCTAGTGCTATAATAAATGGATGGATTACTTATTTTGGTATTCCAAAAGAAATTCTAGCAGACAATAGTAATGTTCTAATTGGAAAAAGCATTACAAAACTATGTGAAGCATTAGGAATAAAGCAAATACGCATAAGTACAATGCATCCACAGTCTAATGGTGGAGCTGAAAGGTCACATGGAACACTTAAACAGTATCTAAGGAGTGTATTGAGGGAAACAAATATAGATGCGAAGGAGGCCCTTGGCATGGCAAGTTTATGCTTCAATCAGAGCATAAGCCAAGGAACTGGCATGTCGGCCGAAGAACTTCTCTTTGGGAAAAAGACCTTACCGATCGAAAACATACCGCCCCCCAACGGATCCGAAGAACAGAAAGGCATTCTTACCAGAAGACTCAATGTTCTAAAAGATATGAGAGAAAGAGCAAAACAATTTAACTGGAATCAAAAGGAAAAACAAAAGGAGCGTTTCGATGAACGTTTGGATAAGCGACCAACCCGTTATGATTTCGAAATTGGAAAGGAAGTCCTAATTCGACAGAAAACTCGTAAAGATACAAACGAAAAATGGTTCGGTCCTTTTAAAATTTTAAATGTAAGTCAAAATGCAATACAAATCGACAACAAGACAAACAGTTGGTTCAACAAATGTGATGTTAAACTCTATTTTTCAGGTCAATCACCTTGCTCTTTATCTTCATGGGACTTGGAAGAGTGACCCAAGGCAATGTGATCATTAAAAAAATAAATTACCCTGGTGCATACTTCAACTATATTTCCGACTTGAAATTCGTCGACCAGCAAATAAGGCTTATCAGAGTTATAGATTTAAGTGAGTTTGAAAGCCAGATAGATAGGATAAGAGTTCTCATGCATAATATAAACGATTTGTGTAGCAGTAACATAGCAGCATGTAAAAATCTTAAGTTAAATGGAGAACTTCGGGCCAAACGATTAGGTCATAATTTGAATACAGTCTATGGTTTATTAGGTTTAACGCCGAATATAAGACTACGCAGAGGGTTATTGAATTGGGTAGGGGGTTCTTTAAAATTCCTATTTGGTACTATGGACTCCGAAGATTTTGAGCAAGTCAAAGAAGCTATAGAAAGTATCGAAAGAAATGAATTTAACATTAGCAAAGGAATGATTAAAAACACTTACCTCATGAATGACATTAATAAACAATCGAAAATTATTAACTCCGAGCAGAATGCGATCCGGGTAAAATTAAATGAAATAGTAGATGAAATCGAACGTCATAATAACCTAAGCAACGAACATGAAAAGCAGATCAACCTTCAACTTTATTACGAAGAGATCTATTCAAAAATCTATCATAAAATTGAGGTCTTGGACCTACAGATAGAAATCCTTCGAGATAGTCTTTTGTTTATTCAGGCTGGTATATTGCATCCGTTCATTCTTGAACCGGAACAGTTGGTTGAGGAACTCAGAAACATTAAAGATAAAGTTGATTTAGCTATCAATCCTCTAATTGACAAGGTCACTCGTCAACATTTTGAATTATATGAGACAATTGTATTTCCATATGTTAGGAGTAATGTCATCGTGACTATTGACAACCTTAAGAAATATTTTATTGTAAGTAAAGATAGAGAATATTTTGTAACAACGAATGAATTTAATTGTAAAAAGATTGGAGAAACCAAAGTTTGTAAGCCCTTACCATTAAAAAGTATATATGTGGGAAATTGTATAATTAATCTATTTTTAAAACAGACTGATAAACAATGTGAATTTAGGAAAATAGACACAGATTTAGATATCATGTACAAGATAAATAATTTGCAATTGCTTACAGTAAATACTATGGAAACGAACATAGAGTGTAAATGCAACAAAACAAAAGAGATCAAAGTAATAGGAACAAACATTATAAATTTTTCAAACGACTGTACCATTCACTCATGATTATTTGCCGGAAAAAATTGCAACAAATATTTCGATAAAAAGAGATAAAATTGTAGAATTAGAAGAATGTTGTGATCTCTTCAATATAAATGAAATCAAACAGAGTGAAAATAGAATTGGAAAATTGTCTACCGATAACGTTCATGAAATTAAAGATTTAACGTTGGAATTGGTTGAGCAGGCTAACTTTTGGGACAAGGCTGTTCAGCCACTTCCAAAAATTGTGAGAAGAAATTCAGCTGTAGCTGTTATAATTGGCATACTTTTTCTTGCTTTCATATGTTTTGTAGGATATAAGTGTGCAAATGGAAATTTATCTATTATATTTAAAAAATGTTTCAACCGTAAAAATAAAATACAGAAACAAAATAATTTTGAAAGATCACTAGAACCTACTGTGTCGATTTCCCCAGAATCCAGTAATGAAAATATTACACGCATAAGAACAAGATACTTGTAGAAAGTTCGAGGACAAACTTTTTGTAAGGGGAAAGATGTTAGGTGCAGTGCAACCATGGGAACAAATCATTTCCCATAAAATAACTACATGGAAAAGATTTGTTCTCATAACAATTGGACTATGTTGTTTCATAATAAACACGGACAGTTGTTTGTCTTTAAAGATAAACAACTGATCAATGAGAGAAAAACTTTCTCATGAAAATAGCTATAAGTACTAGTGTAAGTACAATGATCGAGTAGTAGTAGTCAGTACGTTGTAATGCAATTACAGAAAGAAAGTTCCGTAATAAATTGACTTTTGCTTCATAAAAAACGTTGGTTGATTTTCGGTAGTTGGCCGTGCCGTGTATTTTGTTGGCGCGCGTATTCCGCACGTGGTGAAAACCGTTTATTTAATACTTATATTTTATTGTTTTCTACGTGGTGAAAACAAAATAAAATAATTATATTTTGTTGGCGCCTGCACGCACATAACAACCTGTGTTATGCTATGGGTGTTAAACATGGGCTCTAACCCAAGCATCCGCAAACATATAGGATGTCTTTGAAAGTCGGGTCCTAAGGCGAACAATTGGAGCAAAACTAGACGGGGACCAATCGCAAACTCGATACAACCATGAGCTGTATGATTGTGGTGCTGTTTTTGGCCAAAAAATTCTTGATCTTTGATCCATTTTTTCGATAGCAAAAAATCGCCGAGCACACAAAACACTTCTAACCGATTTGCCTCTCACAAACAAACTAAACATATTATATAGCTGAAACATTAAATATATGTTCGTGACGAGTGTACCAACATCAAAAAATCGATAATCAAATGTACGTTGCCAGAGAAATTTAAAAGTCACCTTACTTTTTACTTTTGTACACACTTCGTATCATACATTCCTTTTTGTTAAGGTTTTTGAATGAAAAAGAATACTTTCGCAACGACCGATAATATATTGGCTTACGAAGGTATGCAAAGGATTTTCACTCTAGCACTAGTGTTAGTGTTCTACGACCTTATGCTGCCACAGACGTGAGTAAAAGAAGCTGGTAGTCATTATATCTCATTGAATGGAAAACAGGCAAGTAAAATATGCCAAATATAATATCTAGGCAATGTTGCTACTTAGAGTGCCAAGAACAATCTACGCGGCCCACATCTAGTGGTGACAACCTACAAGGCCCACGCCTGTAATTCACAATCAAGCACATAGCAGTCACAACCACCATCCTACTGTAGGACTAGATCGAAAAATGATGGTATATGCCCTAGTGGGCCTAGACTAACACTATCTCCTACTGGAGATTGAAGCAAAAAAGGCAATGTTGGTTATTATATCACAGCAAAGGAACAAAAGAGAACAACAACGATACTATTTAAAAACGATACTTGTTATCCATTAACATCTCCTTTATATCCTGGGAAGTATCAATTCACTCTCTATATTTGTGGTGTGATTACTGATGTTCTTGTAATGGGGCTATATTAATAGGAGCTCATCTTTGGGCAGGTCCCCGTAAAATTGTGCTATTTTATCATAGAAAATTTTTTTAAATGCTACTATAATGCTAACATTTTTCTTCTATTATTTTAAAATATTTTTGTGGGGATATTAAAAATCAAAGTCTGATTAATAATTTAGCATAAAAATATAATTTATGCGATTTTTCATAAAATATAGACATCAATGCATTAGAAAATATATAACACTGGTTAAAATTGTCAAAAATAAATTATTGAAATCACACACTTGGTTTCTGCTAAGTTTGAACGGGTAAGTACATGAATACTGCTTCAGGCATTCTTTGAAGCTTTTAACAGCAAATAAATTTTTTCTTCTTTTTCTTTTTCTCAACATCAGTGCGTTGAAGACGGGCAAACTGCAAGAAAATTTGTTCAAGCGTAGCTTGTGTAAGTGAATAATCTTCAATCATTAGCGGCGCTCGGTTGGCTTCCATTAATCCAAAAATTCTTGAATAAGGCATAACGTTAAGCGGTATTTCAAAGTTAAGTAAACGCAATCGACTTTCCCTTAAAAAAAGAAAATAAAGATTAAATTAGTATAGATAAAATTAGATCTCTTTAATGAATCTGTCAGATGGTTTGGAATCATTTTTACTGGCCATTCTCCCGAAAATTCGTTGGACTTACTTCAATTCAGCTCCAGGGAAACTTGTTTGTATAAACTCAACAACTTGATCTTCTCTTCTTTTCATTTCTTGGAGTTCATCTTGGCCAGAGATTGATTCTTGTTCATTGTCTGAGCTGAATGGTAATTCAAAACATTACATCCCGTAAAGAAAATATGAAATAGAATACCTTTCAATTTTCCTCATTTTCACTGCCAGAGAAATTGTTTTAGAAAATTTATTTTTTAGATGCTGGGTTGATCCCAAGCATTTAAACTCTCCGTTAACCATGATTGCGATTCGTGTACACAAGGCTTCACATTCTTCCATACTATGAGATGTTAGAATTATTCCCTTGCCACTATTACGTAGCAAACAAATCATATCCCATAATTTGCGTCGAGATGCAGGATCAATTCCAGATGTAGGTTCATCCAAATACACAATGTGTGGGTCTCCTAAGAGAGAAATGGCAGTGTTCAACTTACGTCGATTTCCACCACTATAGCCCTCGACTCTGCGGTACAAATATTCTTCGAAAGCCAAATCAACAGCCAGCTGTTCGATTAGAGAATGGATCGTATACTTCGGAATACCATGAATCAAACAATACATCTTTAAAAGTTCATAGCCGGTCATCTCTAACAGTAAAGCATCAAATTGTGGGCAATAACCGATCATTTCATAAATCCGCGCCATATCATTTTGGGCGTTGTATCCTTCGATGTAAACGTCGCCATACGAAATGTTTTCATCTCCTGTTAGCATTTTGAATGCGCTTGTTTTGCCTGCTCCGTTAACACCAAGAAGACCAAAGCATTGTCCACTGAAAGAGCAAAAGTTATTTAGTAAAATCTAGCCGGATATTTAGTTAGAAAATTTTAAACAAAAACATTAGATAGGAAATCAGAAGCAAGAAGCCTGTGAAGAGACAACTTTGGTAGGCAAAGTAGTTCTAGTATCCTAGAGTTTCACACAATTTTTCTGATGGCAATGACTTCAACAATACTTTCTTTGCACATATAATAGAATGTTGAAACAAATCAAGAAGATCGAGAAGTTTTTCATCTAAACAAGCCGGGATTTTATTTGGACATTCCACGTAGTCCTCCTTCATATAATGAATTCGTTGCGTTTTTCAACTTGAAAGTTAATTTTAATTTTTCGTTATTATAAAAAAAGTTGGGTCTACGTTTTTAATCTCGACTATTGTAGTATTCGGAATAGGATGGACAGTAAATAGTTCGGATAAGCGTTACTCTACGGTACCAACCAGAGTATATACACTATTCCAGCACGGCGCGTATACATCCCACCAACCCTTCCTTACATATTTGTGATGCATTATCGATACAATTTGTTTCGTCATGGATTACCGGTGTCTTTTAGTAAATTTCTTAATAATGTCATTTCCATAGTTAAATATAATTTTAATTAACTTTTCTGGAATCGAATTTCAATTCATTTACTGCCGCATTTGCAATTTATTTCCATGTGCGCTTAAATCGCGCTATTAAATCGCGTCAATTATTCTTGCATAAAAAAAACTAAGCTGAGATATTTAAACGCAATCACGTTCCATCACTGGATGGGAACCTAGCTTAGAGGGGCTTTGGGTTGGATCTGGAATTTCTTATGTCCGGTGTTCGATACCAACCAGTGCAAATGTTTTTTCCCGAATAGATAAAAAGGTTGGTTCATTGTGGTCTCTAGAGAGTGTCCTTCGTGTGAGGATGCATGTGCGTTAAATGCGTAAATTGTTGCAAGGGAATAATGTCTGGCGGAGATCAGAATGACCAATAAGGGCCATTGACCGGCGAAAGCTACACACAAAAGGCTTTTCTACGTCTAGCACTCGTTGCGTGTAGACATGTTTTTAATCGCTCCTGTCATTAATTTTAAAAGTTAATTAATTTTTAACAAAAATCAGTTTCAAAAAATTAAATTAATTTTTAACAAGTCAGTCAAAAGCAAATTTTGATTTTCATTGGAAAAAGCATTTATCGTCGAAGGAATCGACCCACGGAATCATATCGAATATTTTAACACAAGCAAATAAGCCAAAGACTAACTCGGGACTGCTGTATGGAGGAGCCCGACGGCTTCCCTCCGTTGGAGGGCCCCGGGGAGAGTAGCAATACGAAATTGGCGGCAAGCGTCAATAAAAGAAGACACACGAATAACCTTGACTCCGCAGATGGCGGGCGTAAGACTCAAGTAGTCGAAGACAAACAAGAAGTGAGTCGACTTCAAGCTGAAATTCAGGAATTGAAACCACGACTAAAAACGTTCGAAGATATGTACAAGAGAGGGAAGACAACACAAGATGCATATTTGGTCTAAGTGGAAAGGATATGATTCAGCTATTGGCACCCGAAAATAAATTAACTAATTTCGAGATTAAAAGAATCAATGCCGAAAAATTAACAATCAGAACAATTTCACTAGTTGATTTCAAATCAGCTAAAAATCACTCAATTTCAGGTGGTCAAATAGGCAGCACCTGAAATTGAGTTTATTTCCGTTAAAACATTCGCGACAAGAAGGTCGACGATAGAAAAAATTGCAGATTTCAAATAAGAGCACTCCAAGTGCTCTTCATCAAATAAGATACTTGATCTTCTGAGTGGTGCGGTGGGAACGCCTCCAAAAAAAAAGAAGTCAACCAGTGTGATCGGTTTCCAAGATTTGGACATTCGGCAGCCAACTGCGCCATGCATTATAGATGCGTGAAATGAAGTGCAAAAGAGAAATTATACTGTGTTAATTACGGTGTTTTTGGTCACCCGGCATCTTATCGAGGATGCTCCCGATATCAAGATGCGAGAGTAAAATTTGTCCCAAAGCAAACACAACTACACCGTAGTCTCTTAGCTCCGAACTTCGTCAAGCCCGGAGTATCATTTACACTTACCGCTAGAGGACCAGCAGAAAATGCAATGAATAATGTAAGTGGCAATAATGAGCTGCATCTCAAAATTTACCAGCAACTTAATTCTTTATCAGAAGAATCGATAAACAAGATATGAAAATTAATCTTGTCTTTCAGCGTTTAAGGCTTTCAAATGCCTCAAAATAATTTGTCATCCAGCCACATTCCCATGGATAGGATTCGTCTCATCTCGATCAATGTCAACTCCATTGTTACTATACATCGACGTGATTATCTCCTTGAATTCATTGTTAAGCAAAAGCCTGACATCATGCTTCTCACTGAAACCCACCTCATTTTGAATTCGTAAGAAACGATAGGGTGAACGGTGATGGGGGAGGTCACACTGGGATATCGGTGAGAAGACCCTATTGTTTCCAAAATATTGAAAAAGTCGAATTCAAAAGCTTTGAGTCTCTTGAAGTGTCCGTTATCAGAATCTCACTGCCAGGTGGGGATAACCTCTTCGTTATCTCTGCCTATGCAACTGGTCGGAATATTCTAAGTTCAAGGAGGAGCTCAATTCCTTGTTTGAAATACTCGAATAAAATAGGCTGCATAATTATTATATTCTTGCTGGTGACCTGACCGCCAAGCATACATCATGGCTGAACGCCACCAATAATCCAAGAGGTGTATTCCTGAAGTCCTGGATAACAGAGAACAAATTGAATACAGGTGTAACCTAAATTGAATACAGGTGCAATCTATATGGGTCGGAGTTCCCAACACACCCTAGGACAAATTCATATTTGGACCTCTGCATTGCTGACCCAAGACTTGAATTCAGCTTTAATAGTCCTCAACAGAAACTGCAGGTGCTTCCTTATGATAGCGACCATAACGCAATCGTAATGGAAATCAATCATTAAAGAGACGATCTCTTCCTCATTCCAGTTCAACATGAAAATCATCGGTTGAATTTCAAAAAAACAGACTGGGGAAAGTTTCAAAAGAAGTTTAATCTGGAGTACCGGAAGCAATGTCCACCTTCTGATGATGGCAACTCTTGCTAAATGGTTCCTAATGACAGGAATCTAACTAACGATGAAATAGATCTCTATTTGTCGAAGTTAGAGAAGCTGACGTTGGAAACTATTGAGAACGTAGGTCCCAAGATTAAACATCGAAACAATATGGAAGGATATGACACGCCAACCATTGTAAGGTTGAAAAGATTGAAAAGCCTTGTTCTCACCCACGTCAACAATATTTATCGGCGATTTTTGGACTACAACCATCCCTCGTTGGCTTTGTTGAAATTACACCTGAAGAATGTCCCGAACTTAATCCGCTCATACTTCAGAAGTGAGGTCAGCAATCAATGGGCGGAAAACTTGAGGGGTATTAGCCCACAGGACCCAGATGGCGTTTTCGCGAAAGTGAATAACATATTCCGTAAGAAGTCTCGAGTGAAGATATCGAATCTTGAAGTCACTAGTGATGAGATAAATCTTCTCGATAGGGCTGGTATCGAAATTGATAGTACGACTATGGATAGAAATGGAAACAGGATTATTTGTGAGGGATTGCATAAACTTGCCCTGATTGGAATACATTTTGAATTGGTTCATCTACCTAACCCTGAGAGAGGGAATGAAATATTTTCAGAGGTCGTTGAAGCAAAAGTTTCCGACTTCAAATCAAGCCTGAACGGTGAATCACTTTTTCATTTCAATGACATATTAACATCTGACATCATGCCGAGCTTGAATCCTGTTGATTATTTTGTCAGCTATGAAGACTTATGTTTCATATTTCGCAGGATAAACAACAAGAAATCATGTGGTACTGATAGTATTCCAAATGTAGTTCTCCGACATTTGCCTGAGGTTGCTATTAGGAATTATTGCATATTGTTCAACAACATGTTGAGCAATTCATGTTTGCCAAATGAGTGGAATAAGGCTAAGGTATTTCCGATCTTGAAGAAAGGAAAAGAATCTACATACCCTAAAAGCGATCGCCCAATCAGCTTGCTGCATAACATCAGCAAGGTGTTTGAAGTGATACTCAACAAAGCATTAAACGCCCACATTGAGAAATATGAGTTGATGCCGAATTGCCAATTTGGTTTTCGTGCCAGGCATTCGACCACACATGCAATAACGAAAGTAACCTCAGACATCTGTTGGAAACTAAACAACAGAGAATGTGTTGGAGTATGTCTCATTGATATGGAGAAAGCGTTCGATACGGTGTGGTTAGATGGACTAATTTTTAAACTCCTTCAGGACAGGTTCCCCAGACACCTTGTCGTCATGATGTGCAATATGTTATACGGGAAATCGTTTGTTGTAACTGACGGAAATCTGACAACAATGCGCGAATTCAAGGTCTTGAATGCGTGTACCAAATGAGTCAGGATGCGAAGGCAACTCTACAGGGAGACGGGAGAGCTCACCCCGGATAATATAGTCGCGGTGATGCTAGAATCGGTTGACAAATGAAGCCAGGTGGCACATTATGCTCGGGCAGTCCTAAAATATAAAAGGGACTCACAGCAGCCGGGGGCGCTGGGGCTGGGGGATCGCTCTTCTGGCATTTCCTCTTCCCCTTTCCCCTCCCGCTGGGGAAGGGACTCCCCAGCTTGAAGGCGCCTCACGGCGTAACAAAACGAGACCTGGCCCGAAGTAATGTGTCAAACTGTTCCACGCTGGGTTCTCCGGTTGACAGGGGAGGTGTTTAGTGGGTACTCCAGTCGCGCATGGGAGTCCCACACTCTGTGCATAAATAGCATTCACCTCCCTACTACAAAAAAAAGGTCTTGTATGGTCTACAGCACGATTTTGATTTTAACGTCTCGCCAACGCGATCATTGGTAGCGTTTGCTGATGATCTGATCATCTATACGGCAGACCGAAAAGTTGCAATAGTTCAGAGCAATCTCCAAAAAAAATTTTCAATGATATACTCGTACAATATACAATGACAATTGGCGAATGAAAATCAGTGCAGAGAAGTGCGAAATAATCTTGTTTCGGATAACACTGCAGGGCGTCAGTCAAGACCTGGAACGTAATTGGAAGGATTTCCACATCATGGCTGGCGAGGTTAGTTTAGAACGAGTTCCACATAAATCCTGTGTTCGATACCTCGGTGTTCATCTCGATCAGTATCTGTACTATACTGAACATGTCAAAATCATGCTCAGTAAAACATAAAAGTAGTCATGGCCCTACGAAGACTCTTTCATTCCAAAATACAATGATCACAAGGACTAACCAGGCCCTTGTAATAGGCCTGGTTAGACCAGTTTAACATATGGATGTCAGATCTGGTACAACCAGAGTGCTAGTACTCTGCAAAAATTAAGAGTTTTCGAAAGGAAATATCTTCGTGCATGTACTGGTTTGTACAGAAAGCCTGAGACGGATTTTTTTTTTGTGGTAGGGAGGTGAATACTATTTATGCACAGAGTGTGGGACTCCCATGCACGACTGGACTACCCACTAAACACCTCCCCTGTCAACCTGAGAACCCAGCCTGGAACCGTTTGACACATTACTTCGGGCCAGGTTTCGTTTTGTTACGCCGTGGGTCGCCTTCAAGCGGAGGAGTCCCTTTCCTAGCGGGAGGGGAGAGGGGAAGAGGAAATGCCAGAAGAGCGATCCCCCAGCCCCAGCGCCCCCGTCTGCTGCGAGTCCCTTTTATATTTAGGACTGCCCGAGCATAATGTGCCACCTGGTTCCATTTGTCAACCGATTCGAGCATCACCGCAACTATGTTATCCGGGGTGAGCTCTCCCGTCTCCCTATAGTATTCCCTTCGCAGGCTGATCCATTTTGTACACGCAAAAAATGTGTGACAGGCATTGTCCTCCTCTCCTGGGCAAAACCGACAATCGGGAGACCGTGACTTACCGATCTTGTGCTGGTAAGACTGAAAACACCCGTGCCCGCTCAAAAGCTGGGTCAGAAAGAAGTCAGTCTCACCATGCCTTCGATTTAGCCACGGTCTCACATCCGGGATGAGGCCCGCAGTCCACCTTCCTTTCGTGCAATTCACCCAAGACTGCCGCCAATCGTCGAGCGAGCGCTGTCTCTCCTCGCGGACAACTATCTCCCTCGCACCCTCGTTTCGGCGCAGATAAATAGCGCAGCGCTCTCTAGCAAGGAGGGCGACAGGTATCACGCCTGCAATCACTCTTACCGCCGAGTCGGAGACTGTTGGATACGAAGATGCAATTCTCAGTGCTCCTCTTTTCTGAACCTGTGCCAAACGTTTTCGGTATACCTCCTTGCTGAGAGCGTCGCCCCATACCTCTGCTCCGTACAGTAGCACTGACCCTACAGCACTCATCAAGAGGCGTCTTCTTGATGGGCTGGGTCCCCCTACGTTGGCCATAAGTCGACTCAGAGCGGAGACGAATTGGAAGCACTATATATGGAATAGAAGAATTTGTCAAACTGCTCAAGTGACAAGAGTCGATATCTTCATATTGAAACTTCTTCGAAATCATATCGCAAAATCTGTGACTGTGAGTGAAAACCCTTGGATTTCACAGCGGTTCCACCCTGCAGACGGGTATATTGCGACTTGCCTCGCTACTGGCTTCGTTCCTCCAGAAGCATTCGTGTATTTGGACATGAATCGATGTTTTTGATTCTGACGGCGTCCCAATCATATATCACATATATCGACGATAAGAAGATAAAATATCCTCCGAATTTGAGTTCACGAGACCAACAATTCCAACGCAGATACTCATTTGCTAGATTCGTTGAAGCTGATCGAGCTGAGACGGGGCAATCTAGGTATTGGTGGCTGAACGACAGTGTCTAAATTATTCGTGTTTTTTCAGTTTCTGTGTTTTTCGTTACTAAGTTTTCGAGTTTCAGTTCATTATTGCTACATTTAGTGTTGTTGTTTATTTGTGTTAAAAATTAGGTATGGGTTAGGTATATGTTATGTTTATTTTATGAGTTTAGAGATAAGGTTAAACGCGTAGGTTAGGAACATTGTGATAGAATTTTTTAGTATAAGATAAAGCTTTTGATTTAATTTTATTAGAATTAAATTATAAAAAATTAGGTGTAGGATCAATGTTCACTGCTGTGTTAAAATTATAAATAATTTTAAATAGTGTAAGTTGGTTTTTACTCCTTTTTCCAATCAAATCATAAAATATGTAATAATCTTAATTAATTTGAATTTGCTATAGTTTTTTGATAAAATGTGTTTAACTGATAACGTATAAATTTAGAGAGCCATTTGGGCCATTAAGTTTTTTTATTGTTATTGTTTGGAATTTACTATATATTCTTTTAAAATTTATAACGATTAGTATTGAATAATTCGCTTTTGACTTTGACTGGCTACACACAAAAGAAATTGCATAGGTATGGAATGGTAGTGTAAGCGACAAGAGAACAGACGATAAAATGGCCAAAAGGAAATAGGTGGGATTGGGGTTGGTTGAGGATGGGTGGAAATTTTGGATGAGGACAGTCAAGGTTTGGATTATGGTTAAATACAGTGAAGAATACGTTGTAGTCAATTAGTGGAACTTGCTTGGTAGATTTTGCATTGTGATAAGTTTTACGGAAAGGTATAGTTAAAAAAAGGTGCGATGAAAAATTTTATAATGATTGCTATGTTTCAAGTACCAATATCATGAAAAATTACAATTGTTTAATGCTAAAATCAAGAGATTTTAATTCGCTCATAAGGATTAAAATTATTATAAAGAACATTTATTGTTAAATTTTGGTGATATATTATCTGAACTCGTAAAGACTGAAGTGTACGGTTTCACAATAAAGCGATTGTCATCAAAGATTTAGTGTTAGCTGGCATTTTTAAGGAGTGATCTTGTTTGCTAATTGAGTGTGAGTGTTAGGTGGATACGTTCAATCCTCCTCTCCTGCAAATGTCGCTTAAGGTAAAAACTATAACACGTGTCCTTGCATCAATTATATTATGAAAGAAATTCTCTCCCTGTACGGTAGTTTTGTATGGTACGTTCACCCCATGTAAACCGTGTAGACAATAGAAATGGTTCAACATTACTTTATGTAACAACCTGGGACAATGTCCGTGATTGAAAATAATATTAAGAAAAATTGTTTATTTTTATGGAAAACAAATTAAAGATCGCTTTCCATTGCCACCCCCAATTGGCAGTTGGAAATTGTAAATTCTCACGTGATTTATTTATGATCATATTTAATTTTTAATAAGCCCGGCCAAGGATTTGTAAATTTGTCTACATTTCTCAACTGGCCTTTCTCTTCTCTTCCATCTTACGTAGTGTCCGTTTGTATATGTCCTCCCGAAGGGACCTTGACACGAGTCAGCGCTTAGATAAAACATCTTCAATAGTAGAAATTACTTTAAAAGCTTCTACTTGCAATATTAATTTAAACTCAAATTGAGATGCATTTGGAATTCTCATTGAAATGTGGGATGTTGGTTGATTATATGGTTAATTACATGATCATCATCGATGGGTCCAAATCGAACTATGGGTTTCAGAAGTGGCGCAAACGGGGCGCGGTTCTGTAAATTCGATCGACAGTTTACAACTACTAGCCGTGATCTACTAACACTTCTTTTTTACTCACTCCCAGGGCACTTCCATTGCAAATTGTGTATTTATTTGGAGTCATCACATAAAATATGTTTTTTATTGGCTTACACAGGATTCGCCAGTCATGGCGGTGCAGGGATAAACATTCAACAATATATGCATACTCTAGTCTCCATACCGTTTCATATAGCATCCAGCAGCTGAACCTGTTACCTTTTCCAGCTTGGCCTATTTATTTAACAATAAATATCCTATTATTTGGAAAGTAAACCTTTCTTTCATGAAAAATGTTCAATCCTACTTCTATAAAAACTTTTCAAATGGTCCAAAACAGCGAATCATTTTAGAATTGCAAACTTACTGTTCTACAGCCACTGAAAGATTTTTCACAGCCGCGAAGTTTTTGTAGAATTTCGTTAAACGTCGCATCACCAGAGTTCGTTGTTGCAAGTGTTCCATCGTCATATTTTCAACACGATCCTTTTCAGCTTGAACATCATCATCAATGTTTTCATCCGAAATAGGTCGTGGAGGTCTGTAATCAAAAAATAATGAGGAATCATGGATTCGAACGCATAAACAAAAAAAAATAAGCACATTCCTTATATGATTGTACTAACCTCCAAATTTTTTTTATATTTTGTACTTTTCTTCTATATGAATCCAGAAGCACCAAGACTGTAAAGTAAACGAAGCCAGTTATAGCCAGAGCTGCTAGAGAAGCGCCGATACCAGGATAGTCCCAAGCAAAAACGCTGTCGACTGAAATTAAACAAAATATTTTAACATATGCTAGTTTACATAAAACAATAGTTTTCATCTAATCGTTTACTTACGACAGTCAGGAGCGTCAGCAAATAATGAAACTACCGGTTCACTTGGTCCAAGTAGCTCATTGAGCTCGTTACATGTTTTCTGTAGCATGTAAAAATTTCCTTCATAATAAATTGCTTCTGAAAATGCATAACTGGGGAACAATAGGAAAAATCCTCGTGCTATATCAATATCACGCTTGCTTTTTACGAGAATCCGCATCACGAATATTGCAATCAGACAGCCCATTCCTGAAAGAAAATTATTGTGTTCATGTTATTGCACAATTATAAGAGATTCCTTTTTTTGCTTTAGCACTACAACCCCGTTCGGATAATTAGAGTATATCATTATTTTGATGCATCGGCACTCGAGAAGGTGATATGGTCAGTACCACGCTTTGGCCGTGTGTCCGTCTACCCAGTTGTGATACGTTCCGATTTTAAACCAGTACGTATCATAACAGCAGAATTATAGTCCGCCCGAAGAATCACTCGGAAGAAATCTCGTTGTCACCAACGGAGTTCCAACCAGGGACCTTCGGCATACACAGCGAGTACTCTAACCACTACAAACGCGGACTACATCGCAAAGTGATTGAAATACGATAATTAACTTTTAAATGTTTATTATTTCAGTTATTTTGTTTGTTTGATATCCGCAGGCCAATTCTCTTTTTTCTTGAAATGCCGTCGGGCCTTACTCTGTTGTGTGAGTAGACGCGTTTTGACTCCTTTGAGTCATCTTCAGCGTCTAAGGGATGTATGGAAGGAAATGGCGTTATAGAGGTATAGGATGGGTTAAGCTGGTAGGTACTAAATTAGGCCAGGTAGAGGGATATTATGTTTTTGTTTTTCGGGTTGTTGGATGTCCGTTTGTTCTAGCTCATCTCGCTTCCGTTTCCGTCAGAGAGTGTGGTTTAGTTCTGAGAAAATTGAGTCGGAATTTGTGTTAAGGTGTTTGTTTATAATGTTACCGTGTGTTTTTCTATGTTTATATATTTCAAGTCTTTCTAGGATGTCAAGTATTGGTCCATTCCTTTGTTTGTTTAGCAATGCTTTGTAGTTTATCATAGCCTCAGGCTCGTGTGCGTGGTTTTGTGGGTGTGTCGCATAATTGGAGTCTGCCTTGTTGTCTGTGTTAGGCCTACCTGGCCTTATTTAGTACCTATCTGTTTAACCCATCCTACACCTATCTATTCTGTATAATAATTCTACGTCTAGCACTCGTTGCGTGTAGACGTGTTTTTAAATCGCTCCTGTCATTAATTTTAAAAATTAATTAATTTTTCACAAAAGTCAGTTGAAAACAATTTTTGTAATTGAAAACCATCACCGTCGAATTATTCGAGCATTTATCGAATACTTGAAATTCATTTCCTGAAGAAATATCAAAAGTGGAAATACGTTCAAGGGAAGTCCCGGCCTGAGAACATTCCCTCTAGTCTCGCTGCAAAAGCAACGAGATGGAGAAGCCCGATGGCTTCAACCATCAACCAGAAGGTTCGTGTCCATCGCCAACGATGACTGGCGAAAAAAAAACTCAAAAGAAGATACGACGGTAAGGAAGAAAAACCGACAATTCTATCGGTAATCGAAATCTAGCAGCTGATCAAAGATAAAGAAAAAGCTGACAAAATTGAAAAAGAAAATGAAGAGCTCAAGCTTCGAGCCAAATCATTAGAAGTACTCGTTGGAACGTTAACATTCAACAAACCTAAAGAAACCAAGAAAGGCCAAGAAGCAAATTCAAAAACCGAAGATAGGAGAACTGAGAAGCCAAAGCAAGAAGCTGATCAAGAGGATGTCCTCAGCGCAGGCGGAGCAAACGACAGCTGGAACTACTATGCACCGCTAGCTGGACTTGAAGATACGATGAGTATGGAAGAGGATCCAGGTAAAACTTCTAAGTTAGATAATGAGTTCATAGAATACCTTAAAAATTAAAAATACCAACCAAAAGTTTTGTCTGCTGGTCCGTCCGTTAAGATTAATGAAAAGAAAGAAAAAGTCCCACCAATCAATGTATTTGGGCAAACGGGCAAATATATGGCTAAACGATTTTGAGATAAAACGAGTCAATGCCGACAAATTGACAATTAGGATTGGTTGATTTCCAGGCAACATAAAGTGCGTTAAATTCTGGAGATGTTCCGCATTTTACATACACCCCCAAAAGCGAAAGAAACCAAACCTTTTTATTGAAGGGTCTAGACTGTGGTGAGGACACAGTCGATCTCCTTCAGGTGCTCCAAGAAGTTGCACCAGAAATACAATTTATTTTCGTTAAAAACTTTGCAACGACCGATTGTGGAGCGCAAACACTTGCCTCAGTACTTAGTCCAGATTTCCAGCAAAAGCAGTTTAAGTGCCCTGCAAAAAATACGGTACTTTAGCTTCCACGTGGTGAGGTGGGAACGCCTCCAGAAAAGTGAGGTCAACCAGTGCTACAGGTGTCAAAGATTCGGGCATTCGGCTGCCAATCGCGCCATGAAATACTCGTATAGGTGTGTTAAATGCAAAGATATCCATGCCGGCGAGTGCAAATTGGCTCAGGCGGAGCCAAAAGAAAAAATAATATTGTGTGAACTGCGGTGCCTTTGGTCATCCAGCATCATATCGAGGATACCCCCGGTATCAAGATGCAAAGGTAAAATTCACTCCGAAACAAAGTCAAGCACAGCGCAGTGTCATTCCTACCAACTTCGTCAAGCCCGGGGTGTCATTTGCACTTGATGCGAGAGGACCAGCAGACAATGTAAATAAAATAAATAATGTAAGTGACAATAATGAGCTGCTCCTTAAAATTTATCAGCAATTAAATTCCATATCGGAGAGAATCGATAAACAAGATTCGAAAATTAACACTGTTTTTCAGCGTTTAGGGCTTTCAAATGCCTCAAAATAAATTGTCATCCAGCCACATTCCCACGGATAGGATTCGTCTCATCTCGATCAATGTCAACTCCATTGTGAGTCTACATCGACGTGACTGTCTCCTGGATTTCCTTGTCAAGCAAAAGCCTGACATCATGCTTCTCACTGAAACCCACCTCAATTCATGGCACTCCATGACATTCAAGGATTTTGAATTCATAAGAAACGATAGGGTAATAGGTGATGGGGGAGGTGGCACCGGGATATTGGTTCGAAGACCCTATTGTTTCCAAAATATTGAAAAAGTCGAATTTAAAAGCTTTGAATCTCTTGAAGTGTCCGTTAGCAAAATTTCACTGCCAGGTGGGGATAACCTCTTTGTTATCTCTGCCTATGCATCTGGTGGAACTGTTCTCAAGCTCAAGGAGGAACTCAATTCCTTGTTTGAAATACGCGAATTGAACAGGCTTCATAATTATTATATTCTTGCTGGTGACCTGAACGCCAAGCATACATCATGGCTGAACGCCACCAATAATCCAAGAGGTGTATTCCTGAAATCGTGGATAACAGAGAACCAAATTGAATACAGGTGCAATCTATATGGGTCGGAGTTCCCAACACACCCTAGGACAAATTCATATTTGGACCTGTGCATTGCTGACGCAAGACTCGAATCCAACTTTAATAGTCCTCAACGGAAACTGCAGGTGCTTCCTTATGATAGCGACCATAACGCAATCGTAATGGAAATCAATCATCACAGGGATGATTTCTTCCTCATTCCAGTTCAACATGAAAATCATCGGTTGAATTTAAAAAAAAAACAGACTGGGGAAAGTTTCAAAAGAAGTTTAATCGAGTGAGGTCAGCAATCAATGGGCGGAAAAATTGAGGGATATTAGTCCACAGGACCCAGAGGGCGTTTTCGCGAAAGTGAACAGCATATTCCGCAAGAAGTCTCGAGTGAAGGTATCGAATCTTGAAGTCACTAGTGATGAGATAAATCTTCTCCATAGGGCTGGTATCGAAATTGATAGTACGACTATGGATCGAAATGGAAACAGGATTATTTGTGAAGGGTTGGATAAACTTGCCCTGATTGGAACACATTTTGAATTGGTTTATCTACCTAACCCTGAGAGAGGGAATGAAATATTTTCAGAGGTCGTTGAAGCAAAAAATTCCGACTTCAAATCAAGCCTGAACGGCCAATCAATTCTTCATTTCAATGAAACTTTAACATCAGACCTCATACCGAACTTGAATCTTGTTGATTATTTTGTCAGCTATGAAGATTTGTGTTTCATCACACAAAAAAGCAAGCCCCGACGCAAGATAAACAACAAGAAATCATGTGGTACTGATAGTATTCCAAATGTAGTACTTCGACATTTGCCTGAGGTCGCTATTAAAAATTATTGCATATTGTTCAACAACATGTTGAGCAATTCATATTTCCTAAATGAGTGGAATAAGGCTAAGGTATTATTTCCGATCTTGAAGAAAGGAAAAGAATCTTCATGCCCCAAAAGCTATCGCCCAATCAGCTTGCTGCCTAACATCAACAAGGTGTTTGAAGTGATACTCAACAGAGCATTAAACGCCCACATTGAGGAAAATGAGTTGATGCCGAATTGCCAATTTGGTTTTCGTGCCAGGCATTCGACCACACATGCAATAACGAAAATAACCTCAGACATCTGTTGGAATCTAAATGATAGACAATGTGTTGGAGCATGTCTCATTGATATGGAGAAAGCCTTCAATACGGTGTAGTTAGATGGACTAATTTTTAAACTCCTTCAGGACAAGTTCCCCAGACACCTTGCCGCCATGATATGTAATTTGTTATACGAGAAATCGTTTATTGTAACTGATGGAAATCTGACAACAAGGCGCGAGTTCAAGGTCTTGAATGGTCTACAGCAGGGAACAGTTACTGCGCCTCTGCTCTTCTCAATCTTCATTCGCAAGCTATTGAACGGCTTTGACTTTAACGTCTCGCCAACGCGATCATTGTTAGCGTTTGCTGATGATCTGATCATCTATACGGCAGACCGAAAAGCTACAATAGTGCAGAGCAATCTCAGTTCAGAGAAATCTCCAAAAAATGTTCAATGATGTACAGCTGTACACTGACAATTGGCGAATGAAAATCAATGTGCAAAAGTGTGAAACAATCTTGTTTCGGACAACTCTGCAGGGGGTCAGTCAAGACCTGAAACGTAATTGGAAAGATTTCCACATTATGGCTGGCGAGGGTAGTTTAGAACGAGTTCCACATAAATCCTGTGTTCGATACCTCGGTGTTTATCTCGATCAGTATCTGTACTATACTGAACATGTGTAAATCATGCTCAGTAAGGCACTAAAAGTAGTCATGGCTCGACGAAAACTCTTTCATTCCAAATACATTGATCAAAAGGTCAAAATTATCTGGTACAAGACCCTGGTTAGACCAGTTTTGACATATGGATGTCAGATCTGGTACAACCAGAGTGCTAGTACTATGGAAAAATTAAGAGTTTTCGAAAGGAAATGTCTTCGTGCATTTAATGGTTTGTACAGAAAGCCTGAGACGGATTGAAAACATTATATATCGAATAGAAGAATTTATCAAACTGCTGAGGTGACGAGGGTCGATATCTTCATATTGAAACTTCTTCGGAATCATATCGCAAGATCTGTGACTGTGAGTGAAAACCCTTGGATTTCACAGCCGTTCTACCCTACACACGGGTATATAGCGACTTGCCTCGCTACTGGCTTCATTCCTCCAAAAGCATTCGTGTATTTGGACATGAATCGATATGTTTTTGATTCTGACGGCGTCCCAGTCATATATCACATATATCGACGGGCCACCGATAAGAAGATAAAATATCCTCCGAATTTGAGTTCACGAGACCAACAATTCCAATGGAGATACTCATTTGCTAGATTCGTTGAAGCTGATCGAATTGAGACGGCACAATCCAGGTATTGGTGGCTGAATGTGAATGACAATGTCTAAATTATTCGTGTTTATTTCCAGTTTTGTGGTTTTTCCTTATTTAGTTTCTTGAGTTTCAGCTCATTATTGCTACATTTAGTGTTGTTGTTTATTTGTGTTAAAAATTAGGTATAGATTAGGTATATGTTATGTTTACTATATTACGTTAGAGATAAGATTAAACGCTTAGGTTAGGAACATTGTTATAGAATTTTTTTTAGTAAAAGATAAAGTTTTTGATTGCATTTTATTAGAATTAAGTTACAACATATTAGGTGTAGGATCAAAGTTTCACTGTTGTGTTTTAATTATAAATAATTTTAGGATAGTGTTGGTTGGTTTTTTCTCCTTTTTCCAATTGAATTCTTAAAATATGTAATAATCCTAATTAATTGAATTTGCTATAGTTTTTTTTTTTTATGAAATGTCTCAATGATAACGTATAAATTTAGAGAGCCATTTGGGCCATTAAGTTTGTATTGTTATTGTTTGGAATTTGCTTTATATTCTTTTAATATTTATAACGATTAGTATTAAATAAAGCGCTTTTGACTTTGACTTCGACTTTGAAACGTGGGTTTTCGAATACGATCCTGAGACGAATCGGTAGACTTCGGAGTGGCACACACCGGCGTCACCACGACCGAAAAAAGCGCGCATAAGCAAATCGAAGGTGAAGTCAATGCTCATTGCTTTCTTTGACGTGAAAGGCATTGTTCATAAAGAGTTTGTGCCACCCGGCCAAACTGTAAACGGCCAGTACTACAGAAAGGTGCTCCGTCGACTAACCGCCCGAATTCGCCGAGTCCGTCCGGAGATTGCCGATTCGTGGATCCTCCATCACGACAATGCTCCGTCGCACATCTGCCTGCTCGTCACCGAGCAGTTGGCCAAACAGTCGAAGGCAACGTTGCTACAGCCTCCTTACAGCCCGGATATGGCACCAGCGGACTTCTTTTTGTTCCCCAAGATCAAGAGACACCTTAAGGGGACGCGGTTCGGGACTCTGGAAAACGTTCAACGTGCTACGACGAGGGCTCTAGACAGCATCGAGGTTGCCGACTTCCAGGGAGCGTTCGTGGATTGGAAAATCCGGTATTAGCGTGTTATCGACTCCAATGAGGACTACTTTGAAATTTCCTGAGGTCAGTCCGGTTACTTATTATTCAGACCCTGTATATAAAGCCATTCCCTTCCACACATCCTTTAGACACTGAAGATGACTCAAAGGAATCGAAACGCGTCTGCTCACACAAAAAAGCAAGCCCCGACGGCTTTTCAAAAAAGTTTATTATTTCGGATGAAATGGAAAATCTTTTTCAAATATATTTGTATTGATTATAAATTCATGATAAGAAGGCTAGAACTTTAATAAAGATAAAGCATTGTCCTACTGGTCAGATTGAGCCTTTTCATTGAGATATATTAGAAAGGTCGTAACGGTACTTTAAAAGGTGATTAAGCTAGTATCAAGCTTCGCTGTCTGTCCATCCAAATGTGGTGGATGCTGATTTTTAATCAGCACCTGTTACTACTGGGTAAACTCATACTCCATCCAAAGCTTAAACAACAGCTATTCCAACGATTCAACTATTCGGACCAATTACAATATTCTTTGCTTAGGTTCGCGTTTCTGTCAGATTATATTGAAATCGATTAAATTTCAAGGTGGACTCTCCTGGAGCATTTATTCACATCTCTGTCGGACATTAATCAAACTTGATATTCTGTACAAGCTTGACTCTAGAGCATTAACTAAGAATTAAATAATTAATTAATAGTTGAGAATTTTTAACATCTTTGCGCGTGAATACTGAAAAGAGTTTTTGACGAAGTGCGAGAGAAAAGCAATCCCATCTTTCTATAAGACAATTGGTCACAGAAACCTATAAAAGCTACTCTATTTTGCGGGAAAGTCAGATGAGCGGCGTTTTGAATAATTTAATGATTTTTTTCACACCGACGGTTAAAAAAACCTTTTTCGAATTCGGTCCAAAAATTTCATTTGTAATAATCACAAAATGTAGGAAATACTTTTCTTCCTTCCTTATTACGATTCCACATTTTTGAGCTGAAAATCCGACTTTAAATAATAAAAATCAATGAACATAAAGATGTTTACCAAAAAATTGTTTAATTGAAAAAAAATCTGTAACGCGTCTAAACTCAATGCAATCTATTAGTAATAGTAAGAAAGGAAATTTAAAGTTGAAACTAATTAGTAGCTGATTGAAAATAGTAATTAACGTATTTAGTTCCTTAAAAAAAATTAGTATTTCTAGTAAATTATTTTATTTAGTATCCGCAAGCCAATTCTCTTTTTTATTGAAAAGCCGTCGGGCCTTGTTTTGTTGTGTGAGTAAACGCGTTTCAACTGCTTCATCTTCAGTGTAACAATTTCACACTGCAAATGATTCAAAGGAATCGAAACGCGTCTGCTCATACAACAAATCAAGTCCCGACTGCTTTTCAAGAAAAAAATCAGTATTTCACTTATATGGATTTAAAGAGTTGTGTTATTTAAACCAGTTTAACAATAAATTGATTCACAATTTTAGCAGTAGGAGATTTTATTCGAATAATCAATTTAAGACTTAATCGTTTTGTTATTTTCAATAATTTACCTGAAACAAGGTTCACTAAAAATAGGCGTGATAACGCAGTCGTTGGAACCTCAAATGCAAGTGATAGCAAATATGTGAATGGTAGTGAGGACAATCCATACAATATAAATATTGCCATCAAAGCACCTATAAAATATAACAAATTATTTGTATGAATTCAGCTAATGAAGATTATAACATTACTTACCCAATGCTTCAGCTGACTTGAAGTATTCAACTTGAAATATGATACAAAGTAACATCACTCCAATTCCTATCAGCAGATACACTAACAAATCGAGTAATAAATGAGAGACCCAAAATGTAAAAGGAGGCACTCCTCCAGCAAATTGTAGCAATTTTGCTCTCGAAACTCGTTCTTTTACCACAAAAAGTGCAAACATGGCACTTATTAGAGGCATACTGAATGCTAAATTTATTGCGATTTGATAACCAGCCGTTGCAGGACTTTTTGCTTTTTCATCATTAAACTCGGCGCTGTATGGCAACGGATGAATTGTAACTTGAAGGTTATATTCTTTACCCAAAAGTGCTCTGTAAATATTGAAAAAGGAATAAAAATAATATTTCTAAAAGCGTAAAAAACTCCGCCGTAGACGGTCCCAAGCCCGGTTAAGAAAGGAGGAAGGATGCCCTTGTTTCCCCAACCCACAGCTTCCATGATTCCTCATCCTAAAACCCACGAACAAATGGTAGTAAATGGTCTGGATTGGTTTTACTGGTTCCCCAATGATGGGACATTAAATGTTGAAAATGCTAATAACTGTAAATACACCTAAGCTGTGATACTAAATCTTACTTACACCTCCTTTGTGGGGACGTAAGAGGGTGAAGGCAAGTTCTTCGCGCCTGATTACAAAATCGAAAGTAATAACCATGAGGCCGGAATGAAGGATGGGCGACGGGCTAACTCCTGGTCCCTTGAAAGCCCTACACTGTTTCGAAACCTGCAGAAGAGCCTCTAAGTAGAGTGGACCTACCGAAACAACTTCGCAAATGAAAAAAGGAATATGGCATTGGATCCGGGAATGTCAGATCACTGAACAACCCTGGCGATGTTAAGGAACTTTTACAACAGGCCAGTCAATATAAATTAAACATACTAGCAATCCAGGAAACGAACTAGAATGCAACTGATATTCAAGATATAAGATCGCACACAATATTCAAAAGTGGGAAGCCTGCTGGAAAACGAGAATTCAGAGTGGCTTTTATTGTGGAAATCGCATGTTATTGATTTTAAGGCAATCAATGAACGAATATGTGCGAAACTCTTCAAAATTTGGCTAATCAACGTACACGCCCCGACCGAAGTTAAGGATGAAAAAACGAAGGAAACGTTCTACAGTCACCTGGAAAGACTAGTCGACTCATTGCCTACAAATGACATAAAAATAATTCTGGGTGATTTTAATGTTAAGGTTGGCAATGAGCTATCTCATTGGGGAACGACTGGAGGATATAGCATCCACGATGAAACAAATGACAACGGCCAGCGCCTGATTGACTTTGGATGTACAAGAAATTTAGTCATACATTCGGCTTGCTTACGTGTACATAAAATAACCTGGGTATCACCGGATGGCAACACACAAAACCAGATCGACCATGTTCTGATCCAACAACGTTGGCCCTCGAGTATACTTGACGTCTGTACATAGCGAAGGGCCAATTGTAACTTGGATCATTACTTGATCAAATTAACCTATCGATGTGGTATGTCAAAGGCGTATTCGGCGAAGATCAGCTCTCTACAGAAATTCGACATCGAAAGGCTCCAAACAGTGTCAGTGGCAAAAGAGTTCACGGAGACCCTCGACAACTAGCTGTTTCCCATCCTATCAGACACATCGCTGAAAACAAGCAACGAGCTATGAGTGGAAGTGAAAGAGGCAATTAAGACCGTGGTAGAACAAACGACTGAACATCAAGCCCGGCGCAAAAGAAATGATTGGTTCGATGATGATTTCCAAAATGCGTTAGACATTAAGAATCAGCTCTACAAACAATATTTAGGTAGCAAAACCAGAACGAAGAGAAAACATTATGAAAATCTCAGAAGAACGGAGGACATTACCAATTCGTAGCTGCCCGCTGCAATAGTGAAACGTCAGCAAAGACATCATATTGCCGGCGTAATCCATCACTCGACGTGGAGTTCAGTTCGATGGGGGGATGGAAAACATCAATGCCACGATCGCGTAGACGATAATCCAATCAAGAAGAGAAAGTTACAAAAGATCGACATACCGAGAACAAAGGAAACGCCGATGCGTGTTCAGTTACCAGAAGCACGCAGTCGAGCCCCGCAAAGAATAAGGCATCGTTGTTGATAACTTGCGCCGGCTCTGTATTCTTTGTTTAAGCTTTTTAAAGGTTGACGGCCGGATTATCCAAGACAATCAATCACAGATACTCCATGTTAGCCAAACCTCATTTAAATCGTGCTCTTCGACTACTCGACGAAGTCTAACCTACAATGCTAATCGATGGAATCAGAAATGTTGAGTGAATCATCGTAAAGCGAAAACCCAAGGGTTCTCAGGCGATCCAATGATATTCACGTAGACGGAGAAAGCAGCTTGATTTAGGGATTTAAGTAGTAGCCTATAACCATTACATTGGATTGTTATCTGCCATACATAAATCGTCGAACGCGCCACTTTAAGTTTAAGGAATATTCTATTGTAAGATGAGTTCGATAAAGAGAAACAACGATAAATTACTCGAACAGAATTCCCACAATAATTAAATAACCCTAAGGTTGACGATCATAGCAAAATTGACAACAGTTGACAATAAGTACAAAATTTTTAGCATTTGTTAAGAAGGGAATGCAAAAAGGTTTAATTTAACGCTTGATCAATTTTTTGTGTTGAAGAAAGCGTTTGAAACTAGTTACACTTAAATTCAACTAAGCAACAAAGACATTATATTATTCGAGGCCTTAAATTGATTTTGTGGCCACAAATATTTGGAAGGGTATGAAAACTCAAGAATTCAAGCAAGTAAATTGTCACGCCTAAGTAGTAAACTGCCCAAATTTTCCTATAGGTAACTTCTTATGAAAATATATATATTTTTGTTAAATGTCGAAAACAACATGAAATATATTTTGTTTGCAAAACAAATAATATACAGTCCGAAAGACTTATAACTTACTAATAGAAGCGACTATACAATAACGTCAATGGAAATCGGTATAAGCATTTATAACCATATGTTGGAGAAACTAAATCCAACATATATAAATACAAATTTTTTAAATGTAACTAGATATCATAGGATATTGTATATGTATTTAATATTATAAAGTATAGCTCAGGTATTAAGCGAAAATCTTTATTAACTGGAAATAATATATAAGTATATAAGGCTAGACTAGCGAGTCAAATATTGTTTCCTAATGAAACCATTTTTTTATAATTATATTGAGTGTACAAATATTTGGAGAAAATAAAAAAAATGAATAAAGAATTGCTGAATTATTAATCACGTCTTTCCTTTTCAGTAAAGTGAGTATGCCGCCGAGGGGAAAGGGTTCCAATAATCCGCGAATGGTCTGTTTCGCGTTGCGGTCGGTACGCGGTGCCATATTTTGAATTTGCGAGTTTTTATTAGAATAGGTTCTTTTCAGTTTTGAATTCAAGTAGAGTATTCCAGGCACCGCGTCGGTTATACTCGGGAGCGCGTATTTTTTTCCAGCGATTGTTTTTGTTCCTTTTCCCTGGAATGAAGGTACGTAATTTAAAGTAGAGTCGATGAAAGTTGTTCGATGCGTTTTAAATCGGGCATTTGAACCGGTCGCTGAGTTTTTGAATTTCGGACTTAGTCTGCTCGCGTAAGACTCGCGACCGAAACTCCTCTCCCAACTAGCTAGCTAGCCATCAGCCACCTCGGAGTAGACTAAGATTGCCCGGACTTATTGACCTAATGAGTACAGTCCGTTGTCACGTTCCAAGATATCACGTCTAGAACCGATGAGAGGTCGGTTTGGATTTCCTTCGGGAAATCTCGAACGAACGAGATGTGGTCAATCATTACAGCTGACGGGTGGAGCCTGAAGATTTGAGTGGATTGTAGGGGAAAGTCCAGCAAGGCGACGTGAACACAAAGCACAAGAAATTCGCTGGCGGATCCGAACCTTCGTAATAATTGACACCGAACGTTCATGGTCAAGTTACGGCGAAGAGCAGTGCCTCTTCAATATTTCATATGCCTTGGCTATGATTACAGCGCACAAGTATGTAAAGGCCCTGATAAGAGTTCCCGATGTTATAAATGTGGTTAAATGGGATATAAAATAAAAGAGTGTACAAATGAAGCACACGGTATTCTTTGCAAGGATTTTGATCCAAGACCGGCTCTTGGGCACATCTTGGGTTCAGGGAAATGTCGGATTTTCCAGGAAGCAATAGCCAAAGCAAAATCAGAACTTCGATGACCCGCATCCCGCACCTAAGCCTATACCGCATTTCAACCGCCCAAAGGTTGCATAAGCAGTTTGCGAGGGACAAGAAAGCCGACTTTTTGCTGTTGAGGCAGCAACACCATGGTAAAAGTTCTACATCATGGTGTCACTAGTACTGGCGCCATCTGGGTTCTGAACAGTGATTTCCGCTGTGGACCGAGGATGGTTTCATGTGGGTATCTGGTGCTCAGCGACCAGCTTCTTTAGTGTGTACCTTATCTTTCCAAGCTAAGCTTAACACTTTTGCTCGTTGGGGGAGAATTCAGTGCTAAAGCCTCAAATAGATCCACGGCGAAATCGAGTCCTAGAAATGGCGGCCAAAACGGCACTCGTCGTACTAAACACCGGAAGTACGCCGACTTTCTGCTGTATTGGCTGCGAAGGCACCATACCGGACGTGACATTCGCCTCGGAATCCTTAGTACGGAGGATACATAATTGGAAAGTATTAGAGGAGTACTCAGCCAGTGATCATCAGTGCATTCTGCTTGAGATCAGTGATGTTGTCTCCCGACGTCGCTGCTCTCGAGCTTCTACAATTGGGTGGAACATCGGAAGGATGAACGTCGAGGTGCTCCTCTGCAGGATGATTCGAAGGGGACAGAAGAACTGGCAGCTCAAGACTTGGTGAACTCAACTATGAGCATCATCACGACTGCTTGCAACAATTCGTTGCTCCGTCAAAAACCCCCCCGGCACGATAAGCCCCCAGGGTACTGGTGGTCGACTGAAATCGCTGAAAAGCGAAGGGAGTGTCACCAGCTTCGGAATGAGGCTCAACAGGTACGGAACCGTGACGAGGCATAAAACCAGGCCAGAAAATGCCTTCCCAAATTGATTAACAACTGCTGGCAAGATCTAGAAGACAATTTGAATAAGGATCCATGGGGCCTTGGCTACAAGCTAGTTATGCGGAAGCTTGGTGCGCTACGGACGCCTTACATACATGAAGTGAATAAGATGGACGAGATAGTGCGGGTCCCCGCCCACCCCGTCTGTGTTGACGCTGTCCACGGTGATACAACAATCGAGTGTCCACTCTTCACACGGCCGGAACTGGAAGAGGCAGTCCTTTCACTGAAAGTGAGGAAGGCTCCAGGTCCAGATGATGTTTCAGCTGAGGTGTTGCAACTTGTCTATCACCACTGTCCTGACTTGCTGCTCAGCACATTCAACGCTTGCCTACGGGACGGGGTCTTCCCGTTATGATGGAAGGTGGCAAGGTTCGTGCTGATCAGCAAAGGGAAGGGAAATCCCGGATCACCGTCTACATACCGCCTATTATGCATCCTAGACACTGCTGAGAAAGTGCTAAAAAAACTCATTAAGGGAAGACTCACTGACGCAATTCTGCTGCTCTGAACAAATCAGGGCAAAGGCTGAGAAGGCTGCTTCGGGAGTATCCGCTCTGAATCGACTTATGGCCAACATAGGGGGACCCAATCCACCAAGAAGACGCCTTAGTGCTACTGTACGGAACAGAAATATGAAGCGACGCCCTCAACAGGAGCACTGAGGATGTCATCTTCATATCCGACAGTCTTTGAGTAATTGCAGGCGTGGTACCTGTTGCCCTCCTTGCTAGAGAGCGCCGCGCTTTTTACTTGCACGCGAGGGGGATGATTGCCCGCGAAGTGAGAGTGCACTCACTCAACGATTGGCCTTAGTCTTGGGTGAATTTCACGAAGGGAAGGTGGACTGCGCGCCTCATCTCCGTATGTGAGATCGTGGCTAAATCGAAGGCATGGTGAGACTGACTTCTATATGACCCAGCTTTTGAGCGGGCATGGGTGTTTGCAGTCTTACCTGCAAAAGTTTTGTAAGTCACGATCCCCCGATTGTCGGTTTTGCCCAGGAGAGAAACGCGATGCCCACCACATATGGGATAGGCTGCGACGGGACTTCTAACGAGAGACGGGAGAGCTCGCTCCCAGATAGTATAGTCGCGGTGATGCTTGAATTGGTTGACAAATGGAACCATTATGTTCGGGCAGGCATTAAAGATAAAAGGGACTCACAGCAGCCGGGGACGTCGGGGCTGGGGGACCACTTGTCTGGCAATTCCTCTTCTTCTCTCCCCTCCCGCTAGAAGAGGGCTCCCCCACCTTGAAGGCACCACACGGCGTAACAAAACGTGGCCTGGCCCGAAGTAATGTGTCAAACGGTTCCAGGCTGGGTTCTCGGTTTGACAGGGTACGTGTTTAATGGGTAGTCTAGTCGCTTGCGAGCATGGAGGGACCACATTCTGTACGTAAATTACATTCACAACCCAACAAAAAAATTAAAGTTGCATTCGAAAAGAAGTGTTTTGTAAAAATAAAAAGTGATCGTGAAGTGATAAAGTTTCCATTTACAGGCGTTAGAAATATGTGAAATGTTTATGAGAAGTGTAAATTTATAGTGAAAAGTGCTTAGTGGCAGGGAAGGTAAGATTTGCGGGAATTGTGCGTAGTGAATGCAGGCAGTTTAGCGAGATTGAAGTGAAGGTGTTGGTAAGGCAGTGAATGTGGATATGTGTAGTAACTGAAGAGGTCAGGAGTGTGAAGAGCGATTTATAAATGACCATCTTGATTTCCTTTATTCTGAATGCAAAGATATGGTATCACAAGAGAAACGAAAAGATCTACGGAATATGTACGTCCTCCTGAAACCCATACCAGATCGATGGCAGGATATGCTCAAACAAATGTTCCTCGATCATATCAAAAAGGAGGGCATTGAAACAATATTTACGCTGAAAGGTGAAAATATTCACATTCAATTTGTCGAGAATATGGGAAGGTGCATCAAAAATATCAAAATTTAATAGCTGATGTTTTTGAAAATGACTCGCTATTTTTAAGTGCATTGAACACAGCATGCGCGAGTGTAACAAATAAATGATTGCACTGACGAGCGCCGGAGTGTGCGCGCGGCGGCAAAACACGAGCAGGCAGAGCAGTACGAAACAAACAGCCATTGCTTTTGAGCGTGGTGTCCGCGGGATTTTAATTCTATTGTCGCGTTTGGCTTTTACTGCGGGTTAGAAGACTTTCCGTTCTAGCTTGTTTCGAAAGTTTATTCACATTTATCATTAAAAGGCTTTCGCTAATAGTTTTAATTAGTGTGTTCATTCTCAGTATACCAACGGGAGTGACGAAAGTTCTGCTGTCGGGAGCTATCGACATACTCCGCGGAGTCCGAGTGAATAATATAATGTTTTTGCAATTTCGACACTTTCGCGTATCGATCTACGTAAATTTTATTTCAAGCCGTGAAAAATAATGTTCCTGTTCTTCGTACGGTCCGACATTAGCATACCTCAACCGTCACGTACGTACGGTACACACTAGGCGAAAGCAAAATAGTGACGGACACAGGTCCGCTGGTATGGTGCCGTTGCGAGTAGTTAAGTGTTTTAGGCAGAGTGCCGGGGCAATCAGACTTGCGTGTTGTGTTAAACACAAATGGACATTATTCAGTGAAGAAATGAAAATTGTCTCAGGGAATTAATTAGAAATCTGATTGCTAGCGCTGATAGCGAGTTCAAAATAATTTTAAGTGTCATAAGAATGTTGGCTAGTCCTAGACAAGTGTGGGTGAACGAGCGAGAGAACGGTTTGCAAAGTGTGTTGGTTCGATGGTTTGCCGCTGTTTCATTCTTTTTGCCTATTGGGGAGCTTGCTCGCACCCGTAGTCGGTGTAACTGGAAAAATCTCGATACGAGCGCGAAGTACAGTGCAGATAACTGTTCTCGCGATATTTTGGCGGGAATTTCAATAGCATACTTGAGTGTTAGAATATCGTGATCGATTGGTTTGTTTAGTTAATTATTATCGCAGTTGAGTTTGAATAGAAAATAGTGGTGACTCAATGATGTCGAAGGTCTTGTGAAGATTTCGAGAAAAATTCGTGTTCGTTAATTCTCTAGACTTGACGCCAACGTTTGTCAAGTCTTTCGCGCCTAAATATTGCTTCCATCGGAATTTTTGGGAAATTGGGCTATTTTGTTTGGGAAAATATCTGTTCTGAGGTGTAGATATTTTCGAATTCTCGATTCAATTTTACGAAGCAGCGGCAAACCAACCAAATGGAGAACGAAACTCTAAATGCCGCAATAGACAGTTTTATTGTGAAACATTATAACAGGTTAGTGAAATAGCATGGAATAATACCAGTGATTTATTTTTCCTTATCAAGGGCCAAGAATGTGTTCATATTATAAGCTACCCCTCATTGGAGTTCCTTCATGTATCAAAAGCACTTCCGGAATCAAGATACGTCGGGATAGGGAGTATGTGTGCAATGCGAAATGTGAACTCTACTGTTATTTGTATGGCAACTTTTTGTGAGTATTGATTTCCTTTATTGTCGCATCGTTGCGAACAAATAAAAACCCAATTAGTAACGGCGAAATTTGATGAAAATTCCGGTTGCGTTTGTAGTGCGGTCAATATTTTGGTTGATAAATAATTCGAGTAGAAATTACGCACACTGCCACAGTCACCTTACCCAAACGGCATATAAAAAAGGGGTACCCTAGACATTGGAACTAGTGTTGTTCACATCGATCAACTCCCTTCTCCCCCACAATTTTCGGTATAATCAAAACATTAAATAGGACAAGGACAGGAAAAATTCGCTTCAGGGGCATGATTAGTGACATAGAGTGAACGGTTAAGTGTCGTCTATGGCCGAACCCGTTAACAATCAATTGCTCTCGGCAGCGACGGAGGGGCATCGTAGCAACACGACCACGGCGCCAGGTTCACAAGCTTCCAGTAGCCATTCACATTACAATAGCCACCAAAATAGTAGCAAAAACACAAATCGGGAAAAACTCGCGAAGTCTACGAACAAAATCGACACATAACGAAGACAACACCGACTCCTTGTGTAACGTTGGCAACACAGTGACGTCGACAACAACGCCTGTTAGAAAATAGGACCAACACGAGTGGATCTATTAGGTCGTATAAATCTCAATCACCAAATCCTGCACCCCAAAAGTTTTGAACGAAAACGGACATCGGACCGAAACTCGTTGCCAAGTTGTGAAGATTTATCGACACATTCAAGTCACAAGAGACGTCGCCAGAACCCATCCGATAATAACACTAATCGAGAACACGATAAATCTCACCAGAAGGATTCAAGTAAGAAGAAAAACAACTCGTCCAAACGGATTGTGTAGCTTCTAGAACACGATCGCGAACCTCAGACGACTTCAGTACCCCAGCCCACAACTTACGGCAGACATCGATCAAAGCAAGTAAATAACGTTCGTGTTGGAAAGGAACATAGTGCTGCAACAGTCGTTGGAAATCCAACAATATCTCAAAACGAGGAGCCTCCAAACCAAATCTTCGGTAAAGCAACCGAACAGCAACAATCAAATCATTTAGCTGCACAGTTGTCTACTACGCAAAATAAGCCTAACCTGCTTAGTTACTATTGCAAAACGCGTGGTAATCGTACTTCGGGAAAGAAATCTGTAGATAGCACGGTGCTAGACCACGATTACCAATCAACCAGCAGTTGGGATACTCCTAGAGAATCACAAAATACAGAAACATCTTCACTTCCAATTATTTCCGATAGCAAAGTATCAAGCCATCACGAGGCTAAAACCTCTTATCAGGCAACTAGCAAGAACGAATCTAGCGGGAAGACGTGAAGGATTCCGGAACCTTGCGGGAGTAAGTGAATATTCCTTGGAATCAGATTCCCTGAACGAAAGTCAAATGCCAGCTTTTAGTGATTCAGTGGTGAATCCTGAGGAGGCGATAAGCATTCTATACCAGTTATACAATGTCGTATCTGTTTATTCGGCGGGACATAACAAGTTCATTAAGTTCTTAACCAATTATTAATATATTAAACTTTTATTGGCCCAAACGCAACCCTACCTACAATTAAACTAAAATTATCATTAAAAATTAAAATAGTGCACACTAGTATTTAAAACAAGGCATGTGTATTAAATCATTTTCATAACGTGCAAACACTTCAAATGACGATTCAACATAAACTTAATCTAAAACTATTTGTAACTATAAAATAAAAATATCCGTGATGTGCGAAGAACAAATATCTGTTATCTGCGCGCGTGATAGATTTTAAAATAAGAGAGTGTGTTTACGAACTTATTGGTGAGTCGAAACAGCCAACAATTGAAATTTGCGGGGAATACTCTGGTGATGTGAACTTTTCTATTAATTATTACCAGTCGCCGTGCACCTAGAGCTGACCAAAACTTTCTCAATGCAATCACGGTGTTGATAGTGCAAGGATAAATACGGGTACCCAACGCCATTTGAATTGAGGACAAGCCGCAATTACGCCATGGTCTGCCGTGATTACAGCGATTGATAACTACTCGTACGCATACAATACCCAAGCCCCATTTCGATGACGATTTCAATCCGTCCGAAGAACCAGCACTGGAGCAGTACTAATTAGCGGATGCCGCGTTTGGTTCGTTTTCAAGGCTTTGGCAACCCCCCCCGCTCTACTGATCATTGTCTGGGACGAGCTGGTTAACGGAAACACATTCGCCATTCCTGGCATTCAAAGCGCATCGGATCGACAGTTCCTCGTGTTGCAGCGTATTCAACTGGCCCCACAATCATCGAAATGATTTTGTGTTCTGCACCCACCGCTAGCGAGTGAATTATATTCTCCTGTGTCAGGAACTGTGGTAGACAAGAACATATCAGTTGAGGATACCCCAGGGTCAAGAAATACATCGTGCTATGAAAAGACTGGTTATTCAAAGTGAAGCGCAGCGAAACTTCAGAAATTGATAAACTTATGGATGAGAAGAATTACGAACAATTCTTGAAAACGGATTCACACTAGCGCCCGTTTCAAGTGATTTGCTTACTAAATTTTTGAATGGCATTCGGCCAAAGAACTTTTATAGTGATAGGTGAATTATTCGACCTTAAACCATTATCGAAGTACATTATAGTGTTTAACCTAACCAAAAACGAAGATTTTCAGGACGTATCCAGCACCCATCGAGCGCTCGACGGATCATGCGGTGAGTCCTTTTGATTTAATTTATTTATTAATATTTTTTTTCTTATATAATTATTCAAAGTATATCCGATATACGAGTATCTTATCAGCAATAATTTATTTATTACTCGTAATCGTTCTATCTTTCTTAAATTTGGTTTGTCGTGGAGAAGCTTATATTATTTTGTGATAACCAAACCGAAAGAAAAATAAAAAAATGAAGAATTAAACTAGGAAATTGGTCTTTTCCCTTCCGGTTGTTCTGACCGAGTATAGGACCCGGTACGGTGGCAGGCTTCCCCCTCAAAATGTGAGCCAGTCACCGGGTACAATTTAATCCTTTTTATTTCAGGTGACTTTATGGGTTGAGTGGCCCAAGCCAAGTGCCTTTTTATGGCATAAAGTTATGCAATTCCATTGTATAATTCTATGACATAAATTGGTCACCGGGGTACTCCCCTTCTGATGGGAAAGCTCATATAATTCAAGTTATGAGTTTTCCACTCAGAAGAGGAATACCTGGCCACCTCAACGATTTAACATTGGATTTATTCCGGTTGGGTGGGCATGAAGGGGCTCCACCACCACCCGGTTGCCCCTCTTTCATTTGTGGGCCCTGAATGTATTTGGGTAAAGACGAGGTCAACCCCAAATTAGTCTTTCTTGTCAGGTTGCACTTGTTCTCGCAACAAGTCGTAATTCCATCGTGGAGGTTATCTACTGATTTGCGACTTCGGTCGTCCTCTCGAACTCTGCAAGCAATTCGTGAATGCGAAATGTTTTGTAGTGAGTCCTCGTGCCGGGGAAACGAACCCGCCCCACGACACCGCAATGCTAGCCTGCCAGCGCATTCACGCGTCTCCGGACGAGGGCATTCTCGGCAGGAATCAACACCTTCCTCTGCCGAGGCAGCAGAACATCGCTGCGGTCCTTCACGGACATATTGAACACAATTATTCACTACAAATGGCGCCCAACGTGGGGCCCGAAAAGCCCGGCTGTATCATCAGTCGTGAGCACGAGACAGTCCATCGTCTCTAGGTGTCCCCACAAGGTGTTAGAATTATTGGCGGGTAGATAACTCCCGAGGGTTTTTGCACTGATCGTGCCCCAGCAGCCTAATAACTTTCGAACGTGTGTTGTCTATGGACATCAATATCGTTTGGTCCTTCTTTTGATTTATACTTTGGTGGCTTACCCCATTGTATAACTAGTAAGGCCAAATGATATTAGAGTCCCTTTTTGTGTTCGGAGGTTATTATCCCAACATCTTTTTGCGGAGGATTCTGATCCGCTCCCCAAACCAGCGGTGCCTAAGTGTCTTAAATTACATGGATTTTGATTTCATGTGCTTGGCTGATTAGCTAATCCATGACTATCCATGACAAGACACGCGCTGCTTGTGGATTAGAATCCCACCCTGGGCTGACAAGCTGTAACTTGAGAAGTTTGCTAATGAGGGATCACTTCGGAACCCTGATTTTCATGGTGCCACAAGAGAGTGTCCCTGAAACGTTTTAGAAGGATTGTGCCATGGTGTCCGTACTTGGGAGGAAGGTCGGAAGGAAAAGACCGATTATTTTTTTTTTTTGATAACGTAATTTTGAAAACTAATTAAACATTTTAGCATTTTTTTTGTGAGGTTCTTTGATAGTTCGCCACTTTCGGCCACTTTTATGTTTTTCCTTATTAATATTTAATTATTTATTTCATAGCGTCATTTTAGCCTTTCATCAACTTAGGTACAAATTCTAGGTAGAATAATTATGGACATCCAAAATGCATGCCGACTTTGTCTACGACTTGGCGAGGAAATGTATCCGCTGGGTGATAGTTTGGTCGATGAAGCGAGGAGAATTTTTATTGTCGACTTCCTGAAGGAGTCCCTCAACATCAACATCATATTGGAAGATGGCTCACCAGACCACATCTGTGGTGATTGTTACACGGAAGTGGAACGTATATACGCCTTTATACGGCGCTGTAAACAAACTGAGTCAACACTACAACGACTTAAATCAGCACGACGATCTCGAGATCCAGTTATCGACCAGCGGAACAGGATTCAAAGAGCAGACTACCATCCGTCTGAGGATCCGGATCCACCATCTCGATACCAGCCTTGGACCGCCTGGGATCTTCCGCCACGACTCAACCAAGTACCACCACCGACTCTAGGTCCAGTGGCTCCGCAGGAACAACCCTATATGCTGAAACCGAAGCATATCCCCAGCATTGTACAGGGTTGGAACCTTCATTTTAGCGGGGAGCCAAACGACCTGAACGTGGAAGTCTTCATTGGTCGCGTGGAGTCCTTAGTCGGAGAGATGTTGGCCGGCGACTACACGATGCTGGCAGGATATCTACCAATGCTGTTCAGGGGAGCAGCACTCGAGACGTACTGGCGGATTCATTCGGCCCCACCATCAACACGCTGGACACGGCTGAAGGAGGTACTCCGCATGGAATACTCGACGGTCAACATGGATGAGAGTGTCCTGGACAAGATCCATGCCAGATGGCAACGTCCGGACGAGCCCTTTCATCAGTATCGAGCCGATATCCTTCGGTTGAATGACCAGCTGTCAGAGCCTATGTCTTCCACTCAACTGCTGCGGGTGTTGAAACGGAATCTAAAGCCGGAACTTCGTTGCCATGTGGTAAACTCGGACCCGCAGAACATGGAAGCACTACTGAGGGTCGTGAGTCGATTGGAGAGGCTTGAAGAAGACCTCCAAGAACGGCCTTACCTACATGCGAGGACGGGTCCGCGACGTGAAATTGCCGAAGTGGCACTAAATTGCAACAACCCAGATCGGGAAGAAGGCACGGAGTCAAACACCTGTGTTCCGGAATACCCAGATGATGCCACACCAAAAAACGGACGAACGAGTACCCTACCACCTCAGTGGTACTCGAAAACCCCGCAGTAGCTCCTCAGCCAGCTGCTCACCCCAACCAACATGACGTTAACCCACCAGCCATGACCATTACGACTGCGGATGTTCACTCTCTTCCGGAGACCTCACCAACGACAATATTAAAACGACCATCGCAGTCACTGCCAGAAGAACCGCGGCAGCCTCAAGTACGCACTCTAAAACCTTATCATGTTAGACTGCAGGAATATCGGGTGGCTCGAGAGCGAATATTTGCTTCCGAAGTCGTCACTTCCCGTTCGTGCACGACAAAATGGTCAACCCGTCGTTGGCGGAATTTCCGCAAGAGAGTGCGCATCTGCCGTCAAACCGTAAACTCTTGTAACATCTCGGAGGTTGCTGAGAATGAGATCAGACCTTATCATCCAATCAAAGTGTTGGGCGAGACCGTGTTTGCTTTGATCGACACGGGTGCCAGTATCAGTTGTCTTGCCTCGAGCTTTGGCTCGAAAGTGCTCCAAGAATATCCGAACTTGATTAAATCCTGGCGCACTGAAATCAGTACCGCTGATGGCACCAAACACCCTATACGAGGTAAACTAACAACACCCGTGACGTTCAGGGGTCAGACGAAGGATATTACCTTCTACATTATCCCGTCTTTGACTCAGAACGTATACCTTGGTGTCGATTTCGTCCTTCGCTTTGGACTGGCCTCTGATTTATTCACCGATTTGTCTTTAAAAACCAGAAATGTCAACGAAATCACTTCTACTCCCGATAGGCATGACCTGACGCCTAGCCAACGACAACGCCTGGAAGCATCCATTGCTGCTTTCCCATCGTACGCTACCCAAGGCCTTGGCCGCACCACTCTAGTCTCACACACCATCGACGTTGGCGATAGTAAACCGATTAAACAGAGACACTACGCCATCTCGCCGGCCATGGAGAAATTGGTGTATGCGGAACTAGATAGGATGCTCGAGTTAGGGGTCATAGAGGAGTCCCAAAGTGCCTGGTCCTCACCGGTAACCTTGGTTGTAAAGCCAGGTAAAGTCCGCCTCTGTCTTGATGCCCGTAAGGTAAACGCGGTTACCATCAAGGACGCGTACCCCCTTCCACTCATCGATGGAATACTAGGGAGACTGCCGAAAGCCAATTATATCACCAGTCTCGACCTAAAAGACGCCTTCTGGCAAATTCCACTCGATGAGGGCTCGAGGGACAAGACCGCCTTCACAGTGCCTGGACGACCATTATATCAGTTCGTCACAATGCCCTTTGGCCTGTGTAACGCGCCGCAAACGATGACTCGGTTGATGGACAAGGTCATCCCACCTCACCTAAAACACCAAGTGTTCGTGTACCTTGATGATCTGTTACTCATCACGGAAACGTTCGATCAACACCTCCTACTCCTACAAGAAGTAGCCCTGCACATCAGTAAGGCGGGACTCACTATCAACGTACAGAAAAGTAAGTTTGTCATGAAAGAAGTCCGATACCTAGGACATGTCATAGGACATGGCACTATCAAAACGGATCCAGACAAAACTCGTACGATTGATGAGTTCCCCTTACCAAAAACTGTGAAGCAGCTACGACGTTTCCTTGGTGTGTGCGGTTGGTACCGAAGGTTTGTTCGGAATTATGCAACAGTTTCAGCGCCCCTGTCAGACATGTTGCGGAAGGGGAAGTTCGTTTGGACTGAACTCAGCCGAAAGGCATTTGAAGAGCTTAAACAAGCCCTCACATCAGCTCCTGTCTTGCACAGCCCCGACTTCACGAAGCCCTTCTCCATTCATTGTGACGCAAGTCAACATGGAGTAGGAGCCGTGCTGGTGCAATTGACCGATGAAGGAGAGGAAGCTCCCATCGCCTTCATGTCCAATAAGCTGAATTCGGCCCAAAGAAACTATACTGTTTCCGAGCAAGAATGTTTGGCAGCGGTAATGGCTGTGAAGAAATTTCGAGCCTATATCGAGGGCCACCAATTCGAGATCATCACGGACCACGCGTCACTACAATGGTTGATGAACCAGGCAGATTTAAGTGGACGCCTAGCCAGATGGGCTCTTAAACTGCAAGGGTTCAAATTCTCCATCAAACATCGGAAAGGAACCCAGAACATCGTACCCGACACTCTCTCACGGATGTTTTCCCCAGAGGGAGCCGAAATAACAATAATTGACGAGGACCCCATTGAAATAGATTTGGACAGCCCACATTTCGAATCAGATAGCTACAAAGAGTTGAGGCAAACCATAGCGACCCAACAGACACAGCTGCCTGATTTGAAGGTAATAGACGGCTATGTGTATAGACGAAACGAATACGCCACTGGTGATCCATGGCAGGAAGAAGAGTCTTGGAAACTCTGGGTACCGGAGGAAATGACACAACATCTGATCCTCCGCGCACATGACCATCCTTTAAGTGCCCACGGAGGTTACGGTCGGACTTTACGGCGACTCAAGAAATACTTCTTTTGGCCTAAAATGGCATCCCAGGTCAAAGACTACGTGAGCGCCTGTGAGACCTGTAAAGGCACCAAAGCGCCCAACCAGCCTCTTCGACCTCCTATGGGTCAACTCAACGTTCCAGAACGCGTGTTCCAGCGTCTATACATCGATCTACTCGGTCCATATCCTCGGTCTTCCATGGGACACATCGGAGCTATAGTCGTTCTAGATCAGCTCTCAAAGTTCCCAATGGTGGAACCTATCCGTAAATTCACAACTCCATCGATCGTGAAATTCTTAGAGAACCGGGTATTCCATGTGTTCGGTGTTCCAGAGAGTGTGTACTCAGATAATGGAGTACAGTTCCGGTCTCGGCAGTTTAAGAGCCTACTTGAGCAGTATGGCGTTGAACACCAACTGACGCCCATATACTCTCCTCAGTCCAACGCATCAGAACGGTTGAACCGCACCCTATTGGCCGCGATCCGTTCCTACGTCCACCCATCTCAAAAGGATTGGGATCGTCGATTGTCTGCCATCACATGCGCCCTGCGATCCTCGTATCACTCCGTCACCGGTGTCGCCCCTTACTTTGCCGCCTTTGGACAGCACATGATTTGCCACGGTAAATCATACCGACTGTTACGGCAATTAAAGTGTTTGGGAGACCCCGTCGTTGCGCTGGAGCCCCACGAGCGTTTAGGAGACCTCCGCCAACAAATCGGACGGAAGATTAAGGCCGCAGGTAGTGCAAATGAAGCGCAGTACAATCTCCGGTCACGATCTGCTAATTTCAAAGAAGGAGATGAAGTTTTCCGGAGAAATTTCCGCCAAAGTGACGCCGCGGGGCATTACAACGCCAAGCTGGACAGGCGATTCTTGAAAAGCCGCATAAAGAAGGTAATGGGACCTAACCGTTACTTGATAACGGATCCATCGGGAAAAGAAGTGGGGGTATACCACGCGAAAGACCTGCGCCGATAGATAATTAGGCACGTCTGTTTGTCCGTCCGCATATATTTTCATAAAACGCGCAAGGTTGTATACTTCCGAGCAAACATAGATATAAGTCAGTCCGTCCGTCTGTCAATTGTGTTTTTCTCTTAGTGTCCGTCATCTCTAGTCCCGACGCCGAAGCCAACCCATGATACACAGAAACATCCTTCAGCTCCTTTTTCGCAATCCGCATTGCCTTGGGATCGCGAGAAAATTAGCTGCCCTGTAGTAACTGAAGAGGTCAGGAGTGTGAAGAGCGATTTATAAATGACCATCTTGATTTCCTTTATTCTGAATGCAAAGATATGGTATCACAAGAGAAACGAAAAGATCTACGGAATATGTACGTCCTCCTGAAACCCATACCAGATCGATGGCAGGATATGCTCAAACAAATGTTCCTCGATCATATCAAAAAGGAGGGCATTGAAACAATATTTACGCTGAAAGGTGAAAATATTCACATTCAATTTGTCGAGAATATGGGAAGGTGCATCAAAAATATCAAAATTTAATAGCTGATGTTTTTGAAAATGACTCGCTATTTTTAAGTGCATTGAACACAGCATGCGCGAGTGTAACAAATAAATGATTGCACTGACGAGCGCCGGAGTGTGCGCGCGGCGGCAAAACACGAGCAGGCAGAGCAGTACGAAACAAACAGCCATTGCTTTTGAGCGTGGTGTCCGCGGGATTTTAATTCTATTGTCGCGTTTGGCTTTTACTGCGGGTTAGAAGACTTTCCGTTCTAGCTTGTTTCGAAAGTTTATTCACATTTATCATTAAAAGGCTTTCGCTAATAGTTTTAATTAGTGTGTTCATTCTCAGTATACCAACGGGAGTGACGAAAGTTCTGCTGTCGGGAGCTATCGACATACTCCGCGGAGTCCGAGTGAATAATATAATGTTTTTGCAATTTCGACACTTTCGCGTATCGATCTACGTAAATTTTATTTCAAGCCGTGAAAAATAATGTTCCTGTTCTTCGTACGGTCCGACATTAGCATACCTCAACCGTCACGTACGTACGGTACACACTAGGCGAAAGCAAAATAGTGACGGACACAGGTCCGCTGGTATGGTGCCGTTGCGAGTAGTTAAGTGTTTTAGGCAGAGTGCCGGGGCAATCAGACTTGCGTGTTGTGTTAAACACAAATGGACATTATTCAGTGAAGAAATGAAAATTGTCTCAGGGAATTAATTAGAAATCTGATTGCTAGCGCTGATAGCGAGTTCAAAATAATTTTAAGTGTCATAAGAATGTTGGCTAGTCCTAGACAAGTGTGGGTGAACGAGCGAGAGAACGGTTTGCAAAGTGTGTTGGTTCGATGGTTTGCCGCTGTTTCATTCTTTTTGCCTATTGGGGAGCTTGCTCGCACCCGTAGTCGGTGTAACTGGAAAAATCTCGATACGAGCGCGAAGTACAGTGCAGATAACTGTTCTCGCGATATTTTGGCGGGAATTTCAATAGCATACTTGAGTGTTAGAATATCGTGATCGATTGGTTTGTTTAGTTAATTATTATCGCAGTTGAGTTTGAATAGAAAATAGTGGTGACTCAATGATGTCGAAGGTCTTGTGAAGATTTCGAGAAAAATTCGTGTTCGTTAATTCTCTAGACTTGACGCCAACGTTTGTCAAGTCTTTCGCGCCTAAATATTGCTTCCATCGGAATTTTTGGGAAATTGGGCTATTTTGTTTGGGAAAATATCTGTTCTGAGGTGTAGATATTTTCGAATTCTCGATTCAATTTTACGAAGCAGCGGCAAACCAACCAAATGGAGAACGAAACTCTAAATGCCGCAATAGACAGTTTTATTGTGAAACATTATAACAGGTTAGTGAAATAGCATGGAATAATACCAGTGATTTATTTTTCCTTATCAAGGGCCCAGAATGTGTTCATATTATAAGCTACCCCTCATTGGAGTTCCTTCATGTATCAAAAGCACTTCCGGAATCAAGATACGTCGGGATAGGGAGTATGTGTGCAATGCGAAATGTGAACTCTACTGTTATTTGTATGGCAACTTTTTGTGAGTATTGATTTCCTTTATTGTCGCATCGTTGCGAACAAATAAAAACCCAATTAGTAACGGCGAAATTTGATGAAAATTCCGGTTGCGTTTGTAGTGCGGTCAATATTTTGGTTGATAAATAATTCGAGTAGAAATTACGCACACTGCCACAGTCACCTTACCCAAACGGCATATAAAAAAGGGGTACCCTAGACATTGGAACTAGTGTTGTTCACATCGATCAACTCCCTTCTCCCCCACAATTTTCGGTATAATCAAAACATTAAATAGGACAAGGACAGGAAAAATTCGCTTCAGGGGCATGATTAGTGACATAGAGTGAACGGTTAAGTGTCGTCTATGGCCGAACCCGTTAACAATCAATTGCTCTCGGCAGCGACGGAGGGGCATCGTAGCAACACGACCACGGCGCCAGGTTCACAAGCTTCCAGTAGCCATTCACATTACAATAGCCACCAAAATAGTAGCAAAAACACAAATCGGGAAAAACTCGCGAAGTCTACGAACAAAATCGACACATAACGAAGACAACACCGACTCCTTGTGTAACGTTGGCAACACAGTGACGTCGACAACAACGCCTGTTAGAAAATAGGACCAACACGAGTGGATCTATTAGGTCGTATAAATCTCAATCACCAAATCCTGCACCCCAAAAGTTTTGAACGAAAACGGACATCGGACCGAAACTCGTTGCCAAGTTGTGAAGATTTATCGACACATTCAAGTCACAAGAGACGTCGCCAGAACCCATCCGATAATAACACTAATCGAGAACACGATAAATCTCACCAGAAGGATTCAAGTAAGAAGAAAAACAACTCGTCCAAACGGATTGTGTAGCTTCTAGAACACGATCGCGAACCTCAGACGACTTCAGTACCCCAGCCCACAACTTACGGCAGACATCGATCAAAGCAAGTAAATAACGTTCGTGTTGGAAAGGAACATAGTGCTGCAACAGTCGTTGGAAATCCAACAATATCTCAAAACGAGGAGCCTCCAAACCAAATCTTCGGTAAAGCAACCGAACAGCAACAATCAAATCATTTAGCTGCACAGTTGTCTACTACGCAAAATAAGCCTAACCTGCTTAGTTACTATTGCAAAACGCGTGGTAATCGTACTTCGGGAAAGAAATCTGTAGATAGCACGGTGCTAGACCACGATTACCAATCAACCAGCAGTTGGGATACTCCTAGAGAATCACAAAATACAGAAACATCTTCACTTCCAATTATTTCCGATAGCAAAGTATCAAGCCATCACGAGGCTAAAACCTCTTATCAGGCAACTAGCAAGAACGAATCTAGCGGGAAGACGTGAAGGATTCCGGAACCTTGCGGGAGTAAGTGAATATTCCTTGGAATCAGATTCCCTGAACGAAAGTCAAATGCCAGCTTTTAGTGATTCAGTGGTGAATCCTGAGGAGGCGATAAGCATTCTATACCAGTTATACAATGTCGTATCTGTTTATTCGGCGGGACATAACAAGTTCATTAAGTTCTTAACCAATTATTAATATATTAAACTTTTATTGGCCCAAACGCAACCCTACCTACAATTAAACTAAAATTATCATTAAAAATTAAAATAGTGCACACTAGTATTTAAAACAAGGCATGTGTATTAAATCATTTTCATAACGTGCAAACACTTCAAATGACTATTCAACATAAACTTAATCTAAAACTATTTGTAACTATAAAATAAAAATATCCGTGATGTGCGAAGAACAAATATCTGTTATCTGCGCGCGTGATAGATTTTAAAATAAGAGAGTGTGTTTACGAACTTATTGGTGAGTCGAAACAGCCAACAATTGAAATTTGCGGGGAATACTCTGGTGATGTGAACTTTTCTATTAATTATTACCAGTCGCCGTGCACCTAGAGCTGACCAAAACTTTCTCAATGCAATCACGGTGTTGATAGTGCAAGGATAAATACGGGTACCCAACGCCATTTGAATTGAGGACAAGCCGCAATTACGCCATGGTCTGCCGTGATTACAGCGATTGATAACTACTCGTACGCATACAATACCCAAGCCCCATTTCGATGACGATTTCAATCCGTCCGAAGAACCAGCACTGGAGCAGTACTAATTAGCGGATGCCGCGTTTGGTTCGTTTTCAAGGCTTTGGCAACCCCCCCCCGCTCTACTGATCATTGTCTGGGACGAGCTGGTTAACGGAAACACATTCGCCATTCCTGGCATTCAAAGCGCATCGGATCGACAGTTCCTCGTGTTGCAGCGTATTCAACTGGCCCCACAATCATCGAAATGATTTTGTGTTCTGCACCCACCGCTAGCGAGTGAATTATATTCTCCTGTGTCAGGAACTGTGGTAGACAAGAACATATCAGTTGAGGATACCCCAGGGTCAAGAAATACATCGTGCTATGAAAAGACTGGTTATTCAAAGTGAAGCGCAGCGAAACTTCAGAAATTGATAAACTTATGGATGAGAAGAATTACGAACAATTCTTGAAAACGGATTCACACTAGCGCCCGTTTCAAGTGATTTGCTTACTAAATTTTTGAATGGCATTCGGCCAAAGAACTTTTATAGTGATAGGTGAATTATTCGACCTTAAACCATTATCGAAGTACATTATAGTGTTTAACCTAACCAAAAACGAAGATTTTCAGGACGTATCCAGCACCCATCGAGCGCTCGACGGATCATGCGGTGAGTCCTTTTGATTTAATTTATTTATTAATATTTTTTTTTCTTATATAATTATTCAAAGTATATCCGATATACGAGTATCTTATCAGCAATAATTTATTTATTACTCGTAATCGTTCTATCTTTCTTAAATTTGGTTTGTCGTGGAGAAGCTTATATTATTTTGTGATAACCAAACCGAAAGAAAAATAAAAAAATGAAGAATTAAACTAGGAAATTGGTCTTTTCCCTTCCGGTTGTTCTGACCGAGTATAGGACCCGGTACGGTGGCAGGCTTCCCCCTCAAAATGTGAGCCAGTCACCGGGTACAATTTAATCCTTTTTATTTCAGGTGACTTTATGGGTTGAGTGGCCCAAGCCAAGTGCCTTTTTATGGCATAAAGTTATGCAATTCCATTGTATAATTCTATGACATAAATTGGTCACCGGGGTACTCCCCTTCTGATGGGAAAGCTCATATAATTCAAGTTATGAGTTTTCCACTCAGAAGAGGAATACCTGGCCACCTCAACGATTTAACATTGGATTTATTCCGGTTGGGTGGGCATGAAGGGGCTCCACCACCACCCGGTTGCCCCTCTTTCATTTGTGGGCCCTGAATGTATTTGGGTAAAGACGAGGTCAACCCCAAATTAGTCTTTCTTGTCAGGTTGCACTTGTTCTCGCAACAAGTCGTAATTCCATCGTGGAGGTTATCTACTGATTTGCGACTTCGGTCGTCCTCTCGAACTCTGCAAGCAATTCGTGAATGCGAAATGTTTTGTAGTGAGTCCTCGTGCCGGGGAAACGAACCCGCCCCACGACACCGCAATGCTAGCCTGCCAGCGCATTCACGCGTCTCCGGACGAGGGCATTCTCGGCAGGAATCAACACCTTCCTCTGCCGAGGCAGCAGAACATCGCTGCGGTCCTTCACGGACATATTGAACACAATTATTCACTACATATGAGTGCGAATTTATTGTGGATTTTATTTTACTTGTGCGTACATAGGTTGGCATAGTAGAAGTGAGTGGAATTTTTAGATGGCGTATGATTTGAGTGATTGATTGTGTGAGAGGCTATTTGATGATAGAATTGTGTGAAATTGATCGAGTGATTGGGTAGGAGTTTGTAGGAAATATTTTCTGAATAAGTAGTAAAACCAATCAGCCAATAAAGAGGGAGGTGTTTGTTTTAGTTTTGTATGCGTGAATTTGAATTGATTAATCATTGTAATAAAGAAAATAGAGAAAATAAATAAAGTTTATTTTTAATATAACATCATTTTGGTTTCATTTTTTATTTAGAAAAAAAATTAATGAAATAACTTTAGGGGGTAAGTTTTTAGGTTTATTTAAATATGTTAAGGCCAATGAAAATTCTGGTGGACCGGCTCGCAAAAGATGAACTGATATACGAGCTCAGTATCCGGGATCAACGGACAGGATCCGTAGAGGATATGAGCAAAGCCTTACGGATGGCGCTTAGGGCCGAGTTAGCATTGGACTCTAGTATGGCTGCGGCGGAAGCATACCCATACAAAGCGACAGAAGATTTAGATTCAGGTAAGAGTAAGATTACAGAGGTGCGGTCTCTAATCGAAAAGTTCAAAGGGAATACGGAAAGTGGCGACTATCTGAAGATGTGATCGAAAATACAATTTGGTCTCCATAGATTGGGAAACATCAAAGCGGAGGCAGATGAGCAAATGAAAGAGGTGTGGAAGTTGTTCGGCGAAATGTTGATGTTGTTGGGGGAAATGATGTTGAAGCCTGAAGGCATGGAAGGGGAGAATAACCATGGTATGGAGCTGACGGACGCACTATCAGCTCGGGCAGCAAAATTTCTAACTTCTAAGCCCCCACTTGCAGTTACGGATATATCGAGAGAGTTGGACGCAGGTGAAGCAGGCCAAAGTACCAAGCTTATGCAACTCACTGGAGTATCATTGGCAGTGACACAAGTAAGACAGATACCAGATTGTTCATCAGCTTTGGTAGAAGGTAGGATTGGAAAAACTGCCGGATTTATCTAAGTGTCGCATCAAATTTTCAAGTGAGTTTCCGGGCTCAGTCAGCGTTTTTTGGAGAGGGTGGAAGACCTGCGTTTAGCAAAAGGAGTTTCAAAAGCCCAACTTTTCAGGATGTCAGCGGAGCTTTTTGAGGTGAGAGCCTTGATCTGGTTTCGGTCGGTGGGCGAGTGGTGTCTGGGAGTTTTGCCTTGAATTAAAGAGGAATTCCAACCATTAAACTATACCGTAACACTATGGAGGGAGATCTATCAGCGGACACAAAGGAACGGCGAGTCAATTGGGGTCTATGTTTACTGTGTTTTCGATTACGTTCAGGGGTTTTCGGAAACATTTATAAGAGTCCCGGTTTAACATACATACAGCAGCACAGGTCTTATTAGTGACTTGTATAAGTGCATCTTATTTTCCCTGTGAACATCTCTGGATCTGAGTATAGGAAGTAGTGAGAAGTAGGCTTTGTTTCCTGCGATTATCTTTTTCCATATTTCATTCTTTTCTGTGCCCTTTCTATCAAGATGGACTCCTAAGTATGTGAAGCTATCCACACTTTCCAGGTTGTAGTCTGTTAAGGTCAGGTTTTGTCGTACAGGCGTGTCTTTCCTTGTTTGAGTCATGCATTTAGTTTTAGTTTCATCGACCAAGATCCGACTTTTTTCGCTTCTGACTCCAGCCGTATGAACGCTTGCTTCGCATATGGAATTGATCTGGACATAATTTTAACAACGTCAGCATACGCTACTTGTTGCGTGGACTTGTGGAGTAGCGTGCCCGTGGTGTTTGCTGGCGTTTTCCGAATCACACGTTCCAGAGCAATATTCAACAACATTGGGGCAAGCCCATCCCCTTGTTTTAGGCCCGAGCTCGTCTGGAAGCTTTCAGTTAAATCTTCGTTAACTTTGACTTGACTCGGTGTTTAGCGTTGTAACCTTGGTTATGCGGATGTTTAGTTGGGACGCCAAACTTTACCATGATGAAAATGTTGACTTTAACTAACGTTTTGACATTGACAGTTTATTAAAAAAGTTTAAGGGTGCAATCATAAAAAGACAAGAAATTGTTATGTCCCTAATGCAAAACCCTATAGAAGGGTTTTTTCGAGCACTATTTCATTGCATCATAAATGACATAATGCATGATTATTTAAAACTTTTAATAAGACACCTTTCTTTTCAGTTTTGATCTTTTTTATTTTTTATTACAAAAGCGTTTCGTCAGCCAATTATTGCCTTCTTCAGCGGCAAATAAAGAAGATCAAAACTGAAAAGGAAGGTAATTCAAAATAATCAAAGTTTTGAAATTAAACGAGATACTAACACAGAAAGTATATTTTCAACGATGCTTAGGACCGTTTAAAGATAACATAATTTTGGACTTTTTTTGGAGTGTTGCTGAATGGAACGCTCGAATAGAAGAATAAATGGAGTTGTTTTCTAGTTGTGGTGAATTCACTACCTAAATTAAAATTTTGTTTGAAAATAAAAATAAAGATTACATCTAAACTGACGGCAGTTTTGAGTTAAAATGAATTTCAAACAATCAATTTATGACCTTGGAGAATGATTCAATCTCGTTTTTAGCAACAAAAAAAATTATAATAAAATAAAACAAACAAATTCTTCGATAAGGAAGGGTTAATTTTCATCTGTACATAAGCGTTTAACTCGACCTAAGAAAGAAACTATTATTTACTTAAACTTATTGATCTTTTGAAGAAATCCAGATCGTTTACTTACTTTGCTACAGCATTCTGCATCAAATTTAATGAAGTTGGGGCGGTATGCAAAACTTCATGATTAAACCAGGCAATAAGTTTGTCATCAGAAATTGATGCCGCAACCACGTAATCTCCATCTCTATCGAAAGTAGTTGCCTTTGTATCCAATTCAACAATAGCATTTATCATGTCTTTATTTATTGATGTCAATTTATGCTTATTTTTAATTGCATCGAATATGCTCTGATAAGCATCTTTTATATTAAGATTGGATGATGATGACAAGAGAGTATTTGTGCTTCCATAATTATCTAAGGTTACTTTTAATGCAGGCAGAGTCGATACTCCGCCAAATGAAATGTCTTGCAACAGAAAAATAAGGAAAAGCAATGGTAAGAGAACTTGTAATACGATGATGAGCCAACTACGCTTCATGCACAAGAATTTTTTGTAAAACATTGCCTCCCATTGATAGCGATAACGTTGTCTATTCATTAGCATTTCAGATCCTCGAATGTCTAAAAATATATTTAGCTTAACTACATATTCGTGATTTTCAATGAAAGAAAAAAACATACCCAACGAGACTGGAGGAGTTGATTCATCCTTGGTGTCTGTGAATTCGTTTTTGTGCAATTCACTTCCAGTTTGCATGAAAACATCTTCCAAAGTTGTCATAGAAATTCCATAGCCAGTTAGCCCCAATTTTCCTTGCGCGGTTTCTAAGTCCAAAAGCAGATGCTCAAACTGTGGGACATAGTTGTCGGGCAAACTGTATGAAAGTTCTGTTCCAACATTGCTTTTTATTGTTACACTAGGAACATGGTTCTGAACTAAAGCTGTCACCTCGTCTGGATTGCATTGATCTGTTTTATTGCAAATCTAGAAATAGATTGAGCTATAGTTCACTAAATTCCCAAATCTTCTCTATTATTTACCAATTGATATCCCGTTCCAAATTTCTTTTTCAAGAAAAATGGTGTTCCTGAACATGTGAGTTTCCCACCCGACATGATTGCTATCCTATCTCCTAACACATCAGCTTCGTCCATAAAATGAGTTGTCATTAGTATCGTACGTCCATGTTTTTCTTTCTCAAGTAGGCTCCAAAGAGCTCGTCTTGCTTCTGGATCCATTCCCGATGATGGTTCATCGCACAAAACAACTTTTGAGCCTCCGCATAAAGCAACGCCCAAGGAGAGTTTTCGTTTCATTCCTCCTGACAATGTTTTTGCCAATGCATACCTCTTGTCTTCTAGCTGCAATATCCGCAAGTACTTCGTAATTTCATCTTCAATTTGCGCAGGATCAAAACCCTTTAGGCGACTATAAAAAATAATGTGTTCTTGCACCGTAAGATCATCGAACAATATGTTATATTGTGGGCATATTCCCATGTTACTACGAATTTTATCCATATCTACAGCTGTATTAATTCCATTCACTATAATATTTCCACTACTAGGCATTAAAAATCCTGTTATCATCGAGATGGTTGTCGTTTTGCCGGCGCCGTTGTGTCCTAAAAGCACGGTGATCTCATTTTCATACATATCCAAGCTTAAACCATCGACTGCAACTTTATCGTCAAATGCTTTTCGCAGGTTTTCAATTCTAACACCGACATTTTTATTTGCGTTCGCTGGGTCCTCTTCATAACGGTCAGGATCATGTTTTTCATCCTCTTTAGCATGATGGTTGACTGTACTTGAAAATTCTTTCGGTTTTACTAAGAAAAAATTCCACTTGTGTTTCACGCCATGCTTGCCAGGCCAAACTTTTTCAATGTATAGTGCAAGCAACATGTATAAAATTGCATCCACTACAAGCATCACTGATGCCACTCCTACAGATACAGGACTCCCTGGGGCTGAACTGAATAAATTCGAAAATTGTGCACCTTCAGTTGTAGCTTCCCATTGTACAATACTCTTAAAACCAAAGCCCATCCCAGTATTCAGGAACAAACACAACACTGTTGCCACTGCTTTTGACGGTGTAAATAGATCGGCATTCTCCAATTGAAAGGGCAGGTACGTTACAAAAAAAAGTATAGAGGCCAATGCTCCAGCAATAGCTGGCCTTTCAAACAGCGTTGAAACAAGAAATCCAAATGTTACAATGCCAGCACCGTAGCAGAACAGGAACAAAAGCAATATTATAGGTGATGAAAATGGAAATATTGCTGTACCATGCACTACAGGAATCTGAAATTGTATAATTATTGTTAAAGTTTAATTGACAATATAGTTAATGATTACCTTTAAAAGTAATACGATGATTGCTATAACAATAATAATGAACAGGTACGATGTTAGGAACCATGAAGTCCAATGATGAAAAGTTTTAAGGCCCATTATTTTCATTGTCTCTGTCAACTGTTTATCTTTTTCAATCGCAAGATGCTGTAAAATGGTTTTAGGCAAAACTTATTAGAAGTTATATTATCTACATATTATATAAGGGCTAACAAATAATTCAAAATAAATAAAATTTAATAAATTGGGATTTTCGCAAAGATCGAACATATACATTTTAACTAACTATGCTGGAAACATGTGTTTTCTCGACGGAAACGTGAATAATGAAGATCAGGTTGAAGGAGTACTAATTTTTGAAAATGCAGATCTAACCATTGGGAAGCCTTGCAAAAAAGGGAAGCTTGGGACTTCGGACCCGGTTTGCCCGTCGGAGACGGTCGTAGGAGGCGCCACTCGTTTGTTCTTTGGTGCCAAGTAGCCGCCAAGCGAGATACGTGGCCGCCGACAACCTCTCACAGAGCTAGAATCAAGATCTTTTATCCTAAACTGGTGGAGCCTCCCCGATGGGATTTGCGTAGAAGGAAAGAATTATTCAAGGACGGGGCGACCACTTCGCACTCTTTAGCCGGTATGTGTTCAACCGACGTAAGATGAACTGAAAACCCCCTGAAAAATTTATTCCGGACACTGAAGCACACCCGAGCCAAGTGTACAATCCACTAAAGAATAATTTTCAAATAAATTTCATGTCTGTGATATAAAAAAGAAAACCAATCGCAAAATATAATTTACCGTTTAGTTATGTACCAAATTCACAAAATATTCACAATACCTGTCCTTACGTCTAATTCTCCTGTTTGGGGCCCCCCGAAGTCACGTCGCGCAGATATCTCTCCAGCGCGCCACTCAACACATTTCCACAGCCAATATTCCCCGTCACTGATGAAAATTCCACCGAATTATCTCCTATTCCGGCGAGCCGTTAATTTTTCTCTTCAAGCCAATTCAACTTTCAATTGCGGTGCTGGCTTGCATCAGCGAACTGGCGTTCATCGGGTACGCACCTGTGTCCCACATGCGCTCCATCGGGTATCGCTGTCGTTGGTTGCCCGATGGATTGTCATCCGTAAATGTCAATTCGCACAGCGTTCACACGTCTAGAATTTGGATACTGCTTTCAACATATTCACCCAGGATTCAAACTGCAGCTTGATGTACCTTCGATAATTTAATAGCTGGGAATGCTTCGATCAGTTTTTCGACAATAAAATTGCGGAGTGATGGGAACTTTTGTATAGCCTCACGAATAAATATCCAAAACATACATATGTAGCGGCAAGTTCATTGTTGTCTGACAAGGATTCGACAAGGATTGGAATGACTGTTGCGGCAACGTCAGGGAATTTGATTGAACAGCTATGCAACGTACTTACAAGTGGTTAATATTTGCCGGTGTCTTCGTGTTCAATGTTGTCTGTCTTTCAAACTTCTTTTTTGTGTACTAAAGCCATTTCTTCGATATTGCGAGACGATACTAGGTCCATTGCCAGTGCGAGGGTCTTACGTCGGACTTCTATGTCAGGAGCCCCTAGGACACGTACAATGTCCATAACCAGATCTTGCATTATTCTTTCCATATTTTCATTTTCTTTCCTTGCGATCAGGCGATCTAATACGATTATCTTGACGTTATTATCGCTTTCTTTCACAATCAGCTCAATATAACTTCCAGCTGCTGCTTTTATCGCTGTTGGGGCTGAAAAAAGGGTGATGGGAGTTCCGGCCGCTTAATAACGCACAGCATTTGAAGAAGAGTTAAGCAGCTTGAAGATACATCGAATAAAACGAGAACGTTGCGTTGGGGTTAGCGTGACACACACTTTGTAGATTAATTCGATAATCAAAAGCAGAACATAGGAGTACATTGCAAATGATTAATAGGAATGTGGAGAAAGAAATAGCATCCGAATTCTTCACATGCTTTCAATTAGTATTTAATATAAAATATATTTAAATATTGACGATATGGCGAGTTATTACGACTGCCGCGACTATTTAGCAAGGCGTTTCTTTTTCTAGGAACGTGTCATCTTGTCCGTTTACAATAACTATATCACCGTCGCCTTCTCTTTTTTTTTGTTTCAGGTCTGCATCTCTACGGGTTTATCGTGTACAATATCATTTCTTTTATCCTTTTGGCTTTTTGCACTATTTATTATGCTACTATCTTCATTTTCGGTTTGAATAGCTTTTTTCATCAACGCTAATTCGACATATCTCCGAACCAAATGTTTGTGATATTTGTAACATTTCTCGTAATCGTTCATTCTCGATGCGAAGGCGTTGCATGACTTTCGAATTCGTTATTCATTCCTTCATCATCAATTCTAGCCACTTTTTGCATCGCTTTGTTTTCGTATCACTTCAGACAGTGTTGCGTTGTCTGTATCCTTAAGATTGACCGTAGTATTTAAAATTTTATATAATAATAAATTCTAAAGCTTGTTGATCTTCTAGTGATCCCTCCTGTCGTATTTCTCGGATGCTTAGATTTTGTTGATAAATTCGCTTTATCATGTCTGAATTGGATTTGTCGCGGCAAAGTTTATTTAACGATTCAAGATCGTCCCGAAACTTTATTTTTCTTGGAATGAAAAAATAACTTTGTCCATTAAATCCTCCACGCGTCCTTGACGATTGTCCGCTACATTGGGAGAAATGAAAACGAGCGACTCATCGAGGTAGAGCAGAAACTGTTTCATTTCAGGATCGCATTCCATCAGCACTCCTCAGTTGTGCTTCGGCATCATTTTTATTTGACTTTGGACTCAAATCTAACCGTTCAGGTACTTAATCGATTTCCCTACTTTATTACTCGATTTTATTTAAGTATCTTTTTGGTTTAATGTATTCGTTTGATTTTTTTGTTCTTTTTTAGTTTAACATTTTTTTACTTTAACGTTTACAACGTTGGCTCGGGCGGCATCTTAACGACCGCATGGGAGAGTGCAAAGGGTTTCCGTGACACATTTTCAAAATCTAGGTATTATTTTTGCTGAACGAATAATTACGTTGTAAATTTATGTACAATAGAGCATATACGAGGGCGGTCCGATAAGCACTTAGCTTACAAAAGAAAAACAAAAATTTTGGAAAAGTGGCAATTTATTTCCCAACATAATCTTCTTTTCCTCAAAAAAAGAATCAGGCATACAAAGATTACGTATGTTAGGTAGGAAAACCACAACGAAGAAAGAACACTGAAAATCTTAGAAGTAGTGAAAAGCCTGAAGCGTGGTTATCAGCCAAAAACCACACTCTGTCGTGATGACATCGGCAATATCATCGCTGATGAAGCCAAGATTAAGGAAAGATGGGCATTCTATTTCAAGAACCTCCTCAATCCTCTGCACAGCTGCAGAACATCGGAGCCTATAGATGTCTACGGAGAGCTTCAATTGGCCCCACCAAATCTGGAAGAAGTTTGTTCCATCATCAAAGCCCAAAAGAATTATAAAGCGCCGGGCATCGATGAGATTCCAGTGGAGCTCATCAAATATGGTGGCAGCAGTGTTCAGAAAGCTATTCACAAAGTCATTTAGCACATTTAGCAACAAGCACATATGCCGAAAGAGTGGAGCCAATCAATTATATTATCAGAACGTATCGCAGCTGGATGGACGGGAACACGGCCAAAGCGTGACAATGATCATATCACCTTGTGGAGTGCCGATACATTCGATCATGAGAATGAGATACTCTAACTGTCTCTAAGCGAAGGCCCGAAAGAGGGCTGTAGTGCTACGAAAAAAAATTAATTATATTCCGTATCCACAAAAAAGTGACAAGCTACAGTGCGAAAATTATAGAGGCATATCACGACTTTGTACGGCGTACAAAATATTTTCAAAGATCTTAGAAAATAAAATCGGATCATACCCCAACAGTATTATTGAGGAGTATCAAGCTGGTTTTATAGCAGGTAGATCGACAATAGACCAATTGTTCACAGTCAAGCAGATACTTGAAAAATGCTGGGAGTTCAACATAGATGTACACCAAATTTTCGTTGCCTTTAAGCAAGCATACGACAGTATTGATCGTAACGTACTGTACCAAATAATGCTTTGCTTTGGCATCCCACCCAAATTAGTCCGTCTTACCAAAATGACAACGACGTCGACTACCTCCCTATTCCGCACCAATAACCAACTCACCGATGTCTTCGATACAAATATCGGACTAAAGCAGGGAGATGGGCTGGCCCCATTGTTATTCAATTTAGCTCTGGAGTACGTCATAAGGAAGCTACCTGTCGATACACGACGTCAGGTCGTTTGTCCGCGTGTGACATCAGTTAAGCTCCAAAACTAAACTAGCTACAATCACCAAACATGGTAAGTGAATCAGAAGTGATCTTTACAAATGTTCTTAATGGGTTTCCCCATATACAAAGGGGCTTTTGTGTGGTATCAAATGAAAGGTATTAAAGGGAGCTTTCTAAAACATTCTTAAGCTTGGGTTATTTGCGTTCAGAGGTGGAGAGGATTGGACAGCCTTGATCCGAAAAATGTGACGAAACCATGAAAGTTGTTTTTTATAGAGTACAAAAACAAAAAAAAAAAATAAAAAACGTCGAAATTCACAGAAATTTGCTAACAATAGTAGGTTTTATAATTTTTTCTTAATAAAATCCTATTTGTATCCTTAAATTGAACAAAATTAGGTATTTAAGTATTCCTACAGAAAGTCCTTACATTCTATGTGCTAAACTTTTTATCGATCGCTCAACCCTTTTAACATCAACTTATTGTAAGTCTATACGTTCATGTGCTCTACTAATGCCCCCACACAGGCCCAAAAGCGAATGCATGCCGTCACAATAGGCACCATGCTTTTAGACGTATTGACCTGTTCTTTTAGACCAATTCTTAGATGATATTGACAATATAGGTGAAGTTGACGATTCAGTGAAAGTGAAGCAGTTGTATGGTAGACATACACAACTTGCACACACACACAATGATAAAACAAACAGGATTTATTTACTCTAATCATCACGGTTCCGCGACCTTGTTCGCTAGTTGTTTAATCCTAACAAGCATCTGCTGTCAGCTTCTATCGTGTCTTCCCATCGAGCCCTCAGTCTTCCCGCTGGACATCTACCTTGTGCTCTACCCGTCAATGTACTTTTGGGTAGCCGGTTTTCTTTCAATTTTTCTACATGGCCCGCCCATTGCAATTTCCGTAACTTTACGAAAGAGAAAACAGGTGGATCGTGAAAAAGCTCATACAACTCATCGTTGTTACGAAGTCCCCACTCTGTTCCTTGTTTCACTGGGCCATAGATTTTTCGGAGCACTTTGCGTTCAAATACTTCCACTGTCTTTTCGGATTCGCTCGGCAGGGTCCATGTTTCACTTCCATATAACAATATAGGTTTGACTAGTGTTTTATAAATGCGAGGTTTATTTTGCTTGTGCACAACTCTGGACCTTAGATTGGGAAGTACGGAGCAATATGCTTTATTTGCGGCGTTTATGCGGCGTCAAATCTCGTCCTTTTCGACGCTCTTCTATTCAGGTTAGCTTCAAGATAGACAAAATTATCCACACTTTCAAGGTTGTAGTCGCCTACGGTCAGGTTTTGTCGAACTGGAATTTTCTTCCTCGTTTGAGTCATGAATGAAGTTTTAGTTTCTAGACTCAGACATTGCTTGATTGAACGTACCATAATATTGACGTCATCAGCATATACTACCAATTAAACATTAGCGTACCCGAGGTTTCAGCTGATGTCTTCCTGATGACGTGTTCCAACGCAATATTAAAGAGCAATGAGACAAGTCCATCCCCTTGTTTTAAGCTAGATTCCGTTATAAAGCTGTCCGTTAGTTCACCGTTTACCTTGACCTGGGACTCTGTGTTTAGCATCGCGGCCTTGACCATGCGGACTAGTTTTGTTAGGACGACAAAGTCAAGCATTATTTTGTACAACGCATTTCTGTCAACACTATCGTGTGCTTGTTTGAAGTCTACAAAGAGTTGGTGCACATCGATGTTATATTCCCAACACTTTTCGAATACCTGCCCTTTTTGTGTACAAGACATATAATATTTTTCTGCCAACCCGCTGTTAACTGCTCCTCTGACCATATTCTGCATATTAGTCGATGCAGAAGATTATTTAGCTGGGGACCTCCGCTCTGGAGCAGTTCTGCTGGTATTCCATCTATTCCAGGAGCCTTATTTTGCTGCCGGCACTTCGTCTCTGGTTGTTGGTGAGACCGGGACCTTTCGCCTTGCTTCTTCACAGCTTCAGTCGTTGTTGGAGACTCTGTGAATAGCTTCTGGAAATATTGAAGCCATCTGTTTTTAATTTCAACTGGGTCGCCTATGATTGCACCTTGTACACTTTTGCAAAGAGTTGTTTGTAGATTGAAGCCGTCTCTTAGTTGGTTGATAGAGGTATAAACCAATCTAACTTCATGTAGGGTTATGTTTTCGTTTATCTGTTGGATCTTGGTGTTGATTGTCAATCGTTTCTTTCTTCTTCGGCACATTTTTTTTAGCTTGAGGTCGAAGGCTTTTATATTGCTCTTCTTTGGCCCGTGTTGGTCGCTGGATGTATTATTTGTGCGCCTGGTCCCTTTTTTTAATTGCTTGTTTGGATTCTTCATCGTACCAGTCGTTTTCTTTGCCTGGTACCCCAAGACCTCCTCGACTGATTTTGTCACCGCACTTTTTACTGTCGCCTACATGGTTTTGATGTCATCATTACTTTCTCCCGCCTGTGGGGACATGTTGATGCGATTTTCCAGCGCGGACATGTATGTGAACGTTACTGAGCTATCATTTAGCTTGTGTACCTGGTACCATGGAGTAACTAACGCTGCTTATTTACAGCTCTTAGAGATGTGGCATCGTAACTTGACCCTTATAATGTAGTGGTTCGAATCACAGACAGCGTCGCGGAACGAGCGCGTGTAGATAATGATGGTGGCGGCTTGTTTTTGGATGAGAACTTGATCGATCTGGTTGAATGTGCGACCGTCATAAGCATTCATCAGACCAGAATTTGTCACTCAAAAACTAGACTGAAATGTTTTTGGAGTCATTTAAACACTTCTTAGCTTTATAATATATTATATTATCGTTCAGATTTTTTAAATTTGCTATTCATGAAATTCGAGGCTAGCACACCGTTCATTGCGTTGATCATAGTATTGTCCTAATCGATTGAAAGAAATTTCAATGAGAACAAGAAGGATTTCAAAATTGAATTTTGAATCTTTTAATTGCATAAGTAATCAAATTTACCGACACTAATTATCGTCTTGGTAGCTCAGGGATACTTTCTATTTCTTTTATGTAAAAGGGCTCAGGCTCAAGTTCAAACTTAGTTGTGTACGCTCAGTCATATTAAGAATGGCCATTCTATATTTTTTTGAGATTTTAGCATTCTCAATAATGTTAACTGAACTTTAGGACCCTAATAAGTGATTGCAAAATGACATAGCAGAAATATCGAGAAAACGATGAAATGTTTAGTAGAAGCTGAGACTGCAGATCGCTGCTAGGTGGCGTGAATTCACGAATGAACTCTTGTAGGCCAACTGGGACTATCGCGCTATGAATGATGATTATTTCATGCCAATTGAATTTGATACATAGTATCAAAATAAAGAGATTCCTTCCAAGACTGTTGAGCTTACATACGAGTACATCGTTTAACCCAAAAAATAATCATCTTTTAATTTTGGAATGGATCATACGCAACTAGTCTACAATTTGATTCTTAAATTTTGTATTGCATACGAAAAGTAAACTTACCTTAACAATTTGACTTAATGGATAAGCAAAACTTATCACAAATATAATCACTACCAGAACATTTAATAATTCTAAGATTGGATCCGTCATATAGGGTGGATAGGGGAATCTCTGCATTAGTATATCCGGCAAGGTAATATTTGCTTTTCCTTGTACTTTTCCTATTGTTCGAATAATTGCATTGGAGATGGCGAGTTGAACTTTTGTTACGCCTTGCGCAATATACCCATTCATGTCGCCCTTATCGCTAAATTTATCTTGAGGCCCTGCAAAAAGCTTAGGAACAATCATTTGATTTGTATCCCATCCAAAGGTTGCCGTTGTATTTGGAAAGTTTGATGGAATACGCAATGTGAAATCCAAGTTAGAAGTTGTTTGTTTCTCATTTATAGACGTGAAATGAACACCGTAAAATAATTTATTGGCCATCATATAAGATTCCATTTCATTGTTGTCCTTGAAGCCCGCCACTGTCATATTCAACTGATTGACGGCATCACTTGCAATTTGGTCGGTTACTGTATTTGACGGCGCAAACGCAAGTACAGAATAATTGAGACCATATGAGCTGAAATATAGAATAAAACAATATTTTTTTATCAAAACTGTGTAATCTCTACCGGTGAATCGTATAAAATGAATGAATGAAATTACATTTTAAATTATTGAAGGCCTTATGTTAAATTTTTATTTCGTGTCAACAACATAAGATAACGTCTTTTTCTCTATTAAAATGATTTGTTTCATTTCATAATAATAAATTTGAACCAAGTTTAAATATATTTAACTTGTCCAAACGATATATAAATATGACGATTCTTTCCAATTTGTTTCGGCAATAGCTTTCATAGTTTGGAGATAACATTATATTAAAAGGTCATTTGATTTAACTTTAAACATTTTTAAAAATTATTGAAATAAAGACTTGGATAGTATTCATTCTTATCACATCGCAGTTACGCATACTAAGAATTCAATAAAAATTAATTCCAGCAACTTACCCATAGACTTCTGATGATTTTATATCTACTGGATTAAAAATAGTTGGATCTTTATAGAAATTTTGTCTTGATGCATCACGCAAAATAAAGAATATACCACAGAAAAGCAAAGGCACGATTATCTCTATGATCAATTCTTTTTTATGACGGGATTTGATTTTGAAATTTTTCCAGATAAGTAATCTAAGTCCATTGGTTGATTTCGATGCCATTTTTTAGATCTGCAATAAGAGAAATTCATATTAGATTTCTGATAAAACTTTATATAAAAATGTACAATTCAAAAAGAGGTATTTAATAGCCGAATAACCTTTAATTGCACTTGACATTCATCATTTGATGATTGTTTGTTCCTTGGTATATCATTTAAATTAAGACATAAAAATGGGTAAAGTTAAATATAAATACTAACGTGATGGGCGATGGTTAAATTAAGCAATTCCCCTCGAAAATATTGATCTTGCCACCGCCACAGAAACCAAGCACAAGAGCGATCCCGATGATACCAGACTATTAAGTATCAGATCATAAGTCAGAATCATTCGCTAACTGACACACGTCTTCGACCGAAAAGTCGGACTGAAGTAGGGCGATGGGTTGGCCCCATTACTTTTCAATCTAGCTTTAAAGTACGTCATACGAAAACTGCATGGTGATACAAAAGACAAGTTATTTTGCACACCGAGCCAATTGTAGCCTATGCGGATGGCATCAATATTTTATCACCGTGTTTTTTATCTGATAAGATGACCCCTGCTCAAGTTGGATCAAGACATGAAGCAGGTGGGGCTGCAAGTTATCGAGCCCAAAACGCAAGTTATGATGCAAACCAAGAACCCACACTCAACTGGGAAAACATGAACGCACACAAAGCCTTTTATTGAGTTTTGGGTATCTTGAAGGCTAGCTGTATGTACAGGAAAACAAAACTGCTGCACGGATATGAGATACGCATCCTCAAATATTTTGAATGCTTTTGATAGATGGGTCTTGAGCCGCATTTTAGGTGCCAAATCCGAAGGGAGTTTGGGTTTCAAAACTGAACGACACGATCGATGGACCGAGAGAGCTGGAGTCAGCACTTACAGGAAGCCACGTCCTGAGATGGGCTGCAGTGCTAGGACGACGATCATGATGTGGAAACAGATGTGAAACAAGGCATCACCAGATTTTGGTGCATCTACAATTAATCGTAGCAACGCAAGGACGCAAAAAAGGCGAAACTAAGATACATGAAAACGAAACGTAACTATGAAAATTAGCTAAGAAAGAAATTCGTACCAGTGGTAAAAGATAGTACAATACAAGCGGCAGTAATGTTATCCTTTTTGCAGACTCAAATAAGGCTCTCCAAAAGATAGTTAAACGAGTAAAAGAAATTAGTTGAATAGTCAAAAGTACGCTCCTGTCAGAAGTGCTTTGTACTCAATCTATAATTTGCAGAAACTTCCGCTAGACAATTGATGAACAAATTCGAAGATATGCATATCAAATAATAGGATCAAAGAAAAACATCCTTTGCTTCAATTTAAAAGGCCGCCACTTTGTTACACTATAGAAAATTTGATTCAGTGAACAGAATCTCAAAGATATTAACGTTACTCATGTACTCGAAATTTTTAAAGAAAATCCGATCAAAAACGTAGCAAAAGTTAATTGATAGAAAAACCGGGCATTGTTGTTGTAATGCATGAAAATTCAAACTTACAGGATAGAACAACCTTCAGGTACCTAGGTATGAAATTTGATTGAATTTAAGGGTATCTACCTATTAGATTTTATTGGGGAAAATGTGCAATATATAAATTCTAGTATTACTAACAAAGTTGAGGGAATTCGTTGTTATTGTACCCATAGAGATCTATCTTCATGATTTTTTTAGATTTCGAATTAAAGGTGTCCAAATGCAAGCTGCGGTGGGGACACATATTTTTCGTACATTGCACACCTCGGAGCTGATAACATTGATTTAAGACCTATTCTTGAAAAGTTCTCGGCAAGACTTTCATTTGATACCCCACATGGATATCTTTGATAAAAAAAATGTTTAGAGTTCACCCCCTATATAGCGATTCCCTTAAGAACTTTTGAAAATTTTTTTGATACCTAAACTTTCAATAGATCATCGCTTTGGTATCTGTCGCTACCACAGTTTCGAAAAAAAATGCTGTGACTGACAGACGGATGATCTGACAGACAGGAGGGCGGACAAACAGGTCGCAATTTCAATAGGGTTACGTAACATAGTACCAACCCCTTAAAAGTAGCCAAAAATATCAGATCTTGGATATAAAAGTAGGTTTACGCAGAAATAAAACGTGACAAAATGAAAAACGCTTTATTCTCCAATGAAGTACTTTACTGAACAAGGTTCCTAATAATATCGACACGAATCTCAGCTACGACAGATCGGTCATAGAACTCCTCTCGTACAGCAGCTATCATGAGCTGTAGTTACATAACTTTAGAGCTTTGCTTGCATTTGAAAGCTAGCGCTGAGCATTTTTTTGAATGTGTTCGCATGGTTGGCAAACATAAACGAAAAATGCAACATCAGATACATTGCAGTCACCACAACAAAGCTTACAAGCTATTTGAGAAATTAATATAAATATTTATGGAAGATATTGGCAAATTGAAAGTGTATTATAGAGCTAGAATGTTGAAAATTCAAAAAATTTTAATGAACACATATAATTTCTATGGAAGTAAAGACAATGTTAATCATTATTTAATCTCTAGTATCTCTGGAAGTGACAGGAATTACGCATTTTTTTTTGTAACTTCTAAATATGGTAGTTCGCGTAGTGTAGGGGTTAGGGTGCTCACCATTTCCGCAGCAGTTCTCAAGTTCAAAGCTCGTTGATGGCTACGAGTTTGTGGTTTTGGGACTCCTGTTGGACTATCAGCCTACCCAGCTGTGAGCGGTACTTATCAGGCAATAATCACACGCTCAAGCATGATACTGACCATATCACGTTCTCGAATACCGTTATGTTCAAGAAATGAGATTCGCTAACAAACCTCAACGCCAAGGTTAAAATTGGACTAGTGCGCGATTATATTATATAAATTATGGCAAGCGCCTGTTACCCAATCATATGATCTCACAAACCTGTTTTTTCACCTATGGTACTTAAATATAAAATTAGTGTAGTCAATTATTTTGTTTATTTGATATCCGCAGGCTAATTCACATTTTCTTCAAAAGCCGTCGGGCCTTGTATATTGAGTTAGCAAATGCATTTCAACTTCTTTGAGTCAGTCACTGAAGATGACTCAAAGGAGTCAAAACGCGTCTGCTCAGTCGATAAAGGAAGGCCCGACGACTTTTCAAGAAAAAAATAAAGCTAGTGCTTTTCATCTTTAGAGCACAAACCCAAAAAAAGATCGAATTCTCCAAACGAAAAACTGCTGGGGAAAAGTAACTTTTACATGTTAACCATAATGTACATTTTTGTACTTAATCGCCAATTTGTATAATTTGATCAACATATTTTTATAATAATTTTTTTAAAACTAATCCAAATTTCAAGGAATATTTATCATTACTCCACGACTATTTGTTTCAAATTTTGTTGGCAGCAGTGAGTTCGTGACACGTAACTTTTCTGCCGGTCTATTTGCACATATAGCTGTGATTACTGATTCTAACTTAGGTTGTAATCAGACGGTCAAGAGTGATACCAATCTCAGTACTTTTTAATGTGCCATTATGCCTTGAAATCAGATTCTTTAAAAAATCTTTCCGTTGCATGATAATTGTAATTATATTATTGCTTGTTTTTTTAATTTTTAAGCGAGATAAATCGGGAGATAGAAGTATGACTTTAATTAGCATTTTTTTCATTTCCAATCATAAATAATCCACAAATTTAACAAGCAAATGTTGGAGCCTTCTACAGTTTATGCAATATCAAATTTATTAAAAAATAATCTAACAAACACTATAAATGTTTTACAGCGAAAAGTGATTTAATTTTTTATTTGGAACTCAGCTTTGCTTGCAAGCTGAGTTGAAGCCAATAATTGTATTTAAACAATTTACAAGTTTATCGATTTATTATCGCGCCGAGTTGATAACGAAAGCTTGTGTTTCTAGAATATTTAAATATGAGAAATATGTGAACTACTAACTATTTGGATGCACGGAAATATAACAGGAACGAATATTCACGTTGTGGACATCGTAAAGAATGAAAATGTAAATAATGATTACCTCACAAAAGATAGTAGCAGCTTTCCAAGAAAATAAGACAAACTCTAATAAATAAGCAGACATCACACAATACGTATCACACCTGGAATTCCTCGACAAAAAGTCATAAAGTACACCAAACAAAAAAAACCTTACAAGCATTAAACACTTATTTAGAATTGAATTGAATAAAAATCAGTTTGTTTTTTAATAAAAATCAAATTTACTTAAATAATTACAATCTTATAACTCAAGAATATGTCCCTTTTTCTTGCCGTCGCCTGATGAATCATCATTGATACCAAAAATTTTGATATCTTTATCCATTTTTGGTTCAGGAAACAAAAATTCTTTGCATTTTTCTTTCAAATAACTTAAGCCATTTGTTGCATGAATTCGGGTCTTTTCATCTTTATCATTTTCCACTATCCACTTAAGAAGCCGATATATAGGAAGTAGAGTTTCCTGGAAATCCATTAAATTATCAATTCCCCATAGAAGTTGACTAACTATAAGAGCTGATGCTCTTCTTGCAGGCAAATAAGTGTCTGTTTGAAGTGTTGATTCGATCATAGTTATCATCTATAAAAAATAATTAAATAATTTATCATGAGTTGTACAAAGTTATAGCCTTAAAACTAGGCTTTATATTTTGAATTGAATAAGAACTTATCAAAATATAGATATGTTGGATTTAGTACCACGAAGAAACTATAATGCAAGAGGCAAAGTACATTCAATGTACTTCTCCCGTGAAAAGGGAAAGGCGGTTTTAGTCAAAAGGCAAATTTTCAAACTTTGGTCGGCTTTTAATGACAGAACGATTTTCAATAGTATGAGTATGAAGAGGGTTTACAACAAATGACTAGGAATGCAGATTTTTGGATGGAACTCAGTTTGATTTGCGAAGTCTGATGAACAGATTATCCAAAGGTGAGATCGATATCTGAAGCCTGAACTGATCATATCCGTTTTAAAAGTAATTGACCTGATGCGAGCAATCTGATCTGGCAGGACTACGAAACGGAAAAAATCTGATCCAGATTGTCTGAATAATTATTTCCGATGGCCAAACCGGAAAGTAAAAATAGAATAATCGTGAATTAAAAGGCATTAAATGCCATTACGGTAAAGGCATTACATACAGTACCAATTGTAGATGAGCAAGTCATGCACATGGCGGGTACTTATTTCAGTTTTCACAACCGTTTACCCCATAGTAGGATACCCTATCACAGATGGCTCAAAAAAACACTGTGCTTTTGCAACGAATACAACTGGGGAATATGCAGTTTCTTCTGGCCTGAAGGCCACACTATTACCCTTTCGAAGAAAAATGAAGAAAATTTCCAATAAAAAATCATATTCACAGACTGAGCGAAATTTTTGTCGCGGAGTTAACAGCGTCATTGCAGTTTTCCTCTATCTTTTCTTAAACACGTATAACATAGAAAATTTCCAAATCGTAATTTTTGAGCAATCCGCATAAGGAAAGTAGAGATTTCGCTACCATCAAAATGGACATCTAACGAACAAAATTTATTCGATAATTATCAAAAGACTTTGCAGTACTTCTTCGTCCGTGAAATTTATAACATCTCGAAAAGGAGTATACAAATACAATGGCCCAATCCTAAGACTGACTCTAGTTGATGCAAGAAACATCAGAGAATGGAAACTTCAAAATTGAAAATGATCCGACGCAGAAACAGTGCAGTGCAATAATACAGCGAAAACTACAATACCATTAAGTTCATGAATTGCCAGATCTAGCTATGCTTGAAAGAATAAAACCAGTAGTAGAAAAATTCATCACGTAGATGCATTAGACCGTACTTTAAGTAAATTTCAGGCTCAACTAGCAGTGTTGCTGAATATTCAAAGTGGAGGTATGCGAATGGCATTCCTTTATAACAACACAAATGAAAGACACAACGTTAAACACATTAATCAAGGTTCTTCAAGAAGAAATTGAATCAAAGCACCGCCGGTGGGCCTCATCAATAAGCATGATTACTTGCCGTATTTGATGTTTAATTTCCGCACTGTTAACTTGATTTGCATATTTTTCAAGAGATATTTTAACTTCGTCAAACTTTGAATAATCATTGATATTTACGATAAATTCTTGAAATACAGCAAGCAAAATAGAAAGGTTTTCATCGGGCTTTAAATGAAAGCACCGCGTAATTGGCGGGACGTATAAGGAAGATAGACTGAGAAATAAGATTTGTCATCCTAGCTACAGCTCTTTGAAGAATAGTTCAAACATTTTATAACATTGGTCATCTTGCGATCGAAAACACAATGGTACGACACTTTCGGTTTCCCAACAAAAGTAAATGCGTAGTTACATATTTTTTCCTGTCGGGAATCTTGTTAATCCTGGGGAAATACGCTTCAGACGTTTAAGTCTGTGTCATGTTTGGTCGTTCGACGAAAGGCAAACCGGAAACCCTTGCACTTTAGAACAGTCATCAACGCAATTCAGTTTGATGACACGCAGCTTGTCCCACGAAACTTACATGAACTTACGCTGTATTTTAACATTGGATACCGTAATTGATCGACGCAGAGCGTATACTTTTAGATTATACGTCACAACCATTTTCGGAGTACTGTAAATGTCTGAGAACATATCCAGCAGAGGATTGAGACTAGGACTATTAGATTGGATTAATCTAATGATCAACAGTTTAGTTCATGCAGCAAACACCTACAGCATAAACCAATTTATGTTTTATTTTCAATCCAGAGATAGAAGATCAATTGCTTGACACTAGAACTTCACGATAATACGGTAAACAACTCTAAGTAACCGATTGCAATGTGCTGGAAAGATGGTCCTGGCGACGAATAAATCAGACAAGAAATATTAGAATCGGTTTGATCAACAACAGGCGATACAAGAAAGGCCAGTTTATAATGCCAACTGGGTAGTCATGACTATGGAACTGAACTATCGAGGCTACTACGTCATTTGATATAACAGGTACAAAGAGACAAAGCTGGAAACGCGGTTTTTTTCATTTAAATATGATATACAATATATATTTCACTGGCGAAGAGAGCAACTTACTCCCGAAATATCTATTTGTCAAAATATATCATATTTAAAGTAAAAAATAGCGTTTTCATTGGAAGATTTGGCAAACATCTAATAATATTTCACCAAACATTTAATAATATTTCGCCTACGTGAGACTTACCACGAAGGGCCTAACCTCGTGCTTTAAGCAGTGGTCTGCCTATTGCCACTTATTGGGCGTAATCTTTTGCATGTTGCAAAAATGAGAGGTATGGTAACAACGTTTTTTTTTCTATTTAAATTTCAACAATGCTGCTTACATGAAATATAGCTTGCCATCTTTGGGTGTTCTTCTGCCTACATAAGTAGAAGAGCCAAAAACAAATTACTACTAGGTCGTCCTGTTTTCAGCCGACTGTATACTACGGAAACAGCACCGAGGAGTGTAGCAAGCAGTTGACTGGACGAAACCAAGCCAGCTGTTTTAAGGGTAGTCAAAGATGGCACCTCTTGTTCTAATAATAATTTAACCAGACATGTTTTTGAAATGTCAATTCAGTACAATTTTAACGATGAATCGCTTCACGCCGAAACAACGCACCGAAATAGTGACGATATACATTGAAAATAGTCGTTCAGTTGTGTTAACTCAACGTGCATAGTGTCGAAAATATCGTGGCCAACAGGCGCCGACTGAGAACACTATTCGCCGTTCGATGTCGAATTTTGCTAAGCAGGGGCAGTGGGAGATCGTCATAATGCCGTTTATCGACGATCAAGACGTTCCAATGAACTGGTTGATGTGGTCATAGAGAACGTTGCTCGGAACCATATGAAGTGCAATTAACACAAAGAATATTATCGACACACCTGATTTTTGGATGCAAATTTTGATGACCGACGAAGCCCATTTCACACTTTCTAGCCGCGATAATAAGCAAAATTGCCGCATTTGCGGAACGGAGAATCTACACGAGATCCATGAAACGACATTGCATGAGCAGAAATCACTGTTTTGGGCTGGTTTTTGGGCCAAAACAATCATTGGGTCTTTTTTTTAAAGTAAATAAAGCAGTCGATAGAAATCGATATCGGTGGATGTTGGCTCATTATGTCTGCTCGCAAATGCGTGAAAAAAGTATTGAAGGTTACTGGTTCCAACAAGACGGTGCGCCATGCCACGCTGAAAATCAAACAATTCGATTTCTGCAACGAAAATTCCCTGGACGTCTGGTGTCAAAAGGAGGCGACATTGACCGGCCACCCAGATTTCCAGATTTGTGCCCTCCTGACTTCTTTTTGTGGGATTATTTGAAAAGCAAAGTTTACGCCAGCAAACCTCAGACCATTGACGAGGTCAAGGCAAATATTCGTGCCGTAATCATTGCTACACCGCCCGAGATGGTTGAAAAGGTAATAGAAAATGCAGCAAAAAGGGCACATTTTGCTTTGAACAATAGAGGCGGCCACTTGATTGATGTTGTATTCAAAAACTAGTGCAAATAAATTGCAAATAACCAAAATAAACAAATATCCTATATATGAAAATCGGTTGTTTTTCAGTTATTCAATGTTTATACATCGACATAAAAAATGGCGGTGTAGAAAATTAAACAACGTATTAAGTGTACTAAAAAATATAAAAAAGAATGCTTTTACGACGAAAGAGGATATTCTGTGATATCAGAAGAACCAGAATGCATGAATTCTCAATCTCGCAGTTTCGTACCAGCCTATATGCTGGAACCAGCTGAAGTCCATCGAGCGAATAATGCTATTATGTTGATAGCTAAAATGCTCGGGTGAAAGAACAATGTAGTTCTTTCACTTAGGACAACCAGCAATCCTCAAACAAAATTTTCTTATGAATTCTCATTTAAATTATTCCTTTTTGGGAGCGAGTAAGGGCTGGCAGAATTTACTTCAAATAATTTAATATGAGCTAGACAATAAGCTATTTCAAATAAAAAAGAAACAATTGCTATGCTTACCTCATTAAAAAAGTGATGTACTTGATAACTGAGAAGTCGACATATTGTTGATAAGTTTGCCATACTTGAGGCGCGAAACTCATTTAAGGGGTTTCGAGAGCCATGCAGAAAACAATTAACGAGTACTTCTTTGTAATTGTAGCAGATTGCACCTTAAAAAATGAGTTTAATAAAATAAAAACACGGTATAATAAATGCAATTACTTACCCAATTCTTCAGTTACCTTCAATATTGCTTCTCCTACTTTCAATCTGAACTCTATATTTTCATTTTCATTTAAGTACTCAGCAGAAAGAGTCTCAAGCACTTTCGCTTCCATAACATTTGTCAGACACACAAAAAGTCGTATACAATTTAAATATGTATACGATTCTTCATCTCTTAAGGCGTGCATGGTCATGGCTAAAATTGCATGCTTCTTACTTAAGGCTTCTTCGTTTCGACTTGTTAAAAGTCTTATAAACTGAGTTATTCCGTATACTCTTAAATGAGCTTGTGATTCCGTTAGAAGAGAACGTGCGAATTCATACTCAGAAGCTCCTAAATCTGTTACTCGTGGGCCACCATCAATGAGCATGATCACTTGCTGTATTTGATGTTTAATTTCTGCACTGTTAACTTGATTTGCATATTCTTCAATAGATTTTTTAATTCCGTGAAATTTTGAATAATCATTACTATTTTCAATAAATTCTTGAAATACAGCAAGCAAAATGGGAAGGTTTTCATCGGGCTTTGCTGACGTGACATTTTGTTTGATTCTCCTTTCAACTGCTTTTTGTAAGAAGTCCAGTATGTCATTTGGGTTTTCATGAAATTGTGAATGAAACTGGCGATATGATATCAGATCAGTTAAACACGATATTATTGAGATTCTTTTTTGAAATTTGCTGGTAAGAAATTGATCTAACTCATCCTCATTTTGAAGCAACTCGATTTCGCTTAAACTGCCTTCTTCTGTTTCTTCAATTTCTTCAAGCATTATAAGCATTTGAATGAAGCAGTTATATAGTAAAATATTGTTTTTGCTAATTTTTAATATCTTATTCAATCCACTAGGAAGATCGAGTAAATGGTCAAAGTCTGCTGGCATAATTTGTAATTGAATTTGATCTGAAGCTTCAACTCTTCTTAACCCTATTCTTTCGTGTAAGTGTTCTAATTGCAATACCATGTCAGATTTATTAAATATGGCTTTAAAAATCAATCGCAGTTCTTCAGGTTTTCGATTGGCTAAGCATTGAGCTATCAGCTGTACTAGCTCCTTTGAAATATCGTAGCTTTCTGTTAATATGTATAATGATATCAACAAAGGTAAATACTTGACGAGAATTTGACTGGGAAGAGCTTCAAATGATGATCCATTAAAAAGAATAGATTGAAGTTTGAGAAATGCTTCTAAATCATTATATTCCATCAGAATTAAACCAGCTATTATGTCTTCAGGGTATATAAGTGGTTTATACATTTGCATCACTTTTTCTTCGATTATTTGGTTTATTTCATCACTCAGGAAACATAATTTTCTTAACGTTACCACTCCTGCAGGCACTAACTTGGATTCTATTATATCAAAGCAAGAAGTCCTGATAAAATTAAATATTTGTTCTATCATTTGTTTGTAAAAGAAAGACGAATGACCTTTGTGTGCTACGATTCGTGCTACTACATCATATCGTTTCCAGTTGGGAATATGAGAATTTGTGCTTATGGATGGAACTGTATTCAAAATCAAAAGCTTAAATCCACCTGGTTCAATTAACTTTTTCAGAAGGTCTCTGTGTAACGCTTCTTGTATGTCTTTTGGCAAGCCGTTGATACTTTTCAGTATCAATAAGTTTCTAAAGTAATTCTCTTTCGGTGTCCGCTCCCATAATGTGTCTAGAATAAATTTCAACTCTGTGTCTTCCAGTGCATAAACTCCAGCTATAATTTCCAATATAACAGTATCCATCATACGATTGGAAGCAATTAAATCGACAGTGAAAACGTCTGATAATGCCAGTAGACATATTTTAAGATGGTTCTTGTCAACATTTCCCACAGTTTTACTGTTGAAAATTGCATTTTGTTTTAGGACGTCCAGAAGATTATAGACAACTCCGTATCTCGATGCTAATTTGATTGAATTCAAAAGTTCGTTTTGATGACGTACGCTTATAAGGTCATCTTTATTGCTGCTGTCCAAGTCAATGTTTGTTCGAATTTTCAATATAACATATAGCAAGTAACAAGTACATTTCCATGATTTACTCTTGGTTTCGTTAGATGCTTTCGAGATGAAATTATTGCTATTCGTACCAACGTCATCATTCTTCAAATATTTTTCCAAAATATTAAGGTTTGCTTTTAGGAGATTATCAGCATCTGTAATAAGATAGCATATCAGGAGACTCCTTTTTGCTTATTTGTTTATTATTCATTTTAAATTTCAATATATAATTTCAAAGTAGTATGCAGATTGCATGCCTTTATTGTCATTTGTATTGCAAGCACGGACAGAAGTGTTTATAAGGCTTATGAATAATAAGCAATGATTCCTAGGATCCATAGCCTTAGCAAGCATATCAGCTTTGTAGTGGACACTTCTATAGAGAAATTTTCGTTGCCAAAGATTATATCCAGCTCTTGAGCATTGTGTTAGTGTTGAGGTATGTTAACAACAGTTTTACTACACTTATCACTGGAGCACTTGCACTTAACAAGCTTACTTTGTCTGAATGTACTTGAAACGAACATAAGATCACGTCACGAATTAAAATAAATACTAAAACAGGTGTTACTTATGTACATTAATTTGTGTGTACATTCGTTTTAGAACGTTAATATGTTTTTGTTTGACTGTTAGGCAATCTGCACTGTGGTTTAAGATCAGTCAGTAACATATATATACATATAAACTCTAAAGGCGATTCGAATGATTTTTTAAAAAATGTAGAGATGGTGAAAGGCTTTGCAAAAAACTGTTTTCTATTGAAATTTATGATATAAAAGTAAGCATGTTATATGTGCAGGATCTGTTTGGGTAAAATGATAGTTGAACTTAGAATATGTACCACATAAATGCAACTGACATGGAAGCTGGAGCTATTTGTGCAAGCTGATACGAATACGTACAAATAGATGGTTTGGGGGATGCCTATCGATGTATAAACAAACACAAATAAATATAATTAACAAAATTGCGCAAAATCGGAGGTTATGTAATTAAAAATAAATGAAAGCAATAAAATTTCAACGCATAATGTACCTTAGAAAGAAATCACAGGATATTGCCCGGAAAATATATATAAAAGTGTGTGTGTGTGTGTGTGAGTTAATTGCGTCGCATTTACTCACGTTAAAATTTATGTGGAGCACAATGAATACAAATTATTTCGTTTGAGGAGTAAACATAAGTACCATCAATCGTTGAGCAAACCCAAAAGTGACACGTGATAAAAGAGTATTTGTGCAATAGCTTCCTTATTTTAATACATATTTAAGAATACATTTGTTACACTTTGAGAGATGTTTGAGATTTTTTGCAGAAAACACGTCAAGTACGCAGCAGACCAGGCCAGACTTTGTTTATAGACGACAATTCGTCAATAAAAGTTTCCAATAACATTTTACCATATTTGATTAATTAATTAAACACTTTTATTTCTAATGGGTAGTCCGCGTAGTGTAGTGGTAAGAGTACTCGCTCCGTAAGCCGAAGGTCACTGGTTCAAATCCCGTTGATGACGACGAGATTTGCTTCGAATGATTCTTTGGACGGACTTTAAGCTCGTTCAGTTATGATACGTATTGGTGTCAAATTAGAACGTATCGCAGCTGTGGGGACGGACATACGGGTAAAGCTGGTACTGACCATATCGCCTATACGATTGCCGATATATTCAATCAAAATAATGAGGGCTGTAGTGCTAAAGCATTTCTAATGCTTTCTAAGTGATCAATTGGTGCAACGCTGGCATAAACATTGCTTGTCATATAACCGCAAAACAAAAAGGGTATTCTGCAACTTTTCCAAATATCAAGCTGTGAAAAGCACAGAACTTGTAACTTTTTTAAAATAAGTTTTTATAAGTATTATGCGAAAGCCCATAAAGACCCTTGGCTTCTAAGAGTAGTCACCTGCAATCATCGCGGCTCTATAATTTATCTTACTCTTTCCCGGAAGAATTGTATAGGATATACAAAAGAAAGTTGTTATTTTAAAATTCAGAACAATATGTGAAGATGTAAGGTGACTTATTGCTACTTAAATTGCACAACCTTTCCCCGGTTTTAACCAAACGACTTGGCTCCAGCAAGCCAGAGCCAGGTGATGTACATTTTGCCACAAGCTCGTGAAATGTTTTCTAGCAAATTGATTACCAGGAGAGGTGATATCCATTGAGAAAAGGTGAACACTCTCATAACAACGACTGTTTAGAATCTTCATTTGAAAATTTGTTTGTAATTGCTTAAGCAACTTGTACCAAAAACCAGGTATCTAAATTCGCTTGAAAAACGAAAAGAACTACAATTTTAGTATCTGCTGCTCAGATACCCAAACAACAATATTTTAAGCCAATAAGTGTCAAAAAGTCAAAATTAACTCAATTTTAAATATTTTTTGCTATTTCTTTCCACTATAATTCAAAACAATGTTTAGCAATCGCCTCTAAGGCAAACATTTATAGCCTCAGAAATAGTTAGTTATAATGAAAACTATTATCCGTAATTATTTCTGCAAATTTCGAGCTCGTACTATGTCTTAAATAGAATCGAAGAAAATTCCCAAATTCTATTGTAATATTTCTATTTACATAAATATCATATTGCTTAGAATTTTCATTTAAATTAAGTTGTAATTGCTTAACCACACTTAGGTTCAATTGCCGCTGGGAAAATTGATTCATGTAAATCTGTGTCAATGTTCGCCACAGTAATCGCTTGATATGTGTAAGCGATTCTGGCACTTGAGACCTAATTGAAGAAATGGAAGATGCTACAATCGCAATATTTTCTGACACAATTAAAAGTTTATGTTCAATTACCTCGTGGAATATTGACTCACGTGACGTAATCTGAGTCAATGGTCAACGCGGTAGCAACATTATGTATGCAAGCAATTCTAGCATTTCTGAAATAATTAACGAAATGCCAGACTTGCAATATTGCTTTTTACGCACGAACATGTAAACAATTTTTGAGTATTTAAGAATTGTTTGGTAGCAACAATAAATCAATAGTTTTGGTACGCAGTCAGTTGTTAAATATAATTACATCCCTATTAACCACATGCGAACAAAACGAAAATGGAGAATAACGAAACCGAACCCGTTACTTAGTACCCGTGCATGAAAAAAATCTACCAGAAAAACACACGCCGATAAAGATTGAGAGATTTTGCATCTTCATATTCTTTAGTTCTATGTTGATATATGGTGTTTAAGCTGGGCAAAAGATCCAGTAAAGACGGACGTCATGGAAAACCGTTATCCATGCAGAAAATGTGAAAAAGTCTTAGATCTTCTGTCAGCTGACCGAAGTGACCACCAAACATTTAGTTGACGTCACAGTGTTCTCAAGTGGAAGCATTCAGAAGACTCAACGACGAACAGCAACCAATAAGGTGTCGACCAGTTGGGTACCCAGAATGTTGAACAAAAGAAGAAATAAGTTCAATTTTTGGAAGGTAATCAGGAAAACTACCACGGATAAGACCTAGATCAATTTTTTTGACCCTGAGGCATAACAGTCCACGACCTGGTAAATATGATTTTGATCGACACAAAAAAATTCAGTCGCAAGTTCAGTACAAAAGGTTGTTGCGTTTATTTGTGGGATGCGGGGAAATTGCAATGATGGACTACTCGTACCTGGGAAACAGAGCAAATATTGCAGGCTCTTACTATGTAAATTAGATCAGAAGAGTGTGAGAAACTATCGAAGACAAGAGGCGGAAATATCGAGCTGGAGTACTGTTGTACCAAGACTATGCACCAGCAAGCTAAAGTTGCAAAGACTACCATTCAAGAAGTGGGTTTTGCATTGCTTGAAACCACGCCTTAACTTAACCACCAGGTTTGGTCCCCAGCAACTTATATCTCTTTCTCCGGCTTAAGGAGCAGATAAGGGGTAAGAAATTTGAAAACAACAGCAAGATTATAGTCACTAAAGAGTCATTTTGAGTGAGCCAAAATAATTTTTTTTTCCAAAAGCAATTCGCGTGCTAGGGAATACATGGTCTACACGTATTAACTTGTTAGAAGATAATGTTGAGAAATGAATAAAATTTAAACTAATAACAAATGTTTTTTGTCGAATATCATTACTTTTTGATCATTTTTCGTATGAATTACGATATTAAATATTTCTAAGACGTACAACATTTCCAGTATTTCTTCAATTTAATGCTTTATAAGCTTTAAAAGAATTACTTCCCATTCATAAAGCTGCGTTCCAGCACATCCGCATTTAGAGTCTATTTTACTTTGTCAGGAAGGAAACAATAAATCAAAGTTTATGTCTTTATTAAACATTCACGTTTAGAGCGTGTTAATAAGATTTAGTATGAATTGAAATTTTTTTTTTCATTTAGATGATTCAAAAATAAAATTTAAAATAGAGTTAAAAAATTCAAAAAATGAGTTAAAATCGAAATAGAATCTGAATCAGTAAGAAAAATAAATAAATAATTTGCTATTTAAATGAAAAACTATAATGCCAAACCATGTAGCTTAGATTTTGATATTTCAAGTTTTTATGGCATTACTCACTTTATGTTGGAAGATTACTTATCAACGAAATTTAGGCAGCCATCAACTTATGTTTATCAGCTTTATAAAGATTAAAAACCTAATATTTGTCAACGTTTAGTGGCAGTTTATCATCAGTATAAATTAATGAATGAATTTTCCGAGGAGTATCGGTTTTTATAAAATCTCCCCTTGTTCAATGAGATAAGATGCTAAAAAGATGAATTGCAATAAAAAGAGCCAGAGGTTTTTTACCTGAATGATTTTTTAAAAACTGTAAGATTGTTCGGGATATAAATGCGACACTATTTTAAAAATCATGAAACTAAAAGGACAATTTGAATGCTAGCCATATTGTTGAATCTATTTTTTTCTTGATTAATACATTTTTCTTTTTTAGGGTACTGATGTTAAAAATAAAATCAATTTTATTTTCGAACATTTAGCGCCATTAAATATAGTCATATTGAAACCGTTGATTCAAAACTGAAAATTACACGCCCAGTTCTCATGCTTCTCTAATCATTCCATTATCAAATTTTTTGGTTTAATGTTCACAAATGCTACGATAGGCAAGAATGGGGGTTTTTTTATAAACCATAGATTATGCATACAGTTATATAGGGTTCGTAAAACATTAAGACTTCAGCAGGCCTGACTCATGAGTTATGGATTAACTGAACAATAACATAAAACACATAACAGTAAAATTAAAAAAAAAAATGTATGCCATTGTTAGCAAATTATAAAAAATGGTCGAATTGAAGAATGGCAAGTAAATACGGCGAAAATCATAGCTCGCATGTAAAATGTTTTGATCAGTCCTGAGTTTCCCGAAGACCAGCTGCATACACCTTTACCCAAGCATACACAAACGTATAGAACGCTTTCGAGAGGTGAGCCCTGAGGTGAATACTTAGAGCGAAGCTAGAAGCAGACCAATCACGAATAAAATATAATCATGTTTTAATCAGTTCTGATGTTCCCGAAGATCAGCTGCATACACCTTTATCCAAGCATACATAAACGTATAGAATGTTTTCGGGAGGTGGGCCCTGAGGCGAATAATTAGAGCGAAGCTAGAAGCAGAACGATGACGAATAAAATATAACCAAGAGTTGTGTGAAGTATTTATCGAGCCGAATGTCTTAAAGGCTGCAGAAGCTACATTGGGCTGGGCAAACAATGGGAACCTAACCAAGTATTCGTTGGAAGAACTGAAAGGTGCAGACCAGAGGGAAAACTAATAAAATGCTAAATTGACCCTGTCTCTGGAATTAGAAATAGAATAATGCGGTTAATCTATGTATTGGCCTGCATTGGTACAAAGAAGAAATGCACATTTTGACGAAGAAGTTACTAGTATGATGAAAAGATTTCGTAGGTAATAGTGCTGAAAATGATGCTTTTTATCAAAGCGTGAACCTGAAAGAGATAAATACAGGACGCAGCGGCATGACTTCTTTTTTTTGAAACTTAATAAACATCCACTTGAAAAGTACGCTTCAACGGCAGAAGAACGCTCCGCACTGTTCCAACGCATGATGGTGACTAAACGATGTCGGGACAAAATTTTATAGTCCCGTCTTCGAACGAGACCACTAGCGCTCCGCTACAACATCAACCGACTAAATGGTGCGCATTTTAAAATAGGAAGTTATGCTGCCACACCCTGTATTTTTTGAAAAAAGGATGTTATCCTGTCGCACTTTATATAATGAAATTAGAAACATTTTCAAAACGGTTTGGAAATAAAAACAAGTTGGGTAGACAGAACTACGCTCATGTCAGAAGGGTTTTATATCAGGGACATACAAATTTTGTATCTTTACATGAACGCACCCTTCAACTTTTTCAATGAACTGTCAATATCAAAACATTAGTTAAAGTCAACATTTTTATCATGGTAAAGCTCACGAACCAGCAACGTTTGGAAATTAATAATCGTCCCACTCGACAGGCTGTGTGTGCTATAGTGGATAAGTTCGAGTCCAAATTTTCACTATTGAACGTTCTGGTGCCAAAAAGACGTCGTACCGCTCAAAGCGAAGGAAATATTGCAGCCATAAGTGCATCGATTCAAAATAAGCCAAATCAGTCAATTCCACGTCGTTCTCAAGAATTGAGCATCGCTCAAGCGACACTGTGGCGTATTTTGTGAAAAGGTCTTGGCCTACATGGTTACAAGATCAAGTTGACTCATGAACTAAGGCCACTTGATCATTCGAAACTTACCCAATTGGGCTCTAGCAGAGCTTGAAGAAAATGAAAAATCTTCACCGATGAAGATCATTTCATTATATGCATTGTTGGTCAGCAACAGACCCACATGTGCTTCTTGACACACCGTTGCATCCGTAAAATATTACTGATTAGTGCGGTTTTCACGATAGAGGTGTGATTGGGCCGTATTTTTTCGTGGGCGAAAACGACCGTCATGTTACCATCAATGAAGAGCGCTATCGTGTTATGTTGGAAGATTATTTGTGGCCAGAATTGGATGAACTTGACATCAACGATTTGTGGTTTTAACAAGACGGCGCCACTAGGCCCACAGCACGCCTCACAATCGATCTATTGAAAGGAAAATTTGGTGAACGTGTTATTCCGGTTCGGTCGAATGGCCGCCTCGTTCATGCTGCGATCTAACGCCATTGGATTTCTTTTTATGGGGCTATATTAAGTCACTGGACGAGCTCAAAGATAACATCCAACGCAAAATTGTCAACGTTCCAGTCGAAATGGGTGGTAGTGGTGAAAAATTATGTATTTCTCCTTCTCCTGCTCTCCTTCATACTTGTAATGTAGTTTTAGTTATGGAAAAATGTAAAAATGAGACATTTTATATGACATGCTACTTGACCACCTTTGATGACAAATTTTTTTTAAACTTTCGAAATTTTTTTTCACCCCAAATCTTTCTAGAAGTCATAACTTCTGACCTTTCCACAAAGTTTATGGCTGTAGCTTCTGTAGTTTCGGAGGAAAACTGCTGTGACATACAGACGGACGGGCAGACGGACGGACAGATGGAGACAAGTAACGATTTCAACAGGGTTTTGTATTTTAGTATAAAACCCTAATAAGTTGAAGTGATACGAGAGTGCTCCTGCCGAAGGGTTTTAAAAACAAGTTAATAATAAAAAAAATGCGTTCTGAATGTCAACAACTCACTTAAATTTCTGAAATTTTCTCGAAAATCAGTAGATATATTTAATGTCGGGTCAATGGCAAATGTGTATCACCCCAGTATTACATGTTGTTTTTGTTGGAATTATATAATTTTCAATCAACTGTAATTTCATTGTTTAAAACATAATTGCAACGAAATGTTCAGGGTACATGCACCTCTTATTAAGACACATACATATGAATTTTTGGAAAATATAAGGATCCTTTTTTTCAATTTGTAGACTATAATCTAAAACCATATACCTTACTATTATTAATAAGGTTGACTGAATTCTGACTTCTGTGATATTTGTTGGTGTTGTATTCGCGAAGGCCTACTCTATGATTTATTTCAAATTTTTCGACCCAAAGATGCCCAACCGCTAGAGGGGTCTCACATTTTTGATATATTTTAATATCTCAGGCACCCCTCGCCTTTGTTGTTTTAATATCTGATCTTGAAACTTTTTATCAAGACCTTTCATTTGATACCCTAATCTACCTTTTACAACAAAAAATTTTTTGGGGGCACTTCACTGTATGGGCACATAAACATTGATAACAATGTTTTTTATATATATCAAACGTTTGGAGTGGTAATCACTTTTGAATTATTCACAAAATTTAATGTTTGTGGCTGCGGCAACTTCCGAAAAAACTTTCTGTGACGCACGTATGGACGCACAGGCAGACAGGTCGCAATTTTAAAAGGGTTTTGTCAAATTATTTTATGAAACCGTTACAATGCTATTTCAACGAAACAACACTTGCCATTTTCATCGGAGGATGTCGAAAGTGGGGTATCTTATCACACCACTTGTGAAACCTGGTAGTTGATGACAAATATTACACCCCAATAATTAGTAAATATCCAGACTTGCTCTCTAATTTTATGCAACAAGCATTGAATGCAGCGCAGAATTTTAGTGTTGGGTAGGCATTCGAGTCAAGTGGGAAGGGGTCCGATGGTTACTCATATAGTATGTTATAGGATTTACCTGGACTTTTAAGGACAGTGTCAAGAGGACATGCATCAGAAATGCAGCTTAAAGTTTTGAAGAATAGTTCATCGTGAACATTGCTCCACCCGTAATCTGCAGATCTAGCCTTTTGAACGTTTTGAAGTGCAAAAGTAGCCTGCTTTAGACATCGAAAATGACTCAAGCGGGTTGAAACGCGTCTGATAACCAAAAAGAGCAAGGCCCGATGGTTTTCCAAGAAAAAAAGGGAATTAGGCGGCGGATATAAACCAAACAAAATAATTTATTAGCTTGCTAAACTTATATGCATTCAAGAGAAAGAACATTGACTCTTCTCAAAAACGTGCACGTTTCATGGGTGAACTTAAAGACCATCTTAGAGAAGAACTCTTGGAAGCAAAGAGGTTGCCGAAGATAACCTTTAAGATGGAAAAAAGACGCTTATTCCATTTTTATCCCAGTTCAAACCGAACAATTAAATTAAGAATGCAATGGAAACCAAATTTTTATTGGATCAAAAGATATAATTGGAGCGTTCCCAAAAAGTAACACCTCTCAGTGTTTTACCAAAGATTAGGTCACGTTGCTTTTAACTGCGGAACAAACACGCTGCAATAAGTAGCATAAAACATTAGAATGTACTATCCCTAAGGAAGAAAACGGAGCTACGTTGATTGCAACACAAAGGGGCACCTCTTCAGCTTAACAGTTTTCCTAATAATAAGAAAGTTGACGAGTTGAAAAAGAAAGGGGAAGAAAAAAGAAAATCGATTACAACTTTCATCGAAAATACAGTAAAGGATTGTGTGTTGTGCGACATGCAAAGAACCAGTTTACACACCAAACCAACAACCGGTCATGAGCAATGACTGTCAACAATGTGATGTGATGTGTGATTTCTTCATATTTATTCGAACAGTGTATACTTCATCCCCTACTATATGTCGCCAGCCTTAGCAAGAAAAAAGCCAGAATTCACCTTTAAAGTCTGCTTTTGTTATAAGTTTCATTATACGAGTACTCTATTGTAAACTATTTTTTTGCCATCGGTATTGATTTCCGCATGGGAGGAAATCATGTAACTAATGATAATAGTACGGGTCCCCTCGACTAGGCTCAATCAAAAATCGTTTATTTAACTTTTTTCATTTATTTAGCTTTTATCTCTTTTTCTGAAATCTGGTCAATATTTTCCATAGTTGAAGAAGTTTCAAGTATGGACATTTTGATACCGAGTCTGGTCATCTTTTATTTGAGCTAAAAGATGACCAGACGTCGAGAGAAAACGGTAGGCAGCTTGAGATTGCAGATCCGAAACAAGCGAATTAATTTGACAGCAGTTAGTGCTGATGTGTAAAAATCTATTCTTGAAAGCGATGCATTAAATTACCATGCATAGGTACGTATAGCCTTTGATTGGTTATGGCATTATCAATTGCTGTTATACTTCGCAATCAAATATTGATTCAATTCATAGAATGCTGAATGAGATTGTCAAGGCTATATATGAACAAGGTAGATTGCCTCACCGGTATAACTTTTTAGGGCTTTGTATAAGGTATTTTACAAGAACGTACTAGTTTCGCATCATGTCTGTCCGTCCGTTTGACACAGCAAGTTTTCCAAAAGCTATAGACACTACAATCATAAAACTTTGCGGAAAAGTCAGAAATGGTGGTCTCACGATATTGCAGGTTTTATCAACATTTTCAAAAGTTTTTAAGGGAGGTACCCTATACTGAAATAACTAAAAGACAAGTTGGGTAGACAGACTTACGCTCATGTCAGAAGGGTTTTGTACACAATGCAGTCACCAGCACGAAATGCAGTCACCAGCCACGAATAAAGTCAAGAAACATGTCAAAGATACTCGTATGTGCACGTTTAAAAGAAAATCCATTGTTTATTCATTTTCAACGGCCGCCATTTTGTTGCAAACTAACAAAAAACACTCAAATCATGAATTCCTAAAAATATTTATGTTATTGATCTTATCTGAAAATTTTAAGGAGGACAAATCAATGTCTGATTCGATGGAAAGTCAATAAAATACCAAAATCGTGTGTTAATGTTGTTATAATTGGAAAAATTTCAAATGGATATAAATTCCGTGAATGCGATTCGATTTACATCAAACTTACAGAATATTAGAACCTTTTGTAAGACTACTTAAATATCGAATTTCTTTGAGTTTAAGGTTATCCACAGGATTTTATTGGGGAAACTGTGAATTTCGAAGATTATACAATTATTTACAAATTTTAGCGAATTTTGACTTTTAAAGTATTTGTCGTTGTTGTATTCATAAACACCTACCTCCGTAATTTTTTCAGATTTTTCAGATCACAGGTTTCCAATCACGAGGGGTGGACACAAATTTTTCGTATTTTCCTCCTCCCTGTGCGTTCCCCGAAGCAAAAAGTGTCAGTTTTGAAAAGTTCTCATCAAGACCTTTCATTTGATACCCATATCGGCTGCCTTTAATGGAAATTTTTTTTTTCGGGGGCTGGGGAGACCCCCTTAAATACCTTACAATTGATTTTTCTAATTGATGTTTCTAGCTTATATGGTTTGCGAGAAAAACTGCTGTCACACACGGACGGACGGACAGACGAACACAGTCGCCAAGTCTATATTATAACTCTTAGAATCTGAAATCACTAGCTTAATTTGTGAATCAAGGATCGAGGGAGAGGCAAAATGTACGGAAAGTTTGTGCGCTCCCCTTTTGAGATTGGACATATTTTACGTTTTGCTGCAAAAAATCGAAACTCTACCCTTAAATTTAAGACCCTTGGGCCCACAAAATTTGATTCGAATTGGATCATAATCTAGTGGAATATAGCAATTTCAATTATATGGAAATATAATAACATGTGGTGGCAGGGGTGGTTGGTATATGTTTCAGATCAATGTCGACACTACCATTTTCTCCGGATTTTTAATGGGAATTTCAAGAATAGCGTTTTATTTGAATATGTTCGATTGGAGAGTATTCACAAAATTTATATTTAAGTTGGGAACAAATGAGGGCAGTTTAATGTGGATTAAAAACCCCTCGATTTTTCATATACATTTGAATAATTTCTGTATATTCAATAGATCTAATTGATCCATGTCATCAGAACCCTAGGATGGTTACAAAGGCCTTCAGGTGAGAGCACTCTCTTGCCTACTTAACTTGTTATGTTCTTATAGATAAAAAATATTTTATTATTTTGCTTAGGTATCAATGTTTTATTTGTTACTCTTCTGACGCGTTTCGCTAAAGTATGTGAGTATTCTCTAAAAGTATATCTCTTAACCACTATATACGGCATATTAATACATGGGCGCTAGAAAGTTCTGAATGGTTTAATTTCTGAAGAAGGTCAGTATCAATCCTGATCTCACTATACATTGTGATTGTTGGTATTAATTAAATGCTAAATACGGGCATCTCAAAGATCTCTATAAAGAAATCTTCAGCAAAGTAACTTTATCGATATTTACCAAAAATCATCTTGACGTGACCAGCTTGGAAAGCTAAACGCAAGAATATACTGCCGTAATTTAAATATGGAAAACTCGGAATATCAAATGGTTTATCTTATTGTCCGTCTTAATACAATGATTTCGAGTACTATGATCTTTGCTAAGGAATGATTCGAACAGACTTCAGAAAGTATCAAATAAGGTCCTTATATGTTTCTCCAAATAAATCTAATAAAAAACAGGAAACGGTTGCCAAAAGTCCTCACTCGATGGACCCTTGCATATGGATGATATCTTAGCAGCTGACTCCGCTGCAAAGCGAGTAGACTCTTTCACTGCTTCGTTAGTAATCAATGCCATTACAAATTTTGACAAAGACCATCAGCAATTATGGTTAAACAGGATCTCAGGTTCGAATTCTTCTGACGTAACTATTGGCCATGGCGTGTTTGCCAGTTCTGACTCCACTTTATTGATACAAAAGCAATAATAAGAAATCAGCAGGGACTGGTAGAGTATCTAGTTTCATGAGTAAAAACTTTCGCCATTAATTTCATATTCTTCTCGCAATCATCTTCAATAATTCCATGACTATCCACTACTTTCCTGCGAAATGGAAGTCCGCAAAAATATTTATAATACAAATAAGTTGGGCAGCATTGATTTAGTCAATATTCGAATTTTTTACAAAATAACTGAAATCGCTGAAAAGCGCAGCCAGTGTCACAAGCTTCGACGTGAAGCTCAATGGGCACGGAACCGCGACGAGGCATGAAACCGGTTAGCAACATATAAGTTGGCCAGGAAATGCCTTCGCACAAAGATTAACAGCAGTATGGCTCGCTGCTGGCAAGATCTAGTGGACAAAGTGAACAGGGAGCTGTGTGACTTCACCTACAAGCTAGTTATGCGGGACTTGGAACGTAAGCCCTGCATATATGAAGCAGAAAAGATACCTGCATATCATATCCGGGTTTGACGCTGGCCACGGCGAACCAGCAGTCGAATGCCCACTCTTCAGGTGGCTGGAACTGGAAGATGCAGTTCTATCATTGAAACCAAGGAAGGCTCCAGGTCTAGAGGCATCCCAACTGAGGTGTTGCAACTCGTCTATCGCCATTGTCCTGACTTGCTGGTCAGTGCATTCCACACTTGCTTGCGGGAAGAGGTTTCCCGGGAACGTTGAAAGATAGCGAGGATCGTACTGATCAGCAAGCGGAAGAGGAATTCTGGGTCGCCGTTTGCAAATCGCCCGTTACGCATGTACTTCATGGCTGGGAAAGTGCTAAAGAAACTTATTACTAGCACGATTTGAGGTGCTAGAGACCTATCTTCTCGGCAGTACGGTTTTAGAGCAAGACGCTCCACTATAAATTCAATTACAAAGGTAGTAAGCGCAGTCCAAAAGCCGGAGGCACAAAGCCGTAACTAGCATAACTAGCGACGAGTGGTTCTGTTGGGGACTTGATGCTCGGAACGCCTTCAACTCCGCAAGATGGGTAGATATGCTGGATACGCTGAAAACACCTTTTTAAGCTTCAAAATATCTTATGTGGCTTTTGAGGAAATGGCTTTAGGACCGAAGCCTGCTTTATTATACGATGCAAGGATCTATCTTTGGTCGAGACTTGAGGAACATATCGTACGACGGGCTAATGAGACTAGAACTGCCGGATGAGTCGCACCTGACCAGCTATGCAGATAATGTTGCGGCGCTAGTTGCTGCACGCACCGTCGAACAGGCGCAACTTAGACTATCTACTCGTATGCTAATGTTCCGGGTGAAAGACTGGATGGCTGCTCGCGGGTTCAGTCTAACAGAAAATCGAAGTGGTCATCCTGACAAAGAAGAGAGTCCCCAGAGTAAGGACGCTCAGTAGTACTAGTTGAATCGAAACTATCGGTAAAGTACCTGGGGTAGTAGATCGACTCAAAGATAAGTTGCTCTTAGCAAATCAGAGCAACGGCTGATAAAGCTGCTTTAGACGTATCGGCTGTGAGTCGACTTATGGCCAACGTAGGGGGACCCAAACTATCAAAGTGACTTTTGATGAGGTCCGTAGAGTCGATGCTACTGTACAGAACAGAAACATGGAGCGTCAGAGAAGAGGAACACTGAGCATTGCATCTTCATATCCGACAGTCTCTGATTTAGCGGTGCTAGTCATCGCAGGCATTATACCTATCGCCCTCTTTGCTAGAAAGCACCGTACCATTTCTTCTTCTTCGTAGCACGACAGCCCCTCTCGGATCTTCGCTTCCTGCAACAAGCGCCTCCAACTGTCGCGATCCATTGAACGCGTCCTCCAATTTCGAAATCCGAGCAGGAGTTCATCGCTTCTTCGTTGACCGAGTCAGACCAGCATTTTCTCAGTTTCCCCACTGGTCTCCGCCCTTCAGTTCTTCCAACGAAGACCTTTTTGGATATCCGTTATTCATCCATACTAATCACGTGCCCAGCCCATGGCAGGTTCCGCAGTCTTACAATCATTGAGACCTGCGGCTCGGTAGAAATTGTATACAGCTCATGGTTGTATCGCATTCGCCATTGGTCCCTGTCTAGCTTCGCTCCAATTATTCGCCTCAGGATCCGTCTTTCGAAGACGTTCAATATGTTTACTATTTACCTGCGTTACCTACGTCGAAACAAAGACACGGGGGAGACAGTTGCGAGGACAGACAAAGCTCACTCAATGATCGGCAGCATTCTTGCGTGAACAGCACGAAAGGAAGATGGATTGGTAAGTTGCGACCCCCAACATTTTTGCATGTAAAATATGCGACAAACTGCGCCGGAACCTCTACAAGGGAACAGAAAAGTTTTCCCCAGATAGTCTAATCGGGGAGAAGCTTTGAAAAAAGTAACCTATTCATGCCATCTTTCTTTACTTTCCAGAAAACAACCGACAATGAGCCAGCGGGTAAAAATCTTTGCGTAGAAGACATTGATTCGTTCATTCCATAACCTACGCAGTGACAATCTGGAGAGGAGCTCGGAATATCAAATGGGGCAACGTAGGATTAGTGGCGCGAAGAATATTACGGGCTTGCACAGATCAATAGAAAAGGAAATATGGACTGGTCCAAATCCTAAGAGGTTCATTACGAAGAGACAGCGATGGGATCGATAAGGGATATGCGGAAAATTCAGTGGAACAGACATAGGAAGAACAGAGAAGTAATCAACAGCAGTCGTCGGGGCAGCGATAGATTATCGAACATTCGACACAGCGAACCAGTAGTTTTAAGCTAGTGTTAAAACAATATTTGTTTTTCTTGAAAAGCCGTCGAGTCTTGGTTTGTTGTACAACAAACAAGGCCCGACGGCTTTTCAAAAAAAAAAAAATCAGATTTGACTTGCGAATATCAAATAAACAAAATAATTCACTAAAATATTTGTCTTGGTTTGTTGTACAACAAACAAGGCCCGACGGCTTTTCAAAAAAAAAAATCAGATTTGACTTTCGAATATCAAATAAACAAAATAATTCACTAAAATATTTGTTTAGTTTCAAAATTTTATTTTGAACTTTTATCAAATTATTCATTTTCCGCCTCTCTCTTAAATTTTCTGTGAGCAATTGATAATTCAGTCATCAACATTATAATGCGTAAATTTAATAAATGAATTATCCTACATTTGGAAGTAAATTTAAAAGGCATTGAAGTCCAAGCCTTGGGATACAACTCACGCACACAACTCGCACAAATAATATTAGGCTATGTTATTGATCGTACATTTATTTAAAAGATGAAAACTGACCCAATAAAGGTCTTGAATCGGCGATAGAGAAATTATGAAGCAAAGCTACTATGACAGGGAGCAGTAATACAGTCTCTGGCGAGTCTCAGACATAAAGAGCTTGATAAGTTCAGAATGAATATATATATATATATATATATATATATATATATATATATATATATATATATATATATATATATATATATATATATATATATATATATATATATATATATATATATATATATATATATATATATTCATTTTGAACTTATCAAGCACTTTATTATATATATATATATATATATATATATATATATATATATATATATATATATATATATATATATATATATATATATATGTAGGCTTAGAAATCATGGCAGGCATCGAAAAATGTACAGTGAAAGAAATGTTAAACCAATAGGTATAAATAAGTTCGAATTCCCCGCTTGACATTTGATTGTGAGAGATATGAGCACATATGCAATATACTGGATCTTTTCACATGACAGATGTACTGAACCGCAATAAATATAAAGGTTGTAGCCGGTTTCATAACCGGTCATCGTCAATGCCGAAAGCCGCACTATAAAATGGTAGTCTTGCATGAGACCCAATATAAAGACAATGTAACTAAGAGGAGGAAACAGCCCCCTATGTTTTTTTAGTTGTCCATCTAATATGCGTTAGAGATATTTATATCTGTCTCACAAACAGAATAGATATAGACAGAAGGAAATCTTCGAACGAGTTCGCTCAACTGGCTTTGATATTGTTAGATTTCATGGTTCCATGCAAAAACTCTGTTTTAAACGAAAGCTAATCAAAAAAATTAAGTAAACTTTTAATTTCTGAAGCCACATGGTTGATTCGAGTGAAATTTGATGCTTACCTTCTGGATGTACATATTCTTACAGCTCAGAATAGAGACGAGTAGACGAGCTTATAATAGTATATCACATGAAAAGTTATTTGATAGAGTACCCCTCACATTCTATGGTTAAAAGCGCTTTTCTGTAGAGAGAAACGTCTTGCTTCGACAGTAGCTTAACTCTACCTCAATGTTGCGATCGGAATATTCGTGGAATGCGACGTCTAATTTTGTTAAATTAGTTCTGAGACAAATGGGGTGAGTCCTGCCTGTCGGAATGACGCAAGTGGATTTAGGTTTGCCCAAACGACATAATAGGAACTTCACCATGAACTACTATAATCCTTCTTACTCAGGCCCATAAGGAAATCAATTAACGTACCTGAAGTCACTTCCCGTACCGAAAACAGCTGATCAGTAGCCCTGACTTTCGACAAACAGCTGTCCAGAAAACTTGAAAGCAGCATCTCAGTAGGCCGAAAGTAGGCTTCTGAGATTGTCAAATATGACATTTCTCAGATGAAATTTAGCCGAAATGATACAAACTAGAACGAAATACATATATTTGCGCGTTAATGTCTTCAACGCCTCATATTTAAAATAAATCGTTGACATAGTACTGATGAAATTTTAAACTACAGTCATATGTACTGTTAAAAATCTTTAAAACTTTGTTTGATTTAAACAGCATTAGATGGCGCTGATGAGGCTACTTGAAGAGGTTACGTTGCGACGTGACGCAGTGTTTCCGTTTTCGGGCCTGAGTAAGAAGGCAACGCTTTGATCCATTTAGAGTGGTAGTTCGTGTAAGCTGTTGAAAAATGTTTGATACAAAAAAGTTTATTAAACTAAAACTTCTGAATTTTAAACAAATTCACATTAGTTTTGCTTATAAAATGGACGGATATAAAGGATTAGGAAAACAACTTTACACCACTTTTTCACAATATTTTTTTCCGATAGGAAACACTTAATAGTGAGTTATATGTCAGCTAATTTTTTTTATAGTAAAATTTTAATTTTTATTGAAAAGGTAAATGAATCAAGTAAAATTGTCTAATTCTATCAACTTTATACAGGTAGATCATAGTAAGGGCGTCAAGTTTATGTGTGATGATACCCACCAAGTGTGTCCACTTTCAGATTTAAATATTGTTTAAATTATTTTTTTTTTAAGCTGCAGCCCCTTTCGGGCCTTCGCCTAGACATAGTTAGAGTATCTCATTATCTTAAGGTATGTATTCGCACTCGGGATGATAATATGGTCAGTATCACACTTTGACTGTGTGCCCGTCCACCCAGGTGCGATACGTTCTGATTATTTTTATTGCTGTATATATTTTTAATAAAACGGCTTCAACATAACTTACCAATGTTCCTTTTAAGTAAAAGTATTTTAATTATTTAAACTAACACAATATGCTCGTTTTCATTATTACGATTACACTTCAGCACAGCGTAGTTAACAACGAAAGCTACAACCAATGACTTTTTCTTATGAAAATCCACGTAATCGGTATCGATTTTTAAAAATGTGTATCTTTAAGCGCAATAAACTACCTAGAATTTTTTCTTCGTCACTAAAGAAAAAAGTGGAGCTATATTATCACAAAAATTTATAAAATTACAATAATTTCTAAGTGAAAATCCGTCATTCAGCTGGGAACGAAACTGAATGGGTTGTCGCTTTCGACTGGTCATTTATTCAGTTCACCCCCAGTACTGACTCAAAAGCTGTCAGCAATATCAGAGAGATGAAAATTAATTTATAACATTACTTGCGATGAGACGTAGATAAAAACAATGACTCATCTATAGTGGTAGAGCGTATTACGTTTGCATATTATCTTAAAGGGTTTACGGCCGACAATTTTTTTCAATGAATAATTAATTGAAGTCACTACAATCAATCAATCAACTTACACGTGTAACATGAAAGCTTTAATATATGTAAAATCCACTTCCATAATGTAGATATTATGATTGCACATACCTTTTGAGTTGTCTCCAAATTGCAAACTTTCCAGAATTAAAAAGTACTTTTGCACATTTTGCATCGCAGTAATTGACGTTATTTGTTACACCTCACGGCGGAGCGAATATGACTGATTTCGTTAAAGAGGAAATCCCTCAATTCCAACCAGAGATTAGATAGGAGTATGCTCAATTTAGATAAAATCAATATCGAAAAATATTAGTATTAAAACCAGATCGAACGGGCCCAACTGACCCTTCCTACTTTCTACCGAATGTTTTGACACTGCACTGACATATTCAAACAAAACATAAGAAACGTCACAATTCTTCCCCTCTTTTCGTAATGCCATAAGAAGGTCACAGGTTCACAATAACCAATTCCACGAGACATCACCTTTCGTATAAAAATTGTACGTTAAAGAATGCGCTGATTTAGAAAATAACTTTTCCTGCAGACATTAAAATGTTGAGACTTTTAAGCAATAATATTTCGAAATTATGTTTAAAAAATACTATAGTGCCTCAAAAAAGGGTATTAGCATCGCATACAGATCTGAAGGTACCAGATTTTGAGTTTTATCGTCGTGAATCAACGAAATATTCATCATGTAAGAAACCAAACAGCAGCCAAAGCGAAAATACAAGAAAGCTATTCTCATATGGATGTCAAGCAGGTATGCAAGTCTTAAATGAAAACAATGAATATCTAATAAGTTTTATAGGCTTCTTTTTGGGAGGACTATATGCAGGTAAGGCAGCTACCCAGCAATGTGTTCTATCAATGGCTGCATCAGCAGATGTTCTAGCTTTGGCGACAATTGAAGTGGATCTTAGTCAAATTCCTGAGGGAGTTAATGCAACGTTGAAGTGGAGAGGTAAGCCATTATTCGTTCTTCATCGAACATCCGCTGATATTGAACGAGAAAGAGGTGTGCCCCTATCATCACTTCGTGATCCTGCAACGGATGAAGATCGATGTAAAAATCCAGATTGGTTAATAGTGATTGGTGTTTGTACGCATTTGGGGTGTGTTCCCATTGCTCACGCTGGGGATTATGGAGGCTATTATTGTCCATGCCATGGGTCTCACTTCGATGCAGCGGGAAGAGTTCGAAGGGGACCAGCACCCTTGAATTTAGCAATTCCACCTTATAGATTTGAAGAAAATATCGCTGTGGTTGGATAAATTATGTATCAATATGGATAAATAGTCTTAACTTTGTTAGATAAGCTAGGTTGCTGTTTTCCTTAAAAAAAACCACTTATCATCAACAAGTTTGTTTTATGTGAAGTATTTTGAACTTTTAATTATTCCTTGCCGCTGTCTGTAAATCTTGCTTCATTCTATCACTCGTGCGATGTGTGTAAAATGATTGTTTGTTTCTTTAGAGTTACCTCCAAGATAATTCAATTGTCAGGCCATAAATATCAGAGGAGTAAACAAAATAGTGTGAAGCAATCATTTTAATCGTAAACTTGTTCAAGTTACAATAAGCTCACAAAGATGAAAAAATCGTTTAATTCATCTATATTGTTAGAAGAATTTCTCGAGCAAAATTTAACCTGTTGCAGAGAATACTTTACATGTGTATATATATATATATATATATATATATATATATATATATATATATATATATATACATATTTATATATATATATATATATATATATATATATATATATATATGCATATTTATATATATATATATAACATATATATATTATATATATATATATATATATATATATATATATATATATATATATATATATATATATATATATATATATAACATATATGTATAATATATATATATATATATATATATATATATATATATATATATATATATATATATATATATATATATATATATATATACATATATATATAAATATATAACATATATGTATAATATATATATATATATATATATATATATATATATATATACATATATATATATATATATATATATATATATATATATATATATATATATATATATATATATATATATATATATATGTATATATATATATATATGTATATATATATATATATATATATATATATATATATATATATATATATATATATATATATATATATCTATATATATTATATACATATGTTGTATATTTATATATATATATATATATATATATATATATATATATATATATATATATATATATATATATATATATAATATATACATATATGTTATATATTTAAATATATAAATATATATATATATATATATATATATATATATATATATATATATATATATATATATTTATATATATATATATATATATATATAACATATATGTATTGTCGCGTGTTATCGGTTCGCGGCCTATAATTTTAACGTTCCGGGAAAGTGAAAACGCAATGTCTTTTAATTTAAGTTAAAAGAGTTTATTCAATTAAATAAAATGCACAATAATCAGTTAACACTTTCACTAATTTTAATTGTCACTATTAAAATTATCTAACACTTGTCCATAAATTTATTATCGCAATTGTCTTCTAAATTACTTCACTATTACGAAACACACTTTTCTACTACTCGAAGAATATCGCTTCCCACACACAATCGCAGTTCTTCTCGCGGTCGAATGAATGATGATCCCCCCATTCATTCAGCTCGCCTTTATATAGGGTCTCTACCTGTTCACCCATTTCTCGTTTATTGGCGAATGTTCTACCGAGAGGTACCTGGTTGATTCGAGAAAATTAATGAATGGAGTGACGTCACTTGCAGATGTTGATCATGCTTGTTGGGTTCTCGTGGTTTCGAGTGAATTCGTGTTCTTCATTGTTGTGAAAACAATTGCGACAGTAGCTCGCAGAATTATTTGTACATGTAACAGTATATATTATATAAATATATGTATATATGTATATATATATATATATATATATATATATATATATATATATATATATATATATATATATAAATAAATAAATATATAACATATATGTATATATATATATATATATATATATATATATATATACGAGAAGTGTTCAAAAAAAACATCGCGAATTTTGTTTTTTTTCAAAAATTATTTATTTATTCATGAATATCTATTTTGTCCCCTTCAAAGTAATCCCCATGAGATATTATACACTTGTGTCAACGGTTTTTCCAATCTTCGAAGCACTTCAAAAAATCATTTTTTTTAAATCTTGTTCAGCTCCTCCTTCGATGCCGTCTTTATCTCGTCAAGCGTAGCGTAACGTCGTTCTTTCATGGGCCTCTTCAGTTTAGGAAACAAGAAAAAGTCACAGGGGGCCAGATCTGGGGAATACGGTGGCTGCGGCATCATTAGTGTGTTGTTTTTGGCCAAAAAGTAGCGCACAAGCAACGATGTGTGAGCAGGGGCGTTATCGTGGTGCAAAAGCCAATTTTTGTTCTCCCACAAATCCGGGCGTTTCTGGCGGATTGCTTCGCGCAAATTGCGCATAACTTGCAGGTAATATTCCTTATTGACCGTTCTTCCCTGTGGCAAGAACTCATGATGCACCACGCCCCTGCAATCGAAGAAAACGGTCAGCAAAACTTTCACATTCGACCGAACTTGGCGCGCTTTTTTCGGTCTTGGTTCATGCGGCAGCTTCCATTGAGATGATTGAGCTTTGGTTTCCACGTCATAACCATAAACCCACGATTCGTCACCAGTTATGACCCTCTGGAGCAAATTTGGTTCGACGCGGACAGAGTTTAACATCTCATTAGCAATGTTCATGCGTTGCTGTTTTTGGTCGCAATTGAGCAATTTTGGTACGAATTTCGCGGCGACCCGTCTCATGCCCAAATCGTTGATAAAAATCGAATGGCACGAGCCAATCGATATGTTTAGGTCCTCAGCAACTTCTCTAACGGTGATTCGACGATTGGCCAATACCATTTTCTCCACTTCATTAATTTTTTCGTCTGTTGTTGAAGTGCTCGGGCGTCCGGCACGCTCTTCGTCGTTCACATCTTCTCGGCCGTCTTAAAACATTTTGTACCACCGATAAACGTTGCTTCGGTCCAAGGTAGCTTCTCCGTATGCCACAGTCAACATTCGGAATGCATCCGCGCACTTAATTTCGTTTTTCACACAAAGTAAAGCAGCCATCACCAATTAAGTGAACATTCAAAATGGCCGAGCTTGTTGGCATAAGTGACAGACATGAGTACCAACATAACGCCACAAAAAAATCGAAATTCGAATATACGTAACCCGCGAAAATTCAAAATTCGTGATACTTTTTGAACACTTCTCATATATATATATATATGTATATATATATATATATATATATATATATATATATATATATATATATATATATATATATATATATATATATATATATTGTTACATGCACGAATAATTTTGCGAGTTACTGTCGCTATTATTTTCACAATCGTTAAGAAGATCATGATCAACAAAACGAACGTACTCGAAAAGCCATTAATCATGATAAACAAAACGAACGTACTCGAAAACCCACCAAGCATCAACATCTGAAAGTGAGTCACTGCTCCATTCATTAAGCTGCTCGAATGTTTCCGCTAATTCGCTAATGTACGAGAACTGGGTTGAATGACTAGAGACCCTATATAAAGGCGAGCTGAATGAATGGGGGATCATTCATTACAACCGCGATAGAAAACTGCGATATGGTGGTGCGCGAAGTACAGGCGATATTGATTGTTTGAGTGTGAAGTGATTTTTAGTGGACAGTTGAAGTAGAAATTGATAGACGACTTGTAAAATAGTGAAAATTAAAATTGTGGAATAGTTAAATAAGTGATTGTGCATTTTTAAGTAATTGACTAAACTCTTTTAATTTAATTTAAAAGACATTGCGTTTTCACTTTCCCGGAACATTAAAATTATTGGCCGCGAACCATAACACGTGACAATATATATATATATATATATATATATATATATATATATATATATATAGATATATATATATATATATATATATATATATATATATACATATATATATATATATATATATATATATATATATATATATATATATGTATATATATATATATATATAAATATACATTTATATATATATTCATTATATATGTAAAAGCCTTAACATATATGTGGTATAGAATGCAGAGAATTGGTTACGATGCTTGATCCGTTAAGAACAGCAGCAATTTCAACTGCCTCAGCAAGCTAGACTTCGAGCTACACTGGAATGACCTTGACAGATGGCGTGTACGCGTGCTGACCACTAACTTTATGCGGTGTCATGGGGTGGGTACTTTTTGCCAGTCTAAAGTCTACACTACAAAAATATTTTCCACGCGAACGATTTCACAGATAACTCGGCCTGAGGGAGACCGAAGGGGGTCTTAATATGATTTCCCTAACCTACTGATGACACAAGTCATCCTTCCGTTTTTAACAAGGAAGCTAGCTCCTTAAAGAAAATGGGGAACCGAATGGATTTGGTGCCACTACGCAACTTCCCGATCGGAGTAAGTCCAGACGACTAGAACCATCTTCAGGGGCCTATTTTCCCTTGGCATAGAAGCCCCTGATCCAACGAAGAAGGAGGGCAACCCTGTGAGGTTTACATCAGAAGACACTGGTGCTCACAGGGCGGTTTACGACCACTTATGAGAACGAGTAACTCCACCATAGATGGTCCCAAGCCCGTTTGAGAAAGGAGGAGGGAACCCCTTGTTTCCCCAACCCATAGCTTCCATGATTCCTCATCCCAAACCCCCCCAATTAAATGGTAATAATGCTCTCGGGGTGCACATTGGGTTTACTGGCTCCCCAATAATGTAACATTAAATCTAGAGACATGCTCATAACTGTAAATACATCTACAGCTTTGCTACTAAATCCTACTTACACCTCCTTTGTGAGGACGTAAGAGGGTGAAGGTGAATCTTCCGCGCCTGATAACGGAATCGACGTTATAGCCACGCCACTGGAATGGAGGTTGGGCGACAGGCCAACTCCCCGTCCCTGGAAAACGTTTAATTGTTTCAAAACCTGCAGATAGGCCTCGGAATGCATTGGACTCACGGCAACGACCTCGCAAACGAAAAAAGGACTATAGAATTTGATCCTGGAATGTCAGATCACTCAATTACCTTGGCGCTATTAAGAACCTTTTACAACAGGCCAGTCAATATCAATTAAAAATACTGGCAGTCCAGGAAACGAATTGGACTGGAAACGACATTCAACACATGAGATCGCACACAATATTTAAAAGGGGGAAGCCTGCTGGAAAACGAGAATTTGAAGTGACCTTCATTGTGAATAGGGAGTTCAAATCGCACGTTATTGATTTTAAGGCAGTCAATGAACGGTTGTGTGCGATCCGTTTAAAAGCGAAATTCGTCAAAATCTGGCTGATTAATGTTCACACCCCGACCGAAGAAACAGACGAAGAAACGAAGGAATCGTTTTACAATCACCTGGAAAGACTGGTCAACTCATAGCCCACAAACGACACAAAAATTATGCTGGGTGATTTTAACGCTAAGGTTGGCAATGAGCTATCTCATCGGGGAACGACTGGAGGATAAAGCCTCCACGATGAAACAAATGACAATGGCCAGCGCCTGATTGACTTTGCATGTAACAGAAATCTAGTCATACGATCGACTTGCTTCCCGCATCGAGGCATACATAAAATGACCTGGGTATCACCGGATGGCAACACACAAAACCAGATCGATCATGTTCTGATCCAACAACGTTGGGCCTCGAGCATACTTGAAGTCCGTACATACCGAGGAGCCAATTGTAACTCAGAGCATTACTTGATCAAATTAAACTATCGATGTCGTATGTCAAAGGCATATTCAGCGAAGACCAGCCCGCTACAAAAATTTGACATCGGAAGGCTCCAAACGGCGTCTGTGGTCGAAAATTTCACGGAAACCCTCGACAACCAGCTGGCTCCCATCGTATCAGATGCATCGTTAAAAACAAGCAACGAGCTCTGGATGGAAGTGAAAGCAGCTATCAGAACCGTGGCAGAACAGACGATTGGACATCAAGCCCGGCGCAAGAGGAATGATTGGTTCGATGATGAGTGCCAGAATGCTTTAGATAAAAAGAATCAGAGGTACAAAGAATACATAGGTAGGATAACCAGGACGAAGAGAGAACACTATGAAAATCTCAGAAGAGTAGCGAATAAGATAATTGGGATTAAGAAAAAAAATACTATGACGACCAATTGAGAAGTGTAGATGTAAGTTTAGCGGGTAATAACAAAAGACAAGCATACAAAGTAGTGAAAAGCCTGAAACGTAGTTATCAGCCCAAAACCACGCTCTGTCATGATGACATCGGCAATATCATCGCTGATGAAATCAAGATTAAGGAAAAAGGGCGTCATATTTCAAGAACCTCCTTAATCCTCCGCACAGCTCCAGAACATCGGAACCTATAGATGTCTGCAGAGATCTTCCATTGGCCCCAGCAACTCTGGATGAAGTTTGTTCCATCATCAAAACCCAAAAGAATAATAAAGCGCCGGGCATTGATGAGATTCCAGTGGAACTCATCAAAAATAGTGGCAGCAGTGTTCATCAAGCTATTCACAAAGTCATCCAGTACATTTGGCAACAAGAACATATGCCGAAAGAGTGGAGCCAATCAATTATATTCCCTATCCACAAAAAAGGTGACAAGCTACAGTGCGAAAATTATAGAGCCATATCACTACTTTGTACGGCGTATAAAATATTTTCTAAAGTCTTAGAAAATAAAATCGGATCATACGCCAACAGTATTATTGGGGAGTATCAAGGTGGTTTTCGGGCAGGTGGATCAACAACAGACCAATTGTTCACAGTCAAGCAGGTACTTGAAAAATGCTGGGAGTTCAACATAGACGTACACCAAATTTTCGTTGACTTTAAGTAAAAATACGACAGTTTTGATCGTAACGTACTATACCAAATAATGCTTTGCTTTAGCATCCCACCCAAATTAGTCCGTCTTACCAAAATGACAAAGACATCGACAACCTCCTAAGTCCCCATCAATAACCAACTCACCGCCGACACAATATCGGACTAAAGCAGGGAGATGGGCTGGCCCCATTGCTATTCGATTTGGCTTGAGAGTACGTCATACGGAAGCTACCTGTCGATACGAGAGGTACATTAGTATACAAGTCGAGCCAGGTAGTGGCATATGCGACCGACATCAACATTCTGTCACGGTCACTAACAACTGCCAAAGAACACTTTCTGAAACTCGACAGCGAAGCAAAACTAGTAAGGCTACAAATCAATGAAAATAAAACAAAGCTCATGACGCAGTCGAGGAAAAATACCCCAAATACACAAAACATCATACTTGGTAAATACAGTATCGAAAATGTTATCAAATTTGTGTATTTAGGGGTCAAAATAACGAAAACGGGCAATGAAAGAGGCAAAATACCCCGAAGAATACAGCTCGCAAATAAAATATTTTATTCAGTAAACAAAAACAAAGCTCCAAGTGTACAAATCTGTGATACGACCTGTGTTATGCTATGGGTGTGAAACATGGACCCTAACCCAAGCATCCGCAAATATATTGAACGCCTTTGAGTGACGGGTCCTGAGGCGAATAACCGGAGTGAAGCTAGATGGGAACCAATGGCGAATTCGATACAACCATGAGCTGTATGAAATTTTTGACGAACCGGAGGTCTCAACGATTGTAAGACTGCGGCTTAACACATGAATCGTATGGATACCGAAGAAGGTATTCGTTGGCAGAACTGAAGGCCGGAGGCCAGTAGGGAAACCGAGGAAACGCTGGTCTGACTCGGTCAACGAAGACAGTAAATCACTGCTCGGATTTCGGAATTGGATGACGCGGTCAACGGACCATGACAGTTGGAGGCGCTGTTTGCAGGAAGCGAAGGCCCGAAAGGGACTGTAGTGCTAAGAAGAACGCGCACACGTACTTGCATTCTTTACAAATGTAAGTGCGGTCCTCCGCACTGTTTCCTAACATCTATTATCTATAGCTATAAAACTAACGCTTCTCTGGTATGTTATGGATAATGGATGATTCTTTTGTTGGTGTTTATTCAAATCAATAAAAGATAGAATTTTCGGTGAGACGTTTGTCCACTCATCAGTTTGTATTAGCAGAGAAGAAGGAAAACACTTGTGGGCAGCTTGGTGCCTATGACAGAAGTGACATTTTATTTAAAATAGGTTATGGAGTACATAAAAGATGAATAACAGTGTGACAATAAACATTCGGACTATAGGTTAACTCTAACAGTTTGACATATATTTGTGCCAATTTTTTAACTGTTTTGAGCAATTATTTGTGTTATAATAACGTTATTTTTTGAACCTTCACATACTATTATTAATTCAGAAGTCAAAGTCAAGTCAAAGTCAAAAGCGCTTTATTTAATACTAATCGTTTAAATTTTAAAAGAATATAAAGCAAAATCCAAACAAAAACAATAAAAAAACTTAATGGCCCAAATGGCTCTCTAAATTTGTACGTTATCATTAAACACATTTAAAAAAAAATACTATAGCAAATTCAAATCAATGAAGATTATTACATATTTTTACAATTCAATTGGAAAAAGGAGAAAAAACCAACCAAAACTATTCTAAAATTATTTATCATCTCAACACTACAGTGAACTTTGATCCTACACCTAATATGTTTTAACTTAATTCTAATAAATGCAATCAAAAACTTTATCTTATACTATAAAAAATCAATAACAATGTTCTTAACCTAAGCGTTAAACTTTATCTCTAACCTAATATAATAAACATAATATAAACCTAAATAAACAAGAACACTAAATGTAGCAATAATGAGCTGAAACTCAAAAACTAAATAACGAAAAACACCAAAACTGAAAAATAAACACGAATAATTTAGACATTGTCATTCAGCCACCAATACCTGGATTGCCCCGTCTCAACTCGATCAACTTCAACGAATCTAGCATATGAGTATCTCCATTGGAACTGTTGGTCTCGTGAACTCAAATTCGGAGGATATTGCATCTTCTTATTGGTGGCCCGTCGATATATGTGATATATGATTGAGACGCCGTCAGAATCAAAAACATATCGATTCATGTCCAAATACACGAATGCTTCTGGAGGAATGAAGCCAGTAGCGAGGCAAGTCGCTATATACCCGTCTGTAGGGTGGAACGGCTGTGAAATCCAAGGGTTTTCACCCACAGTCACAGATCTTGCGATATCGTCACCTCAGTAGTTTGATAAATTCTCAGGCTTTCTGTACAAATCAGTACATGCACGAAGACATTTCCTTTCGAAAACTCTTAATTTTTCCATAGTACTAGCACTCTGGTTGTATCAGATCTGACATCCATATGTCAAAACTGGTCTAACCAGTGTCTTGTAACAGATAATTTTGACCTTTTGATCAATGTATCTGGAATGAAAGAGCTTTCGTAGGGCCATGACTACTTTCAGTGCCTTACTGAGCATGATTTTCACATGTTCAGTATAGTACAGATACTGATCGAGATAAACACCGAGGTATCTAACACAGGATTTATGTGGAACCCGTTCAAGACTACCCTCACCAGCCATGATGTGGAAATCTTTCCAATTACGTTTCAGGTCTTGACTGACCCCCTGCAGAGTTGTCCGAAACAAGATTGTTTCACACTTTTGCGCATTGATTTTCATTCGCCAATTGTCAGTGTACAGCTGTACATCATTAAACGTTTTTTGGAGATTGCCCTGAACTATTGTAGCTTTTCGGTCTGCCGTATAGATGATCAGATCATCAGCAAACGCTACCAATGATCGCGTTGGCGAGACGTTAAAATCAAAGCCGTTTAATAGCTTGCGAATTAAGATTTAGAAGAGTAGAGGCGCAGTAGCTGTTCCCTGCTGTAGACCATTCAAGACCTTAAATTCGCGCCTTGTTGTCAGATTTCCATCAGTTACAACAAACGATTTCCCATATAATATATTGCACATCATGGCGACAAGGTGTCTGGGGAACTTGTCCTGAAGGAGTTTAAAAATTAGTCCATCTAACCACACCGTATCGAAGGCTTTCTCCATATCAATGAGACATGCTCCAACACATTGTCTATCATTTAGATTCCAACAGATAACTGAGGTTACTTTCGTTATTGCATGTGTGGTCGAATGCCTGGCACGAAAACCAAATTGGCAATTCGGCATCAACTCATTTTCCTCAATGTGGGCGTTTAATGCTCTGTTGAGTACCACTTCAAACACCTTGCTGATGTCAGGCAGCAAGCTGATTGGGCGATAGCTTTTGGGGCATGAAGATTCTTTTTCTTTCTTCAAGATCGGAAATACCTTAGCCCTTTTCCACTCATTTGGGAAATATGAATTGCTCAACATGTTATTGAATAATATGCAATAATTCCGAATAGCGACCTCCGGCAAATGTCGGAGAACTACATTTGGAATAGCATCAGTACCACATGATTTCTTGTTGTTTATCCTGCGAAATATGAAACACAAGTCTACATAGCTGAGGTCAGATGTTAATGTTTCATTGAAATGAAGAATTGATTGGCCGTTCAGGCTTGATTTAAAGTCGGAAACTTTTGCTTCAACGACCTCTGAAAATATTTCATTCCCTCTCTCAGGGTTTGGTAGATGAACCAATTCAAAATGTGTTCCAATCGGGCAAGTTTATCCAATCCTTCACAAATAATCCTGTTTCCATTTCTATCCGGAGTCGTACTATCAATTTCGATACCAGCCTATCGAGAAGATTTATCTCATCACTAGTGACTTCAAGATTCGATACCTTCACTCGCCCATTGATTGCTGACCTCACTCCTGAAGTATGACCGGATTAAGTTCGGGATATTCTTCAGATGTAATTTCAACAAAGCCAACGAGGGATGGTTGTAATCCAAAAATCGTCGATAAATATTGTTGACGCGTGTGAGAAGAAGGCTTTTCAATCTTTTCAACCTTGCGATGGTTGGTGTTTCATATCCTTCCATATTGTTTCGATGTTTTATCTTGGGAACTACTTTCTCAATTGTTTCCAACGTCAGCTTCTTTAGCTTCGACAAATAGACATCTATTTCATCGTTAGTTAGATTCCTGTCATTAGGAACCATTGAGCAAGAGTTGCCACCATCAGAAGGAGGACATTGCTTCTGGTACTCGCGATTAAACTTCTTTTGAAACTTTCCCCAGTCTGTTTTTTTGAAATTCAACCGATGATTTTCATGTTGAACTGGATTAAGGAAGACATCATCCCTGTGATGATTGATTTCCATTACGATTGCGTTATGGTCGCTATCATAAGGAAGCATCTGCAGTTTCCGTTGAGGACTATTAAAGCCGAATTCAAGTCTTGCGTCAGCAATGCAAGGGTCCAAATATGAATTTGTCCTAGGGTATGTTGGGAACTCCGACCCATATAGATTGCACCTGAATTCAATTTGGTTCTCTATTATCCACGATTTCAGGATTATTGGTGGCGTTTAGCCATGATGTATGCTTGGCGTTCAGGTCACCAGCAAGAATATAAAAGTAATGCAGCCTGTTCAATTCGAGTATTTCGAACAAGGAATTGAGCTCCTCCCTGAGCTTGAGAACAGTTCCACCAGTTGCATAGGCAGAGATAACGAAGAGGTTATCCCCAACTGGCAGTGAGATTTTGATAACGGACACTTCAAGAGATTCAAAGCTTTTGAATTCGACTTTTTCAATATTTTGGAAACGATAGGGTCTTTGAACCAATATCCCGGTGCCACCTCCCCCATCACCTGTTACCCTATCGTTTCTTACGAACTCAAAATCCTTGAATGTCATGGAGTGCCATGAACTGAGGTGGGTTTCGGTGAGAAGCACGATGTCACGCTTCTGGCAATGAATTCAAGGAGATAATCACGCCGATGTAAAGTAACAAAGGAGTTGACGTTGATCGAGATGAGACGAATTCTATCCGTGGGAATGTGGCTGGAGACAACTTATTTTGAGGCATTTGAAAGCCCTAAACGCTGAAAAACAATGTTAATTTTCGAATCTTGTTTATCGATTCGCTGATAAATTTTAAGGAGCAGCTCATTATTGCTACTTACATTATTTATTTTATTTACATTGTCTGCTGGTCCTCTCGCAGCAAGTGCGAATGACACCCCGGGCTTGACGAAGTTGGTAGGTATCACACTGCGGTGTGCTTGACTTTGTTTCGGAGTGAATTTTATCTTTGCATCTTGATACCGGGGGCATCCTCGATATGATGCTGGATGACCAAACGCACCGCAGTTCACACAATATAGTTTTTCTTTTGTCTCCGCCTGAGCACTCGCCGGGAGCATGAATGTCTTTGATTTAACACACCTATAATTCATGGCGCAATCGGCAGCCGAATGCCCGAATCTTTGACACCTGTAGCACTTTTTGACCTCACTTTTCTGGAGGCGTTCCCACCTCACCGCGCGGAAGTTCAAGTACCGTATTTTCTGCAGGGCACTCGAACTATTTTTGCTGGAAATCTGGACTAAGTAGTGAGACAAGTTTTTGTGCTTCACAATCGATCTTCTCGTTGCAAAGTTTTTAACTGAAATAAATTGTATTTCTGGTGCAGCTTCTTGGAGCACCTGAAGGAGATCGACTGTGTCCTCACCACAGTCCAGACCCGTCAATAAAAAGGTTTGGTTCTTTTCGCTTTTCGGGGTGTACGTGAAATGCGGAACATCTCCAGAATTTAACGCATTTTTTGTTGCCTGGAAATCAACCAGTGACTTAGTCCTTATTGTCAATTTATCGGCATTGACTCTTTTTATCTGAAAATCTTTTAGCTTATTTTCGGCTGCCAAAAGCCGAACCGTATCTTTGCCCGTTTGCCCAAATACATTGATTGGTGGGACTTTTTCTTTTTTTTTTCATTAATCTTAACGGACGGATCAGCAGACGGACCAGCAGACAAACCTTTTGGTTTTTTCTCTCGATTTTTAATTTTAAGGTATTCAATGAAATCATTATCTAACTTAGACGTTTTACCTAGTCAAAGTCAAAGTCAAAAGCGCTTTATTTAATACTCATCGTTATAAATTTTAAAAGAATATAAAGCAAATTCCAAACAATAACAATCAAAAAACTTAATGGCCCAAATGGCTCTCTAAATTTGTACGTTATCATAAACTCATTTCATCAAAAAAAAAAACTATAGCAAATGCAATTAATTACGATTATCACATATTTTTATAATTCAATTGGAAAAAGGAGAAAAAACCAACCAACACTATCCAAAAATTATTTATAATTAATACACAACAGTGAAACTTTGATCCTACACCTAATATGTTGTAACTTATTTCTAATAAAATACAATCAAAAAAACTTTATCTTATACTAAAAATACTATAACAATGTTCCTAACCTAAGTGTTTAATCTTATCTCTAACGGAATATAGTAAACATTACATATACCTAACCTATACCTGATTTTAACAAAAATATATAACAATACTAAATGTAGCAATAATGAGCTGAAACTCAAAAACTAAATAACGAAAAACACCAAAACTCAAAACAAACACGAAAAATTTAGACATTGTCATTCAGCCACCAATACCTGGATTGCGCCGTCTCAACTCGATCAGCTTCAACGAATCTAGCAAATGAGTATCTCCATTGAAATCGTTGGTCTCGTGAACTCAAATTCGGAGGATATTTTATCTTCTTATCGGTGGCCCGTCGATATATGTGATATATGACTGGGACGCCGTCAGAATCAAAAACATATCCATTCATGTCCAAATACACGAATGCTTCTGGAGGAATGAAGCCAGTAGCGAGGCAAGTCGCTATATACCCGTCTGTAGGGTGGAACGGCTGTGAAATCCAAGGGTTTTCACTCACAGTCACAGATCTTGCGATATGATTCCGAAGAAGCTTCAATATGAAGATATCGACTCTAGTCACTTCAGCAGTTTGATAAATTCTTCTATTCGATATATAATGTTTCCAATCCGTCTCAGGCTTTCTGTACAAACCAGTACATGCACGAAGACATTTCCTTTCGAAAACTCTTAATTTTTCCATAGTACTAGCACTCTGGTTGTACCAGATCTGACATCCATAGGTCAAAACTGGTCTAACCAGTGTCTTGTAACAGATAATTTTGACCTTTTGATCAATGTATCTGGAATGAAAGAGTTTTCGAAGAGCCATGACTACTTTAAGTGCTTTACTGAGCATGATTTTCACATGTTCAGTATAGTACAGATACTGATCGAGATAAACACCGAGGTATCGAACACAGGATTTATGTGGAATTTGTTCTGAACTACCCGCGCCAGCCATGATGTGGAAATCTTTCCAATTACGTTTCAGGTCTTGACTGACCCCCTGCAGCGTTGTCCGAAACAAGATTGTTTCACACTTCTGCGCATTGATTTTCATTCGCCAATTGTCAGTGTACAGCTGTACATCATTGAACATTTTTTGGAGATTGCTCTGAACTATTGTAGCTTTTCGGTCAGCCGTGTAGATGATCAGATCATCAGCAAACGCTACCAATGATCGCTTTGGCGAGACGTTAAAATCAAAGCCGTTCAATAGCTTGCGAATAAAGATTGAGAAGAGCAGAGGCGCAGTAACTGTTCCCTGCTGTAGACCATTCAAGACCTTGAACTCGCGCATTGTTGTCAGATTTCCATCGGTTACAACAAACGATTTCCCGTATAACATATTACACATCATGGCGACAAGGTGTCTGGGGAACTTGTCCTGAAGAAGTTTAAAAATAAGTCCATCTAACCATACCGTATCAAAGGCTTTCTCCATATCAATGAGACATGCTCCAACACATTGTCTATCATTTAGTTTCCAACAGATGTCTGAGGTTACTTTCGTTATTGCATGTGTGGTCGAATGCCTGGCACGAAAACCAAATTGGCAATTCGGCATCAACTCATTTTCCTCAATGTGGGCGTTTAATGCTCTGTTGAGTATCACTTCAAACACCTTGCTGATGTTAGGCAGCAAGCTGATTGGGCGATAGCTTTTCGGGCAAGAAGATTCTTTTCCTTTCTTCAAGATCGGAAATACCTTAGCCTTTTTCCACTCATTTGGGAAATATGAATTGCTCAACATGTTGTTGAACAATATGCAATAGTTCCTAATAGCAACCTCAGGCAAATGTCGGAGAACTACATTTGAAATACCATCAGTACCACATGATTTCTTGTTGTTTATCTTGCGAAATATGAAACACAAGTCTTCATAGCTGACAAAATAATCAATTAGATTCAAGCTCGGTATGAGGTCAGATGTTAATGTTTCATTGAAATGAAGAATTGATTGGCCGTTCAGGCTTGATTTGAAGTCGGAAACTTTTGCTTCAACGACCTCTGAAAAAATTTCGTTCCCTCTCTCAGGGTTTGGTAGATGAACCAATTCAAAATGTGTTCCAATCAGGGCAAGTTTATCCAATCCTTCACAAATAATCCTGTTTCCATTTCTATCCGGAGTCGTACTATCAATTTCGATACCAGCCCTATCGAGAAGATTTATCTCATCACTAATGACTTCAAGATTCGATACCTTCACTCGAGACTTCTTGCGGAATATGCTATTCACTTTCGCGAACACGCCGTCTGGGTCCTGTGGGCTAATACCCCTCAATTTTTCCGCCCATTGATTGCTGACCTCACTCCTGAAGTATGACCGGATTAAGTTCCGGACATTCTTCAGATGTAATTTCAACAAAGACAACGAGGGATGGTTGTAGTCCAAAAATCGTCGATAAATATTGTTGACGCGTGTGAGAAGGAGGCTTTTCAATCTTTTCAACCTTGCGATGGTTGGTGTTTCATATCCTTCCATATTGTTTCGATGTTTAATCTTGGGAACTACTTTCTCAATCGTTTCCAACGTCAGCTTCTCTAACTTCGACAAATAGACATCTATTTCATCGTTAGTTAGATTTCTGTCATTAGGAACCATTGAGCAAGAGTTGCCGCCATCAGAAGGGGGACATTGCTTCTGGTACTCCCGATTAAACTTCTTTTGAAACTTTCCCCAGTCTGTTTTTTTGAAGTTCAACCGATGATTTTCGTGTTGAACTGGAATGAGGAAGAAATCATCCCTGTGATGATTGATTTCCATTACGATTGCATTATGGTCGCTATCATAAGGAAGCACCTGCAGTTTCCGTTGAGGACTATTAAAGTTGAATTCGAGTCTTGCGTCAGCAATGCAGAGGTCCAAATATGAATTTGTCCTAGGGTATGTTGGGAACTCCGACCCATAAAGATCGCACCTGTATTCAATTTGGTTCTCTGTTATCCACGATTTCAGGAATACACCTCTTGGATTATTGGTGGCGTTCAGCCATGATGTATGCTTGGCGTTCAGGTCACCAGCAAGAATATAATAGTTATGCAGCCTGTTCAATTCGAGTATTTCGAACAAGGAATTGAGCTCCTCCCTGAGCTTGAGAACAGTTCCACCAGTTGCATAGGCAGAGATAACGAAGAGGTTATCCCCACCTGGCAGTGAGATTTTGATAACGGACACTTCAAGAGATTCAAAGCTTTTGAATTCGACTTTTTCAATATTTTGGAAACAATAGGGTCTTCGTACCAATATCCCGGTGCCACCTCCCCCATCACCTATTACCCTATCGTTTCTTACGAATTCAAAATCCTTGAATGTCATGAAGTGCCATGAATTGAGGTGGGTTTCGGTTAGAAGCAGGATGTCAGGCTTTTGTCTGGCAATGAATTCAAGGAGATAATCACGCCGATGTAAAGTAACAATGGAGTTGACGTTGATCGAGATGAGACGAATCCTATCCGTGGGAATGTGGCTGGATGACAACTTATTTTGAGCCATTTGAAAGTCCTAAACGCTGAAAAACAATGTTAATTTTCGAATCTTGTTTATCGATTCGCTCTGATAAGGAATTTAATTGTTGATAAATTTTGAGAAGCAGCTCATTATTGCCACTTACATTATTTACCCTATTTTCCGCATTTTCTGCTGGTCCTCTAGCGGCGAGTGCAAATGATACTCCGGGCTTGACGAAGTTCGGAGCTAAGACACTGCGGTGTATTTGTGTTTGTTTTGGGGCAGATTTCAATCTTGCATCCTGATATCGGGAGCATCCTCGATATGATGCCGGGTGACCAAAAACACCGCAGTTCACACAATATAACTTCTCTTTTGGCTCCGTCAGAGCCAATTTGCACTCACCGGGAGCATGCACGTCTTTGCATTTAACGCATCGGTAATGCATGGCGCAGTTAGCAGCCGAATGCCCAAATCGTTGGCAGCGATAGCACTGGTTGATTTCTCGTTTCTGGAGGCGTTCCCACCTCACCACTCGAAAATTTAAATACCTGATTTGCTGAAGAGCGCTTGGACTGCTCTTATTTGTTATTTGTACCAAATAAAGTGGTAAGTTTTTTTTTTCTACCGTCGACCTTCTTGTCGCGAATGTTTTGACTGAGATAAACTCGATTTGTGGCGCCGTTTCCTTGAGAACCTGAAGAAGATCGACGGTATCTTCTCCGCAGTCCAAGCCCTTCAGCAAGAACGTCTGGTTCTTCTCGCTCTTGGGGGTATAGGTGAAGTGCGGAACCTCCCCAGAATTCAAAGCATCTTTCGCTGATTTGAAATCAACCAGTGATTTCGTTCTAATTGACAGCTTTTCAGAATTTACTCGTTTGATTTCGAAATTTGTCAATTTGTTTTCGGCTGCCAACAGCCGAACCATGTCTTTTCCGCTTTGCCCGAAGACATTAATCGGCGGAACTTTCTCGGTATTCTTGGCTACTTTTTGAGGAGGACCAGCAGAACTACGGGCTGGTTTCTTCTCCCTATTTCTACTTTCATTATTTTTATTTTTTAAATATAAGATAAAATTATCGTCTTTGTTACCTTCGTCTACCTCCATGTCCTGCTGGAGTCCATCCAGCGCCGCAAAGTAGTTCTGGCTTTCGTTCGTGCCACCAGCACTTAATACCTCTTCAGTTATTATTGGAGTTGCAGCTTTCTTCTGTTTTTCGATTTTTCGTATCGGACCACTCTCTTGAACTTGTTTTGCCGTCTTGAACATTTCTTCATACGTTTGAATTCTTGCCTTTAGCTCTTCGATTTCACTTCGAAGGCGGCACACTTCCTGTCTATCCTCGAGCACTTGTGTTTTGCGACCGGCATCTGCGGTATCCTGGGTGCTCGTGTGTCTCCGCTTGTTGACACTTGCCAATTTCACACCGTCACTCTCCCCGGGGCCCCCCAAAGGAGGGAAGCCGTCGGGCTCCTCCATACAGCAGTCCCGAGTTGTCTTTGGTTTGTTGCTTTTCTTGATTTATTGGTATGGTTGGTCGATGCCTTCGACGATTAATTCTTCCCCAATAAAATCAAAACTTGCTTTTGACTGACTCGTACAAAATTAATTCAATTATTTGAAACTGACTTTTGTGAAAAATTAATTAATTTTTTAAATTAATGACAGGAGCGATTAAAAACACGTCTACACGCAACGAGTGCTAGACGTAGAATTAGACGTTTTACCTGTATCCTCTTCAATGTTCATCGTTTCTTCAAGACCAGCTAGCGCTGCATAGTAATTTCTGCTGTCGTTTGCGCCGCCTGCGCTGAGGACATCCTCTTGGTCAGCTTCTTCCTTTGGCTTTTTAGTTTTCTTGTCTTCGGTTTTTGAATTTGTTTGTTGGCCTTTCTTGGTTTCCTTAAGTTTGTTGAAAGTTAAAGTTCCAACGAGCGCTTCTAATGATTTGACTCGAAGCTTGAGTTTTTCATTTTCTTTTTCAATTTTGTCAGCTTTCTCTTTATCTTTGATCAGCTGCTTGATTTCGATTACTGACAGAATTGTCGGTTTATCTTCTTTATTCTCGTAACTTCTTTTAAGCTTTTTTTCGCCCGTCATCATTGGTGATGGGCATGATCCTTCTGATTGATGGCTGAAGCCATCGGGCTCCTCCATCTCGTTGCTTTTGCAGCGAGACTAGAGGGAATGTTCTCAGACCGGGACTTCCCTTGAACGTATTTCCACTTTTGATATTTCTTCAGGAAATGAATTTCAGGTATTCGATAAATGCTCGAATAATTCGACGGTGATGGTTTTCCCAATAAAATCAAAATTTGCTTTTGACTGGCTCGTAAAAAAATATTGCAATTGTTTGAAGCTGACTTTTGCGAAAAATTAATTCTTAATTCAGAAGTCTGAATGTTATATCTTATTTCGATGAAAGGCTAAACCAAAGCACATGCTGGCAATTTGCACATTGCGCCCCTCTGACGTACGGTCAATTCGAACTTTCTAACGAATGTTGACGACAGCGGCATGAGATGTAAAATATTCATGACGCAGTTCCACTGAAATAGCTCCTTACGGCCCAATTACTCGCGAACAGGTAAAATGCAGACAAAGGACGTTTTGACGCATATATACAGCGAAACATTCGATAATATCGAGAAAATTCACATGTAAAAAGGTACGATGACAGTGGATAGCAAAACTGAATATCTCGACCTAAATCATAACCAAGCCGAAATTCCCAGAAACGATTTTCAAACACCCTTCAATCATTTACTCGATCGTCTTTTGTTTTTCCCCCAGGAGCACATCAGAATTTATGCCAACCAATGATTGCATGGGGTTATGGGTAAAATGTATGAGAAACCACAAAATTCAGGTCACTGAGCTTTTCATTCACTTCACACTAACCCTTTCGCCAGACATGTTAACAATCATTTTTTTTACTATTCTGCGCGTTTTCAACTGGTTTTCTAAACTCTTCAACTGAATTTTTCTTTTTACATTTCCCGAGTCACCGGTGAACAATTTCCATCACGATGACGGACAAGATAACACTCAACTCGTTTTTGTGACGAGCGGTTATTGAGCAGATCCATAACATACAAGTTCATCGAAAACTGGTTAGGAAAATTTCCGGCAGAATTAGTGTACGGTACGACGTTGTGGCTTTAATTGCAAAATTTTACGATCCCATCCCATACCAATTCTGTAGAGAAACCCAAAACCATTTTTGTTTTCAAATTACTCAACTCTTGTTCGCAAAGTTTTCCTCCGAGCAGATACAGTTCGAAAATCGCTCCACATTGTCCAACAATTGGATTTCATTGTTAACATTTATCGTCCTAGAACTCCTATTATTTCTGTGGCAATTAAAAAGGCCGCTAAAGTAAATTTAAATTCGGATTCAGTTATTGGATTACAAATACAAACCCTGGAACCAAAAATATCAACATTGTCGTCCACGTTGAAACGTTTGCCAAAACTTTGTAAATTTGCAAAGAATAATATATTTGACAACATAAAAATTCAACCCGTAAAATCTCACTCAATGTTAATGTGAATTTCCGATCTTATTAGCTACCTTTTATGATGAATCATAATGCAAAATTTGCGGAGTATTCGAACCTGTTTGAAGGAGCAATGGTTTAACTTAATTTAAAGTTGAATTGATGACTGTTTAAAATTTTATTTTAAATCAATCACATTATTTAGCTGTTCACTGCGTTTTTTAAAACTTTAACAAAAAACAGCCATAAACGTCGGCTTTATTGCTTATTTAAATTTAACGATCACAATTTGTTGGATTCAGATTTATAGTTTAAGAATATTGTTGTGTATTATTGATTGAAAGTAGTCAATTGAAATTTTGAGAAGTTGTAGAAAAATCATTTCGGCTAAAATTTAAGAATTGCTAATATGCTAACTACGAGTTTAAGTTTAAAAAATTACGAGTATGCTAAATGTTAGTTGAAAAGTATGTTTGAATAGTTTCCATCACTTTTTTATCATATGTGATGATGTTTTCTTCATTTTTTCTATAACCAAAAGTCAACGATTTAAACATTACAAATAAATTTCATTGTATGTCTGTTCGTAACTTATCACTGAATGCAACAAATCACTGCATGTATTCAAATGCGCCTTACTGTAGCGTTTTTCAACGAGACGTTTTTTAATTCACAATTGTGGGAATTCGACAAATAGAGGAATAAGAGTTGGTGCCTACCTTCTAGTGATTCACATTCAATTGTCAAAAATTTCCCCAACAAATCCACATTTATTTCATACAGGCGACTTAAGTTGTTGCGCAGCGGCCGGTGCTTTTTGAATAATTGTATTTATTTGATTACCGAAGCATTAAAGAAAAGTAGGTAGTATTTATTACAATTTAGCCACTAACAGGAAGGAGTATCAATCAAGAGGAAATCACAAGCACGTTGTTGTGGCCGGAAACTTGTGCTTCATCAGTTCTAACCTCAAAAGACATTACTCACGTTGCCGAAAGTATTTCATTGCGAACTAATTATATTGCAGAATTTCCATTATGACTGAGGTTGCGGCAAACATTCCAGAATCAGAAACCGATGTTAAGTTAACTGAAGCTGATTCGGAGGTATCTAAAACTGATGCCACGCCGGTCGAGGCTGACCCTAAAGCAACTGAATCATCGGAAGCTGAGGCAACCAAGCCTGCTGCTGAAAATGGAGACAGTGAACCAGCTAACACTGAATTGACACCAGAGCAACTGGAGAAGCGTGATGCTGATATCATACGGCAGATTGAATACTACTTTGGCGATGCTAATTTGACCCGTGACAAATTCATGCGAGAAGAAATGGGGAAAGATGATGGCTGGATCCCGTTTTCGGTCCTTTTTACTTTCAAACGTCTTGCCGCGCTGACAACAAAAGTTGACGTTGTTGTTAACGCGATGAACAAATCAGATGAAGGTTTGGTGGAAATCAATGAAGATAAAACGAAAATTAGGCGCCATCCAGAACGACCATTGCCAGAGATGAATGAAGAAAGGAGAAAAGAAATTGCCTCTCGAACAGCATACAGCAAAGGATTTCCGTTGGACGCAGAAATGTCTGAACTGATTGAGTTTTTCATGCCCTACGAGAAAGTGGTAAACATTGTGATGAGGAAGTACCATGATAAGGCTACGAAGACATACAAGTTCAAGGGCAGCGTGTTCGTAACTTTTGCGAAAAAGGAACAGTGTGAGGAATATGTTAGTAAAGAAAAGGTAAGATAACTACTTTTGATTATATTGTTCAAAATTATATCGGACGTTTAAAATTAAGGTTGAATATAAGGGCGTGAATATAATTCGAAAATGGCAAGAAAAATACATTGAAGAGAAAGCGGAAGAAAGGAATTCCAAGAAGAAAACCAAGAAACAAGCTCAAGAGCCGGAAATTAATCTACCCAAAGGAACAGTTATCCATTTCGAAGGGTGCACTGATGACACCACCTGGGAGCAAGTGAAAGAAAAACTAAGTGAAATGGGTGCTGATGTAGCATATATTGAATATTCGAAGGGTGAAAAGAGCGGTTACGTCCGATTCCAAGAAGAAAATAGCGCTCAGCCTTTTTTGGATAAGGTCGAGGACAAAAAGGTAAAAAACAGTTTTATCAGTAATTCCTTTGTATAATATAACAAATTCAAATTTTAGGTAAAACTTGCAAGCGGAACAGAACTCACTATTCGTGCACTAACCGAAGAAGAAGAGAAAGAGTTCATGACAAGGGCTGTAGATCGGATGAAATCCAGAAGACAAAATCAGAAGCGACGATCAGGACATCATGGACACAACCAGAAAAAACGTAGGGCCGATGTTGCATCGGAGGACGAACCGCCAACAAAGAAGGATAATTAATCTAGTCTTAAAAGGATTTTATTAGATTTAGAAACCAGAATATCTTCTATACAGCATAGAATTACAATTCATAACTTAAAAATTCCTTTTTATGAGAACTATTCATTTTGTTCCAATTATTATTTCTACATTAAGTTCGAAAGAGAAACGTTTAATTTACTACATTTTAAATTATTTTTGATTTATTTCCAATAACAGCGACAGAATTTTGATTCGCCAGAATTTTTGTTTTTAGTGTATGTTGACTATGCAGCATGTTGATTTGTTTGAAATGAAAATCATAATCTTAGCAAATAGAATTTACAAAAGTATTTGTAATATTCTTATCATTAAGAAAATATATGTATATTTACTATAATAAAAGAAATTTAAAGATTTCAATACAGTCGTTTGATTTGCTTAAGTGTGCTGGTGCTCAATTTGCCCCAGTGTACTGGTGGTCAACTGAGATCGCTGAAAAGCGAAGGGAGTGTCACAAGCTTCGACGTGAGGCTCAATGGGCGCGGAACCGTGACGAGCCATGCTACCGGGTGGCAGCATATAAGTTGGCCAGGAAATGCCTTCGCAAATTGACTAACAATAGCAAGGCTCGCTGCTGGCAAGACCTAGTGGGCAATGTGAACAAGGATCCGTGGGGCCTTGGCTACAAGCTAGTCATGCGGAAGCTTGTTGCCCTACGTAAGCCTTGCATACATGATGCGGAAAATATGGATGAGATAGTGCGGGGATTCTTCCCCGCCCATCCTGTCCATGGTGAAACAGCAGTCGCGTCTCCACTCTTCACACAGCCGGAACTGGAGGAGGCAGTCCTTTCATTGAAAGCGAGGAAGGCTCCGGTTCCAGATGGTGTTGCGGCTTGTCCGCCACCATTGTCCTGACTTGCTGCTCAGCACATTCAACGCTTGCCTACGGGATGGGATTAAAACTACGTTTAGCACTCGTTGCGTGTAGACGTGTTTTTAATCGCTCCTGTCATTAATTTTAAAAATTAATTAATTTTTCACAAAAGTCAGTTTCAAATAATTGAATTAATTTTGTACGAGTCAGTCAAAAGCAAGTTTTGATTTTATTGGGGAAGAATTAATCGTCGAAGACATCGACCAACCATACCAATAAGTCAAGAAAAGCAACAAACCAAAGACAACTCGGGACTGCTGCATGGAGGAGCCCGACGGCTTCCCTCCGTTGGGGGGCCCCGGGGAGAGTGACGGTGTGAAATTGGCAAGTGTCAACAAGCGGAGACACACGAGCACCCAGGATACCGCAGATGCCGGTCGCAAAACACAAGTGCTCGAAAATAGACAGGAAGTATGTCGCCTTCGAAGTGAAATCGAAGAGCTAAAGGCAAGAATTCAAACGTATGAAGAAATGTTCAAGACGGCAAAACAAGTTCAAGAGAGTGGTCCGATACGAAAAATCGAAAAACAGAAGAAAGCTGCAACTCCAATAATAACTGAAGAGGTATTAAGTGCTGGTGGCACGAACGAAAGCCAGAACTACTTTGCGGCGCTGGATGGACTCCAGCAGGACATGGAGGTAGACGAAGGTAATAAAGACGATAATTTTATCTTATATTTAAAAAATAAAAATAATGAAAGTAGAAATAGGGAGAAGAAACCAGCCCGTAGTTCTGCTGGTCCTCCTCAAAAAGTAGCCAAGAATACCGAGAAAGATGCTTTGAATTCTGGGGAGGTTCCGCACTTCACCTATACCCCCAAAGGCGAGAAGAACCAGACGTTCTTGCTGAAGGGCTTGGACTGCGGAGAAGATACCGTCGATCTTCTTCAGGTCCTGAAAGAAACAGCACCACAAATCGAGTTTATCTCAGTGAAAACATTCGCGACAAGAAGGCCGACGGTAGAAAAAAAAATTTACCACTTTATTTGGTACAAATAACAAATAAGAGCAGTCCAAGCGCTCTTCAGCAAATCAGGTATTTAAATTTTCGAGTGGTGAGGTGGGAACGCCTCCAGAAGCGAGAAATCAACCAGTGCTATCGCTGCCAACGATTTGGGCATTCGGCTGCCAACTGCGCCATGCATTACCGATGCGTTAAATGCAAAGACGTGCATGCTCCCGGTGAGTGCAAATTGGCTCAGACGGAGCCAAAAGAGAAGTTATATTGTGTGAACTGCGGTGTTTTTGGTCACCCGGCATCATATCGAGGATGCTCCCGATATCAGGATGCAAGATTGAAATCTTCCCCAAAGCAAACACAAATACACCGCAGTGTCTTAGCTCCGAACTTCGTCAAGCCCGGAGTATCATTTGCACTCGCCGCTAGAGGACCAGCAGAAAATGCGGAAAATAGGGTAAATAATGTAAGTGGCAATAATGAGCTGCTTCTCAAAATTTATCAGCAATTAAATTCCTTATCAGAGCGAATCGATAAACAAGATTCGAAAATTAACATTGTTTTTCAGCGTTTAGGACTTTCAAATGCCTCAAAATAAGTTGTCATCCAGCCACATTCCCACGGATAGGATTCGTCTCATCTCGATCAACGTCAACTCCATTGTTACTTTACATCGGCGTGATTATCTCCTTGAATTCATTGCCAGACAAAAGCCTGACATCCTGCTTCTAACCGAAACCCACCTCAATTCATGGCACTCCATGACATTCAAGGATTTTGAATTCGTAAGAAACGATAGGGTAATAGGTGATGGGGGAGGTGCCACCGGGATATTGGTACGAAGACCCTATCGTTTCCAAAATATTGAAAAAGTCGAATTCAAAAGCTTTGAATCTCTTGAAGTGTCCGTTATCAAAATCTCACTGCCAGGGGGGGATAACCTCATCATTATCTCTGCCTATGCAACTGGTGGAACTGTTCTCAAGCTCAAGGAGGAACTCAATTCCTTGTTTGAAATACTCGAATTGAACAGGCTGCATAACTATTATATTCTTGCTGGTGACCTCAACGCCAAGCATACATCATGGCTGAACGCCACCAATAATCCAAGAGGTGTATTCCTGAAATCATGGATAACAGAGAACCAAATTGAATACAGGTGCAATCTATATGGGTCGGAGTTCCCAACATACCCTAGGACAAATTCATATTTGGACCTTTGCATTGCTGACGCAAGACTCGAATTCAACTTTAATAGTCCTCAACGGAAACTGCAGGTGCTTCCTTATGATAGCGACCATAACGCAATCGTAATGGAAATCAATCATCACAGGGATGATTTCTTCCTCATTCCAGTTCAACATGAAAATCATCGGTTGAATTTCAAAAAAACAGACTGGGGAAAGTTTCAAAAGAAGTTTAATCGGGAGTACCAGAAGCAATGTCCCCCTTCTGATGACGGCAACTCTTGCTCAATGGTTCCTAATGACAGGAATCTAACTAACGATGAAATAGATGTCTATTTGTCGAAGTTAGAGAAGCTGACGTTGGAAACGATTGAGAAAGTAGTTCCCAAGATTAAACTTCGAAACAATATGGAAGGATATGAAACACCAACCATCGCAAGGTTGAAAAGATTGAAAAGCCTCCTTCTCACACGCGTCAACAATATTTATCGACGATTTTTGGACTACAACCATCCCTCGATGTCTTTGTTGAAATTACATCTGAAGAATGTCCGGAACTTAATCCGGTCATACTTCAGGAGTGAGGTCAGCAATCAATGGGCGGAAAAATTGAGGGATATTAGCCCACAGGACCCAGACGGCGTGTTTGCGAAAGTGAATAGCATATTCCGCAAGAAATCTCGAGTGAAGGTATCGAATCTTGAAGTCACTAGTGATGAGATAAATCTTCTCGATAGGGCTGGTATCGAAATTGATAGTACGACTCCGGATAGAAATGGAAACAGGATTATTTGTGAAGGGTTGGATAAACTTGCCCTGATTGGAACACATTTTGAATTGGTTCATCTACCAAACCCTGAGAGAGGGAATGAAATTTTTTCAGAGGTCGTTGAAGCAAAAGTTTCCGACTTCAAATCAAGCCTGAACGGCCAATCAATTCTTCATTTCAATGAAACATTAACATCTGACCTCATACCGAGCTTGAATCTTATTGATTATTTTGTCAGCTATGAAGACTTATGTTTCATATTTCGCAAGATAAACAACAAGAAATCATGTGGTACTGATGGTATTCCAAATGTAGTTCTCCGACATTTGCCTGAGGTTGCTATTAGGAACTATTGCATATTGTTCAACAACATGTTGAGCAATTCATATTTCCCAAATGAGTGGAAAAAGGCTAAGGTATTTCCGATCTTGAAGAAAGGAAAAGAATCTTCATGCCCTAAAAGCTATCGCCCAATCAGCTTGCTGCCTAACATCAGCAAGGTGTTTGAAGTGATACTCAACAGAGCATTAAACGCCCACATTGAGGAAAATGAGTTGATGCCGAATTGCCAATTTGGTTTTCGTGCCAGGCATTCGACCACACATGCAATAACGAAAGTAACCTCAGACATCTGTTGGAAACTAAATGATAGACAATGTGTTGGAGCATGTCTCATTGATATGGAGAAAGCCTCTGATACGGTATGGTTAGATGGACTAGTTTTTAAACTCCTTCAGGACAAGTTCCCCAGACACCTTGTCGCCATGATGTGTAATATGTTATACGGGAAATCGTTTGTTGTAACTGATGGAAATCTGACAACAATGCGCGAGTTCAAGGTCTTGAATGGTCTACAGCAGGGAACAGTTACTGCGCCTCTGCTCTTTTCAATCTTCATTCGCAAGCTATTGAACGGCTTTGATTTTAACGTCTCGCCAACGCGATCATTGGTAGCGTTTGCTGATGATCTGATCACCTATACGGCAGACCGAAAAGCTACAATAGCTCAGAGCAATCTCCAAAAAATGTTCAATGATGTACAGCTGTACACTGACAATTGGCGAATGAAAATCAATGCGCAGAAGTGTGAAACAATCTTGTTTCGGACAACGCTGCAGGGGGTCAGTCAAGACCTGAAACGTAATTGGAAAGATTTCCACATCATGGCTGGTGAGGGTAGTCTTGAACGGGTTCCACATAAATCCTGTGTTCGATACCTCGGTGTTTATCTCGATCAGTATCTGTACTATACTGAACATGTGAAAACCATGCTCAGTAAGGCACTAAAAGTTGTCATGGCCCTTCGAAAGCTCTTTCATTCCAGATACATTGATCAAAAGGTCAAAATTATCTGTTACAAGACACTGGTTAGACCAGTTTTGACATATGGATGTCAGATCTGGTACAACCAGAGTGCTAGTACTATGGAAAAATTAAGAATTTTCGAAAGGAAATGTCTTCGTGCATGTACTGGTTTGTACAGAAAGCCTGAGACGGATTGGAAACATTATATATCGAATAGAAGAATTTATCAAACTGCTGAAGTGACGAGGGTCGATATCTTCATATTGAAGCTTCTTCGGAATCATATCGCAAGATCTGTGACTGTGAGTGAAAACCCTTGGATTTCACAGCCGTTCCACCCTACAGACGGGTATATTGCGACTTGCCTCGCTACTGGCTTCATTCCTCCAGAAGCATTCGTGTATTTGGACATGAATCGATATGTTTTTGATTCTGACGGCGTCCCAGTCATATATCACATATATCGACGGGCCACCGATAAGAAGATAAAATATCCTCCTAATTTGAGTTCAGGGGACCAACGATTTCAATGGAGATACTCATTTGCTAGATTCGTTGAAGCTGATCGAGTTGAGACGGGGCAATCTAGGTATTGGTGGCTGAATGACAATGTCTAAATTATTCGTGTTTATTTTCAGTTTTGGTGTTCTTCGTTATTTAGTTTTTGAGTTTCAGCTCATTATTGCTACATTTAGTGTTGTTGTTTATTTTTGTTAAAAATTAGGTATAGGTTAGAGATAAGATTAAACACTTAGGTTAGGAACATTGTTATTGATTTTTTTAGTATAAGATAAAGTTCTTGATTGTATTTTATTAGAAATAAGTTACAACATATTAGGTGTAGGATCAAAGTTTCACTGTTGTGTTTTGATTATAAATAATTTTAGGATAGTGTTGGTTGGTTTTTTCTCCTTTTTCCAATTAAATTTTAAAAATATGTAATAATCGTAATTAATTGAATTTGCTATAGTTTTTTTTTTGATGATATGAGTTAACGATAACGTACAAATTTAGAGAGCCATTTGGGCCATTAAGTTTTTTGATAGTTATTGTTTGGAATTTGCTTTATATTCTTTTAAAATTTATAAGGATGAGTATTAAATAAAGCGCTTTTGACTTTGACTTTGACTTTACGGGATGGGGTTTTCCCGGTACGATGGAAGGTGGCGAGGTTCTTGATGATCAGCAAGGGGAATGGAAATTCCGAATTGCCATCTGCATAGCGCCCGTTATGCATGCTAAACACGGCTGGGAAAGTGCTAAAGAAACTCATCAAGGGAAGACTCACTGACGCGATTCGTGCTGCTGGGGACCTATCTCCTCGGCAGTACGGCTTTAGAGCAGGACGTTCTACCATTGATGCGATTGCAGAGGTGGAGAGCGCGGTCCGGAAAATAGAGGCATATAGTCGTACAAAGCGACGGATCGTCCTGTTGGTGACACTTGACGTCAGGAACGCCTTCAACTCCGCTAGATGGATAGAAATTCTGGATACGCTGGAAACCCCTTTTCAAGTTCCAGAATATTTACCTTTTGAGGAACTACCTAAAGGTCCGAGGCCTGCTCTATGACACGACACAGGGCCAACGAAGGATGGAAATTACATCGGGTGTTGCCAAAGGATCTATCTTTGGTCCGGACCTGTGGAATGCGTCTTATGACGAGCTATTAAGAGAGGAGATGCCAGATGAGTCGCGTTTGATCGGCTATGCGATTGATGTTGCGGCACTGGTCGCTGGACGTCGCTGAACAAGCACAACTTAGGCTAGGTATGCGGCAGCTAAGGGACTGCTCGTGGGTTCAGTTTAGCACTGGAGAAAACCGAAGTAGTCATCTTGACAAAAAAGAGAATCCCTAGAGTAAGGATGATCAGTATTGGAGACTTGCGAATCGAAGCCATCGGTGAAGTACCTTGGGCTACCGATCGACTCGAAGATGAGTTTCTCTGAGCAAATCAGGGCAACGGCTGGGAAGGCTGCTTCGGAAACATCGGCTCTGAGTCGACTTATGGCCAACGTAGGGGGACCCAGCTCATCAAGAAGACGCCTCTTGATGAGTGCTGTAAGCTCAGTGCTACTGTACGGAGCAGAGGTATGGGGCGACGCTCTCAGAAAGGAGGTATACCGCAAACGTTTGGCACAGGTACAGAGAAGAGGAGCACTGAGGATTGCATCTTCGTATCCGACAGTCTATGATTCGGCAGTGAGAGTTATTGCAGGCGCGATACCTTTCGCCCTCCTTGCTAGAGAGCGCCGCGCTATTTACCTGCGCCGAAACGAGGATGCGAGGGAGATGGTTGTCCGCGAGGAGAGACAGCGCTCGCTCAACGATTGGCAGCAGTCTTGGGTGAATTGCACGAAGGGAAGGTGTACTGCGCGCCTCATCTCGGATGTGAAACCGTGGCTAAATCGAAGGCATGGTGAGACTGACTTCTAGCTGACCCAGCTTTTGAGCGGGCATGGGTGTTTTCAGTCTTACCTGCACAAGATTGGTAAGTCACGGTCCCCCGATTGTTGATTTTGCCCAGGAGACGAAGACAGTGCCTGCCACACATTTTTCGCGTGCACAAAATGGATCAAATGGGTCAGGCTGCGACGCGACCTCTACAGGGAGCTCCGGGGAACTCTCCCCGGATAATATAGTTGCGGTGATGCTCGAATCGGTTGACAAATGGAACCAGGTGGCACATTATGCTCGGGCAGTCCTAAAATATAAAAGGGACTCACAGCAGCCGGGGCGTTGGGGCTGGGGGATCGCTCTTCTGGCACTTCCTCTTCGCCTCTCCCATCCCACTAGAAGGGGGATCGGCCAGCTTGAAGGCGCCTCACAGAGTAACAAAACGAGACTTGGTCCGAAGTAATGTGTCAAACGGTTCCAGGCTAGGTTCTCAGGTTGACAGGGAAGGTGTTTAGTGGGTAGTCCAGTCGCCTTCTTGCGAGCATAGGAGCCCACACTCTGTGCGGTAAGGTATTTTTTGAAAACATTGCGCGGCTAATCCAATTGTTCATTTAAATTAACTTTCGACGGTTCCCTTGATCGGCTCGGTTACGCGGTGTCTTAGTTTTTGTTTTTTTTTTTGTTGGCGTAGACTGTTTTGATTAGAGTTAGAGTAGCTTACGTCTGGCACCGCGTCGGTTTTGAGATTGGGAACGCGCAAATCCATTGTTGATTGATCGACAGCCTCGCAAAGGTAAATTCATAATAATGGCGAAAAGTTTTCTTGGGGAAATCTTTGGAACGCGTTTTAAACGGGCATTTGAATCGGTGGCTGAAAAAAATTGTATTCGGACTTAGTCTACTCGCAGAAGACCTGCGACAGAAATTCCTCTCAAAACTAGGTAGCCTGCCAGCAGCCATCCCGGAGTAGACTAAGGCTGTCCCGACTAGTTGACCGGTTGGGTACAGTCCGTTGGCATGTACCAAGACTCACGTCTTTAACCAATGGAGGGTCGGTATAGATTTTCTTCGGAGAGTCTCTAACGGATATGAATAACAAAATTATTACAAATGGCACCCAACTTGGGGCCCAAACGTCAATAAGGGGGCATATTTCTGTCTTTACACATTTTGGTCTTTTACGGAGGATGTAAGGTGCCTCGGTACTAGAGTCCCATGAGCAGGAGTAGCGTAGTTGTGTGAGACACATCCTAAGTCATATCACGTGAGTTGCAGCTTCCGCTCTCCTTTGTTTTATTTATTTTTTTTTTCTCGTGAAAGAGTTCCTTCCGAGGTGTTGTCCGGGATAAAACCCGTATGGACCTTGTATTTTCTTGATGGAAACCGTCAGCCAGATGGGTTTCTCCTATCTGCCAGGACTCTCAAGAGAATAGAAGGCTACCTTGCCTTTGGCCGCGTACAAGAATAGTATGGTAATTCTTCTCGGCAGGCTACTATCCATTTTCGTTTACTGATGAGAAACGCGGTGCTGCTGGAAAAGAAAAAAATTACTAAAAAAATTCTATTTTCTTTTTTTCGTATACGTGTCGCCACAGTTGGCCACTTACGGGCACTTAGAATTTTTTTTCTTTTCAAATATATTTTCCCTAAATTTGTATTAGCAATTTAATTATATTGTTCCAGCCATGATCATCAACCGGACTCCAGATAAACACTGGACCAGCTCTAAGAATGTACAACCTGCCAATTGTGGGATCTGCTATGAAGGGTAATCGAATGTGTCCAGCAGCTCCTGCAAATATCCAATCTCTGTCCTTTGTGCAGATATCCCATTGAAAATGGCATTTTGGACACCTCATCCAGAACTCAAGCAACTTCGCTTGGAGCAGTGTCAAAAGACCCCAGGAGAAAGGATTGTACGGTGCCTCTTTCTCATATCCAAGGAGCCCAGTGACTCAGTGTCTGGAACTCCGAAAGATATTCCAACAGCGCCACCGAGTGCAACTGTCAATGATGCGGTCATATCTTTACTAAAGGGGCTGACCAACAAGATGGGACTGATGGAGAAAGAGCTCCAGGACCTGAAGAACAGACAGCTCACCAGTCACGCAAGAACTCCACCGAGCTGGGAACCAAATCCAAACGCAGCTATCCCCACATCTAAACCGGTGAGCGACTGGAACCTCCCCTGAAGGAGCTCAGGTATGGACCCCAGTGCCCCAGACTATAGACCGCGGTTTCAGTATTGCAGCCCCACGTTCCTGTAGTAAACATAAGCAGTCAAGCAGCCCCGTGGTGATCAAGAGAAGCTGCTCCTGCCGAGATAAGCTGGTCATCCTGTCGAAATTGCTTATTTCGTTTTTTTACTAGGTTATAGTCATCTACACCGGTCAAGTTTCCATCATTTAGATAGCGAAGAGTGGTTCATTTTAGCCACTTTAACATAATTCGGCTTGACATTTCCCTTTGAAGGCAATGACCTTCTTCAGACAAGGAACGGAGTTTGTTTATTTGATGTTTGCATTTGTCTCAAACTTTCGTGTTCGCTTACATTGGTGAGACAAAAAATTTGAATTACTGCAGAGTACCTTACTGCACGTAAAAAAAATTCTAAAGATAATAAAATTTGATCGGAATGTCTTGTAGAGTATAGTATCCGTGATAAATATTTTGTAGTGGAGCTTCGTGCTGCGACAAAGAATCTGCCCCATATGATCCCGTAATAGCTAGCCGATCAGCACGCGTACGTAATCGTAAAGAGAAGCTAGTCAGCGGAGCTCGGTCTTCTTTATAGCTCACTGACTCCGAATAATTACAGCTTCGAGAAGATTTTATCAGCCGTTCAGAGCAAAAACTTGATGGGCTGCAGACTGTAGTGGAGGCTTGTTGAATAGTTGGCGCAGATGCGAATTTTTCTGTACTTTCTCTTGATGATTACGATTGGCGCTGCAGATTCGGAGTTCCTGATCAGTGAAATAACGTTCAGGTGCTGTAGTCGATTTAGTTCAGCTGCGACTATGGGAGCTGCACCGTTAGGAACTGTTCGAGCGTTTCAATATGAAGGCTTAACACCTGGTTCGGGTGTCAACGATGCCGTTGTCCTGGTGCAAAACCCAAGTCCTTCGGTTAATAGAGACGTGAACTTTGCTTTGACTTCTGTGGCCAACTCGTTGTCTTCGGTTCGCACAGCGTTGCAGAATGTGTCGGTTGGGCTTGTCCAAAGATTGAGAGCTGTGATCTAATCGATACCGAACAAATTGAGCTGCAAGGAAGTAACGTAGCGTTGGCCGTACTTCTCTTTTCCGTTGATTTTCACAACACAAGGGAAACTGCCGCGTAGGTTAATTGAATCAACTGATACACTGTAAACTTTCTTGTTGGTGGCGTCGGCAAAAGATTTGCCAAGCTTAGCCTAGTTTGAAAGTGAAATAATTTTGATATCGGAACCGGTGTCAACCTGAAGTCTGATGATCCGCTGAGCTTACGTTCTAAATATTTTTGTAGCTGGGAACTGTTGGCTTCTTCGATCTATTGAACGCATTTTGAAAATTCGGCATCGGAGTATCGAATTTGAGGCTTTAGTCAATTTCCTCTTGTGTTGCAGAATCCGCTTTTATGACCTGTGCGATGGCAAACTGGGAATTTCTTAGATTTGTATGGGCAATGTCGATACCAATGTGCTCCGCAGCAACGTCTGCGTGGCTTCGGTGGTTTTGTTCAAGTTTCAGAACATCCTCATCCTACTCTGCCAGCAAAATCTTTTGGATTACAGCTCGATATCTTGTGAAAGGTTCTCTGGGAGATATGACGTAGGGACCTCTACAATCCATAGCCCTTCTATCGTCTCAACGGGTAAATCCTTGTATGTATATTTCCCTCCAAGTATCTGCATATCAGACCCTAGCGTGGAGTGAACCAGTTAAATTCACTTAACGGATTGCTTAATATTACAGATAATTTTTAACGAAACAACATGATTGTTATTTTTAAGTTAGAGGATAAAAAAAACGAAATACGAAACAGAAAATTATTTTTCACTTGATTTACTTTTCAAATATGATTAAAGTTTAATTAAATGGTAGGTAAACTATTTCGAATTATACACGCATTCAAAAAAATTGTTAAACTATTTTCTTAGGCAGGTGCTTAATCTAAATGGTTTCATAGAAAACGAGTACATAAACTAAAATGCACAACAAACATTTTGAAAAAAATATGAACTTTAATTTTGAAGTCCTAAATGGCCTAACGATACAATCTTTCAATTTCAGAAGATCATAACAAAAAATTTACCTAGCGATTTAACATTAAAGTTCTTGCTTTGTTATTTACATTTTTTGACTTACAAAATCGCAAAACACATGTACACTTTGTATGTAAACATGCAATGCTAAGTCTATAAGTTGTTTTTGTTTTTCTGATAAAATAAAAGATATATGTTCATCATACAATCTGTCACACATCACGTACTCGGAAAGAAAATACTGCTATCTCTAATTAAGTGTTTTTATATTCGGTATTCGTTTGTTTTATCTTTATATTACCTAACATACATATATATCGTTGTGCAAAAAATTAGAAAAGTTTAGTAGACTTTCTACTTATCTTTCTGTTTAAAACATCACATTGAACTGATTCGAATTTCAATATTAAGTAGTTCTAGTTTAGTAGTTTTATTCTATGTCTATAATAGAATGATTTGAACATTCGGTAGGTTCGTCGGTATTCCATTGACTTTGCAGCTCCTTCAATCTGTTGTAGGCGCGCATTGATATGTTTAAACTAGGCATTATCTCTAAAATTCCAGGCTCCTCTATGAAACTTAATCCACAAAGACCAAAATACGTGTGAAACGGGTCGGCTGTTGAATCTGGCCATTTTGAAAACCCTCCAACAACTTGGTTTTGGGTAGATAGGATATAACTGGAGAGGAAAGCATATGTTTTGTAGAATAGAAAGTTTAGGAAGATTTTTTTATGTACCTTCTATTCTCTTCATAGTCGGTGAAATGAAAGGCATTCAGAATTTTTAACGATGCACCTATCCAAAAGGAATAACAAGTGTCTACTGGCTTATTGGGACGTCCTTGAAAGCCGTCAATCTGAACATAGCTATTAGTTCTTGCACGTAATTAGTTTCTAAAAGTTGCATACCTGACGAAATATCAGCCACCTCTTCATACCTTCGATTGTTCTAGGAGTAAGTAAATCTAATTGGCCACTTAACTGCAAAGCTGCGATAGCACAGAACGTCGTCCCGCCATGAGATTCCATTTCAAAGTGCTGACTGACACCATAATCATATCGCTAAATAAGGATAGAATTTGTAAATGAAAAATACAATATCAGCACTTGCTTACGATGCTTTTCAGGATATAGTCTGCCATCTTCTTTTTATCGACAGTGCCCCAATCATTTAGCATGGCGCAAATCGCCGCAGCGCAATAAACGAAGCGCATATCATGTTCGTGCCCATCCACGGATGCGCTAAAACTTCCATCTTCTCGTTGAACAGCTGCTACTCCTGAAAACCCCATATATATAATTCTTAAATGATTCAGCCATTCATTTGCATTACCTCTTATTATTGCTTTTCGATTCAATCGTTTGAGATCGTCACCTAGGGAAACCAGTGTTGCTATCGCTGTGTAGGTCATGGCAAGATGTCCCCATTTGTATTTATTTAGATTCTCGTTCGGCACGCAGGTGTTGATTGTGCTAGAACCCTAAACAAGTACATTTAATTACGGTTGTGTTTGTTTTTAAGAATAACATTTTTCCTCACCTGAAACCCGCTGCATTCTACTTCGCCTTCTTTTGAGACCACTTGATATCGGTACAGCCAGTTAGTAATCCTTTTGACAGCCGCGGGCTGTAGAATGTCCAACGAGTCAAGTATATCTAAGCCACATACAGCAAAAAATGCTATCGTCGCACTGCAGATGGAAGTAAATGTTAATATAAGTTAGTTAATAGCAATACTTATCTGAGCACTCTACTACGTACCGGGTGGAATCGTGGGAAGCCAGACGCGCAGGTAACAAATTGAGAAAGCGCATGAAAAACTTTGCATGTTTTTTGAGACAAACTTCATTTATATCAGTCGACATTGCAACAAACAGCTTAAGAACTTCATCAGCTGTTGCCTTAAAAACTTTAAAAAATTGTACAAACTTATTTACGTAAAAATCTTCCAATTCAAAACGCCAAACCACTTCTTTTACGTGCTCCCGAACGAATGACTAAATGTCATGTTACTCATGTACAAAGCCACTTTCTACGTAAGATCGACGTCTGATAAAACAACTTATAAACCCGATAACAGGGGTGACCTCGCTGCGGTGTCAGTTGTCTGGGAGTTGACGTTTCTTAATACAACCTATATCTAGTGTGTACACCTACGCAAAGAGTTTCTTGAATGAAAATACATGAGAATCCACATACTGTGCCGTCAACATAGTATACAACCGTTAGTATCCAATCAGAGAAATTAACCGTATGATGTTTTTTGGTCTGAACTTATGAGGATAAAATTACACACGTAACATAGTTTAGGTAGAAGAATAAGTGAGGATAAATTCGACGGCCAAAAATTGAATGACTACTAAAATGGCATTGAAAACTTTACATTGATCCAAATAAACATAATTAATCTTGGTGGAATAAGTTGTAAATTAAAAGAAAAGGATTGCATTTTGTCGATAAGGCGTTAGATTCTTATTGTTTATGGTAAGCACAAGCATCAAAATTAACTTTTCGTTCATGGTTAATAGAAAATAAAGAAGCAATTAACTTGAGTGAGGAAGATAAAATACATATTATTCATACACACCCATTCATAACTTGGACAAAGACAGATACAAAACCACTCTGATAGGGTGGATAGTTTTCCATTAAAGAAAGTCCACCTTGATAGAAAAATAAAGAGTTCTGGTGACGAATAAGCATTGTAAATACTGTACAGGAAATCCTATTTTTAGGATCAGAGATTTGCGCAGGAAATATAAGTTTCACATTTACAAATCACTCATAAAAATGTACACTGCTGTTTGGGGAACGGAGCCGTGCTCTGAAATATCGTCAGCCTTGGTATAGTGAAGAACTGTCTCGGTCAATCGATTGGGTAATGAGGGCCGAGCCGCGTGTGTTTTGACCATGTCTCTATGTAAATAGCATAGTATTATTGTCACAATAAAAATATTATGTGTAGCTTATATCAAATGTAGCATATCATTCGGCCTGTTGTCATAACAAGTTATCGACGAGGATGAAAAAAAGCAAAACATTGTGAAAAGTGAATGAAATTAACATTAACCAGTCGGCATCGCGCCCAGTTCGTCAGTTGTTTCAAGTCCCATCATAGTTCTACGTCGCATGTGTTCCAACTGTTTCAGTAGCTACTCCAAAGTTATTTTCTGTTCCAATTTTCGTGTTTTCGCCAACTAAACGATGTTTCTGCGATAATTTACGCATTTTGGGGCTACTCAGAATTCGAGAGCAATTGCAAATTGGAGATAATGAATTCAGAGCAGTTTGAATGGTTCTTATCAGTTCTGACATCTACTCTTGGAAGTCAGCAAATCACACCAGCAACACAAGTGACACCTTTTGAAAAGTACAAGTATGACCGCCAAAAATGAGAGGGTCTCGTCATACATGGAGCATTTTGACTACTATTGTGATCTTAAAATCGTTAGTAATAATAAAAAAAGGCTCAACTCTTGCATTTATCGATTGGAAAATATAACAATCTAGCTGCATTTCTAAGACCAGATAATACAATCAAGAGAATTAAATTCAAAACCTAATTTCGAGAAAATGCTGGCTCCATCCGTCTCAACCGTCGTTTCTCAGCACTACTTTCTCAGCCTCGCTCAGCAGCCACATCTGTCAATCTCGGATTTCCCCGCATCTCTGAAGGGGAAGTTGAAAAACTGATTTCTATACTATCTGTCCCAATGCCACCTGTAAAAACAAGTTCTTCATAGCTGATATACTATGTTCCTTCATGCTCAATTCTTCAAAGGCCTGATACGCTGGATACGCGAATAGCTCCTACAAGACGCAAACCATAAGGATTTCGAAGGGTTTCAAACGAAAGCCATAGCACTAAAAGTATCTCGATTTGGGTCAAGTCAACTGAGTAAGCCACTAGAGAAGCAGCTGGATCAAGTTGTATATGCAAAAAAATGCGATCGTCGTGAAGAAGGAAATCGTCGTGGCCACCAGCGTTCCAAGTGTCAAGACACGTTATCATTCACAGTCCCGCAGTTCTAGAAGTCGTGTGGATTATCGGTCATTAGGTCTCGATGGTCTTCGTCTCAACTGTAGCCGCACAAACCGTAAATCGCATGACTGTAGAACAGATCGCAAATTCACGATGTGCTCCTCTTGTTTAAAAATCGGTTGTGTTACTAAAGTCTGCATCACCACCCGGCTCCGAAATTCGAAGACCAACGTACTATCAAATCATCATCCTCAAGAAGAAAAAGATCGTTACCTCAACAGCGAATATGGTATCGCTCGCATTGAAAACATCAAGGAGTTGTACGAGGTTGATCGGGACACTAATAAATACATTGTTACAGAGTTGCATAACCATTATACCCTATGTATATTGGTACGCACTGGGAGCTTGATATGTTGTGTATCCCATATACACATCAACGCTCCCGGAGAGAGAAAGAAATCCCTGTATACCACTTACCTGCTACTTCATACTTGACAACCAGATCAGTAAAAAGGTGTTTGTTTATTTAACAACTTAATTTTTATTTCGTTTTTTGTTATTTTATGCAATTACACGTTCAGTTAACTATATATTATTAATACCATACTTTAACAATGAATTCTTTGAAGTTAATTAATTTATAACAGAACAAGATAATGAAGACTTATGCTTACATAAGTATATATTAAGAATTTTAATGGAATAGTTAATTTACTTGATTTGTGTTTACTTTAATTATATTTGCTAGTCATTCAGATACAATATTTTTCAGATTACAATATATTTTTAAATCTTGTTTTACACTAATTACAGATATTGTAATTGATAGCAATATTATTGTTTATAAAATTTTACCATTATTTTACTTTCTAAGTGTAATTCATTACAATATTATAATTTTCCTCGTTTAATTGTATTTTTATTTGCTATGATTCTTACTGTTTTTTTCTAGAACCAACTTTTTGTGTCAATTTTTGTTAATTCACGTCTATTTTACATCAAAAATATTTCTTTATTTTTCTTATGTATATTTTTTTATGTATCATATATATTGATCTATGTTTAGTTTCTAATCGCATTAAAAGTTTGCTTATATACTGTTACATAATTTAATTTTCTCTGTGCTGAATATTTGTTTGGATAATTCCTCCGTAGTATATTATTTTAATTTTACCATCATCATTTTGTTTTGTATTATTTTTGTTGCGAATAAGCATATAAATATTCTTTCTTTTCTTAGAATACAAATGGTTATTTGTTGAATTTTTCATACTGTCGTATCTGTTCTTCTTTATGGTCTCAATTGTTCTGTTATTCTGTTACAAAAAATACTTTTATGTGTACAATCAATGTTTTATTGGTGGTCTATTAAATTCATATATTTAAAACAAAAACATAAAGCTTTTTGTTTAAGTTTTTGGTTATGTTCTTTTGCAATAAATTAGTGTGTTAATACGATAGAAGGTAGCTCTAGATGTTCTTTTGTTTTGGGAACAACCTAGTTAAATTATACATAGGGAATGTAAGATCGATACGATCCTTATGGTTCGGGAATTATTAGCTTCGGGAGGAATTTTGCAAGAGAATAGCTTTTTATCGATGTGGCTTGCGAGCGTTGTTGTTGCTTCACTGCTAAAGCTTATATTGGTTTTATGGAGTGCGGGGTAATGAGTGTGGGGTCTAAGCTTTTTTCTTAATGTGTATCGTTAGTGTTGTTAGTGGGAAACAAAGATTGATAATTTACATGAAGGTGCTTAATGAGCTTCGAAGATAAGATGATAAGGAGAATAGCTTTGTCTCTGCAATAACGAATGAGTAAATTGTATGAAATTATTTTTTTCATGGCTTTCACATGCGCCAATTGCTTGGAAGTCTATGCTGTGTACATTATACATACTAATTTGTAATTGGCGGATAATTGCAATGAAAATTGTATGTTTCTTATTAGGTTAGCTTAATGTAGTTTGTGGTGGGTAGGGCTTACTGTGCTATATTATTATATAGCTTTTAAGGTATATGCGTTTAATCGTTATTGGATTGGTTGAAATTATCTATTGTACACTCGTTTATTCATATGAGAGGGTACAAAAGGAACGTTATTTGAATTATACCACTCTGTCTTTTAACTATATGTAAATAGCTGCAGATTATTGATATATTGAAAACTATAACACGTAGTTTTTTATTAAAAATAGAAACGTTGGGTGTGTTATAATGAATGTTATTAATCATTTTCCTGAAATAAAAGTAGAAGGAAAGATGCTAAACTTGAAAGTTATGATATAAACTTTAAATGATTTCAGCAAACTGTTACGCAGATCTTGTGGGAAAGAGTATTATAAAAGATGGTCAAAACAAAACTTTCACTATAAGTTGAGCATGGGAGCATATAGTTTCGGCCTTCATTTAAGACCCTATATGTTCCGTCTAATTTTTCCCAAGTGAGTGTCTGTTTAGTTTAGCGTAACGCTTTCCCAGACTTTGCTGGAAGACAGTACAGTGAATTCATTAGCCATTCGTTTAAATTGTTGATCTCGAGAATACGTGTAAAGTAGAAGGGCAGAAAATGGGGGAGTTTTAAATTTTTTGCGTTATGCACAGGGGTTTCATTTGTGAATTATTTAGTAGTGAGCAGTTACATAGAATGCATTCATTGAGTGGAAAAACATATTGGTTTGTTTAAAATGTACTTACGTGGTAGCGTGTCTACAAACCATTTGGGATAAACAGCTCAGAGGCTGTGGCTAGATGGTAAATCGGCGTCTATTTTGCTGATATGCATATGACTTAATACTAAATGTAGCTTATCTGCCGACAGTTTCTGTCGATGGCTCAGAGGCTATTATGAGTTTCTGTTGTGTCTTATAACTATAAATAGCGTGCCCGCTGACAACTAGGGTCCACGGCTCAGAGGCTATTGTCGGTTTCTTTACCGACTTCTAACTAAAAATAGCGTGTGCACCGACAGCTTCGGTCGATGGGTCAGAGGTTATTGTAATCATGATACTTAGACATCAGAATAGCGTGTCTGCTTATGGCTTCCGATCAACAGCTTAGAGGCTCTCTTTTTTTGCTTAGACTAAAGGCTTACACTTTCGGTAGCCAACAGTTTTGTTTTGAAGGGTCCATATTTATGGCTGTGGGCAGTGGGTTTTTGGAGGACCATTCAAATTTTTAGTTTTTTCCCATTCATTAACAAAATCTCGCCAGGATTAATTGGCTTGACTGCCACCAGTTTCCATTTTATTACTGCTAATACTATGAAATTGCAAATTGGTGGCTGCATTCACATTTCGTCATTCGCGGGCAAAAAAAAAAACGCGGGACTTGAAAGAGATAATTGGTTTAAGGGTAAATTTGTTTGTAATGAGTTGGCCTATGTTGCATTGGGTTATAAAAATTAAAAGTCGTTTGTTTCACAGTTCCTACACTTGAATTATTTCAGTGAAACTTGAAATTATTTTTGTTTCTTGTTTTGCATTTGTATTGAGAAACTTTCTCTTGTATGTAATTTTTATACTCATTTCACGCAGCCTGTTTATTTTATTAGTATTTTAATTTAGTTGTATTAAACATTATGTAGTGACTTTAAAGTTTCAATAAGGTCCGTAAAGGACTGCAGCGATGTTCTGCTGCCTCGGCAGAAGAAGATGACAATATCTGCCGAGAATGCCCTCGTCTGGAGACGCGTGAATGCGTTGGCAGGCTAGCATTGCGGTGTCGTGGGGCGGGTTCATTTCCCCAGCACGAGGACCCACTACAAAAAAATTTCGCACTCACGAATTGGATGTTGCTCACGAGGCGACCGAAGTCGCAAAAAGTGTAGATAACTACACCGAGGGATATAGTACTTGTTACGAAAACAAGAGGAACCTGAGAAGAAAGGCGGACTTGGGGTAACCTCGTCATTACCCGACAAAGCTCATGGCCCACAAATGAAAGAGGGGCGACCGGGTGGTGATGGAGCCCCTTCGCACCCACCCAACCGGAATAAATCCATATTTTGTTGCAGTGGCCAGGTATTCCTCTTCTGAGTGGAAAACTCATACAACTTGAATTGCATGAATTTTCCCATCAGAAGGGGAATTGTACAATTTGATTGCATAACGCTATGCCATAAAGAGGCACTCTGCTTGGGCCACTCAACCCGCGATGTCACCTGAAACGAGAAGTATTAATTAAGTACCCGGCGGCTGGCTCATGTTTTTAGGGGGCAGCCTGCCACCGTACCGGGTCCTATACCTGGTCAGAAGGTTGGGAAAAGAAAGACCGATTTCAAAAAATTTAGCAATTCATTCTTTGTTTTATGTTTTGGCAAAAATTAATTGGTTATAATTCAACGCAAATTATAAGTATGTAACCAAATAGGAAAAAAATAGGTATATGTAAAAAAAGGTATATGTAAACAAAATTATACATCTAACAAAATAGAAAAAATTTATGCATATAGAAAAAAATGTAAAAAATATTTATATGACCAAAACGGCAAAAAAATTATTTATATGGAAAAAAATGTAAAAAATATATATATGACCAAAACGGCAAAAAAAATTATTTATATGGAAAAAAAATGTAAAAAATATATATATGACCAAAACGTAAAGGTACTCACCCAAACATCCTCGTCGGGCGCCCGCTGGTGATGTGGGTGATCCTGTTATGTAACTTGACTGCCGTTAAATCTACTGTTGTTTGTGTTACTGTGACACTTTCTGTGATTAATTTATCATTATTGTCTATTGTTTGTTGCAGAATCGCTCGAGGCTTAGGTGTTGGAACATCCTTCTTAGGTGAAGATCGTTTTTCTAATGTTTTTGGAGTATCCACAGACATTGATTTACTTATTGTATTGGAATTATTTGTAAGACGTTTCGGAGTGCTTTGCTGATTTGGTAATGGAGGCTTTTCCTTTTTATGTTTATTGAAATCATCAATTAGTGAAACACCAGTAACAGCTATACTAGCAGGGCGTGGCTTACGCACTGTACCTACCGACCTCCACGTATGGCTATGCAAGGAGGAACTGAGAATCGATGCGAATAGCTAACGTAGGAACTAATTCAGTGTTCCCATTGCTATTTGAATATTCATGCGATAACACTTTAACAATATATGTTCACTACATTTCTCTAATTAGCTCTAATTAGTATCCCCAGTAACATGAAACAAAATAGCAGGGAAGATTTATGTGGGCTAGATTCAAGTATTTATCTATCTCAAATAGTGGATCAGAATGCATAATCCGTTGACTTGCACTACTACCCCAGTAACATGAAACAAAATAGCAGGGAAGATTTATGTGGGCTAGATTCAAGTATTTATCTATCTCAAATAGTGGATCAGAATGCATAATCCGTTGACTTGCACTACTCGTACATAACGGCACAACTAAAGCAGTTCCGAACTCCTCTTCGATCTCAATTGCGCCGTCACACTGCCAGGAAGAATACTTCACCTCCAGAGACACCAAATTTTTCTTCTCCAATTCCGTATACAAACTTTAAATTACTTTTGATGTAAATCGAAAACTGTTAAATCGTCGCCGCACCAACGTTAATTTCTTCCCACTTTTTCAACTTAAATTCAGAGAATCTCCACACAACCACTAAATTCAGTTTTCGGTACGAAAACTTCACAACTTGTATTGAATTGAACAATAATAGTTTCAACGTAAACACATGAAATGGTATCACATGAAAATCCTTCCCAATGTTTTCAGCATCCAAGATAATTCCAACTATCTAATTGCAGAAGAAAACAAATGGCTTATTCCGAAAAAATTAAATTTTCTTCTTATGCATTTGAACTCAGCAAAACAATTGCTGATCTTTGCCAAACGGAATCACCCTCTACAGCAGACACCACTCCGAACGCGCCAAATAACTTGTCTTATTCGCTCGACTTTTTGCCTGCTTTTCCCCGAGATCCAAATAGCCCCTCCACGGTCGCACTGATCTCAATGCAGAAATCATATAATGCACAAGTTGTTCGCAAGTCTTGCCACGAATGCTGTCAGAGAACCCTTTATAAAGGATCTAGTATGCGGACCGATTTATGCTTTCAACCAATTAGAATTTTGGCCTTGCAGGACAGGAAGCTCCAAGTCGCATTTCGCGAGGGATTCCGCGAACCGTTCACTGTCAAAACAAACAAACCAAATTGAAACCAAGAACCCGGTCGAAATGGTCGGGTGGGTCGGAGTTGATGTTCAAGTCCTTTGGCCTTTCAATGGAACCACGGAAGCGCGGAATATGCGGATTGCATGGAGTCACGTAGGTCAGATCACTCTTAATCTCGCGGTGAGGGTTCAAAACTGTCGACCACCAGGGAAGAACGTTGAGGCTGTGGGCGCGGGTGTTGGCTAGCTCCTACACTATATGCGTGCACTTCCGTTCACGATGCGAACCTTCGATCTGTCCTATATGTGCGAATTGCGCGTTCGTTCAGTAAATCGTATTGAAATTTTGAATTTTCCGCTTACCTGTGGAAAACCCAACCTCAATTTGAATCGTCTTGGAAACACTTTCGCCAAGCTGCGGGTAACTTCACCACCAGTCAAACTACCGTTGGGGCTGTGGGCGTGGGTGTTGGCTAGCTCCCACACTATATGCGTGCACTTCCGTTCGCGATGCGAACCTTCGAACTGTCCTATATGTGCGAATTGCGCGTTCGTTCAGTAAATCGTATTGAAATTTTGAATTTTCCGCTTACCTGTGGAAAACCCAACCTCAATTTGAATCGTCTTGGAAACACTTTCGCCAAGCTGCGGGTAACTTCACCACCAGTCAAACTACCGTTGGGGCTGTGGGCGTGGGTGTTGGCTAGCTCCCACACTATATGCGTGCACTTCCGTTCGCGATGCGAACCTTCGAACTCCCTATATGTGCGAATTGCGCGATAACCTCTTCTCTTTAGATGGCGACAACTGTCAAAAATATTAAAATGTCCCAGATCAATCGCAAATCGTACCAGTTCGATCGCAAATTGTTCCAATTCAATCTGAAATTGTTCCAGTTCAATCTGCAATCGTACCAGTTCGATCGTTTAGTTGATCTGGGACATTTTAGGCCTGAATTTTCCTTAACCCTTAACTGCTCGATTACTACAATTATTTTCCCAATGTCTCCTCATTAATTTATTTAATCAAATACATATTTTTATATGTAATCAATGTATGAAATATAAGCGTGTAGAGATTGTAACGATCACTTGATTTCATAAAACGCTCTCAGGAAATTATTCGAATGCTAGACCAATTTAAAAGATAAGACCTGAATACTCATATGGATGCGCAGTATTGTTATTATTATTGTTTCTGTTCTTTGAGCCATAGAAGTTGTTATGTTGACATAATGATGGACACACGTTGGTTTGCTTGTTATTTATGTTTTCATTTTGCTTGTTTATTGTTTTAAATGTAAGTCAACTGAAACTTTATGTCTTTGATAAGTTGTACGTTAAATTATGTTTGAATCGTTTAGAAGTTTATTTGGATAATTTTTGGATAAACGTGATTGGATTCTGGAATATAACTGTACAATATTTGTTTTTTCTCTGCATAAATTATTGCATATGAATATTATATTTTTGTTATTAAAATGATCAATGTTATTATTTGATTTTCTTGAGGATACTGATCTTGCTTGATTGACAATGTAAGTAGTAGTGGTATCATACAGGAATTGAGTGATTTCGGATATCGGCTAGGAGGAAAGATTTACAGGCCACAATGCGCTACATTGTGGTGTTTGCAAAACCCATATCCTACCGGCTGCCCCAATTTCGTTGTATAACCAGCATTCTCTATGTATACTGGCACGCACTGCGAGTTTGATATGATGTGTATCCCATATACACATCAACGGTTACACTCGCCAACAAGCTGCAAGCATTTGAAGTAAATCAGGCACACGTTTTTCTTCGTTCTCAGAAACTGTTCCAATAAATTGGGACTCAGAGTACCGCTGCAACAGACTTGAGTCTGCTTCCGCTCTTACTCAGATCATTCATCCTTTAGAGACTGAAGATGACTCAAATGAGTCGAAATAGGTCTGCTCACCCAACAAAGCAAAGTCCAACGGCTTTTCAAGAAAAAAGAGAATTATTGATTTTCAAATGATTTACTACTCGCAATACTAGTTTTTTTAACGAGCACAGCTAGAGAGACTCCAAAACGAAGAAGGGATTCTCTTAATATGGCTACTGCCAGACGTAGTGGATGCAGTTTCGGTAATTTCAGAATAGAAGAAACCATTAGAGATTCTAGATAAGAGACAAGAGTAGGAAAATTTATATTACCAATAGAAGGCACAAATCCGACAGAGCTCGGTTTATTTACATACTTTTCAGCAATTTCCACTTTAAGCTTTATTCGTTCTAGTTAGCCCTAATAATTTGCAGGATGTCCATTGGATGAGTACAACACGCAAATACAGAAGGAATAGAAGGATCTGATAAATTTTGATCGATATCATTCTTTGCACAAATTATATAAATATACTCTAAACTATCATACATACCATACACATGCTTTCATATCTACAGTACATAGCCGCATGACCAAAACGCTGACGTCGTAGCACTGGGTCAAATCTCCTCGTTTGGGTTTCTCTCAATTATTTAATTTTTTTAGAAATATGAGGCTTCGAAGACATTAGCGCGTAAATATATGTATTTCGATCCTGATTGTATCATTTCGGCTAAATTTCATCTGAGAAATTTCATATTTGACTATCTCAAAGTCTACTGAGATGCTGGTTTCAAGTTTTCTAGACAGCTGATTGTGGAAATTTAGGGCTACTCATCAGCTGTTTCCGGTACGGGAAGTGACGTCAGGTACGTTAATTGATTTCCTTATGGGCCTGAGTAAGAAGGCAACGGTTCAAAACCACATTACTACGAAACCAGGCAGTAGAAAGATTTGAGACATCAAAAACACCAATATCAACTTGTATAATTATATCATTTTTGATTTCTTCTGAAGGGAAAAGTGCACTCAGGTCATTAACTATTAAAGTAGACCTATGCCTTTCAGGAGGGTAAAAGAATGTCCTCCAACTTTTTTTTCCATCATAAGATTCATAAGCACGTCATACGCGCTAGAGTTATTGATTGAAGCTTTATGAAAGGAGTGTCAAAATGAATTCATCCGATATTTCGTTTCTGGGAAGGTGTTAAAGTAAGACTAAATTTATTGCGGACATATCAACTTATTTATAACAATTGGTGGTAACCACAATGGTTTGGTAAGCATAGAACTAATTTGCTCGGGGTAAAATCTATTTGCATTACTTGAATTTACTGGATCATTAAAATTAATGTTATTTTCCACTAGCTACAATACTTAAAATTAAGTGTCTTGATCTATAGAATAACTGTGGGAAAAAGATGCACTACTACCATAGCCAGCTTCTATTCCAATTTCGTTATTTTTGTCAGTTTATTCATACTTAAATTTTTAGCTAAAGCCACGTTAACCGACATAAGTTCATAATGCATAAACTCCTTAAAAAAGGATCTGTTAAAATTTTTTGGAATTTGAGTTCTGTGTTCTTGTCTTAATGTTTCCGACATCTGACGGAATATTGAAAAATAATCATATCTCCTCCCTTGATTCGCTTGGTTTTTGAGCTCCTTCTTTTATCTTGAACGTTACTTCTCTTTTCTTATCGAATTTTCAAATTTCTTCGTGGGTCTTGAATTCTCCTTCTCTCTTCTTAAAACTCAACGCCAAATTCCTCGTTTCAGTAGGAAGGACTCTACTTGAATCTTCCTAGTGCACCTTTCCAAAGGGAAAGTCACCTTGTTGGAAGCTTCTTTGCCCTCTGAAATTTCTGTTTTCAAGAACCTTTGAAAAACTGAAGTAAAAACTAACCAATCATTAAACAGAAATGTTAATCATCAAATTTAAAAATTAAAGAAAATCAACTTCAAAACAAAACACGTCCATTCGCCACGACACTGCAAAAACCCACCGCAGCCACTGTAATTACACACAACGTTCTTGAAATTATTCAACAACGTTTGACAACATCGGCAGCGATAAATTTTCGTCGCTTCACTTCACAGCTGTTCGTTCACAGAAGACGCGTATCTGCTAAAACTTGTTCGTGGTTTTAAGGGAACTGAAACTTTTTCGATAAGCAAAATGAGTGGCGGTGGTGATAATTTTGGAATTCATCGCGCTTCATCCCGAGCGCCAGCAGATGATCGCACCCAAGGACAGATTTTGAGTGATTTCTTATTACAGTTGGAAGACTACACTCCCACGGTAAGATGTTCAAATAAAACGAAGAAGGGTAACAAATCCTTGAATAATTCATATTTTTTTCAGATTCCAGATGCAGTATCAGCATATTACTTGAACACTTCAGGATTCGAAGCGAACGATCCAAGAATGTAAGCTTATTGAACACATTTACTCGCATTCGCATACAAGGTTCAAATATGCATTTATTTATTTATTCCTAGCGTTCGCTTGATTTCAATCGCAGCACAGAAATTCATTTCAGATGTTGTCAATGATGCATTGCAACATTGCAAAACACGTACAAGCAATGCGAGCAGCTCAAGCCATGGGTCATCCAAGGTAATTTGATTTCAATATTGTAGTTTTTTTTTAACAATAAATACAACTAAATTTCAGAATAAGACGGGAACCAAAGATCGCAAATACACTTTGACAATGGAAGACTTGACTCCAGCTATGGCTGATTATGGAATTACGGTCCGCAAGGCACACTACTTTGTGTAAGAACTTGCACTTTCTACAAGATTACGTATTAAGAACATTACATTTGAAAATTATCAACATGTCCATTGTTGGCTAAAGTTAAGAATAAATACATGATCTTTAAATTGTTATGCTTTGAATTTATACCATTTAGTTTTTGAGAAAATAAACTGGGTTATTTTTCGTAATTTGCTTGTATTTCCATTTTATTAGCAAATTATAAATGAAGCTCAAGCGAAGTGACAATCTATGTCGCAGTGCCAGGTCTTGAAGAATTGGAAGGGAAGGCTCCTGCATCTGATTTCTCTTAAATGTAAACAGACCAATGCATTTTATTTTCTGGTGCTTTCACAATACATCTCGTTTGTTTGATGTTTACTGTTGATGATATTGCTGTGGTAGTCAAACAGAAGCCGTCTACAATATCTGATCCTCCGTAGGGTTTATAGTATTTTTTTCACATCCTATCCTTCTTCAATAAATTTTCTCTTTTTGATTTCTTTGGTATTGACATAGATTAATTGAACAAAACTCGTACTCAAAAAAATGTTTGAAAAATTATTTCCTAATAAGAGCATAAGTATGAATTTTCATATCCCCAACTAGATAATTGATGAGCTGTCATTACAACCTTTGATCCTGTGTTTCTTCTTCTTCGTAGCACTAAAGTCCCTCTTGGGCCTTCGCTTCCTGCAACAAGCGCCTCCAACTGTCTCGGTTCATTGAGCGCCTCCTCCAATTTCGAACTGGCTTTGTAGGACGAGTCAGATCAGAGTTTCCTTGGTTTCCACACTGGTCTCCGCCCTTCAGTTCTCCCAACGAACTTTCCTACTGTAGTAATCGAGCAGCCCGCTTAGGCAAACTGCTCGAAGGACCTTTACGTAAAAAGACCATTTCATAATAATAAAGCAATAAGTGCGGAACAATTTGATACGCAACTTATTAACATTATTATTACTAACCCGAAATAAACCCCGCCACTACCACCGCTCCCATTATCGATGAAAAAGTTTTTCCGAAAAAAATAAATAAAAATTGATAATGGCAAACCCCTTTGTGACACAATCTAGTGAAGCAATCACTAGATTGTGTCGACGAGAATCTGTCGTTACCGCCATAAAGAGACTCATCGAGAGAGGCGGTAAAGGCATAGATAAGGAACGAATGAGACGACCTGTTGACGACGGCATCTGGTGGGGCTGCGCAATGTTATGAGATGTGATCCATTGCAACAAGGCATACGATCGTTCAGGAATTTAGAAATTGTCTACGACTCGAGATTCCGTTTTTACCATTCGCGGAGAGTGATCGGTAATCCGATAAGAAAAAGAAATTTCAAGGTGTTTTCCATCTAAACTGAGAAGATTTCGCGGAATTTTCTGTGATTTTCTGCAAGAAATTTACATAGACAAAAGCGTTTAGCGCCGGATGCAAGTAATTGTGATTTTATGATTAGTGAGTGTGGAAATTGGGAAAGTATTTTACGCGTTATAGTTAAAAACGTTGATTCTACGATGAAAAGTAATTTGCCGTCGTTCGTGTGGTTTATTTGTTGCGATTGTGGGACAGAAACTATTCAATAAATCTTTTAAATTCTACAGTTTATTGGTATACTAGCAATATAAGAGGGAAAATTCATAAATTATACGAGTATTTCTCTCAGGTGTCCGTTTGAAGTGGTAAAACACACATTTGGTGTCGTTTTATATTTTGCGGCTCGTCGCTGAATACAAAACGGATGAATGGTTTCGTCGTGGCCATGTGTAAAGTTTTCCCCAACGTTACGATTGTTTGGGGAATACCGATTATATATATATATATATATATATATATATATATATATATATATATATATATATATATATATATATATATATATTTCTGGAGATTAATAAAACAAATAAAAAATTAATCACAAATTCTATTCGAGTCAACGCTAGATTATATAAATTTAGTGTGAACATTTTAATTTGTGAAAGCGTTAGTCTCGGAAACCATTGATACTGCAAAGACGGACTCGTTGATGACTGTCTGTTTAATATACAAAGTATTAATATTAAATATAAATAGTTAATTTAATGACAAGCATTGAGGCATAATTCCCATTTAAGGTCGGAGGAGGGCTGGGTGAGTACCCTCTTTGTTTATTGATAAATAAAAAAATATATTTCTAAATCGTCAAAAAAAAGTTTATTAACGCTAAAATACAAACAAGTGTGTATTTTAGTTTGGTTTTCATTTTTTTCAATTCCATGTACCAAAATATTTTCACTAAAAGTAGTTCAGATCAGTTCTATATATATATATATATATATATATATATATATATATATATATATATATATATATATATATATATATATATATATATATATGTATGTATATATATATATATATATATATATATATATATATATATATATATATATGTATATATATATATATATATATATATATATATATATATATATATATATATATATATATATATATATATATATTTAAAAATTATATATTTATAAATTTCTGCATTGTTTTCATAGAGGCAAATCTTTCAACAATTTCTTTTCTTCTCGCGATTGAAAGAGAAACGCATTTTTATAATTTGTAATGAATTCACCTAAAATAATAAATAAGGTTTATTATTGGAAAATTATGAATTGTTAAAACTTGAAATCCTCGGGCTTTTCTATTAGCAGAGAAGAAGTGACATTTTATTTAAAATAGGTTATGAAGTGCATAAAAAATAAATAACAGGTGACAATGAACATTCGGATTATAGGATGACTCTAACACTCCTCTTTAGGACGATGGTTTTTGTTGCACTCTCATTGCTTCTCTGAACTGTGCATGTTTGGTCTTGTCCAGGGTTTTTGTAAGAACATCTACAACTTGCTCAGCGGGGCTTATGTAATCGACTTTTATTTGATTTTGGTTGAGTACATACCGTATGAAGTGATAACGTATGTCAATATGTTCGGTTCTGGGATTGAACCCTGCATTTGAGACGATCGCAATTATGCTTTGGTTGTCGCACAGGATTTGAAGTGGCTGCTTCTTTTCACCAAGCTGAGTAACAAGCCCGTCCTACCATAGTGCCTCTTATAAAGTAGCTGGGAGTGCCATATATTCAGCTTCACACGACGAAGTGCCACTGTATGCTGTCTTTTGGAACTCCAAGATGTCGCTCCTCCTTGAGCAATGAAGACAAATCCAGTGGTTGACCAACGATCATCACTTTTAGCTGCCCAATCAGCATCGGTGTAACCAATTATCTTGTTGTTACCATTTTTACTGAATTTTAGTTTCATTGAAGATGTGCCACGCAGATAGTGAAGTAAATGCTTCAGAGCATTCCAATGTCGTGGTCCAGGACTGGAACTGAATCAACTAAGTAGTGTAATGTGACGCCTACGCCCGGGAATCGAAGTGATTCCGATCCCGAACCCTTGCAACCGGCCAGATGGGTATGTCCTCGAAGTGCCAGCGGACTTCATCTGTCGTGCGGATATCGTTGCGCAGAAAATATTTCTTTTCTGTCCAAATATTTAGATCTGTGGATATAAATATTCGAAATATAAAATTACTCCAAACCCCGACACATTTCGAGACATATCCATCTGGAAATGCCCCCTCCACCGTGGTCATCGAAAAACTATGCCACTGGCGACAAATGGAGAGGCACATTGCCGCCATGTGGCGTGCCATTCCACACACATCTGTTTTGTCGGTGGTTGTCGGATTGACAGTCCGGCGCCACGAGGAAAAGGTACAGAAGGTGCGCGGTTGACTTCCGATGAGTGAGCGTGAAGATTGTTCGAGACCAAAGTGTTTCACTTGGTTAAATCTTCACTATACACAGAAAAGTGCGGTGACTTTCGACAGTTCGGTGGTAGAAAACAAAATTGCGAGTGAATGTTGTCCAAAATTATTGTTTCATGGATGGTTTTGTACGAATAGCCTTCTGTATGGAAACAACGGTTATTCGTCACAGTTGGACGCATCTTCCGCTAGAATCTAGTAAGGGTAAAATCGGTGTGTTGTCGCATCTGCAAAGCGAGTGGTAATTTTCTATTCATTTTCAGAAAAAGGAAACGAAGATGCTCTTCGCATGCTTCAGTCGATTGCATCATCATCGATCACCTTGACTGACCGCCTTCCACATCATATCTGTCTACAATGCAACAATGAGTTACATGTGGCATACAACTTTAATTTGTGCTATGCAACTGACATCACGAAGACTTTTACCAATATCAAAAGCAATACAAACACTGAAGGCGGAGAAAGTGTGGCTTATGGGAATGCTAATGGAGCTGAGGATGACCCAGGGGACCAAGGAAAATCACTGCCGAGCTCGGTGAGTAATTTTGACATGTGGTGATTATGAAAGAAAACGGAGTAAATTCTGAAAACATCGTAATGAGAAATCATAGTAGAATATATCGGTTTCCCAAAAATATTCGTTAAATTTTAATTCCATTGTAACGCCCAAGTACTTAATAAGCTCTCCGTATGAAAATGATAAGAAAACAAAATAGAAGACTCGAATCGTTACTAAATGAGTGAAATACCTAATCACTGTTATTACGACAAATGAATAAAATTTTAATTATAAAGGAACAAAAGACGAAGGATAGAATCGTCAGTGATTCTTAGTTAAAGGAACGGCATCCGTAATTATGTTATGAATGAATTGTATATAATTAAAGCTTCTCTATGTACATAAGTTCACTTTGATTTGCTACGTGTTATTAATGCTAACTTATTTAAAATATATTTATTGTTTCAAAATGAGAGGAAACTAGATCGTGTGCACCTTTGCTAATTACTTCCGACAAATTTCAATTATTCTCTTGTTTTGAATTGAAAATATTTAATCAAGTGATTTGATGAAATTCGGGCTTCCACTGGATCTGATCTATGAAATTTTCTCTTGAATGTAAAACGTGTTCAGTTTCTTCTCTTTTAGTTGTTTACATTTATAGTTTCGTTATACATATTCTTCATTAAACTTACTTTAGTATGCCAAGTTCGGAATAATAAAACGCAAAATAACTTTAAAACCTAAAATAAATTTAAAAACTCAAGTTGTCTATGATTTCAAAACAAGATTTAATTAATCAGAAAGTAAATTGGAGGTATTTCATCTGAAAATTAAATATTTCTATCACATCTACGTTAACTCGTAACCTTCGAGATTAACCTGCAAATCGTCAACTTAATAAACAACACATTTACAATGGCTAATTAACATTCTTTATGCTATCGTCAACTAAACTGCAAACAGAATTAACAGCACATCGCAAATAATAAATACCAACAGACAAATGGATTATATTCAATCAGTGAAATCAATTTTATAGGAATTTTTATTAAAACATATGTGCTGGTATCTTACTCAAAGAAACAACAATTTTTTTTACACAAATTCAAATGTAAGATCATGGTAGTGAATAGTTGTAAAGATTCTAAAAAGAGCATAAAGGCTAGCAAATTTAAAACCGAACGAAATAGAACTTTGAATAAGTTAGGAATGATATTTGATTAAGTTACAAACGTACATTTAATTTTAGTCGTAGGCTTAGTATTGAATCAATTTATTTCAATTTCGAATTCGTCAATGTCTTATAATGCACTATTCATATTACGATATCTTGAGAAATTCAGTTCAATGTATTGTATTGTACTTAGATTAAATTAAGGCAATTTGGTTTTTTGCGCTTCTTGAAAATACTTATTTTATGTAAGAAACTCCTTCGATATTTTGGAAACTATAAATTTAAACTTATCTTTAATCTTTCCTTTTTTATCCTAGTGAAATTTTCATTCTTGGTGACTATCAAATTTTTAGTTTCTATTCTTCGGAGTCTGTTTTTCCTCACCAATTCATTTTAAGCAAACGTTTTAGTGTTGCACTTATCATTCATATTCTCCTAATACCGTATCGTTTTTTTCAGTTAATCGAATTCGGATATTACTAGACTTATATTGCTGTCTGTGGTTGCATTGAATTTAGATTTCAATTGATATATATCGGAATAAGATACATTTTTAAATTAAAGTTAGATTGAATATTATTTGAATCTTATGTTGAATATATATTCAATATTTAAAAGAATAGTATCAATAAAACTTTATATGTGGTGTTATTATTTCTTACGCTTACATTATTTGCCACTAAATTCATCTTGAATAATCCCCAAAAATAATCAAAATAAACAACAAAGCAATATAAATCAATATAAAAATTTTACTGCTAGGTTATAATATAATTATTTTAAATGATTAATGTAATTTAGATTACTATTTAAATCGTGCCAATAAGGATTTAATTTAAATCCCTGACCAGTAACATTGATTGATATTTGATGACAACTACGGAAAGAAAGTATATTAGTTATATATTGTACAATATAATGGAATCTTATTATACATTACATTGAAGTATTTTCATACAAATATCTTAAGAAGGACAGTATAATATTTTGTAAGACGGTGGTTTCTTCAAAAAACAAAGAAACTCTGAATTGCCGTAATTCATTGTTCCAAATGCTGGTCAAAAGCTGGCGAAATCTCCTTGATACGGCTATAAATATAACTTAATTAAGCAAATAAATTAATATAATTTGGTTGTGCAGAGAATATTATACAAAAACAGTGTAATTAGTATTCACTTCACTCATTGATACAATTTATAAGGTTTATACGAACTTAAGCTCTAAATATAATTTTAGCAACATTGATCAGTTCGATTAGTTTAAAACGATAAGAATGTTTTCAGTTTCATGGCAGTTAGCAAATAGAATTTAAGGAAAAATATGTACATTATTTAAGAACAAAACGAAAGGTATTTGTCCAACCAAATAATATTGAATGGCCATAACACTTGAATTTTAATCGCCGTATATCTCATTAAATTTTCAAATTACCGAAAAATATTCGAATTCGAAATAAATTGTATGACTTTCTTAAGTCTATAAACTTTATTAATCCTTGATCACAAAAATTATTAACCTCTGATAATACCTACGAATAGATCTTTTATATGTAATGTATTGGGCGATATATTATACTCTTGAATTTAAATATTGTTCTATAAGTAGCTTAAGTAAAAGACATTAGTTATTGTTTGAATGAAAATCTCTGAAAAAAGTAAACATGAAGTATTAACGAAGCCATAAGCCTTTCCGTTCCGCATGCTCTTTCTTTTGCAGCGGAAGTGATGACCGAGGGTAAGTATGTCTTGAAGAGGGTTAGGTTTTAATAATCTGCGGATGATTGATTTCTAGTCGGTTACGGTCCGCGGTACCCTTGTTTGCGCTCGTTTTTTTCTTAGAGTAGGTTATTTTAGACTTGAGGTAGTTTAGCTTATTTTCTGGTACCGCGTCGGTGATTCGTAACGCGCCTATGGGATTTTGTAGCGTTTTTGATTTGAGATCTGTGAAGAGATCACATCCAGAATTAACGTAACGTAGGTTTCCCGTTCTGGATGAGTAGTTGTTGACGCGTTTGGAAATCGGGCATGTGAACCGGTGGCTGAGTTAAGTAACTCGGACTTAGTCTGCTCGCGTAAGACCCGCGACCGAAACTCCTCTCCGAACTAGCTAGCCTACAAGCAGCCACCACGGAGTAGACTAAGTGTGACCGGACTTGTTGACCTGAAGGGTACAGTCCGTTGTCATTTCCAAGACTGCACGTCTCGAACCGATGAGAGGTCGGTTCTGATTGCGATCGAACGAGACGAAGTAGGAAATCGTTACAGTAGGTTTATCGCATAGCATATGTCAGGTCGTGTACATTGTGCACAATACATTAGAAAACCAATTGCCTCTTTGTACGGAACATTCTTCATGAATTCAATATCTTTTATTTGAGATGCACCACCATTTGTTGATATCTTTTCACTAGAATCCATTGGTGGTTTGGTTTGGCCTTTTCCATTCCAAACTTCTGTAGAACTTTCTCAATATATTGCTTTGATAAACTGCAATTGAACAATCAGATATTGTCATACGCATTCCAAGCATTTGCTTCGCTATTTCATTTAATGGAGTTACGCTTTAATATGTTCAAGTCAGTCGGTTTTATTTGAGAAGAGCAAAAGTCATTTACGTGTACCGCTATGATAAGTATATTTTCGTTTTTTGCTTGACATAAATGCACAGTTCATGTGGATCTTTCTAATCCAAATGATTTTAGTGATTTGTCCAGTTCTTGAATCCAGACCATACTGGACTGCTTTAAATTACCTTCTTTAAATTCCATACCATCGAAAGGTTTCCTTGAAGAAAAGCGGAAACTGAATCCATCTGTTCCACCATGAGGTTCAATTGAGCTGCAATTGCGAAAAGATATCGCAGAGAACTGTTTCGAACAACAGGTGAGTATGTGTCCTCAAAGTCCACCCCTTTTGGCTGCAAGTATCTTTTGATGACCAACCTGGCCTTGTAGCGATCAATTTGTCCGGTAAGATTACGTTTTGTACGGAAGACCCACTTAGATTTTATCGCCTCTCGATTGTTTGGTAAGGCTTGAAGTGTCCATGCATCATTCGCGAGTAGTAACTGCATCTCTTCTTCCATAGCCAGCTTCGATTGGTTAGCATCAGGTCTGGATAATGCTTCTTCTGTCGTCGCCGGGTCATCTTAGAACTAATTCTGATACGATGCAGGTGCTGAGTTCATCTTCAGGAAAGGAAAAAGAAGACGAATCACCTTTTTTTTAGTAAAAAATCAGTATACTTGCCTGGAGTTTTGTGCTCTCTTTCGCTGCACCTCAACACCTGCTGTTGCTGTGGGTTAGAGTTGGATTGTTGGGGGAGCGCCGAAGAACCTGAATCAATTGATGGGACTGCATCTTGAAAACTATCGCCGTTTATTGCATCTTCTTGTTCGTTGCTAATAACGACATCTTTGACTAGATCGTTGTGATTGTTTTCAGCTTTACTTTGGTTGCTGATCTCGGGTGGTAGCATTTTGTCTTGGTAAATGAGTTCAACTTTCTTACTTGTTGTTGACTTCTTAAATGTTTCGGATGCAGAAACATTAGAGTCTTCAATACAAAAGTATACAAATAAAAATACAATTCTTAACTGGGTTGCAAAGGCGATAGCCTTTGGTGTTTTCATCATATCCGACGACAATACATTCGTCGGATTTTGGACCCCATTTTTTTCGGTTGGCTTTCGCGATGTGTGCCATGGCTGTTGTTCCAAACACTCTGATATGCGCAAGGTCAGGTACTTTTTGACTCCACGCTTGAACTGGTGTTGTACCGGTTCGTTTCTATAGAGAACGGTTTAGAAGATAAACAGAGTATGCAACTACTTCTGCCCAAAGTGTTGATAGCACTTCTTAATCCATTTTTGTTTTTGGGAAGTATACGAAAATTGTCCTCGATTTGTCATCATCAAATGTTATAAAATAACGACTTCCATCAAGTGAACTGTGTTTCATGGGTCCACATATGTCAGTGTGCACTAATTCAAGCAGCCGCACTTACTGATTGGCAACTTTTGTTGGTTGCCAATAGCGCACACCTTCCAGTCCTTGTCAATTTCGTTAGTGAAATATATTCCACTGCATAGTTTTTCTAAACTTTCGTTGTTCACGTGGCCAATTCGACGATGCCAAAGGTCTTTAGTACATTTTGAACCACACACAAATGAAACATTCTTTGACGATTTCGTGTCCAATTTAAATAAGTCATTAACGTTTGTGCCTGTTGAAATTATTTGTTTTTTTTTTGAGTTTATAACTTTAACGCTTTGAACTCTACGGTGTGACCTTGTTTTACGATTTGACCGACATAAAAGATTGACGGATAAATCAGGAATTAGCTTCACATCATTGGCTTTAAGCGCAGACGAATTGCATGTTGGTCTTATTGTTGCCGTTATACGCTCTTTTACCTGCATCTTGCTTTTGTTTGCAGCAATCACTGTGCCAATATCTTCAGATAAACAATCCAGCATGTTTTCGTTAAAACTAATGTGCGATGTGGCCCCTGAGTCAAAGTACCATGCGTCTTTGTTTCTCGGATTACCTATTGTAGACTAAACATAACTGAGCGCATCAAAATTTTTACTTTTACTTGTGTTGCTGTAATTTCTTGAGCGGCGGTTTTTCGCAATATGGCCAAAATTATTACATATTCTGCACCTAGGTCCTTTTCGTGATTTTTTGAATGACGTTTGGCGTGTGTCTATGTGGAAAGCTGGACTTTCACTGCCGGGACGTATGTCTTGCAATAACTTCGTTTTTATGACATCACCATTAATTCTTGTGCCTGAATTCTCCAAAGCTATTGTACTAGCGCGGTAATCATCTGGAAGTCCAGCAAGCAATAAGGAGCCAACTCATTCCTCATTTATAGGAAATCCAATTCCGTTTAGAGATTGAGCGATGGAAATGATTTGCAATTTGCAAGTGACGTTGTGATGAGCTTACGCAAAAGCGCTACTCGACTTGTTAACCCACTATTTTCGTACGCATTTGCTAGCTGCAGCCACAACTCCTTGGCTGATTTTGCACCCTCTATAGGGACATAGCACGTAGGATCAAAGTCAACTAACTTTGCACGTCGATCGTTCTCAGGATCGGCAGCGGTTTTGGGATTTCCTTCTTCATCGAGTTCATAATCAATTGGCGTTGCCCAAAGATTATCCAAATCTAAGAACGCTTGTGCAGCAATCTTCTATGCTGGGCAGTTTTCCCTACCGAGCTGCTAGTACTGTTTTTGGACTTAAATATTTTTTAACTTTTATGAAAATTCAACAAAAAAGCGAAATGTTTTTAGAGCTTTTATTTTTTCGCGAGGGGCCCATAACCTTTTAACAGAGAAGAAGGGAAATACGTGTGGTCGGGTGACTATGACAGAGGTGACATTTTATTTAAAATAAAGTAATGAAAGATAAATAACAGTGTGACAATGAACATTCGGATTATAAGGTGACTTTCGTTTCTCATGTATCACCGATGGTATACGTTTAGTCCTTTTTGCCTGCTTATTTTATCATTGCGAACATCTGATGCATCATTCTCATCCCTGACGACTCTGACCATTTTTTAACAAAACGTTTTCTTGGCTTCGCTTTTTTATCATTAGGTTAGTAGCTGTCTTCGGAATTGTTTGAATGATTGCGTGCCGGCAGATATCCTTGCCGTCGAAAGTAGCCTAACTCAGAAACCGGAATACGAGCGCTTTCTTCACGATCATCATCTGAAGAACTTGATGATGATGATGTTGTACTGCTCGTTTCGCAACTGGATTCCTCTTTACTATTAGCTCTGGATGTTCCTAGCCGAGCGCTCCTTCGACTTGGAACTGGTGCAAGCTAGGGTGGTAAGAGTGTTGACCATGAAACGCCATTCGCGGAATTGTTCCCGCGAAGAAAACATGCACTTCGAGTTCTTGTTGAGGCATGATTATTTTCATTTCCGTTATCCTCATCCGTTTCATCATCAGATGTATTGTTATGACGTATAGTCAATTTTCCGGGTGCTGCGCTGCCATTCGAGGGTTTACTTCTTAGTATCATTTTAGATGTACCAGACTTATTTTTCATAGGAGACGATTCAGCATTGGCTTTATTACTTCGTCTACGAACCGATTTACAATTGTATAGAATCGGTTTGATATGAGCTCAAACAATGTAATTAAACAAAGTGTCATAGATCTCAAATTGAATGAAGTTCAGGTTAATGGTGATTAAAATGTGTAGGAAATACTTAATTGAATTGAATGCTTTGCAACTTTCAGCACGACTACACGATTTACAACAAACAATATAGGCTATCCTGCTGAACAATTTCTCAGGCGGGAAAGTGCCGCCAATAAGTTTTCCTTCCATAATTTGACAATCTGACACCAACTGAGAAATGTCACGACAGCTGATTAAAAAAAGCAAAACAAGTAATGACTTCATTGATAAAACGGCTGATTGTTAGTTTTACTTTTCTCTGCATTTTCAAACCTAGCAAGATGGCCAGGTTTAGGGAGGCAGTGCTAAGACCCACTACATCTCCAGTATTGACCTCCAAGACGCGTTCTGGCGAATACCGCTGGAAGAGTCGTCCAGAGATAAAACAGCATTCACCGTACCAAGAAGGTCACTCTATCAATTTTTGACGATGCCTTTCGACTTATGCAATGCACCGCAGACGATGTACCGCTTGATGGACAGGGCGATACCACTGAGCCTTAGACACCAGGTCTTTGTATATATTGATGATCTCCTGTTGATTGCCGAACCTTTCACTGAACGCATCATCTTACTGCAGGAAGTCGCTTTACACATTCGAAAGCAGGTCTCACCATAAATGTGGGGAAAAGTCAGTTTGTCATGAAAGAAGTCTGCTACTTAGCACACATTTTCGGGCAAGGTACCATCAAAACCGGTCCGGACAAGACTCATGCTATTGATGATTTCCCTCTGCCTAAGATGGTCACTCCAGCGAAGCCCGAAATCTTAGCTCGCTGAGGTAGTCGACATCGCTGCTGTCCTTCACGGACCAATAACGGTTTTAATTCAACTACATGAAACTCATAAATATTAGGAACCCATCGTTGCCACGAATTCGAGGCCTTCCGAAGATCCATAAACCAGGATCGGAAATCGAGGAGATCATCCTAGCGGAGAATGATCCAACACAAAAAATTGCGGAGTGGCTGGTCAACTAATTCAAAAATATGGAGAAAAGTTTACAACACGATCAGATTGGAATTTGGCTGTGTTTGCAGCAAAGGCGTTATCGTGGAGACCTCTACAAGATGAGGATAGGATGGTCTCGTGTGACGTGAAGGCGTTATTTCCGAGTATTTCAGTCAAGGACGCTCTGAACATCCTCGCAGAGTTGCTGCTGTTACAAGAAACAGGTGAAGTCTGGAAAACGAAAACTAAATCGTATTTAAAACTCTTAAGGCTCTGCATGAGTGAAAGCTACTTCAGGTTTAGGGGTGAAGTTTTCAAGAACGCGCGTGAGGCACCAGTAGGAAATATCCTTTCCCCATTTTTGAGCGAAATCTCTATCACACCTGGACGAGAAACTAATTAATAACGGGAAACTTCCGATTCGATGGGAGATATATTTCGACGATCTGTTCACCACTATCAAATAGGAAGAGGCCCAACAATCACTCACCGCGGTCAACAACTTGCATAAAACAAGAGAAGAACTCAAATAGGAAACTTGATATTGATCTAGTGTATAAAAGTAGATCAACAAAGCCACAAACTTTATCAGGATCAATAAAGGACTCCGTACCTAAGATGGGAAGAAGAGGAGTATACAAAGTGTAGCTATATTGGGCAGACAAGATTCAACGTACATATAAGGGAAGCAGCGAACAAAAGAAGAAAGCAGTGACGAATATTAAAACAAAAGTAGTTGAGCATATTGGAAAGCTACGACATTGCAACGCATAGTGTAGGAATCCTTAAAACGATAACGAATGCATGAAAGTTGGATGTAGCAGAAAGCTTAGAAGAATTCAAGAGCAGGATCAGTAATTTCGGAATGGTGACCTAGGCAAATTTCCTTTTGTAATAAGTGGGTAATCCTTTATGTAATTAGCGAGTAAATACCCTTTTTGGGAACTAGTATTAAGGAAATTAGGAAGCTAGTTTTTGTGTGATAAAGATATTGTTTGGAATAAACGGGAAAGGTTTTTTTTCAACATACAATGTTGTACTGAAGAAGTCCTTAAATAGAGTATGAAACAATTGTCTACGGATAAACAAAATATAGTGGAAACTAAGGGAAATCGCTTTCATTTTGCTTCATACAATGATTAATATAAACGCCTTGTTAGCAGAACACTTTTGAATGCTTAACCAACAAGGTTTTAAAATATCCCACCAATGTACGAGTATTCCTTGCTGGTAATTAGGCAGATACATGCGTTAAAGATCTGGGTTTTGGCTACCTGCTTTAGATTTTATAGTCTCAGCAAGGAAATCTTGAAAACCAAAACTTGTAATAATAAATTGAGTAAAACTAAACAATCTAAACAGAATAATATATTTTACAATTTACTTACATTTAATACTAATACCAATAAGATTTTTGCGGTACACGATCCTCTTTTATGCCCATTTCGTCCATTATTTCCATTTCAAACGTTCGCAGCGTTGGTGTAAATGTAACTTCCTTTACGACGGTTCCGGGTGTATCCTTTGGTCGTTCAATATAAGTGGTTTTTGTCTTATAATCATAAGTTTCCTCATTAGTTTGCGGTACAGGAATAATGCGCCCAGTTCGAAGTGAAACACGAACTTTTTCACCTTCTTCGGTAAATCGCCATTCCATATCAGTGGACAACAAATCTGCTGGATCAACTAAAGCTACTTGTTCATTAATCTACAAAAAGAGTGTGTTACATTCTTCGCAACAGTTTTATGTTATTTTAAACTTCTACCAGCAATGGTGCCTCTGATTTGATAATTATTCCTGGATAATCTTTATCTTGCCCAACTTTCCTATAGTGGCAATTTAAGCCTTCCACTATCACCCAATTTCGTTCAGTTATGACTTGTTTGACGAAGCCCTGTTTTCCTTTGTCCTTCCCAACTAGAACTTCTACTCGATCGCCGCGGAAGAAATTCCATTCCTCTATAAATACATAAATGAAACGATATTATATGTACTATCAATAAATTGAATTATATAGCTGCGTGGTTTTATAGCTCACCCACGGGTTCCACGAAAACTTTTTTCCGAATTGTCCCAGGCATGTTCTGTTGGCGAAATTGTGCAGTCCATGGGCGATTTGTTGTGTATCGAAATTTTTCTCTCTGAATGGTACGTGGTAGGTAGTTTGGGAGACCTCTTGGAGTTTTCCAGTAAATCTTGGGAATGAACGTATGTGATTATAGGGTTACTTTGAATAATATTTCAACGGAAATATGTACTTGTTCTTTACTCCTTTTGATGTAACTTTCTGGAAGATTAGAGTAGTCCTTTAATAAGGAGCTGGCTTTATTTTTAAGGAATTGTATAAGCTTCATCCTACTTTGCGATGAATATTAAACTTTTCGTAAAAAGGAGTGCGGTCAACTAACCCGCAAAATAACAATCAATAGAGGTTATATCGTTGACAGAAAAGCTGAAAACATATGATTATTGTAGACATGTTGATCGATTTAGTTGCTTTCAATAAGAACTTGGACGGACATATAGGTGTATTCTAGTGTATTATACCATTTCGTTTAGATTTGGTGTAAGTATTCAAATTTAAAATAGCATTCCTGAAGATAAACAAATCATTGTTTTCACAATTTGCAAGTGATTAGCTTTTATCAAGAAAGACGAAAATCTAGTTATTGAATGAATCTAGTTCATTGTGCCCGTGCACAATGTTGGGCACAAATCTTGTTCTTAAAATGATACCAGAAATGTATTGCACATTTTTGATGAGATGTTTGATCATATAAGGATAGAATTGATCTGCTCTATTCATTATATGTTGGTATTTTTCCTTAGATTCCATCAATTTATGTTGTTTCGGTTATGCCCCTTTGATACAAAATCCACCGTCGATATATTCTCGTTCAATCTCAAAGACAGGATACAAAACAATTCATTACAATTTTGTTGATATACGAGAGGGAATAACAATAAGTGGAATAATTGGAACAGCTGATTTGCACAGACCTGCCGCAGGTCCTGTAAAGTCGACTTCGACTATAGTCGAAAGTCGACTTTGGCTTTTTAATAGTCGATTTTTTGCAGTCGACTTTTGGTGATCGACTTCGACGCGAAATCGACTATTCACGTCGACTTTCGACTTCACAGACAATAAAAAATGCAGTGAAGGAATCCAGAAAATTAAATAAATTCATATTTCGTTTGAACTTTAGGCTCGCATTCCTTGGAAATCACTGAACGGATGAAAAACACATTGATTGCATTGATGAATTGCACAGCTTACATGTTTACAATATATTATATGTTTACAATATCTATGGTCCCTTTTCATAATTTGGGAAACAACTGCGACTTTTGTTTCTTTGCATTTTTCTTTGCTTTTCCCTCATTTAGCTTAGGAAGATATGTATGTTTACAATATCTATGGTCCCTTTTTGTAGTTTGGAAATAACTGCGAGTTTTATTTGCGTGTTATGTTGTTTTCTTTTAGAAAAGAAAATAAGAACACACTAGGCTTTGATGGAACGCGGCATGGATAAAGTTAGAAAATGGATATCAGGTCAAGAAATTCCGAACCATTTTCGACCAACGGATGAAAAATACATTGATTACATTGGTGAACTGCACAGCTTAGGAAGATATGTTTACAATATCGATGGTCCCTTTTTGTGATTTGGAAAATAACTGCGACTTTGGTTTCCGTGTTATGTTGTTTTCTTTTTTCTATTTTTATTATTTTTAATTACAAGAAGAGAAGGATTGATGAAATTGAATTTGGAAATATGTAAAGTATTCACTGGTTTGCAAACAAATGTTCTTTTAGTGTGATTTTGATTTCCAATCCACAGGATTCGTTTGCAAATCTCCGTTCTCTCGTTTTTGATTAAGTGATTAAGTGATTCACTGACAAGGATTCGAATAACTGCGACTTGTTTTTCCGTGTTATGTTGTTTTCTTTTTGCCTATTTTTAATATTTTTAACTGCATGATGAGAAGGATTGATGAAATAGGATTTGATAATAGGTAAAGTGTTCACTGGTTTACAGACAAATGTCTTTAGTGTGTTTAGTTTGCAAGACTCCGTTCTATCATATTTGATTAAGTGATTAAGTGATTTACTGACAAGGATTCGTTTGCGAATCTCCGTTCTCTCGTTTTTGATTAAGTGATTTATTGACGAGGATTCGTTTGCAAATCTCCGTTCTCTCGTATTTGATTGTGATTTACTGACGCTATAATTCGAGGATTATTCTTTGTTTTAAGTTTCATTAAATATCGTTTTAAGACATAATCATGGCGCCAAGTGCTGTTTGGTTGCATTTAAAAAAAATAGAAAACAGTAGAAAAGTGAAGTGTTGTAAATGTGGGAAAGAACTAGCTTATAATAAAAGCACTTCTGCGTTAGCCACTCATTTAAAAGCAGTGCATAAAATACCGGTACCGACACAAGGTACTAGTGCATCTAGTCGAGACGCAGAAAAAAGAAAAGTGCCTGAAGATGAGAGAGACATCCCAGGCCCCAGCAGGGTAAGAATGGTTTTGAATAGTTTTTGAAGGATTTCAGCAGTGATTCTTGCGAAATGAGGCCACACGTTTTGTGATCTTGAAATCTTGTCCTTGGTAGAAGATTTCTGCTGCTGTTTTTTAGCCAATTACAACATTGAAGGCATCTAACTGCCGTAGGAAAAACTGTATTATAAAAGAATTTTTTTTCAGTTTTGACTTCAAACAACATTTTTGTGCCAATTGATTTCTCGTGGGGGAAACTATTTGTGATATTACTCAGAATAGTTCACGTTTATAAAATATTTAAAAGATGTGAAAATGGTACCACAAGCTTTTTCGTCCTGAGTTTAAATATAAGCTCTTCAGGAGCTGTGTATTTCTTTGTACTCTATTTTCTTCAACATTGGGGAAATTACGGAAAAGTTTATTTCATACTTTAATTGCAGATATCACAACTAAGTCCGTGGAGCTGTGTGCTAAACCACTTCTCGATAGGGCTAATATAGCAAATCTACGTAAGGCTTTACGGAATATTTGTACTGATTTTAAAATAACAGATGATCGTATCGTGGCTGTAGTGACAGATGGTGGTGCCAATATCAAAGGCGCTGTGAGAGAGGAGTTTGGGTTGCAAAAACACATTAACTGCGTTGCACATATTATCAATGGCATCGGTCAGGCAGCCATCGGTCTGCATGAAAATAAAAGGCCCTCTGAATCCAACGAGTGTCATGAGCTGCCAGATGATGAAGAGTACCTTGATAACGACGAGCTCGAATCCGATGGTAGCCCGACCCTTAAAGATCTAATTGTGAGGGTGAAACAAATTGTGCGTTTCTTTTGGATGAGCTCTGTAGCAACTGCAGAACTTTTAAGGATGCAGCAAGAGGCAGGAACTCCCGAGCACTTGTGCCTAAAATTGATTCAAGAAGTACGCACTCGATGGAACTCCTGCTATGAGATGCTCGATCGTTTCATCCACTTATCGGATACTTTGAGTAGCGTTTTATTGAAATGCAAAAAGGATAAAACCACTCGATCCAAGCCTCCGAATATGGTTAGTGGTGAAGAGCTCGATACCCTCATGGAGATCCGTCACCTGTTGAAGCCACTTTATGAAGTCACCTGCAAAATTTCGGGCGAAAAAATCACAACGCTAAGCAAATGCATTCCGCTGATAAATGCGCTACAATCTGTAAGTTACATTTAGTACATGTTTCATTCATTCATTCCATATGGTGTTCAAACTTCAGGAGGCACGACATACTGAAAAATAGCACCGTCTTTTTGCTGAAATGAAGTAGTCTGAATTTCTGTCTTCTTTTAAAAATTACAGAAAGTAGCAGGCTTTATGGCGACAACGCCTTTAGGATTCAACTTACAAGAAGAGCTAAGGACCCTTATACATAGGAACTTTAGTCGTATTGAACATGTACGGCCGTTTGCTGCTGCTACGATCCTTGACCCACGGTTTAAAAAATCTGGGTTCCAGGGAGCGGCTGCAGCAGCAAATATTATTAATTTTATTGGTAAGCCTAAATTGTTTCTTTGAACTCAAAATATATTGAGGTATATTGAAAAGAAATTTTCTTTAAAGTACTTTCCATATCAGTTGAGCAAAAGCAGAAGTGAAGAAGTATTTCATTCCAAAGGATGGCATATGAGCAACTGTTAAAGTGTAGTTCTTAGAAAGCAGCTATATTCGTGAGAATTTTTTTCTGCTTTAGCTTAACTGATGCATTATAAGTGCATTACGTTACAAGCGCTCTATCCCAATATTTACTCTTTTCTTGTATACAAATCTTGCTACGTATATTTTGATACATTTATGCTACTGAGAATAAAAGCTTTCTGATGTTGACAACCACGCGTAAAAAATTGTATTACGTTATCCACCATATATTTTGAAGCCATCAATTGTAAATGATGTTTGTAAATGTCAACTATTTTCTAAGTAGAACTGTCAAGATATATTTGAAACGAGTAACGAATAGGTATATTTTTACAGGATACACGGATAAAAGCATTTGTTTATTTTTTTTTCGTATGTAAACAAATCGCTGAAAAAATTGCAGCAGAAAGCCAAGTTGAGGCGGGGTACGTGACAGAGCAGGCTCAAGGTCTCGAACAATCGTCTGAGAGCATTTGGTCTACCTTCGACCAAATGGCATGCAGCTCCATGGTAGATGCCAATCAAGATGTAGCCGGAGGGATACCAATTGAATTCCGCCAATACCTGAACAGACCGGTTTTCAAACGAAAAGAGAACCCAAACCCATTGTTACTATGGAGGAGTATAAAAAGCGAATATCCTCACGTATTCAAGGTGACAATGCGTTATCTGCCAGCATTGGCTACATCAGTTTCTGCAGAGCGCTTGTTTTCCCACGCTGGACGTATAGCCACTCAATGGCGAAACAGGCTTTCTCCAAGTCGTGTTAATATGCTGGTTTTTTTACGTAGCCTAGAAAAGGAATGCTTTGAGCTTTAAAATCATTTTTCATCCAAAAACATTATTTTAAAATAAAATTATTTTCAAACAAAATATTTTGTCTAATTTCATATGGCTGAAATGTTTTTTAAAGATGTTATGATGAATCCATAAGCTATCTTATCGGAGTTGTTGTACTGCCAAAATTTTTGTAGAGTTCTGGCGTGCAACTGAGAAAAAAAATTAAAAATGAAATCTGCAAACTATGTGAAAATGGAAATTTTTCGTTTATGTGTGCACTTATGTATACTTTTTGTCATATTCTTTTTAATTTCAGTCGTAGCGGCTATTCAAGACATTATATAAAATCTCGTTTAAGAGATTCTTTATAAGGCAACTGTTATCTAAGGGATTTCTCATAATGTCTTCAATCTTAAAATTCCTGGCGAGGTAAATAATAGGAAATGTTTTTGCATACTTCGCAAATTTCCGTTATTACACAGGTACATTTTCAAAATCTGCTTAAAATATAAGCCCACACCTTGTGAATACATTGGCGTTCAAAATAAAAATCGACTAGTCGACTAGTCGACTAATGGCACCGACTAGTCGACTTCAAAAGTCGAAAATCAAAAGTCGATCGTAAAAGTCGAAAGTCGACTATTTCCATCGAGTTTCATTCACTAGACCTGCGGACTTGAGCGAATGCGTGTAATGTATGTGTGTTAGCAAAACAGAATGTGTACCACTGTATGTATTTTCCGCGGGAACTTTTGAATATCCAATATTTTTTGCCCAGACTAAATAGAACGATCGCAATAAAGAGTGAAGGAAGAATGGTTTCCTTGCGAATTAAAGTGTTTCTCGTTCGATTCTGTTTGGAAAGAAGTTAGTACGTTCGTTGCGTTCGACAGATTTGGTTGCCAGGCAATTTGGTTGAAATGCATTCGCGTGCCGTGGGAACCGTTCGAAAAGAAAAATAGTCGTGTGAAAATCTTTGAGGCGCCAGGTGTTTCGATTCAACCCCAGATTGTGTGTGCAAGTGATATCGGGTGTGAGTTGGCTAAAGAGTCGCATAACCCGACGGTATCTAAAAGAGCCCACGACTTAGCGTTGTTTTCTCTACTATTTCTATCACAACATTTACAAATAGCAGAAAAATAATGGGTTAATCCGAGTTTTCTTGCGAATCAGATTAAAAGTGCACTTGGTGGAAACGCCTGAAATGCAGTAGGATTTGCGAGTGCTGCAGTAGAGGGGAGTAGACAGTGTGCAAATTCGTACGGCATAATTGGGATTTGGAAGGCTTTGGACGTTGTATTATTGCATCGAGGGCAACACTGTGCGGAAGAGAGAATTTTCAGACCAGTCTTTTTATTTATTTATGTCAGCTGAAAGCGTTCGTGAGGTGGGACATATATGAAGATTGAATGAAAGAATACCGTGGTATATTTTAAATAAGCAACACTGGTCTAAGAATTCTCACCTTTTTTTGAGTGATGGGGTATTGAGGATCTGCAAGCGCTCATCGTAGGAGCTATAAGGGAGATTATATTTGTAGAATAGAGAACGTGTGAATTTACGTTGTACAGTCTCAACAGCTTCCGATAGATTGGTAAAGTGAGGAGACCATACTTGGGAGGCATACCAAAAAATTGACCGGGCTAAGAGTGCAAATAGATGCACGATGGTTAAGACGTTAAAGGACTTGCAGGAGGATCGCAAAATAAAACCTGCGATCATTTCGACTGAATTTCATCTGAGAAATGTCATATTTGACAATCTAAAAAGCCTACTTTCGGCCTACTGAATGTCGGCTTTTTAGATTATCAAATATGACATTTCTCAGATGAAATTTAGTCGAAATGATGCAAATGAGAAGGAAATAGATATATTTGCGCGCTAATGTCTAATCTAAAATAAATCGTTGACATAGTACTGATAAAATTTCATACAGTCATATGTACTATTAAAAGTTTTTAGAATATTTGTTTGATTTGAACAAGCTACTCGAACAAGTTAGTTCGCGACGTGACGTAGTGTTTCCGTTTTCGGGCCTGGAGATGTTCAAGTTCATTTGGAAGGTATGAGCATTGTTTGCTAGAGTTAAAGGAACGATAAATTTTTAAATCATCAGCGTAAAGAAGACAATTAGAGGCAGGCATTGGGGAAGGTCATTAATGAAAATGTTGAATAGCAAAGGGCTTAAAATTGATCCTTGAGGGACAGCGAACTTCGGACTAAATGAGGCTGATGAAAAAAAATTATTCCATGTAACGGTACAGGAGTGATGGGGTAAGAAGAATAAGATCCAGGAGAGGATTGAATCGGAAAGATCGGAGTTTGTTAGCCAGAAGGCCATGATCAACAGTGTCAAAGTCTTCAGCAAAATCAGTGTATATGACGTCAACTTGTTGGCTCTTGTCAAAAGCAAGAGAGATTGTATTCGTAAGTTCTAACAAATAAATTATTATCGAACGACCTTTAATGAAGTCATGTTGTTCATTTGAAAACAGGATTCTTGTGGCATTATATATTCTGTTATGTACAATTCGCTCAAGGAGCTTGCCAAAACAAGAAAGCAAAGAAATCGGGCGATCATTCGAGATTTCACTACGGTCTCCGGACTTATGGATTGGAAAGATGTTAGCATGCTTTCAGACGTCGGGAAAGTAGGAAGAAGAAAGGCTAATGTTGAAAATAATTGATAGTGGGGTAGATAATGAAGAAAATAATGATTTTACCAACAGGTTTAGTATTCTATCAGGACCCAGATCACCATTAATGTCAAAAGAAAGCAGTTCACTTCCGATGGAGAGGCCAGGTTAGAGTGCAAAATAGGGGAAGGAGAACGACATGATGAGTATAGAGTGGGGTCTGAAACCTTAAATGTGGAGGAAAAAAATTGAGCAAAAAGGTTGAAGATAGCTAACCCATCAGAAACTTGGCATTTATGCCATGAGAAGATATTAGTGCTAAGGGATGTTGTTTTTCAGGGAACGGATGCATGACCAGAAGGGCGTGGGACTATTGGATTGCAGTGATGTTTCAATCATATTATAATAAGATCGCATTGCGTTCTTCATCGCTTTTTTTGGCTTTTTTACGAAGCAATCGGTAGTTAGCGAGGCCAGGGTCAGAGTTGAAATACTAAAATTTTCTACGCGCCTGGTCATTCAAATAAAGAGCGCCTGAGACTTCAGTCGAAAACCAGCTGGGGCTCTTTTTCCGAGGAGAACGGCAGATAGGTACATGATTTACAATTATGCTACTGAGATTTTGGTAGAAGGTAGATTACGCTGAATTGACATCTATCTTCTTTAGCAATGAGTTCCAGCCAATATTATCTAGCTGAATGCCTTCATAGTAGGCTTTACGGAAATCAAATCTTCGGGAATAAGCCGTGCGTTTGGACTGAGGTGCGAGAAAAGCGAGCCTCAAGCGGAGGTTGATGGAGATCAGGTTTTACATATTTGGAGGGGGATTTTGAGATCGAGGAGATAGAGACAGCATTGGTAGTAAGGATGAAATCAAGAAGTTGGTTATTTGCGTTTAGGATCGTATTTAATTGCGATAGGGAGCAAAGCGATAAAAAAGAAGAAAACAGGATAGAGATATCATTGAAGAATGTGAGGGTATAAGAGCTTGTGTCCCAACTTAGGCAAGGCATATTGAAGTTACCACATTAAAATAGTATATAGAGGGTTGATGCTGCTGAAATAAGAAGAGAATTCAGAAAAAACGATTTTAAACGCGGAAAGAAGCATTGCAAAGGATGTACTTGCAAAGCAATACTCAACTTACGGCTTGAGTGATATTAATGAAGACAGTGATGCATTCTACTGGGAGTGAAGAGGAAAAGTCAGAGCAGAGTTTGTTGCCTAAAGCTTTATGAGTAGCGATAAGTACACCACCACTGTCTGATTTACCTGAAACCAAACGATCTCTATCAGTGAAGTAGACATCATATATTGGGAAAATTTCACAGCTGACGATGTCAAGAGTCAACCAGGATTCTGTTAACCAGATGAAATCATCACCGGAGATGGAATTTTAATAGCCTCCTGCTTGGTTTGCATGCTACATACATTTTGATAGTAAAAGTTGAAGCTACGAGAAGTGTTTCGAATATCAAAATTTGAATTACTTTTTGAAAAAGGTTTAGAGTGAACAGTTGTTAGTCTGGGGAGAGAGCTCTTGATACGATGAAAATTTCTTCTTTTGGTCGCCTCGAAAGGTTTCATTATAGTTCCAGGAAGTCAGTATAAAGATTTGACCGTTAAGCTAGCTATGTGGAGCCGAGAAACGTAGGCTGAATTACCAGTGGACTTCGTGAGCAACCCAAATTAAGAAACCTTGTGTATTAATGCAGTTCCCGAGATAATCGTAAATGGAAAATGATTAAAATTCATTCGAATCGTAAATTTATTAATTTGCTTTGTGAGTTACAAGTTGATATAACATCCATCTAATCGTGTCCATTAGTCCGCTAATAGAATTCATGTGTCATATTGGACCGAGAAATTTCCAGCTTTAATTGTGAAGTTTTATGCATTTTTACCCCCCACCAATCACGAGCGCTCGTTGAGGAAGTATCTTTACTTTTTCTCTTTTGCGTCCTAAAAGAAACGAAAAATATGTAACAAATTTTAAAGAAACAAATATTAATTAAACTGGGAAAAATCTTTTTGATGATGTTGTTATAAGGGAGGGATATTTAGCGTCTATATACCCGTTTCTTTGTTGAATTTAGACAATAATTTTTATAAATATTAGAGGAACATTTAGACAAATTTATTGAATATAAACAAAAATTGTTTTTGGTGTATTGATATTAGGAAAAAAAGAATATTTATTGAATTTTAATGCATGCTATTATAACTGAAACAAATATTTAACGCATTTTAAAGAAACAAAAAAAATAAGGAAAGGATAAAAATGAAAAGATAAAAGAAGAAAAATTTCGGTTTTTCTACTTAGAACCTCGACCGGGTATGAGATCCACCACATTGATTGGCCCCTCCACTCATGCGCTAGCCATCGGGTGAGCTTTTCCCCTTTTAAATTGTTACTGGTGCTTGGCAGGGCTGTTTGGGATTCCAAACCTGATATGGGCCAAGGCAGCAATTTTTTTGGATTGGATCCAGTTCGGGGGGTGCGTGGGGGCACCGCCACCACCACCACCTGGATGCCCCATTGTTATTTGTGGGCCATGACTGTCTTCAGCAACGACGAAATCAACTTAAGTATCGCACGTGCTAGTTCGTTATTTGACGTCGCGTTTTCAGTCTGTTATTCCTTTTGGTAGGTTGCTTTGGCCATTGGCACCTCTACCACTGGCCAATAGGCTCGAATTTTTAACTCGTGAATGTGAAAATAACTTTTAGTGGGCCTTCTCGCAGTGGGGAAAGAACTCGGCCCACGACACAGCAATTCTAGCTTGCCAGAGCATTCACGGGTCCCCAGGTAAGGCCAATCCAGCTACACACTGAGTCCACTAGCTGAGGCAGCAGAATACCGCTATAGCCCTGAATGGAAATCTTTAACATCTTAAAAACACTACATATTATAAAACCGTGCTTCTTCTGGGTAAATCCGTATTTCATTGAGAGTAATCAAATCTATGTCAGGAAATCTAAATATCATTCAGCTTGTGTCTTAAGCTTCTTATATTATCGTATAAGAGTGTCAAATTTGTTCAACTTGATTGATTTGTATGATTAACAATCATCGAAGTTGTAGTCAGTGCTCCTTCTGGCGATCAAAATTCTACGTTGAAATTTTAGGTATTCTATCAAGTCAGCTCTGTGAGAATGATCAGCATTCTTGTTGTGTCCAATACAGTTACAGCATTTCTCAAGCGTGCTTTTGCAGGCCTTTAGGTCATGCTTTCCTCCATATTTCACACAGATTCACTCCCCTTTACATTTTGATGTTTTGTGGTTGTTTATTTGCCATTTAAAACACCGCGTTACGTTAAAGTCTTCCTTCACAAAATATTATTCATAATCTATAGTAACGTATCTACATATTTGCAAGCCTCTTAAACATGCTCCCCAACCACCTTCCATTTATATCCGCCTAGCATTTAAGAGTTCCATTTTATCCCACTCCACTAAACTGAGATTTAATGCTTGGATTTCATTCCTTCATTCCTCATTTGTATATTGGTTTTCTAGACCATTGATGATAAGTCTAGGTTGTTGCAATTTAGTCTTAGTGATATCGTGCTTATACCTACGAGTAATTGCGTCCGTTGCTAAATTATTGAGCGATTTTGCATTTTCATTGTTGGACGTTTTAATAATACTCCCACCATTGTGAATAGGCCGCATTAGTTGAAGAGGAATCTTACATTTTGGTGGCCTGATCTTCGACTTAAAATCTATCAGCGTTTTTTTTGTGGAGGAGTGATTTTTCGATTTAATTAACGTTGTACTTGTCCGATGTTCCATTGAAGGAGGATTAGAATTCTTTATAGTTTCAGCATAAGAAGGTTTACATTTCTCTTCGACCCCGCAATCTGGCTTTGCTATTTAATCATTTGATGGAAGAGTTGGTCTTCTTTTGCTTTTTAGTGTTGAGTTGTGCATGCAGCACACATCCAAATCACATCATCAGATATATTCATTATTTTTCAGTATCTCTCTTCGATATTTTGATGCACTTCAAGTGAAACCACTTGAGGCAGATGCCATCATATTCCATTGCCGCATGGGAATATATAGGAATATAGTATTCATCAACTCAGTCCTCAGTTATTAATTATTTTAATTAATTTATTTTAATTTAATTATTTTATTTTAGTTTATTGAATATCTGAATTAAAAATAATAACATTACTTTCGAAAATTTGACGGAATGACGCTATATTGCAACGAGTGTTAAATAAAGATTTTACTCCCTCCATTATTGATTGCGTCTATTTTTTCGCTCCATATAAAATGTTTGTTTTTCTGTAACTCTATTCTCCATGTGTCTTGAAGATCTCTAAAAAATTTTTCATTATTTGAACTCCTTAGCTTGCAAAAGTTCTTCCAGGCTTTTTTTTCCTCCATAGTTTTTTAAGCTCTTTGTTCCACTAAGGTTTTGCGTTAAATTTGAACTTGCTTGCATCCAAGATGTTGTTTTTGATGAGGTTATTTATGCTTTCAACATTGTGTTGTAGATTCTCATTGAAGACGGTGGTATTAATGTGTTCCAGAATTCCTTTTCTGTTTGGTATTAAGTTCCTTTCTTCCTTCCAAGCCTCGAAATTCAATCCGAATTCAATGGGACTATGATCACTTTTGCTGATGTGATATTTGCCAATTTTCCAATAGTTGGCAATGGTATTTGAATTATTGGTTGTTACATCGGGCGATGAAAATTGTCTTGTGCCCTGGCTAGATAAATTGGAAAAGATGAAGGAACCTGAGTTGAGAAATTCTAATTTATGATCTTTACTAATTTTTTTAAGGAATTTACCTTTATAATTTGTCTTTGAATCTCCCCATTTTGGATGTCTAGCATTGAATTCACCACGTACAATTATCGGTTTGTTGTGACCTATCTTATTTAAGAGATAGAGAATCTGATTTTTGAAAACTTTAATCCTGAAATCAGGTCGAAAGTAGCAGGAGCATATAGTGATGTTGGGAATTGTTGTTATTAAGGCAACAGCTTCCATTTCATTTACAATTGAAATTGTTTTGTATTTTATGCTTTTATGGATGGCAATGGCTACGCCACCACCTTCTTTATCTGTTCTGATTTTGTTTAAAAGGTTGACATTTTTAATAATAATGTTAGATGAGTTAGTGTTTAGGAGGGTTTCTTGAAGCCAAGCTACTTTAATATTTTCGGTATTGAGTAAATATTCCAGGCTGTCTTTATTTTTTTGTAGGCTTTGGATATTTAATTGGAGGCATTTCGGAATTTAGGGTTTGTTTGCCATCAAAGGATTTTAGGAAGAATCAGTAGTGCTTATTATTATTTGTATTTAAATTGTTCTCCAAAACTTTTTTAAGTAAGGACTTTCATGGGCTCCTCTAGGACTATGGTTAAGCTGCTATTACATCACATCTAATTCCATTTCAATATTATTGATTTCACCAGTTACGGACTTTGATGGAGCGTTGTTGGAGTCTGAGAGCGTAGAGGACATGAAGTGTTCAAACCTAACTTCAGGGGTAGAAAGATTGAGCTTCGTTTCTGTGTCCGGAGTAATTTTTAGGTTAGGGAAGGATATGGTGGTGTTGTTGGCATCTTTGGTATTAGCTGAAAGCTTATCTGTTTTGTTCACGGGATCTCTACCCATTTTTTGATGAGTTTTAAAGGTTTTTTGTAATTGTTTATTGGTAGTTGCAGCTATTTTTGGTCTTTTGGAGTCACCAATGTTATCCAAGACTACGCCCGCTACTGCACTTATGTCCAGTGGTATTTTAATCTTCTTGCTTTCCTCCATTTTAAAAGAATATTTACTAACCTGAACCACCAAGAGGTTGTAGCTTCTTCAAAACAAGCACGTGTTTACTTTGAAAACGCTTTAATTAATTTTTGACTTAAAACAAAGAAAAACAGTTGAAAGCTGGACTAAAATTTTAATTTCCGTTACAATGCCTACTTTGAAAAAATCACAAGGAAAATAATTGTTTTCACCCGGATTATACTACCCTATACACTGCGTTTGCAAACTCGACCGTACACAAGGGAGTATGGAGAAGGAATTTGTTGTAAACTTAACAAAAAAAAGTGAATAAAGATCAGATGAAAAGTTAAATGTAATTATTTAACTTTTCATCTGATCTTTATTCACTTTTTTTTGTCAGTCTTCTCACTCCATCCTCAAACGGGTATGGGGCCCGTCACGTTGGCTGGCCCTTCCACTTATGATCTACCCATCGGGTAAGCTCTTCCTTTTTCGATGTTACAGGGGCTCTCACCGGGATGCTTAGCATTCCTCACCCGACATTGACCAAGGCATCAATTTGGATTCTAGATCCAGCTGGGAGGGATGTCTGAGGGCACCGCCAGCATCTGGATGGCCCAATCGTATTTTTGGGCCGTGATTTTGCGTGGCAAGAACGGAATCACCTCACGTCTCGCGCGCGGTTAACTGGGTATTGTCATCGCATTTCATATGGACATCCTATCGGTATGTTACTTCGGCCATTGACACCTTCCAACGGTCAATCGCTTTTACATTTTGGTTGACTCTGGTCACCGTAGAATCCTATGTTAAGTGCGAGAAATATTTTTGTAGCGGGATCTTGTGCTTTGGGAGAAGAACTCGCCCCACGACATCGCGAAGCTAGCTTGCCGGCGCACTTATGCGTCCCCAGACAAGGCTATTTCCAGCTGAGCATAAATCTTGCACTCGCTGAGGCAGCAGTCCACCGCTGCAGTCCTGTGTGGACATAACATCCACCTATTTAATACTACAACTATAGATTCCCAAATTCATTAATGAGCAATATTTTGTAGAGCGACTTGGTGCTACAGAAAAGAACCCACCCTGTCATACCGCAGGCGCTACCCTAACAGCGTATGCAAGCGTCCAGACCAGATTATTTCCACCTGAGGATCCAGCATTGGCTTGCTGAGGCAACAAGACACCGCTGAAGTCCTTTAGGGCCTCAATCACTTTTTTTAAACACTGCAAGTAATTGAGACCAGCCTTGAAAGTATGCTGACGAGTTTTTATGAGAATAAAAGGATGGTAATTCATTGAATCCATGGATATGCAGGAATAGTAAGGAATGAACCTGTCAAAGTCAACGTCAAAAACGCTTTATTCAATACTAATCGGTATAAATTTTCAAAGAATATAAAGCGAATTCCAAACATAAACAATACAAAAACTAAATGGCCCAAATGGCAAATTTATACGTTATCATTAAACACATTTTAGAAAAAAAAACTATAGCAAATTCAATTAATTAAGATTATTACATATTTTGAAATTCAATTGCAAAAAGGAGAAAAAACCACCCTACACTATCCTAAAGGAATAAACCTGCCGATGAGCTTGCGATCCAGTTTTGGTGATAGATATATCAAATTTATACACATGATGACGCGCATTCGAATCGAGAAGCTGAAAACTTCAGCCGAAGCTAGATGGAAAGGACTAACTACCCACAAAAACGCTTTGAAAAAGGTACAATAGAAAGAAGCCTGATCCTTATAAAGCTGCCAAAATAACTTTGTGTATTGCTGTTAAGGGTCTGTATCGGACACTGTCTTGTACGTGTACATATCTACACACTGTAAATTGTAATATGACTTATACTGAAACGTTCATTTCATTGTATTAATCTTAGTATCATTACACACTAGACCGATTTAAAATTCGTTACTAACTGGCTATATCGTCCCTATTCAAATCTTCTCATTTTCTGTATAAATAGTCTTGATAAAAATATTTATGTATGAATTTGAAGTATTAAAATCGTAGATGCTTCTTAGAAAAAGAAAGAAATTCTTAAAGTTTTAAAATCGTAGATGATTCTTAGAAAAAGATAGAAATTCTTAAAGTATTAAAATCGTAGATGCTTCTTAGAAAAAGATAAAAATTCTTAAAATATAGATCGATCAATCCTTTACCAATTTTAATGGTCGATGTTGAGGCGTCAAACCGAACACATCGCAAGCAAAAGCACTAAGGTGTCAAAAATCAAAGTAATAAAGAAAATAAAATACAAGTATAGCGGAACAAAGGAAATCAAGCCCAGAAAACTGGCAACAGTAGAGGTACAAAGCGAGTTCCCAAATATCCAAAGATGGTTCGATGCGGACAATGACGAGAACGCGCACCCACCAAGAACGGACGTGGCCAGGAAAGAAATACTACCATTAGCAACAATGGAAGCAGAGCAAGCTGCAACAAACGTTCCAAAAAGGGTAATTATCGACCGGATCAACATGGAATCGGATGGTTTTAGAATGGTTCAAGGTAAATTGGCAATTAAAAGAAAGTCACCCATTCTTATTCAAGCACCAACCCCCCTATTGTGACTGGGTGATGAAAGTGACTAGTTGGTATGATGAGACAATAATAATACACACGTTAATTGATACATATTTGTATTGAACACAATAGACATGTTACATCGGGAAAAGCCGATACGAGACTGACTGTCAAAGGAACGGCACATAGAAAATAACGATTCACAATAGTCTCCCCCACTTAATTAAAACATATAGAAATATAATTTTAATTCTATTATTCGGTGACATAGTCTTTCAAGAAGTTTGGAGGACATCGTTGACGAGCAGATCTGCGTGGTGGTAGCGTCGGGTTGTTTGTGTTCCCGTCTGCTGGTGTCTGTTGGTCAGGAGTGCCAGTAAGTGTTTCTGGCTGATTGACACCTGGCGCAGTCAATGGCGTAGGCTGTGTGTCCATTGGTGGTAACTCATCAGCTGGCATGTGTCGATATTGAACACCTGGGCTTGGGGCTGGTCTTTGCTGAGATGAAAAGGTAACTTGTTTCTTCGGGACCATTGTTGAAATTAGTTGGTCGATGTGCCTTTTTATAGTTCGGCCTGAGTCTAAGTCAATGATATAATGGTACTGACCCAGTTTTTGTTCGACAGTCCCAAATTGCCAGCTATCTTCATTGTTCAGGTGCATTCTTACTTGAACTCTCTCTCCCATTTGGAATGAGCGGATGTGACAGCTGCTTCGGCTCGTTGGCATTACTGCTTTTCTGTTGGGCAGGAGAGCATCAAGGCGTATTCTAATTTTCCTTTTCAGGTAAAGTTCTGCTGGTGACCGTCCGGAGGCTAATGGTGTGGCACGGTATCGAAAAAGGATATTTTGTACTTTTGTGGCTATTGGTGATAAGTCTTCAGCTGCAGCTTTCAATCTTCTTTTCAGGGTTTGTATATTTCTTTCTGCAAGGCCATTAGTTGATGGGTGACCTGGCGCAATAAACTTCTGAAACATTCCCCTTTTTTTACAGTGTGTCTGGAACTCTTCACTTTTAAATATGGCAGCATTATCTGATACTAGGACAGATGGGTAGCCATGCACAGAGAATATGGTTTCTAGGAGTGTGATAGTTGATGCTGATGATGGTGCTTCTTTGAGTATTCGAACTTCAGCCCACTTGGATTTTGCATCGACACACATTAAGAAATAATGGTTGTCAAGGGGGCCTGCATAGTCAATATGTACCCTCTCCCAGTTGTCATCTGGTGGGTCCCATGGATGAATAGCGGCTTTCTGTGGATCGTGCTGGACTTGGGCACAGGATTCACAGGTTTTAACAATTTGCTCGATGTCTTTGTCAAAACGTTTCCAATATACATATCGTCTGGAGAGTTGTTTCATTTTTGTAATGCCCAAGTGTGAGGCATGCAGTTCTTCCAGGATTTGGCATTGTAGAGATTTTGGTATGACTAGGTGGTCCAATCTGAAAAGCATACCGTTAAAGATGGTGAATGGTTTATCTCTTTGACTGGTTCTGAGGCTGGTCATCAGGGTTTGAAGATTTTCATCTTTGGCTGTTTCTTCAATAATAGTTTCTGAAGTTATAGCTGGGCGGGAGATTTGAAGTATAGTTTCAGCATACAACCCATTGACTTCTTCATTCATTGATGTTTCAGATGTTCTGAGCAGTTGGGGAATTGGAGCCCGAGAAAGACAATCTACGTTCTCGTTGTCTTTTCCTTTTTTACAGCGTACCGTGAAGTCCAATCCACTTAGAAAGGAGGCATAGCGTAAAAGACGGGCAGATGTCATCTGAGGTAATGCTCGATGTGGATGAAAGATACGAGACAGCGGCTCGTTATCGGTGACAAGGGTGAAGTTTCTGGCGTAAACATAGTTGTAGAAGTGTGTGGCTGCGTAAATGATAGCCAAGGCTTCTCTATCAAGTTGACTGTAATTGCATTCAGCTTGGGTCAAAGCTCGAGAGGCATAAGCAATAGGCTTTTCATGACCTTCCACTTCATGACTCAAAACAGCTGCAATACCGGTCGGGATGGCGTCTGTTGTGAGGATCAAGGGTTTTGCTGGATCAAAAGGTGTTAATACCCTTTCGTTACACAACTCCGACTTTAGGTTTAAGAAAGCAGCTTCAGTGGAGGCCGACCAAACGAATTTTCCATCTTTTTTGAGTAGGCGTCGTAGATGAAAAGATTTTGTGGAGAAATCAGGAATGAATTTTGCATAATATGTCACCATACCCAAGAATCGTCTTAATTCCTCTACATTTTTAGGACGTGGCATGTTGAAGACGGCTTGAATTTTCACAGGTGACATTTCAACTTTATTAAATGAGACTATGTGACCAAGATAGCTGATACTTTCTTTGAAGAAGGAACACTTATTTTTATTTAGATGGAGATCGTGTTCCTTGAGTCGTTCTAAACAAGCAATCAGGTTTCTTGTACATTCTTCCATTAATGAGCCATGGCAGATAATGTCATCAAAATATGCTTCAACGTTTGATAGGCCATTGAGAATTTGTGAGAGTATTCTATTGAATTCAGATGGTGCTGTTTTGATACCAAAACTGAGACGATTCATTTGAAATGTGCCCTTGTGTGTCGTGATTGTTTGGATTTTCTGTCCTTCCGCATCCACTTTGAAGTGTAAATATGCCTTGTACAGGTCGAGTTTGCAGAAGTACTTTGAATTTCTGAGGCTGTGCAAGACTGCATCAATGCGACGAATTGGACTAATCTTGTGTTGACTCCACATTTGTAATCAACACATAAACTAACCCCTCCATCAGGTTTAGGTATTACGACGAGTGGTGATCCCCAGTCGCTTGAGGATACTGGAGTAATGATACCTTGTGACTCAAGAGTTGCAAGTTCTTCTTCAACTCGTTGGCGCAGTGCAAAAGGGACATCGCGTTCCCTAGTAAAGATGGGTTTTACTCCTTCCCTGAGCTGAAGTTTTATTTCTAGGTTTGGCACACAACCTATGCGTTCTTCGAAAATAGTTGCGTATTGTCTGAGTATGTCTTCAAGATGAGTGACAGCGTTGATTGTAACTACATGATCCGTTCTTTATCGATTTCTTTGAGATCAATTCCGAGAGTGCGAATCCATATTCGACCCAGAAGTGCATCAAATCCTGCAGGAACAATGAATAGGTCCGCATCAATTTCTCTATTTTTATATTTTACCGACAGTGAGACTTTCCCTAAGGGCTTTATTATATGAGCTGAGTAAGAGCGGAATGATACCTGTGTTGGTTGTAGTGTAGCATTGAGACCAAGACGTTTGAATGCTGTCTCTGATAGAAGTGAGAATTTGGCTCCTGAATCGACTTCAAATGCCTGTGGCTTGCCATTGAGAACCACTTTGACGATAAATTTATCAGAACCTGGGCTGAGCTCGTATAAGTCTTCAGTGCAGTGAATGTGACCAATACCATATTCTGAGTCAGAGTTTTGATCATTCTGAGAAGACTGTATTGCGATGGCATGTGTCTTTGAATTTCGAAGAATGGTGGTGATACAGACCTTGGACACATGACCAATTTTCTTGCAGGAAGTGCATTTAAGCGTGTTGCGGTCGATTTTGCATTGATTTGCTTTGCGGTTTGCCCTACCACATCTGAGACAGAGTCCATCAACGCCCAAAGAACGATAGTCAACCCGTGTCATGTGTTGGGACTGTGAGCGTTGGTGTGAACTAGGACTTGTATTTCGACTTTGGTTGGGTTGTGATTTCCTATGTGACCTGTTGACCCTTGTGACGTTGTTTGTGTCACTACTGACATTGGTGAAATTATCTGGGATTTTGGTAAACTGGTTGCTTTCAAAACGTGATGCTTCCAATGCTGTGGCTTTGTTGAGCAGCTCATCGAAATTTTTGAACGCATAGTCTTGTAAGAGCTGTTCTCGAATCCAGTTGTCTTTTACTCCTCTAACAAATTGGGCACATAAAAAGGTGTCAGCAATGGAAATCACTGATTTGCATTTACATTCAACATAAAAATTACAATCTTTCGATTTCTCCTTCAGGGATGCAATGAATTCTGAGATTGATTGTGTTGGCTGCTGAGTAATATTTAGTAAATAATGCTGAGCGACTACAGTTGAGACAGGCGGTGACAACATATTTTTGAAAAGTTTGATTAGCTCAACAAATGGAATATCTTTGATGGGTTTCTCAGGACCCAATAATGCAGCTAAGTTGTTATAATGCGTAGAGCCAATTGATGCACACAACAATTGAGACATTGTGATAGGGGAATCCACATTTTTGAGACTACAGTAATTGTCAAAACGTTCTAAATAAGAAGTAAATCTTTCCTTCTTGGCGTCATATGATTCGAATGGTGAGACTTGGGGAGCTGAACCGGATCCACTTGTCCCCAATGCGGCAGTGAAGACTGAGAGGAATTGTTCGAATTGTTGTTGATCCATTTTCCCAGCTGGAGCTGTCTCGGAAACGACACGAAAAATAATGGTGGCTGAAAACGTGGCGGCTACGCGGCGGAATCTAACTGTTTCACTGTGGCACACTGGTTTTCACTGGCAGTTGCAAACGTTTTAATCCTCGTCGCCAACTTATTGTGACTGGGTGATGAAAGTGACTAGTTGGTATGATGAGACAATAATAATACACACGTTAATTGATACATATTTGTATTGAACACAATAGAAATGTTACATCGGGAAAAGCCGATACGAGACTGACTGTCAAAGGAACGGCACATAGAAAATAACGATTCACAATACCCCCATAATCCAAACTCATACGCGTCTCCTTCGCGAGAAGAAAAACTAACCTCCAAGCAAAACGCGTTTGCCCCCGATAAGAAAAAGTTATGGTGTCCTCACTGTGGCACACTGGTTTTCACTGGCAGTTGCAAACGTTTTAATCCTCGTCACCAACTTATTGTGACTGGGTGATGAAAGTGACTAGTTGGTATGATGAGACAATAATAATACACACGTTAATTGATACATATTTGTATTGAACACAATAGAAATGTTACATCGGGAAAAGCCGATACGAGACTGACTGTCAAAGGAACGGCACATAGAAAATAACGATTCACAATACCCCCATAATCCAAACTCATACGCGTCTCCTTCGCGAGAAGAAAAACTAACCTCCAAGCAAAACGCGTTTGCCCCCGATAAGAAAAAGTTATGGTGTCCTCCTATGTTCGTAGAAGGAATCAAAGCAATGACGGTTAAAAAAATCATGGAAAGAAGCCCCACAACAAAGTATAGAATTACTGACAGCTTATGAGGTCGCCATCCATGATGAATTACTGGATTTCATCTGCAGATCTAAAGCGGAAGGTTACTCCACACCAACGGAATGAAAAAAATACACAGTCATACTCAGAGGTGTAGACTTGGCATTCGGAGCTACACAGGTCAGAGAAGACATCGAAATACATTGTCTAGACACCAAAATCGACAATGTCTTACCGTTAACCACAGGACAGTCTAAAGTGAACGGCGTGAACTTAGACTTATACAAAATGATCCTCATCCAAAAAGAAGACCAAGACCGCCTCCTTAAGCTTCGTTTCATCCTTCATCAGAAAGCGACATGGGAAAAGCCCAGAAGGAGTGACATACTGAGGTGTTATAGATGTCAGCGCTTCGGCCATGTTCCGGCTAATTGTGCCTTCCAGGCAACATGTGTATCTTGTGGAGAGGACCACAACCGCAAGAATGCCCAAGAAAGGAGATCGACAAAACAAGTAACCCACCTTTCTGTACCCTCTGCAAAGAGAAAGGGCACCCATCAAACTTCTCCGGATGCCCGGAAAAGAGAAGATTGGCAGACAAGATAGCGCTTTTAAAAAATAAAAGGACAACCCCCATTTCTACCCCATCTTTCGAATATACCCAAACCCCATTAGCAACGGCCACATCAGCACAACCAGTACCTCTATTCTCGAAAGTCTCGAGTGGAAGAAATTCAACTATGCCCCGGATCGCAGTACCACAAGAGAACCCCCTTCAAACACTCCACAACGAAACCGTCCATGTTTTAGGAATATCACCAGGAGAACTTTTAAAAAAGGTTTCTCAATTCTGGCCAAAATGCGATGGCACACCAACATAGGACAAGCCAGTTTTGCTCATATAGCAAATACCTACAGGGGCTGAAGCTACTTGAATTTCCATCGGGGTGGAAAAAAATAAAAATCAAATAACCAATAATTAAGAAACCGTTAAATAAATAAAAGAAATGACTTCCTTTATCCTGAAGATCAGGTCGGTAAGAACTGTGCCTCTTCTCAAACGCGATTTTGAATGTAACGCTTGAAAAGAACACACGACTAACCAAAACTACAAAGAAGAGTTACAATGGGTAATAATAGAATGTTAGGTTAGTTTAGTTTAGGTTTTAATCTGTAAATCACATTATATTGAGTGTACTGATGTGTTAAACATTGTCTGGGTGGCACAAAGGACCAAGCGACGTAATGTGAATGCAGATCGCACGAGCGTTGTGCGACGAAGAAAGAGTGATGGAGAGAGTGGTAGGGAATGGAGGTAATTAAAAAAAAATAAAAATAAGAAATAAAAAGACAATAACCATAAGAGCAAACGGAATAGAAAAATTAACAGTAGCATTTCAAAACTGTAAATGACTCGTAACATCACTGTCAAATGAATCGTAACATTAAAAGTAGGTTAAGTAACATATGTCAAAAAAAAATTCTCAATAAAGTACTACTACTACTACTTATCAATTTTAATTGTCAATCTCGAAGTAACTTCAAAAAACTATAATTCAAATTGAAGGAATTGATAACTAGAAGCGTCATAATGAAAGATAATCGACAAAAAGTTTGTCAACCGTTTCGTCATGATGATTTTGAGAGCTAAAATTCAAAAACAAACTTCTACGTAAATATACCTGAATTACCGATTATCAAGTCCCCAAACCGGTTGAGATCCTAGCAATCCTTAATTATAATTTTCGCTCCTGGATGTCATTCAAATCGAGACTTTAGTCAGGATAGCAACCAGCTCGTCTAATATTTTGTTTTACGTTAAAATAAATTTATAAAAAAATAATAAAAGCACAATAATCAATTGATTATCACTCTCAGGCATAATTATGCAAAATCCTGATGAAGATCCCGAACGGCATCTCAAACGTTTGGCGAGAGTTTTCGGCGTTTCGAGACAGCTCCAACGGCTGCGATTAAGTCGGAGTGCGGCCTCAAAATTAACAAGAGAAGAACGCGAAAAGCGCCTTATCAATTTAGGAAGGGAACAAAGGCCCCTACGTGTTGCACGAATCGGAGCCAACCATCGCTATGTGTTGGAAATCGCGGCTGATTTTTTCGGCGTGGACACCGAGGATATGGTGGCTGGAATGCTGGACTCGGACCACCATATTGATTTGATGGACGATCTTTTTTCGGCTAAAGGAATTTATGGTGTTGTGTTTTTCTACAGAAAAATGATGGGATATCCTATTGATTCTGGACGCTACACGACCCGAAATAGAAGTCTGTACATAACGAGAGCCACTGCTTTGAATAGTAGAAGTGCTATCATGAACAAATCATGTATTATTGCTTATCGTACCAACAATACGAAGAATATCGAAACACGAACTATATCCGACGAAATATTCTTTTTTACGATGGGAGGATCTGAAAAGGACTCTGCGATATCTAGTATCAAGCATCAGGTGAAAAAAGTTTATACTGCAGCTGTAACGGCTATAAGTGATTATGGCAGTTGTACCGAACGCAATAAAAAGGATTTTATACATGGTCTCCGCAACTTCAATGAATTTATGTCTGCAACAGTCGAAGCAATTCGAACAGGAGTTATATTCGAAGTATCACATAATCTATACAAAGGACATTTGCTTGTTTCATTTCAAATTGAAAAAACCGCTCGTAATCGACACGATGTGGAACAAGTAGAGGTTTATTTTAAAAGATGGATGAAACAGATTCAGAGAATTTTGAATGAAGGCAAACAACTGTATCGTGACAGTCCCGATTCGGGTCCTTTACAAATGTTAGAGCAATGGAGACGAATGTTGACGAGATATAAGTCAGTCGTAGAGTTTGTGTCTTCGAAGCCGTTCGTTAATCATTATTCATGCTTGGTTTTGTCAAGGTCTTCGAAACTTCTTAAGGTATAGTTGCAAACTTTTAAATCGTTATCACATTCCATCCCTTTACAATTGGATTTAATTATTGATTTTTGTATATTCCCTCAACTCATATGTTAGCAATGGAAAGAAATTGACAATCAAGTCACACTTGGAATCAATGAAGCTCAAGATAACGTTCGGTACATCAGTACACTACAAAGATTCTGGGATCCTCTATACAGGCCTTCACCTCCAGACATGATAGCTTGTCTATCCCCACTGTTGACTTCTATTCGTAATGTTTGTAAGTCCGCCCATTTTTTTAACACTACTGAAAATACCACTGGAATTCTGGTCAAAGTAACAAACCAGTTGACTTTATCGTGTCGCGCTTACTTACTATCAAAGAAAGAAGTGATCTGGGATGTGCCAAAACTAGAAATTATTGAAAAAATTGCACAATGTAAGGAAGTGATGCAGAGTTATAAAAATGCTTTCTACAAGACAGTGGAGGAGATGGAAGCCAACAATGAAAAACGTTGGGAGCTATCACCAGTTTATGTGTTTTGCTACCTGGAAAGATTTCTCAAGCGACTTGAAAAGGTATGTATTAAATATTTTTAATGTTCAAATTTTTTAAGTACCACCAGTCCTTACCAATCGCTTCTTCACACAACGCTCGTATGATCTGCATTCACATTTCGTCACTTTGTCATGTGTGCCTTCCAGATAATGTTCAGAACATCGGTATAAGGGGGAGGGGGCACCAACATTTTGTGAATTAATCCTTTCGTGCTTATCAAGTCCATTCCTGATCAGCTCTCAGAGATAAAAATTAATGCATATAATGCGACCCATTAAAAAAAAACAAGTTGAGAAAGCAGATGGTCTTTGCAACCATCGTAGTGTTAGAAACAAGTTTTCTAATAGCGTGAATCGATAACTTGCCACAAACTTTTGATACATTTTACCTTCCGCTGGAACCCCTACATCATAAAATGATTTTTTTATTTCAGGTTCTAAATGTTCCAATCAAGACCTTTCATTTGATATCCCATTCGACTACATTTGATTAAAAAAATTTTTAAGGGCTAAATCGTTATTAGGGAGAACCCCCTTAAAATATTTTTAAATTTTTGATAAGACCTTAACTTTTCAGACACCATCACTTCTGGGCTTTTGACAAAGTTTGAGCATTCTAGCTTCCATAGTTTCTGAAAAAAACTAGGTGTGACGCACGGACAGACGGACAGACAGGTCGCGAAACTAGTAGGTCTTTGTAAAAAAATTTTTTACAAAGACAAAAGCGGTGAGTAGCTGTCTCTTTAAGTATCTCGATGATAGGGTTAAAAAAATACCCTAAGATACCGTGTTGAAATCTTCAGCACTAAGCTTCACCATATCTGGAAGATTGTTATATAAGGTGGCGCAAAATTAATCATCCAATTTTGTTTTTGAATAAAAAAAAAAAATGATTCTGAGTAATGGAAATCTTATTACCTTCCGCCATGGGGTGGTTCTTTCAGCTAGGCTTTTCGAGTCCCGGATACCTCAATGAAGACGGGCCGTGACGCTACTCGTTCGCCCAATTGCGTGCCGATGCCCAGTGGTCCGCAGAACGGACTATGGACCCCTAAAACTAGAGGGACCCTATCCTTATCTTTGGGCCCCATTGTAAACCGCCAGACGTCAGTTCTTCCTTCGAATTTCTTCGTTGCCGTAACTTTTCCGGCTATCAAATTCCTGGGCTTCGCAATCCTTTCCGCTTCTAAATTTCACTCGATGCGTTTATTTTCCACTCCTATTCTTGTTTCAACTCTGATTTTGCCATTTACTATTGGTACCTTCAAAAAGTACGACCAGTTTTGCCTCTACGCGAGAACAGAGGCCCATCGTTATGTCCCGGCTCCTTTTGTCACTTCATGCAAAACGGCTTAGCCATTTCAAGCCAAGGTCATGCTCGTGGTATTCTCAATGCACTTCCACTGGAAAGTACATCTTGAAGTTGTCTCACCACGAGCATTTCCCACTTCGCATGCGTTGTCATTTCAGGGTGGTAAGTTTGCATGCTGTTATCGTGCCGGTTGTCTCTTCTGCTGTTTTTGGGACTGTAACGTCGCTATTATGGCTGCTGTGGCCGCTGAGGTGCTTGCTACCGGCGGCGAGGCATACTTTCCTGCTGCTGTTGTAATGCTTGCCGTTGTGGCGACGCTTGTTGCAAGTAACGCGTGGTGACGACAAGAATGATTGCGGGTCAAAGACAAGGGCAGATGTTGAGGCCGGTTATGATGGGTGATGTCCAGTAGACATCGATTGGTGGGAATGTTTCAGTCGCAGAGATTGGTAAAGGTGGTGATGCAACAATAATGGTTGTTGGATGGTTTATGTTTGTTATAGTTTTTTGTAGATGGTTGTTATAATCTTCTCTTAATGTCACGTGGTTGCTTTTTGCTGCCGCTGGTACAGTGCTTGTTGTTGTAGCTGCGCCGGCTGCAAGTATACGCATGATGATGACGATGATGGTTACAAGTCAAGACAAAGTTAGGTATAGATTCTGATAAGATGGTTAATGTCCCGCGGACATCGACTGTTGGGAATGTTTCTGTCACAGAGATTGCTGAAAGTAGTGATGCTGCAATGGTTGTTGTTAGATGGTTGAAATTTACTGTGTAGGATTGTTGCTTGTGTTGATTTGAATTGTTTTACAAGGCCGGCTTCAATATCACTTGCACAATCATCACCATAGGTTTCTGTGACGTTTTCCGACCGGATTTATTGGACACTTGTACGATAGATACACTGCGCTAGAAATTTGAGGGCTATTCACTTATCCGGAACCAGTTTAAATGTCTGCTATATTGAATAGGGTGAGTTCGAGAAGATTTGATTTGTATCGGCTGTTGTCTGGTATGGCACATTGCTCGCTATTGTACTGCATACTTGGATTTGTTGTACTCGTATGTGTTGTTGGGGTTGGGCTGAATTTTATTTGCAGTATCCTCCAGTGTTCAAACTTGTTTGATTTCTCTGCTGCTGAATTAGGTGCATTTATTTGTGATTTTTAATTGTACTCGTTTGATGCATATAATGCTGTCTATGATTTCGTACTGAGTTCGCGTTATTCGTTTGTTGCGCTTGCTGCTGGCGAAGATGGAGTTGTTTAGTTGAGGTTTTTGTTCTTTTGTCTTCGTTCCATCTTGTGACCTCTGGCGGTTCCTATGTAGCTACCCCTAAAATCTTCTTAAATTAGTTTTACATCTTCTTACATTAGTTTCGCCACTCTTTCTACAAAATGGTACTTAATAAGATAAAATGTTGATTCGCTACATAGTTAACATTTAATTAAATTGGCTTGGTGGAGACTCAGCTGGTTGAAGGTTTCTGAAAACAATTCGATTTGACAGTGGTTGGAGGAGTGTCCATTTTCGCTATCGTGTCCCTTTAGCCCCATAACAATCTTGATTTGGGCCTTTAAAATTTTTTTCTATTAAGCGGAAAAGATTATAACCATCAAGTGCCTGCCGTCTGTGTTGATATACATTTGTGCCTATTTTATCGCATTTTTCATGACTTTCCGCAAGATTCCCGGAGATACCTGTTCACATTCCTGTCAAATATTTTCCTTAAGATCTGCGATTGTCTGAGGCTTGTTGGCATAAGCCCACGACTTCAAGTAGCCCCAAAGAAAGAAGTCTGGGATGGTTAAATTAGGTAATCTTGCTGGCCATGCCAAATTGCCAAAACGGGAGATTACGTAACCAGAAAACACTTCCTTCACAATATCCATTGTGGCTCGTGCTGTGTGTGCGGTTGCACCATCTTGTTGAAATTACATGTTCACCAAGCCCTGTTCAAGCAATCCCGGCAGTAAGAAGTTGTTTATCATAGCCCTGTAGTGTTTGTCAGTATCAGTGACCGTATATAAAAAAAATGTGGTCTGATCACTCCCTCATGAACGCCGCACCCCACAGTGGCTTTGAGTGTATGTAACGGCTGTTTGTACATCACACACAGATTTTCAGTGCCCCAGAAATGAAGATTTTGCTTATTGTCGTAATTGCTTAAGGGAAAATGCGCTTCGTTGCTCATGATGACTCATGATCATTGGTATCATCGTTCTTAGCCGATCCGTTTTGAGAAAAGGTATATCGAGTTGATTTGCTTTCTCCATTATAATGATTTGGCTAAAGGTTAATGATTTCATTAATTGGTAAACTAGTCTAGTTTCAGTGAGCATTAAATATTCACGTATCCTTTGGTCAGCAACTGGATTTAAAAGGTGATCCAACCAAAACGCACGATGTTAATTGTAAATAAAACAAAAAGTTTTCAGAGAATTATGTTAATTTTTTTATGATAATAGAAGGATCTATGACAATGATGTGTAAAACAAAATATCACCCAAATGCTCCCCACGGCTACAGTGGCATACTTCTATCCGATGGTTCATATTTTTAATGACTCTGAGACATAATTGAGGTTCAATGTCGTTAATGTGCTGAATTATTTCATGCTTAAGCTCTTGAATTGTTCTTGGCTTATTGACGTACAGTTTTTCTTTTAAATATCCCCAGAGAAAGAAGTCCAACGGTGCTAAATCATATGGTCGTGGCGGCCAATTAACATCGCCACAACGTTATCTCACGTTGAATTTCTCGCGCAAAAGAGCCATTGTTTCATTGGCTGTGTGGCAAGTGGCACCATCCTGTTGGAACTACATATCGTCCTGGTCCATAACCTTAATTTCTGGTCACAAGAAGTCCGTTATCATCTCGCAATAGCGAACACCATTCACGGTAACTGCTTGGCCGCCCTCATTTGCAAAGAAGTACGGCCCGATGACACCGCCAGCCAATAAATCGCACCAAACAGTCACTGTTTGTGGATGCATTGGCTTTTCAACAGTCACTCGTGGATTCTCATTTGCCCAAATGTGGCAATTCTGCTTGTTAACAAATCCACTGACGTGAAAGTGTGCGTGATCGCTGAAGATGATTTACTTTGTAAAGTCACCATTCCCTTCTGTTTGTTCAACCAACCATTCGGCGTATTGCCGACGCTTGAAATGGTCAGTAGGCTTCAGCTCTTGAGTCAATTGAACCTTGTAAGCGTGTAAATTCAAATCTTTATTCAAAATTCGCACCAGTGATGTTCGTGAGATGTTCAATTGTTGACACGACGACGAGTTGAGGTTGACGGCTCTTCTGCCACACTATCGCGAACAACAGCAAAGTTTTCTACAAAAGAACTGGGCGAGCATGCACAGGTGATTTCACATTTTCTACAGACCCGGTTTGCTGAAATTTGCGCACAATTCTCCCGATTCCGCACACATTTGGTCGATTATGCTAACCAAAAAAATCACTTGATTTGAACGCCCATTTTCGTAAAAGGCTTCAACAACCTTAACGCACTGCTCGATTGTGTACCTCTCCATAGTTGAATTTGTCAAACACTGAAACAAAGAAATTTCAAATTAAATTGGGCGAAAAACTGGACGTTAAGGTTTGACTCACAATGAACATCGTGCATTATGGTTGGACCACCCTTTAATAGACCATGATCAACTGTTTCAAAAGCTTTTTTGAGATCCACGAAAATTGCGAAAGTATAATCAAATCTGTCAAGTCCTACACTGATGAAATGTGAGACAAAAAGCAGCGTATCTAAAGTACCCTTGTTTTTCTGAAATTCAAACTGTTGTTGGTTTACATTAGAGTTGCCAAGTGAAAATGATGTGAGAGAATATTTATTAATTTTTGATATATTTTATTGAATCCTGTTGGAAGCGCGATCGGACGGTAATTATTCAAGTCTAGATGATTTCCGCCCTTAAATATTGGAACTATTTTTGCAAGTTTCTTTTCCTCCTTTGAAAGTGATCCATTCCTAATTTGTACGTTAATAAAATTAGCCATAAACTCAGCTATATCCTCTTTGATCATATTAATTATTTGCATTACATATCATCATTTATTTATTTTTTTACATACCATCATTTAAATTGTTTTTTTACTTGTACAGATCAAAGATATTGTTGATACCGAATTAACATACCATATTTTGGACAAGATTAAAATAAGTGGTATGGAGAAATTTGCGGGAGAAATCAAAGCTGCTCTTGAAAAAATCAAGTCTAAACCTTATAAGCCGTTGAACTATCGATTAGAAACATTTGATAAGGACTATGAAATCTTCATGAGAGAAGTTGAATCAGCCGAACTTCACATGGAAGCTTTTTTGAAGAGGCAGATAGACGGCATACCGACTGCTGATTCGGTTCTTTTGGTTTTGAATCGGTTTGAAAAATTGAATTTGGATTGTTTGTCGATGGATCGAAGATATTTGGAGGTTGCAACTTTATTGGAAAAAGAAATTCTTATTTTGAAGGATGTGTAAGTAAAAATTATTTTATAAATCACAGAAACTTTAGTGGAAGGGAGTCAAATTCAAATTCTATGTACGTCTCTATGCTAGATACAAAAATATTTTTTGTTAGAGTTGTATATCGATATGTCTAATGGTAGGTTTGCATTTTTTTTCTCAAATGCAGGTAATTTTCTTAAAAAAGGATAAACAGCAACCACGATATCCAGTTTTGAGTAGTTGAAACAAAGTGTTTCTGAAAACGGAGCTGTTTCATTCATTCTCTTCTTCATCCTTGGTTCGTACATTTCCCCTTCCCCTGCCCCCCGCTGTACCGATAAGGCAATTTTATGACTTGTTTTGAAAAAATCTCATTACGACCTTTCCAATGATACCCTACTTGACTACCAATGGTGAAAGCCAAAAATTGTAAAGGGTCACCTCCCTATGTGGAGAGACTCCCCTTAAACCCCTTTGAAAAATTTTTCCACCCCACAACTTTCAAGAAGTCACCCACCTCCCTATGTGGAGAGACCTCCCTTAGAGCCCTTTGAACAATTTTTCAACCCCACAATTTTCAAGAAGTGACCAGTTTTGACCTTTCTACAAAGTTTCATAGCTCTAGCTTTACATATGTATATTTCGGGAAAAACTGCTATGACAAACAGACGGACGGACACAGGTCGTGATTGCAATAGCGTTTTGTATTTTAGTACAAAACCCTAAAAAATCCATTCTTACAACGAGTGGCATTTAAACCTCATCACTTCCCGAAAAATTCCTACCACCACAATCATTGCACAAAGGCACTGATGAGACGTCTCATGATCTGCTTACGAGTATATTAACTACACACTCATACTTGCATTATTCATTCGATGTTGTTGACCACTCTCGATAGTGTTTATATCAAGATGATACTTAATTATTTGTAGAAGACTAAGACGTAAAATGAGCCCGTTGACTACCGAAGATACGCCTTTATCGTTCGACGATTGCAACTATCCACCTTTTCTGAAGAAAAACTTTCCGCAAGCCACGCTATTCTCGACCATATGTCCGAGCAGATAGTCAACCGACGACTCTCATGTATGAGTTCTGTCTCCTTTTTAACTCGTTGGTTTCCCAGCAGGGGAATCCGGTCAACAGGAATATTTGTAACCACCCTGACTGAACCTGGACTACGCTTTGGACAATGAACTGGTACTGATGCTTTGGGTTGGCGGACATGATGGTTTTGACCTAGTTGCTTTGTACGGTACCATTGAGGTAACACTCGTGCGTGAACGGCTCCAATCCAACTATCATACCGCCTCCGTCCCAGTAAAACCTTGACAGGCCTTGGAGTACTTTCGAAGATCGCACCATTGGGCTGGTGGTATAGGTACGGTTGAGATGGACTCCCGATTAGTGCAGGTCTGGCTCTGAGCACTTGTCCGCATAAGAGCTTGTGCCAAATCTTGCATGGCCTTCTTGCTCTGCAAAGATAACTGTGGGACTAAAAAGGCGACTACATACACGAATGGAAGATAGTGGCTACAAGGGGAGCCTAATCAAACTGGAGCATTTTCAACATAAAAACTTAAAAAAAAGTAAAAACATCAATAATAACGATGAAACCAACAGTTATAGCCACGATGTTAATAGCACATTGAGAAAGGTACCAAGGACAACAAATACAATGATAGTAAAGCTGGACGGAAAACCGAAATTTCAGCAGCATTCAGGAACTGATGCGAACGCCAGACCGTCTTAAAAAGGAAGAGCGAGGAATTCTAAAGGATGCGCCAGATTTCGCACCATAAAAGAAAATAAAAAGAATGTCGAGAATTCGATAATTACTGCTGTGACCGGTAAAAAATCAGCATCACTGAAAATCAGCAAAAGTGTAAACAACCAGCTTCTTGAACTAGAGGAGCTCCAAGACTGCATAGGGCATTACCGGAGGCGCTGGTTAAAGGCCGAAGATATAAAATTTGTTGCTTTTGCACTATAGCCCTCTCGAGCCTTCATTTAGAGATAGAGTATCTCATTATCTTGATCGAATGTATCAGCATTCGAGAAGGTGATATGGTCAGTATCACGGTTTTGCCGTATGTCCGTCCGCCCAGCTACATTACGTTCTGATTTTAAACCAGTATGTATCATAACTGAGCCGGCTTATAGTCCATCCGAAGAAGAATTCGAACAAATCTCGTTGTCAGCAACGAGATTTGAACCAGTACCGAGCACTTTTACCACTACACTACGCGTATTAATATAAGAATTTGACCCCTTAACATTTTTTTATTTGAATATATTCGAGTGGGGTATTAAACGATATTTTGATGCCAAATCTTCTCTTTAATTTTTTTGAAGGGGGACGGGGCAGGTGAAGTGAAAGAGCTTTAAAATTTGTTTCCCCTAGGAACTCGACCCCTATTCAGCGAAAAACTGAAAAAATTCACAGATATAGGTCTTTATGTGTACTATGGCAACAGCTATCTCACAAGTCAAAATTACATCAACTTTCTTAATGAAAGTATGATTTATGAATTATAAATTTTTGCCTATAAAATCAAAACAGGACCCTCAAACTTGTTTTCTCATTTTAAACCGTTCTAGCTTCCTTAGGAATGCGAATTTAGAAAAACAGTGATAGTTATTATATAAGTATTAGTTTTATGCAGAGTGCAGCAGATCTAAGATATTCAAAATGGAACTGTGAAATTTGGAGATCTTCTAATTTTGAATCGCTCTAGCTTCTTTAGGAGTGCGAAAAAAAGTGATAATTTTAAGAAATAACCGAAGAAATATTTTGGTGGTTCGGACAATTATTCAGAAGTATCAGTTTCTGTCTCGAGTGCGGCCCTTGCCGAAATAGGATGCCGTCGTTTACCCCGTGAAATGCAAATGTGGCCAGCCTATATCGACTTGAAAAAGAAGATCGATGATTTCAACGAGATGTGTCCTCTCCTCGAATTGATGTGAGCACTTTTTATCAATTACGACGGTCCGAACCTAATGCAAGCATCGTCCCGATTAACCTATTCAGAAAGAGCTCTCCTGTTTTCTTGTAGATGTCCAGATGTGGCCTGTCCCGCCTTTTTCATGCACAAAATATGTGGCAGCCCACGGCTTTTTCTCTTGCGCAAAATCTACAGTCGCGGAGCGCGACTTATCAATCCTGTGAAAATAAGACTGAAAAAATCCATACCCGCTCAAGAACTGGGTCAGGTAGAAATCAGTCTCACCGTGCGTTCGAATGAGCTACAGTCTCATATTAGGGATGATGCATGCAGTCAATCTTCCCTTCGTGCTGTTTACCCAGGAATGCTGCCAATTATTGAGTGAGCGTTGTCTCTCCTTGCGGGCATCTGTTTCCCTCGTCTTCGTTTTGGCGCAGGTAGATATTTTTACACTCTCCTTTTAGGAGGGCAATGAGCATCATGCATGCAGTGACTAGTACTGCCAAATCAGAAACTGTTGAGTATGAAGATGCAATCCTCAGTGCTCCTCTTCTCTGTAATTGTGCCAGGCGTTTTTAGCACAGCTTCTTGCTGAGAGCGCCTCCCCATATTTCTGCTCCATACAGTACCACCAACTCTACGGACCTCATCAAAAGTCCTCTTCTTGATGGGTCGGGTCCTCCTATGTTGGCCATAAGTCAACTCAGACCGAATGCGCCTGAAGCAGCTTTATCGGTTGTTGCCTTAATTTGTTCAGAGAAACACCCCAGGTACTTTACTGATGGTTTCGATTCAACCAGTTTCAAACAGTTGACATTAGTCAAGAGTGACTTCCAATAACAGTTTACCTAGTGAATTCGTAACTTGCATTAAAAAATTTGAATGCAATCTATTATCAACGGTCTACCGTTCTATCAAAAATTTTTTAATCTCATTTCAATTTTTATAGTTACAATCAAGAAAGGAATAACCCGCCTATTCCGCACAATATGCCACCGGTTGCAGGCCGCATTTATTGGATTCGAATGTTATTCAAAAGAATTGACAGTGTTATGAATGTAAGGCAATTGAAGCAGTCCGTATTAAGAGAAAGACAGAAAACCTTTGATTGCATTTCAGGTTATCAAACAGCGACCATGTGTGATGGGCCACGAAAATACTCAGCTAGCTGTAAAGTATTACAACTATATGGCAGGCATTGTTGCCCATTATGAAATGACACATCACAAAGCATGGTATGACTATGCGGAAGAGGTGAGGGGACTTTTGCATGTGCCTGTTTTCAAAAGAGAAAGTGCAAAATCAAAATTGGAGCTTCAGCTGAACCAGGAAGTATTTCAGCTGATTCGTGAAACGGAATGCATGTGGAAGTTAAACTTAGGTATCTTACTTTTTTAATTTTATGAAATGTCACTATTTACTAAACACACTATTCATATACTTTTATAATTAGAGGTACCAGATGTTGCAGCAGTATTAACATTTTGCAAAGAGAAAGTGACTCATGCTTCGTACGAATTGAAGCAGGTTCTCAAAAGAAATGAACAAGTCAGGAATACAATATCTGCTGTATTTATTACAGTGATGCGTTTTGAACTCAGGACATTAGAGCTTGCATTGAAGCCAGGTCTTTCCACAATAACTTGGACGGCAGAGCGATTGCCTGATTTTGTGCAAGACGCACAAACTGTAAGCAAAGCGTAATTTTGCTCTTAAATCACGGGGTATATTAATGAACTATTTTAGGCTGTCAAAAATATTGAGAATTTTTATAGTAATGTAACACACATTGAGCAAGAACGAATTTTGGATGTAATGGAAAGGATCTCCAATACTAATCTCATGTATTTGCCGGATGAACCATTGACACCGAAGCAATTTGCTGAAGAGAATACCAAACTTCGTCAGAGTGTTGGTAATGTTTATGGAACCGATTTCCGAAATGTAATTCTGCATTAAATTATTTTCAGAAAAAATGCTAGAAAACAAATCACTAACAATTGAGAAGGCCGTAGTAGAACTCATTAACATGTTTGTTGATAAGGTTGACTTTCCTCTTTACGATCACAAGAATCGAAGAGTATTCCAGTTGCCTTTGGAAGAAATCACTGATGAGAATTGGAGACATGAAGCAAATCTACCAGTCAATAAATATGATTGGATACAGTTCGATCGTATCAACCACACCGTCTGGTTCCCATCGGAAACAGTTCGGAAGAAGCTCTGCTTCAAAGATTATGAAAATATTAATTTCGACTTGCATGCCTTCCGCACTGACTGCATGGACTTGTTCTCTCATTTTAATAATAGAATGATTGCAACTTTGGCTCACTGCTCTAAGCAATCCTTAGATATTTTAAGGAAACGTGTATTTACGTATGTGATGATTATTTTATATTTATGTGATTTCATTACAAATTGTGTTGTATTCTAGGAGTGTTCCTTCTGGTCATGCTACCGAGCAGCCACCGTTACTTATAACAAATATGGAGCTAATGAAACCTTCATGCATAATCAACCCTAGTTTGGATGAGATGCAAAGCAATATTGCGGCAGTCGTCCAAAATGCTCTTGATGTACATTATTCCGTGTCAAGTTGGGGAAAACAGGCTAAAACTGCTGAGAGGAAGTTACGAAGAGCAACAGTGGGTAAGTGAACCTAATCATATGACTACTGGAGTAGGTTTAACGCGACGGTTTCTTGTAATCAATTGAAAAAACTTCCTTTTAATATCCTTCAATATCTTTCAAACTGTACACTTAACGAAGCATTTTAATCCATAAAATGAATTCTATAAGCACTCCTTAGACAGAGCATATACTCGTATATCTACTCAATATCATGTTTTGGTTGCAAAAATGAAATCACAATAAATTGTGCAAGCAGGAATACGCTTCTATCAGAAGCTTTATAACATGTCACGCTAATATTCCCTCTAAGCCATATTTCGTTTTTTGACGCATGGTAACATATTTCCTACAACTTTTATTAGATCACAGCGAAATTGACGTATAAGGTCGATCGTTATCGCATATTCTTGGAAAACCATGTCGTTTCAGCATCAAGTTAAATATCTTGCCTGTAATATAGTTTTATAACCACGGTAGCCACCATAGTTCCAGACATTAGAAAGTGGCAGAGGGATACTTGATCTGGGGTGGCATACTGACGCCGGGTAGCGCTCAGTCGAGTCGTGGATCTTCCGTGGTACCCTCCACCCGTGCTGGACCGCCTTAGACTAAGGAACTAAATACAAGAAAAAGAAGGAAGGATTAGGGAAAAATTTACGTTATTGCCTATTTATAACAAAAAAAAAAAAAAAAATTCAAAACTAAACAGAATAATCAAAATCTTTTTTTTCGATGACCACCGACGAAGTTGAAATTCACTCAACTTTGTTAATAATCGTAGAATTTGTAAATATAAAATTTTTCCCAATGAATTGATTACGGGTACCCTTAAATTTAAGTAGTCCAAGGAAAGGTCCTTATAGTTTGGAATTTTCAATAAAGTTATATTGCATTCACGGAAGTAATAGCCATTTGAAAGTTCTCCAAGTACAACAGTTTTCCTACCATTCGGGCTTTCCATCGAACCAGAACCTACACTTTTAATGGGATCTTCTAATTTTCAGATAAAATGGCTGCAGCTTAAAAGGGTGTAGCAATAGTTTTTCTTTTTAAGTGAGCATGGAATTGTTGTATGTTAGATGTTGTTGAAGTTTTTCTTAAGTTTATTCATTATAGTGTCTGCATATCGCACGTTGAGTACAAAACCCTTCTGACATGAGCGTAGTTCTATCTACACAACTTGTTTTATATACTAAGACTGCCCGAACGTAATGTTCCATTTGGTCGGAACGGCTGTGAAATCAAGAAGTTTCCGCTCACAGTTACAGGCTTTGCGATATGATTTCGAGTTCGGTAAAATCTAACCATGGGTGACTACAACTTTGAAAGTGTGAATAACTTTGTATGCCTTGAAGCCAACCTGAATAGAAGAGGCGCCGAAAACGACGAGATTGGACGCCGCATAAACTACGCAAATGAAGTTTATTACTCTCGTACTTCCCATTTTAAGGTTTAGAGTTGTGCATAGGCAAAATAAGCTCCGCATTTACAAAACAATAGTCAAACCTGTACTGAAAGTGAAACATGGACCCTGACGAGCAAATTCAAAAAGGCTGTGGACGTATTTGAACGGAAAGTGCCCCGAAAAATCTATGGCCTATAGAAACAAATAACAGAGTGGAGACTACGTTACGACAATGAGTTGTATGAACTTTGTGACGATCCACCCGTTTCCTCTTGTATAAAGTTACGTAAATTGCAACGGTTGGGGCCATGTATTGCAGACAGAATGGAAGAAACCTGGCTATCCAAAAGAATACCAAAGGGCAGAGCATAAGGTAGACGTTCGGCAGGAGGATCGAGGACTCAATGGGAAGACACCATAGAAGCTGAAAACAGATCCTTGTTGGGAGTAAACAACTGGCAGACAAGGTCGCGGAACCTTGATGGTCGGACGAGATTGATCCTGGAAGCGAAGGGTTGTTGCGCCATAGATGATGATGACATGATTTCGAAGCAGATTTGAAATGAATATGTTGACTCTCATCACTTTAGCCGTTGATAAATTCTTCGATTCTATATGTAGTGTTTTCAATCCGTCTTAAGGTTTCTGTACAGATCAGTAGATGCACGAAGTCATTTCTTTATGAAACCTCGTAACATTTCCATTGTACTTGCACTCCAATTGTACCAGATTTGGCATGAATATGTTAACTGGCCTAACCAGAGTTTCATAACAGATAATTTTGTCCTTTTGATCAATGTACCTGGAATGAAAGAGTCGTCGTTAAAACTTGTTGTGCTTTACTGAGCATTTTTTTTACATGTTCAGTACAGTACAGATAGTGATTAAGATGAACACCGAGGTATCAAACACAGAATTTATGTGGAACCCGTTCTAACCTATCCTCACCAGCCATAATGTGGAAATCCTTCCAATTGCGTTTCAGGTCTTGACTAGCTAACCGCAGCCATGTACGAAACATAATTTTTTTGCACTTCTGTGTATTCACTTTCATTCGCCAATTTTTCGTATAGAGTTGCACCTCATTAAACATTTTTTCTAAGCTGCTCTGAACTGCTAAGCTTTTTGGTCGGCCGTATATATCAGATTATCAGCAAACGTTACTAATAATCCTATTGCCGACACTTTCAAATCAAAGCTGTTCAATAGTTTCCGAATGAACATGAAGAAGAGCGGAGGCGTAGTAACTGTTCCTTGCTGCAGAATATTCAAGACATTGAAGTCGTGCATTGCTGTCAGATTTCCATCAGTTACAACAAATGATTTTCAATATAACATATTGCACATTTTGGCGACATGGTGTCTGGGGAACTTGTCCCGAAGGAGTTTAAAAATTAGTCCAACTGACCACACCGTATCGAAGGCTTTCTCCATATCAATGAGACACGCTTAATTTCCAACAGATATCTGAGGTTGCTTTTGTTATCGTATGTTTGGTCGAGTGCCTGGCACGAAAACCAAATTGGCAATTTGGCATCAACTCATATTTCTCAAGGTGGGCGTTTAATGCATTGTTTAGTATCACTCCAAACACGTTGCTGATGTTAGGCAGCAAGCCGATTGGGCGATAGCTTTTAGGGCACGAAGCTTCTTTTTCTTTCATACAAACATAATTCGCATGAAGTTTTCCTTTAAATGAAAAATATGAATGTTTCAAATTTATGTTAAAGTCTTATATGATGGAATCACATAACACTTTAGCATAAATAGGAAAATCAAGCGGAAGGCCACTCTACCCTGCAAAAGCACCTGCAACGCAAAGAGAAGGGATGAGCACACCCGATGCCTAGCTCATGAGTGGAGGGGCCAGCCAAAGTGGCGGGTCCCATACCTGATCAAACGTCCAGCGAAATAGAAATACCGAGTATTTCTTTTTCTTTATCTGTTCATTTTCTTTTCTCATATATGGAAAATCACAAATACAATTTTTACTTGCATCTGAACAGGACATAAAAAAGTTTCTCTAACTTTAATGCACATAAATTTCATGCATTTGATTTTACTCAAATTCATTTATCTAATTTTTGTATGGTTCGGTAGGAAAAAAAAACAAATGATCCAAGTACAGCCAACGAACGGTATTAATTTAATTACATTTTCAATTAGTTATCGTTGTTCTCTCATATAAATTATTCAATCATCAATAGCCATGTAATATTCTCTTTTTCTTCCTAAAGTATAGTGTTGTAATCAGCGTCGCATCATGATTACTATTATTCGCTTAAGACCGGAAATATTATAAAAAACTTTATTTTTTTATTTCGGGTTTCTTGCATCATTTTTCATTCTTTCTATCTATTCTATTAATTTGCGGGGTTTAATATGATCATGTAGAATTATTCCTTCATAATAACCAAAAAATTCAAGTAAAAACATACAAACACGGATTTACTTCATCAGATATATTTTCCCAAAAAAATCAAAGATTGACTTCAACTCGATAATACTCGGAATTTATTCTATCACACAAAATGAATGAATTGATGGAAAGCAGCTAACATTATGCCTAACTTCTATGTACGAATTTTAGCAGATAGAAATTACATAGATTGTTGCCAATAAGCATTATAAAATTTCGTTAATATTATTTTTTTGTTTAATTTTCAAGCTTCCTCCAAGACTTCAAAATTTCAAATACAATATAGGGTACTTACCCAGTCCTCCCCCGGCGAGCGTTCGTTGATCTGAAAAATTTAATTATTCAAATTTATAGTTTTATAAATTATAAAATTTATTAAAAAAATATTTTTTATTATAAATATAAATTGTATATTTTTTTTCCAAATGTTAAATGTAAATTTTTCTTTACATTTATATTCTTTATAATAATTATCTTTTTATTACTTTAATAATTCAAATCTGCAATTAAAATTCGGACATGGTGACACCTTTATAATGCAGCTCTTCCACGAATTGCTTTGCTGAAAGGAATCTACAGTGGATGGATGAGGGGCTCCTCACGAACCTCTGTTGGGGCGTTTTACCGTACGGTGGCTGTTCGGAGGAAGTAAGCAGATCTGCTTGGGCGAATCGGGGAGTCTGCTTTCGATCGCCACGGGAACACGTCGGGAGAACCACGCCGGCAAGCGGAGACGTTAAGTTTTTATGGAAAATGCCGAGTGAATCTAGTGATATAACACCTATTGTATCGACTTAACGTATGCTCCGCACTAGGTGGCGAAAATTTCAAGCCAATTTCTATACAGTGCCAATTCTATCGTTCTGGACAGTTTATATAGTGATTATCAAAGAAAGTGCTCGCGTAAAAGTTAAATTTATTCATTGTCTTTGGGGCGTGAAGGCATTATTCGTTTTTAAACATTTCGCCTGGCGTAACCACCAGAAAGTCGCTTATTACCTGCCAAGTGGCACAATTGTGGATTGTGCTTGAAGCAGCCCCAACAGCCACCGTGGACGCGGAAAACACGCGGTATCACCGCCATCAGTGATGCGAGCCATAGAATATCTCTATCCGTTTGGCTGCGCGATTACAGTAGTTGAACTTATCGTGCCGTTGGGGGCCTAAAGACGTGCCTCCTGCTTTTGTATGCAGTGAACACGTGAATTTTGGAAGCGAATTAATAATAGTAGCGAGAAACAATGGTCCCTTGAATTACAAGAACCATACGGGATGGATCTTGGGGATTGCTCGTAACTGCGATGAAGTGGACGCATTGTCTGGACTTTGCAGTATGGAATTTGTCTACGAAGTTGTGTTACAACCCTGAACTTGATCTTGCAACGAGCTTCAAACTGTTATTCATTGCATCCTAATTCATATTAAGCGATAACTCAAACGTGTGAAAGTGTTGACCGGTGCAATTGGACTTGGTTTCTTCGATCGTTAAATGATAATTATTTTTAATTTTTGATATATGCCATTGATAGCTTGAACATGTTATGTTTTGTGAAATGAGTACAATTCTTAAAATTTATGATGATAGTGCAAAGTGATTAGTTATGTAAATCAAGTAAATAAGGATGATTCAAAGTAAAAATTGTGGAGTTACTAGAATATTAAGAATTAATGAATGTGTAGTGGAAACTATGAAATTAAATTGAGAAAAATGATGCTCCTGGATCAATTTTTGGAAAAAAAAGCATCATCCACATCATCAGCGGGCGCCTGGCGGGGATGTTGGGTGAGCACCCGTTTATTATTTTCTTTTGTTTTATTAGTAAAGCCTTTTCTATCGAATGTAACATACTTGTTAATATTTGGTGTGAATGCAGTTTTGTTTTTTTTCTGTAATAAATGCATCACACTGAGGGGTTATTGCGTTATGAACAGCGAAGAACTCTTGCGTATTGAAGAAGATGAAATTCGTTTATTTGTTTTATTTCAAAATTACTTCAATCAATCGTGGCTTATGTCTAGATATTAATTAAAAATTTGCGGCCAAAAGGTGAACGCCACGAATTGCTGATGAAGATATAAAAAGTCGAAATAAACAAAAAACTTCATATTCTTTTCACTCCATTATCAAGCGAATGTTCTAAATCGAAAAAACATATGAAAACTATTCATTTATATATTAAGAAAGCACATTTTAGCCAGTAAATATATTTAATATACAAAGTTTTAAGATAAATAAACAAAATATAGGTGACAAACCAAGCCAGTGCTCACATTCCATTGATTTCATTTGATGTTTTACACATTTCACGGTTGAGCACCTACTCGTATATCTTTCGTGAAAATTACACAATTAAATGAATTCATTAATTTTTTTTCATGTAAATAACACCAAAACTTTTATCAATTGATAATTTACATGTTAAGTGAATAAACATACCTATAAATGAATAAATAACTGATGATAATTTTTAATTCTATGTGCAAAATTACATGCATGAGCAACTGTAATATTTTATTAATCCATTAAAATTACAAATGAAAAAAAATGGATACTTTTGCTAGCGAGCATGAACGCGGTGAAAATCTTAAATTAGTCAAAACCTGAAATATAAGAACAATTCTTAAATAAAAACAAAGAAATAAAAATGTTGGGAGGATAAGTAAAAACTCGATATTTTCATTTGGCTTTATGAACTTGACCGCATATGGGGCTCGCCAAGTTGGCTGACCCTTCCACTATAATGAGCTAGTCATCGAGTGAGCTCACCCCTTCTTAAGACGTTTACAGGCGCTCTTGTAGGGTAGGGTGGTCTTCCGCTCGCGTGCCTATTTATGGTATTCAGTTATTAGATTTCCTTACATAACACTATAACATAAATTTGCGACGTTCATGTGGAAAAAATTATGCAAATTATGTTTGTATGAGTTTTTTATTTTAATGAAAAATATGCGGCCATGCGTACATTGGATCTTGATCCGGCCGGGGGGTGCAAGAGGGCACCACTGCCACCTAGATGCCCCACGCTTATTTTGTAGTGATATGTGTATGTATCAATGTCCATGAAGGACTGCAGCGATGTTCTGCTGCCTCAGCAGAAGAGGATGGTGAGATCCGCCGAGATTGGCCTTGTCTGAGGACAAACATAATTTGTATGAATTTTTCCCTTAAATGAGAAACATAAACGTGGCCAATTTATGCTATAGTATTATGCGATGGAATCACATAACTCTATACCATAAAAGGGCACGTGAGCGGAAGACCACTCTACCCGGCAAGAGCCCCTGTTAAACAAAAGAAGGGAAGAGCACGCCCGTTGACTAGCCCATTTCAGTGGAGGAGCCTGCCATCGTTGCGGGTCCTATACCCGGTCCGGTTCGGCGAAGGGAAAGACCGAGTTTCTTTTTTCTTTACCTACACATTACTTTATTTCCCTTTTTTCCAAATATAGAAATAATCAAATATATTTATAAAAAAAATAATCAAATATAAAATTTAAACAAATATAAAATTTAATCCAGCATAAAATTTAAACAAATATAAAGTTTAATTCGATATAAAATTTAAGCAAATACAAAATTTAATTCAATATAAAATTGAAACAAATATAAAATTTAAACAAATATAAAATTTAAACAAATATAAAATTTAAACAAATATAAAATTTAATCCAAGATAAAATTTAAACAAATATAAAATTTAATTCAATATAGAATTTAAACATATATAAAATTTAATTCTATATAAAATTGAAACAAATATAAAATTTAACTCAATATAAAATTTAAACAAATATAAACTATAACCAAATATAAAATTTAATTCAATATAAAATTTAAACAGATATAACATTTAAACAAATATAACATTTAAAAAACGGGTACTCACCGGCATCCTCACGAGCGCTCGTTGATGATGTAGGTGGTGCTAGTAGATATGAGTTCGTTAAATACATTTTTTTTAATCATGCAAGAAATTTATAAATGGACTTTCTTTGAAGAAATTTTCTCGGTTATACCGATACCAAGCAAACACTCCGCGAGAAGGGAATAGAAGTCACTTTTAATTAGGTCACTGAACAACAAATCCAAATTATGATTATCATTTTCGCCAAAGATTAGTTCGCCATTTTTGAATACGCGTAAATTATTTTGAGGCGTATCTAAAAGAGCGTCGAAAGCCGCATGCATTCGTTGAAGACGCATTTTCGGGCACTTAACATCAAATAAACCTTTCAGAGTTTCATCGAAAGCCCACCCTTGCTTTGGTTTTATTTCTACTGAATATGTAGTGTCCAATGGTAGTCACGTAGTAGCATCTAACATTAACAGGCCATATTCTACATTAAAATTTTATTCACCCTATTTTTCGGTCGTAGGGGAGTTGCAGTCATTTAATTTCTTGACTATATTATGACAGATTTCAATCGGACTGGGCAAATATATGCACTTTTCACCGACTAATTTCATTAAAATTTCCATGTATTTCCTACATTTCCAAAGACACGCTAGAACGCCGAGGTCAACCGCTTTTGCATTTTTGACGTTTCTGTTTTTGGTAAACGTAATATATGTTTGTAGTCTGGTAGTTTTAATACTATGTTGGCTTTTCCTTCAGGAATGTAGATTAACTTCGTGTTGTCTAAATTAACAATGCAATCCATGAAGTGGAATCTCAAATAACGGCGCGTATTACCTCCGATGGAGCGGTTGGAGTCCGAGGTTTTTTGCCTAAGAATGAGAACGGAACGATTTCTTTATCGCTACAAACTAAAAGCATAGTTTTTGCCCGAATTACTTAACAATTTATTATTTATACCGAACTTTGAGGAAACTCGCATCTGTTGGTTTTTTCTCCTTTTTCCAATTAAATTTGCTATAGTTTTTTTTTTTAATGTGTAATGATAACGTACAAATTTAGAGAGCCATTTGGGCCATTAAGTTTTTTATTGTTATTGTTTGGAATTTGCTTTATATTCTTTTAAAATTTATAACGATTAGTATTAAATAAAGCGCTTTTGATTGATTGAACTACTTGAAAGCTAGAAAACATTTAGTTTGGATTTCAATTTGATCACAATTCGTTTGACATTTTCGTTTATGCTATATTCCGAATTCCTAGTCGCTGGTTTTTAATTTAATAAAGGTTCTTTATAGGAACACTTAATATATCTAGGTAAAATGTACAAAAAATGAGTATTAGCAGTTCATATTTTATCGTTTAATTTGTATAAAAGCCGCTACTACTGTATCTCTATAAAAAGGTACACAAGCAACAAAATCAGGCTGCAGCTACTCATTCGACTGCACCGCATTTTGTTATTTCTTCACGACGAATCAAGCGAAAAATCGGTGAAAAGAAAATTAAGTATTGTGGCGTGGCACTTTTCTAAGTGATGATCTATTGCAGTTTTTGGGATCGGAGAAAGATTCGTGAAGAAGTGAACGAAAGACCCGTTGCAATGTATGCAGGAAATTACTTTCAAGTTTAAAGTATTAAAACCGCGCAGTCGCCCGCCGTTCGATGCTTTTTTAAGGGCGACGACACACACGCACACACGGTACTTTTTGATATTATATATTCCGACGGCTTCCTGGCCCCTCCACGGATTTTATTCAAAAAGATATTCCTTCTTGGGCGTCGCGACGTGACCGCTGTGAAGGTGACTAACAGACCTCCGTTTGTTGCTCGTCGTCGCCTTACGGGACCGCTCCCAACCAGTCGACGAGCCTCTCATCCACTTTCCATGTTTTTCGAGCAGTTTGCTTAAGCGACTGCTCGATTATTACAATTTTGGGGCATAAGTATCGGTAACGACAACTTTCTCTCAAGTCCGTTAACAACAAGGCCAATCTTGACGAAACCCACCATCCTCTCGCCGAGGCAGCAGACCTTCGCTGCAGTCCTTTACGGACATTTATCTACACCTGTTTCACTACATATAGAATCAAAAAAGAATTCTATCTACAACTAGTTACAACTATTGAATTCTTATTGTTTTTTAAATGTTATTGCCCCATTTCACGCGGTAAACGACAGTCCTTGTTCATGTTTTTATTTCATTTACAACACTTCACTTTAACTGTTCGTTTATAACTTATCACGCAGAAATTACGGAAATGTATGAATTTTGATGGAAACTGCGGAATGATCTTAATTCCTGTCAACAAAATTTATTGCACGCATCGAGTCCCGCTTCGAAGCAATCTTTTCGCTTATCTCGACGAGCCTCTTACATGGCGGCAACGGTGGTTTTTCTCGGCGAGATAAAGTGCAATTCTTTGCTAAATTGCGTTGCAAACGGGTTGTCGTTATCAAAATTTTTTTTTAAATTTTTTCAATTGTTTCGTTAGAAAGCAATTCTTCTGATAATGGTAGTGGTGGAGGGTTTTAGTAGGGTGTTTTCTCCGCAACAAAGGCGACTGCTCGATTACTAAAGATTTTGGAGAATGCATCTTAAATAGTTTTTTTTTGTTTTCAGACGAAATACGTCACGAAAGGTCATTTTATAAATTTGTGGCAGAACACAAAGACATAGTGCGAGCCTTGCAGAACTTTTCTGGTGGTTTATTGATATATCAATTGGACATCAGCCGAGTCGCAAGGGTAAATTTACCTATGTTCAATAAAAAATTGCGGATATAATGTGGTCACTTCGAATTATTCTCAGGATACATATTCTAAATTCGAATATCTATGGGCGGAAGATCGTTCCGATCAGATTGAAGAATTTGTAAAGGGAAATCCCCTAACTGCTGACATCCGAGAAAAGTTTGTTGAGTACGACAATAGAACTCATGATATTGCTAGAATGGATAACATCATTGTTGTTGGGCCAATCCAAATAAACTTGGGTAAGTTTAGTTTTATTTTAGAAAACATGAGTAACAATATTTTATCTAGATAAGGCAATTGCCTCGTTTGTTGAAGAATCCAAGAAGTGGAAAGTGATTCTAGGAAAATTCCTCAGTACCAATTATAAGAAACAACTTGATGAAATGGTTGATTTTATTGCTGATATGGAGAATATATTGAGCAAACCTATAAGAGATTTAGATGATGTCAGAATGGCTATGAATTGTTTGGAGAAAATTCGAGACAACTTTATTCAGTAATTATTTACTTTGAGTCAACTTATATATTTAAGACTGACCGTTATTTTAGGATGGACATGGACCTTATCACAATGGTCGAAACCTATCATATGTTCTCGTTTTTTGAAATTCATGTGCCCAAAGAAGATTACGAAAAAGTCGACAGCTTACAATTTGCTTTTAATAATATGTTGGAGAATGTAAGACAAACGTGACAAAGTCTATATAATTTAACTAACAATCTTTGTGTTCAGGCTAAGAAAGTTTCAGCAAAGATAGCTGATATGGAAGGACCACTGCTGGCAGAATTGATGGCTGGCATTGAACAATTCAACAAAGAATTGAAGGAATTCAATGCAGACTACGAAATTAAAGGCCCAATGGTAGAGGGTATTCCAGCCAAGGAAGCGAGTGATCGGGTGTTCCTATTCCAAAACAGATTCGATGAACTTTGGCGTAAATTTGAGATGTACAGTAGCGGAGAGAAATTATTTGGAATGCCCGTTACTGACTACCCAATATTGCACAAGCGAAAGAGGGAGTTCAACTTCCTCAATAAATTGTATTCGCTTTATATTGTGGTGTTGAAGACAATCGATGATTACTCTGAAATTCCGTGGGCAGAAGTTGATATCGAGAAGATATCTGGAGAATTACAGGACTTCCAATTGAAGTATGATTATATATATTGCATCTGTATTAGAAGTGGTAGTTTAATGTTGATTATTTTTACAGATGCCGTCGTTTACCCCGTGGAATGCAAACGTGGCCAGCCTATATCGACTTGAAAAAGAAGATCGATGACTTCAACGAGATGTGTCCTCTTCTCGAATTGATGACCAACAAAGCTATGAAGGATCGACACTGGGAGCGATTGAGCAAGATGATGAGCACAATATTCGATGTTCATAGTCCTAAGTTCACACTGGGCAAACTGCTACAAGCTCCAATCCTGAAATTCAAGGATGACGTCGAGGATGTTTGTGTTGGAGCTGTTAAGGAATTGGAAATTGAAGCTAAGCTGAAGCAAGTTGTAGTGGATTGGTCGGCAGTTAACTTGCAGCTAGCACAATTCAAAACTCGAGGTGAATTACTCCTTAAAGGCACTGAAACTCTGGAGATCATCACTAGTTTGGAAGACAGCTTGATGGTGATGAACTCTTTGGCTACGAATCGTTACAACGCTCCATTTAAGAAAGACATTATGAATTGGCTCTCACGCCTTGTTGGAACGGGAGAAATACTAGAGAAATGGCTTCAAGTGCAGAACTTATGGGTGTACTTGGAAGCTGTATTTGTTGGTGGTGATATAGCTAAGCAATTGCCTGCTGAAGCCAAACGATTTTCAAATATTGATAAGAACTACGTAAAAATTATGTATCGAGCTAGAGAAGTACCTAATGCAGTAGATTGCTGCACAGGAGACGATACTATGGCAACAGTATTGACCTTCCTATTGAATCAATTGGAGACGTGCCAAAAATCTCTGACTGGTAATAATCCTTCGGTAGTTTGTTCGATTATAAATTTATTACAAAACGTTCTCGAAACTAGGTTACCTCGAATCAAAACGTTTGATTTTCCCGAGATTCTTCTTCGTATCGGATCCTGTGCTCCTCGAAATATTGGGACAGTCTTCCGATCCAACCACTATTCAACCGCATTTGCTCAGTGTATTTGATGCAGTAGCAACGGTAGATCAACCCTTCAAAATAATTATTAATTCTACAACTCACCTATGTCTTTTCGCAGGTCGATTTTGAGCCTAAAACAAATGATCATATAATAGCATTGAATTCAGATAATGGTGAAAAGGTATGTCTTTACATTACTGAGAGTTTTATATAAATCCAATTGTGTGTCGCAGGTGATGTTGGATAATGGAGTCTACTGTACAGGCGGAGTGGAATCGTGGCTTGGAGCTCTTTTGAAAGAAATGCAGGAAAGCATAAAAACTGTTCTTGCCTCTATGGCAGTGTCGTTATCAGATCCTGAGTTTAATTTTGTCGCAGAATTTCCAAGTTTCTGTGGACAAGTGAGTATAAAAATTACAATTTTTTTTGCAGAATCCGCATATAGAGGATAGTTTATAAGATTTTCAATAAATGATTATTTTTAATTCTTAAGACCAACTAATGACACTAATTTCAACATAAATAATTTTAATATCAAAAATAATTTTCGTAACCGATTCTAGGCTGGACTTATCGGAGTGCAATTGCTGTGGACTAAAGAAGCTGAATATGCCTTAAGAAAAAGTCGTACAGATAAAGCGATTATGAAAAAAACGAATTTGAGATTTTTAAATTTGTTGAATAGTTTCATCGAATTAACGGTCAAGGACTTAACCAAACTTGATCGAATACGTTTTGAAACAATGGTTACAATTCATGTTCATCAGAGGTAAGTAAATTTGTTTAGATCTAAATTGAGAATATATTTGCATGATTATACCTTCAGGGACATTTTTGACGACCTCTGTCGTTTGAAAATAAGGCTTACCAGTGATTTTGAATGGCAAAAGCAAGCACGATTCTATTATAAAGAAGATAATGATGATATCATTGTTGGTATAACGGACGTTGACTTTATTTATCAAAACGAATATTTAGGTGTTACTGAGAGATTGGCGATAACACCGCTTACTGATAGATGCTATATCACGTTGGCGCAAGCTATTGGTAAGTGACCAAAATGCATAAAATTCCAATATGCTAGTATATCTTTATTTCTAAGGACTATAACCATTGAAAATCAACAAATTTCAAATGCATTTTACGGTTTCGTATTTTTTTTTCCTCTGTGGGCGTTAGGATAAAATTGGTTTCGGCAAACTTGAACTAGCCATTGATGGGTCGATAAAAGGTCCTGCTGGACTCGTGGTGTCACTTGTTGTTTTGTTGCTGTTTGACGTGCTCGTGGTATGACGACGTTTTGTTGATGTTTGACTTTGGTTGATGACAATGTGTTAGTTTATTAGCAATTTTTGGGGGTTAGTTAGTATGAGCTGAGTGCTTTGTTTGGGGTTTGAATGTTAGGTTTGGGAATTGATGGAGGAGAGTTGCAGTGTTGTTTAGAGTTCGATGTTACCTTCATCGAGAAAGTCTATTAGTTGTTTTAAAGATTTTTTATTGTTCTTGTTAAAGAACTGAGCTATTGTATAATTTTTTTCAAAGGTTTTATATTTGCTCCTTAGATTTTCAAAATTTTTTGCAGTGAAAAATTTTATGTTCAAGATCATCAGTAATGTTACACCACTTGCACTCCTGAGATGGAACTAATTTAGCTTTTTTAAGCCTTGTATAATTATATGCTCCGTTGAGCAGTATTCTATTAATTTGTTTTTGTATGTTTGCTTTTGCTGGGAAATAGTGAAACCAAGTGTTTCTAAAGATGAGATCTGTTTTGTTGTTGTAGCTTAGGTTTGTGATTTTGTTTTGGTAGTATATCTGCCATTCTGCATTTATTTCATTTATTAATTGGAAGTTTATATTTTGTGGATCTGGTAACAAGGATCCATATCTTGTGTTATTGAAAAAGCTTGCATATTTGCTATATATGGTGTAGAGGTTTGAGATTTTGTTGTTTTCAGTGATCATTTCTCTGAACTTTTCACAGTAGAGGCTTTTTCTAATTTCTTTGGATCGCAGTTGTTCTGCTCTTAGTTTTGCAGGTAGTTCTTTGGCCAGGGTTAGGGTGAGTATATTGGGACACCCAGGCATATTATTTGTGCTTTTGTTTTGAGGCTGTCTATTTTGTTAAGGAAGTATTTAGGAGCGTGCATATATTGGATATATTTATTTCTATTATTAGTCTAATTAGGGATTTAAGGGTATTTATTGGTTTGCTGGGTGAGAGTCCGTGGTTTGGGGAGCTAATTTTAAAGGCTATGTTTATTATTTCTCCGCTTTTTCTAAGGTAGTGTTGTAGAAATTTTTAAAGTAATTTTGGTTGTAAAAGGTTCTGCCTAGGAAGGTGAAATTCTTAACCCAATCAATAGATTAGTTGTTGTATTGTATTTTATTTCTATTGACTTTGTAACTGAAAAATTCTATTGCTTAGGATTTATCTAAGTTTCAGGGGAGATTTAGTTTGTTGCAATATTCGGTGAAAAGTTTCAATTTATTTTGGGATTGGTGAAGTTATGTTGCCTGTTTTTGTCTTTGCTAATTATTAAGAAGTCATCTGCAAATTGAATGAGCGTGGTTTCTTCTTCGTAGCACTACAGCCTCTCTCGGGCCTTCGCTTCCTGCAAATAGCGCTCTAACTGTCTCGTCCATTGTCATCTGCAAATTGAATGAGCGTGGTTTCTTCTTCGTAGCACTACAGCCTCTCTCGGGCCTTCGCTTCCTGCAAATAGCGCTCTAACTGTCTCGTCCATTGTCCGCGTCCCCCAATTTCGAAATCAAAGCAGCGATAAACTGTCTTCGTCGATCGAGTCAGACCAGCGTTTCCTCGGTTTCCCCACTGGTCTCCGGCCTTCAGTTCTGCCAACGAATACCTTTTTGGGTATCCGTTTTTCATCCATACGATTGATGTGGCCAGCCCATTGCAACTTCCGCAGGCTTACAATCGTTGAGACCTCTGGTTCGTCAAAAATTTCATACAGCTCATGGTTGTATCAAATTCGCCATTGGTCTCCGTCTAGCTTTGCTCCGATTATACGTCTCAGGACCCGTCGTTCAAAGGCGTTCAATATAGCATCCGCAATGCTTGAGTTAGGGTCCAGGTTTTACACCCAGAACATAACACAGGCCTTATCACAGATTTGTATGATCGTCAAAACTGAATAAAATATTTTATTTGCGAGCTATATTCTTCTGCGTATTTCGTCTCTTTCATTACCCGTTTTCGTAATTTTGGCGCCTGAATACACAAATTCGCCCACATTTTTGATACTGCATTCGCCAAATGTAATATTTTGTGTATGTGAGGTATTTTTCGTCGACTGCGGCATGAGCTTTGTTTTATTTTCATTGATTTGTAGCCCTACTTGTTTTGCTTCACTGTCGAATTTCAGGAAAAGTTCTTTGGCGGTTGTCAATGACCGTGACAACATATTGATGTCTGTATAGGTTACTGCTTGGCTCGACTTGTATAATAATGTACCTCGTGTATCGACAGGTAGCTTCCGTATGACGTATTCCAGAGCCAAATTGAATAGCAATGGGGCCAGCCCATCTCCCTGCTTTAATCCGATATTTGTGTCAACGACATCGGTGATTTGGTTGTTCATGCGGCTTGGGAGGTCGTCGACCTCATTGTAAGAAGGCCTAATTTGGCTGGGATGCCAAAGCAAAGCATTATTTGGTACAGTACGTTACGATCAATACTGTCGTATGCTTGCTTAGTCAAGGAAAATTTGGTGTACGTCTATGTTGAGCTCCCAGCATTTGCAGGTATCTACTTGGCAGTGAACAATTGGTCTATTGTCGATCTTCCTGCTCTAAAACCACCTTGATACTTCCAAATAATACTGTTGGTGTATGATCCGATCTTATTTTCTAAGATCTCTGAAAATATTTTGTACACCGTACAAAGTAGTGATATGCCTCTATAATTTTCGCTCTGTAACTTGTCACCTTTTCTGTGAATAGGGAATATAATTGATTGGTTCCACTCTTTCGGCATATGCTCTTCTTTCCAAATTGCTGGATGACTTTGTGAATAGCTTTATGAGCACTGCTGCCACCATATTTGATGAGCTCCATTGGAATCTCGTCGATGCCGCCGGGCGCTTTATTATACTTTTGGGCTTTGATGATGGAACAAACTTCATCTAGAGTTGGTGGGCCAATGGAGCTCTCCGCAAACATCTAAAGACTCCGATGTTCTGGAGCTGTGCGGAGTATTACGGAGGTTCTTGAAATATGATGCCCATCTTTCTTTAATCTTGATACTGCCGATGTCATTACGACAGAGCGTGGGTTTGGGATGATAACCACGTTTTAGGCTTTTCACTACTTTGTATGCTTGTTTTGTGTTGTTGTTCGCTAAACTTACATCTATACTTCTCAATTGGTCGTCATAGTATTTTCTTTTCTTAATTCTAATAATCTTATTCGGTATTCTTCTGGGATTTTCATAGTATTCTCTCTTCTTTCTGGTTTTCGTACCTACGTAATCTTTGTACGCCTGATTCTTTTTGTCTAACGCATTCTGGCACTCATCATCAAACCAATCATTTCTCTTGCGCCAGGCTTGATGTCCGATTGTCTGTTCTGCCACGGTCCTAATAGCCGCTTTTACTTCCATCCAGAGCTCGTTGCTTGTCTTTAACGACGTGTCTGATAAGATGGAAGCCAGCTGGTTATCGAGTGTCTCGGTGAAGTTTTTAGCCACAGACGCCTTTTGGAGCCTTACGATGTCAAATCTTTGTAGCGGGCTGGTCTTCACCGAATACCCCTTTGACATACGACATCGATAGTTTTGTTTGATCAAGTAATGATCAGAGTTACAATTGGCTCCTCGGTATGTACGGACTTCAAGTATGCTCGAGGCCCAACGTTGTTGGATCAGAGCATGATCGATCTGATTTTGTGTGTTGCCATGCGCTGATACCCTAGTCATTTTGTGAATGCGTCGATGTGGGAACGTATGACTAGATTTCTGCTACATGCAAAGTCAATCAGGCGCTGGCCGTTGTCATTTGTTTCATCGTGGAGGATATATCCTCCAGTCGTTCCCCGATGAGATACCTCATTGCCAACCTTAGCGTTAAAATCACCCAGAATTTTTTTTTGTGTCGTTTGTAGGCAATGAGTCGATTAGTCTTTCTAGGTGATTGTAGAACGTTTCCTTCGTTTCTTCGTCCTTTTCTTCGGTCGGGGGGTGAACATTGATCAGCCAGATTTTGAAAAATTTTGCTTTTATACGGATCGCACACAACCGTTCGTTTATTGCCTTAAAATCAATAACGTGCGATTTGAACTCCTTATCCACAATGAAGGCTACTCTCTCGTTTTCCAGTGGACTTCCTACTTTTGAATATTGTGTGCGTTCTCATGTCTTGAATATCATTACCAGTCCAGTTCGTTTCCTGGACTGCCAGTATTTTCAATTTATATTGACTGCCCTATTGTAAGAGGTCCTTAACAGCGCAAGGGTGATTGAGTGACCTGACATTCCAGGAACCAATGCCATAGTCGTTTTCCATCTGCGAGATCTTTGCCGTGAATCCAATCCATTCCGAGGTCGCTCTGCAGGTTTCGAAACATTTTAGGGTTTTCCAGGGACAAGGAGTTAGCCCGTCGTCCAACCTCCATTCCGGCGGCATGATTATTACGTTGATTCCGTTTTCAAGCGCGGAAGATTCGCCTTAACCCTCTTACGTCCCCACAAAGTAGGTGTAAGTAGAATTCATTAGCAGAGCTGTAGAAATTTCTACAGCTATTAGCATTTCTCGGCATTTGATGTGCCATTATTGGGGAATCAGTAAACCCAATGTGCGACCCCGAGAGCATTTCTTTTTGTTCTTCTTCTTAGCACTACAGCCCCTCTCGGGCCTTCGCTTCCTGTAAATAGCGCCTCCAACTGTCTCGGTTCATTCACCGCCTCCTCCAATTTCGAAATCAAAGCAGCGATGAACTGTCTTCGTCGACCGAGCCAGACCAGCGTTTCCTCGGTTTTCCCACTGGTCTCCGGCCTTCAGTTCTGCCAACGAATACCTTTTTGGGTATCCGTTATTCGTCCATACGATTGATGTGGCCAGCCCATTGCACCTTCTGCAGTCTTACAATCGTCAAAAATTTCATACAGCTCATGGTTGTATCGAATTCGCCATTGGTCCCCGTCTAGCTTCGCCCCGATTATTCGCCTCAGGATCCGTCTCTCAAAGGCATTCAGTATATTTGCGGATGCTTGGGTTAGGGTCCATGTTTCACACCTATAGCATAACACAGATCTTATCACAGATTTGTATACTTGGAGCTTTGTGTTCCTTTGTATACAGCTGGTCTTCAATATCGTCAAAACTGAATAAAATATTTTATTTGTGAGCTGTATTCTTCTGCGTATTTCGTATCTTTCATTGCACGTTTTCGTTATTTTGGCGCCTAAATACACAAATTCGCCCACATTTTCGATACTGAATTCACAAAGTGTGGTATCTTGTGTATTTGAGGTACTTTTGCTCGACTGTGGCATGAGCTTTGTTTTATTTTCATTGATCTGTAGCCCTACTTGTTTTGCTTCGCTGTCGAGTTTCAAGAAAAGTTCATGGGCAGTTGTTAGCGAGAGCATTTACTACCATTTAATTGGGGGGTTTGGGATGAGGAATCATGGAACCTGCAGGATGGAGAAACAAGGGGGTTCCCTCTTCCTTTCTCAAACGGGCTTGGGGCCGTCTACGGCGGAGTTATACATTCAGATATTATAATATCAATTTTCTCAATCCCATCTGGCATTTCCACATCCTCGATTTTTTCTGCCGTGCATAATCCACTATGTTCGAGCAATTTCGTGTTTGAAAACAATCTTCAAATTGATAAAGTTGACACTGACGTCAGTCTTTCTCAAATAGTGCAGGTGCACTAGAATGACAATATTTTTCCGACACTCACCTACGGGACATTCGTGATGGAAACGGGGCTCCGTAGGATCAAATGGATGCTGATGATTAGTTTGCAGGCGTACAAAGTCTAAATTGAAACATAATGACGAAAGCCGTAGATGAACTCCCCGTGATATTTAAAGACATTTGTGACGATGACACTTCCCTTTTCCTGCCAAATGCTAAAGTCCTGCCGGTTTTGCGTGGCATTCCGACCGACGCAATACAATTTGCCCGTACTAGTCTCTCGTTGGCGCTAATCTGACTCCACACTGTCGCATACAAACACACAACTATACTTCATGCGTACACGCAAAAACCACTGTGGGGATGCGATATTTGCTGGTTGCCGTACTCAATTTCATTATTGACAGTTTACGCAATTTTGAACAATTTACTCTTGAAGGCGTACCACACCAATCCAAAGAAATGAAAAGATAACTGTATCAGGGTGAGAGAGGTTGTCACGCGAATTGAAAAACTGAACGACATCGACAAATCAAAGCGTAAAATAATGGGGTTCTCGCTTCCACGCCGACAAATCTCTGCAAAGGTCAATGGCGGAAAATCACATTCACTGTCTATGTTTTCTGCATTTCCTGTGTAAGCACTCATTTTTGGTAATTTCAACCGCGCACAAATGATTCCTTTCCTTCAAGCAAATGGATTTCTCATTCAAATCCACATTATACAATGGCCATTAACGAGTGCTCGCAGCAAATCATTCGATTTTTATTATCACGGAGCTACACGCACAGCTTTTCGCGTTTTCAGCGGCCAAATCGCGACCAATAAAGATAAAGAGAACACTCTACTAAGTTTTTGTTTTGTCCTGAAATCAATTTACATCCCGAAATTCCCCCGGCGCGGTTCTCCACTCGTGCGCAATATATGGCGATCAAAAGCAAATTCTCCGAACCGTTTCAATGCCAGCATAACCTTTATGCCGCAACGGTAGTTTGTCCGCGTCCAAGCAGATTTTTCTCTTGCTTGTCCGTCGCCCACTGTATCGTCACGCTGCAACGGTAGATTGACGAGCCTCTAGCTCAGCCACTGTAGATTGCATTCCGCCATTAACGAGTGCTCGCAGCAAATCATTCGATTTTTATTATCACGGAGCAACACGCACAGCTTTTCGCGTTTCAGCGGCCAAATCGCGACCAATAAAGATAAAGAGAACACTCTACTAAGCTTTTTTTTGTCCCGAAATCAATTTACATCCCGAAATTCCCCCGGCGCGGTTCTCCACTCGTGCGTAATATGTGACAATCAAAAGCAAATTCTCCAAACCGTTTCAATGCCAGCATAATCTTTATGCCGCAACGGTAGTTTGTCCGCGTCCAAGCAGATTTTTCTCTTGCTTGTCCGTCGTCCACTGTATCGTCACACTGCAACGGTGGATTGACGAGCCTCTAGCTCAGCCACTGTAGATTGCATTCCGCCATTAACGAGTGCTCGCAGCAAATCATTCGATTTTTATTATCACGGAGCAACACGCACAGCTTTTCGCGTTTTCAGCGGCCGAATCGCGACCAATAAAGATAAAGAGAACACTCTACTAAGTTTTTGTTTTGTCCCGAAATCAATTTACATCCCGAAATTCCCCCGGCGCGGTTCTCCACTCGTGCGTAATATGTGGCAATCATAAGCAAATTCTCCGAACCGTTTCAATGCCAGCATAATCTTTATGCCGCAACGGTAGTTTGTCCGCGTCCAAGCAGATTGCATTCCGCAATGTAATACGTGGATGGGCTGTAATATCTCAGCGTTTCATGTCCAAAATTTTAATTGCAAATTTGAATTTTTAAATTAATAGAAGATAACAATGAAAAAAATTTAAATAATAATAAAAGATAAATATCATAAAGAATATAATTATAAAGAAAAAAATTAACTTTAATATAGAGAGGAAAAAGATAATATAAAATTTATAATGATAAATAAAAATATTTTCTAATTTATAACTATAAATTGGAATAATTAAATTTTTGAAATATGCAATTAAAATTTCGGATCAATGTTATGCCGGTTTTCGAGCAGTTTGCTTAGGCGACTGCTCGATTACTATACATCGTGGGGTCTTATAACCATCAACTGCTACGTTTTCACAGCATCTTCATTTGGGAGGTAAGGCGGTTAGGAGAAACGTTTCCACTAAACTTCTGTTAGTTTTAAATTCAATGCTTGAAATTGCGCTACATTCCTTTTGTGATAATTTAATTCACTTACATATAGAAGTGCCCCTTAAAAATTTCTTTTTACCAACGGCAGCCGACATGGGTATCAAATGAAAGTTTTTGGCGAGAATTTTCAGGATCAAGTGTAAAGAGAAGTAATTGTGTTGAGGAGAGCGGGGGAAATTAAAATATATAAAAATAGTTTATCCGTTATACCGTTATAAGTACAATGGCACCAAATACCTCTAAAACCAAATTTGGTAAAGTTTATTAGTAATCGTATGCAATAGTAATCGGGTTTCAAATAAAAAAGTTATAGCCGATAGAAAATTTTACGAACACAACAAAAACAACAATATGTGATAATTGGGTAGACCAGCATTTCTAAGGATGGCTTGTTGTATTGATATGCTATTGAGGTTGCTTAAATAATGAGGCCAATAAAACACAGACAAAATGGCGGCAAATTTAAATACACGATAACCATTTATTATTTTTTCTAAGTCAATTGACGGATTCTATAAAGTAAAGATGCTTTTTGAGGGACATTATTTGATTTACTAATTTGTTCACAAAACCCATCTGGCAGGAGCACACTTGTTAGTACGGTAGATGTTTACTTGTTAAGTAGCAAAATATATGAAGCACTAATTCAATTAGAGCATCCTTCTAACCCAAACTTCCTTTTATATTTGCTATGAAGTAATTATTCCCGGTATAATCTTTCATATGTATTCAGGAATGAGCATGGGCGGCGCTCCCGCAGGGCCAGCTGGTACTGGTAAAACAGAAACAACAAAAGATATGGGAAGAGCCTTAGGTAAGCTGGTGGTCGTTTTCAATTGCTCTGACCAAATGGACTTCCGTGGGCTTGGTCGCATTTACAAAGGCCTCGCTCAATCAGGATCATGGGGATGCTTCGATGAATTTAATCGAATTGAATTACCTGTACTTTCAGTGGCTGCACAACAAATTTAGTAAGACAATTTATTCTACAAATACTTTGGTAGTAAACCTAAATAATTTTTTTTTTAGTATTGTCCTCACAGCTCGAAAAGAGAAGAAACCACATTTCATTTTCAGTGATGGCGATGTAGTGTCTTTGAATCCTGAGTTTGGTCTTTTTATCACAATGAATCCAGGATATGCTGGACGACAGGAACTACCGGAAAATCTCAAGATTATGTTTCGCTCTGTTGCTATGATGGTTCCCGATAGACAAATTATTATTCGAGTAAAACTAGCCAGTTGTGGATTCAAACAGAATGTTGTCTTGTCTAGGAAATTCTACACTCTATACAAACTCTGCGAAGAACAATTGTCGAAACAAGTTCACTACGATTTCGGATTAAGGAATATCCTTTCTGTACTTCGTACCTTGGGTGCTCAGAAACGCGCCAATCCGACTGATACAGAAGAAACGATTGTCATGCGAGTGTTGAGAGACATGAATGTTTCGAAGCTGATTGATGAGGATGAGCCGTTATTCTTGTCACTGATTGAGGACATGTTCCCAGGAATCAAGTTGACTCATGCAACATACAAACAACTTCAGATGGCCATTCAGAATACCGTTGAAGAATTTAAATACGTCAATAATCCAGAATGGAATCTGAAAGTAGTACAATTGTATGAAACTTCGTTAGTAAGACATGGACTCATGACTATGGGCCCAACAGGATCTGGAAAGACTAGTTGTATTCATACATTGCTCAAAAGTTTTACTGAGATGGGTTTACCACACCGAGAGATGAGAATGAACCCTAAGGTGAGTTGAGCACTTTTCTGGATGTTGATTAGTAACTTTCCTATTTTCAAATTCAAACGATTTGATTAATTGTTGTTGTCAATTTTTAAAACAAAACTGTTGTATGCTAACAATTAAAGGCTATCACTGCACCACAAATGTTTGGTCGCTTAGATGTTGCCACTAATGATTGGACTGATGGTATATTTTCTACACTTTGGCGAAGATCCTTGAAAATTAAAAAGAACGAGTTTTGCTGGATTGTTCTTGATGGACCTGTGGACGCTGTATGGATTGAGAATTTAAATTCTGTTTTGGATGACAATAAGACATTGACTCTGGCTAATGGTGATCGTATTAAGATGGCAGATAATTCAAAGTTGGTGTTTGAGCCGGACAATGTTGATAATGCCTCTCCTGCAACGGTTAGCCGAGTTGGTATGGTGTTTATGAGCTCATCTGTTTTGGGTTGGAGCATATTGCTTGAAGGTAAAAGTTGGTTTCTAATATCTTTTGATTGAAAGTATAGTAGTTTAATTTCAGCCTGGTTGAGGCAGCGGCCAAATGATGGTGCCTTCTTCCGAGGCTTTTTTGGTAAACTGTATGGTGATGCATATGAATTCTTACGAACCAAGTTGATAGCAAAGATGAGAATACTGGAAGCGCTTTACATGAGACAATGTCTTTCAATATTGGATGGATTACTGCCAGCAGGAGGTAAGTTTTGTTTGGTTTTATGTTTCTTCACTTAATTTTTTGGAAAGATACGCTATAATGCTGAATATTTTAACCTTCTATTTGCCCTGGAAAAAGTCTATCCTCGCGTGTAGAAGCCTCCAGATACATACATATGAAACTTGTATAAATTTTAAATAAAATTATGGATAACTATGTGTTTGAAATGAAACATATTCAGTTGAATATTAAATTTATTTGGTGATTAATCGGTCAGTCAAGCATTTGATGCAAATGTTTCGAATGTGTTTAGCTTTGCAAACGCCTTTTGTGCAGAAACAACAGGTAGTTTCATATACATGGTTTTTTTTCCTCAAAACAAATGTGGTATCGTGATCTTCCTTTTGATTGTAGCGGAACAATTTTCAATCTCCTGCTAGAACTGCTTCAGATGATACTGTTGGTAACATTGGTGAACTCTCACGAGAGACCGAAGGCATAGGTGCGCATTCACGTGCCATATTTTCGCGTGAGATGGCTGAAAGTAACGTTGCTGCTGAAGCAGATCGAGGCACACTACTTCTCATTGACATGTAAGGCTTTGCCAAAACCCCAAATTCACTTTAAAAAAATTGACGAGAATTGTTTTTATGCGTGGCCTGCCATTCTGAATTTATTCATTTCAAAATGATCAGAGCGTTCAAAGCAGAAATGTCGATCATATTCCATTGGCCACGTGTTTTATTCTCTTTTACAGCTGTAACAGGAGAACATTTTGTCAATTGTATCCACACTACCTGAATGGATAAACATTGATTGAGTCAAGTAAACTTTTTTAGGAAAATATTTTCACAAACCTTTCGTTCGATTGTAGTAGCATATGATTTCTGGCAATCTCTTTGGACCACCTACAATATCCTTCGAATGATGCAGTGTGCTTTGTAAAACGGTACATTTGTTTTTCCTTCCAACGTAAGAAACGACTATAGTGTTTTCAGTGAATGCAATTGTAGGTTCGAATAGTGGTACTTTTTTTTGCATTCAAGAAGTTTCGGTGGTATACTTCTTTTATTTTTCCGCATCGTTCCAACTATCGTGATGTTTTTGGATAGCAAGTTTTTACCGAGCTCCTACGATGAGAAGAAATTGTTCATCGTAACTTGTTGGCCTCGCAATCCATCGATCAGATCCAAGACGCGTTTGCCTTGATTCTTTTCAGCCATGGCGCTAAATGCTTTGCCCAGATAGGGCTGAATTTTCCACACGTAGCATGTTCAGCATATACCAACAACCAGAACTTCAGGCCATATTTTCCGGGTTTTTTTTCAGCAAATATAGACGAAATATGCATCGACCACAAAAGCCAAGCAGTTTTTCATCCACAGTTATACATTCGCATGGGTTGAAATAATCTGGCAAAAGATTATACCACAAATCGAATATTTCCCGAATTGGAGCAAATCTTTCAGTTGTCTCGATCTTTGCTGTCTTCTTAAACGTTTTTTTTTGTTGACATAATTGCCCGAAATATTGGCCGACCATAATCACCCCAAACAAATCAGTGATTGTTCCAATTTTTGACCTGAACACCGACGCGAATCCATAGCGTGTGCGCGCCCTAATCCGTGAAGATCGGCGTTTAACAGTTCGAATGTTGGCCTCGGAACTGGGTATGAACCGTGAAACAGTCAGACAAATTTTAACCGACGATTTTGGGATGAAAGAGTTGTGCGCGAAGATGGTTCCAAAGAACCTTTCTGAGGCGCCCTCAGCGTGTCCCAGTATTTGCTCTCTAAAGGGATCGCCGTGTTGCAACAGCCGCCTTATTCGCCCGATATGTCACCCTGTGACTTTTTTGTTCCCTAGAACAAAATGGGTGGTCAAAGGAAGCCATTTTGAGTCGATTACGGACATCCAGGCGGCCGTGACGATGGTATTCACGGACATACCAATCGAAGCGTTCCAGAAATGCTACGAAGCATGGAAAATGCGCTGAAATCGTTGTATAGCTGTCTAAGAGGATGGCAGAGTTGTAGAATAATTTTTAAATATACGGTTTTCATGGAATCATTACTTAATTGGCACACCTCGTAAGTATCGTTTTGTTGGTAATTGTTATATCTCATGAAATTGTTTCGTGCTATTTTGAATGACAGCTAATTTTGAATGACAGCTAATATGTTAATATCTTCTATTTATGTTTTCGAATTGACAATACATTTATCAAGTTGATTTTCATAAAATCAAAGCTTTTATTGACTTCTCCCTTAAAATATAATAATTGAGACACAAAAAATTGATGACGAGGGGGAGAAAATTCTACCATCCACACGTCTGAATGCGCGTAAGGAACAGGGTAGCCGGAATTCTCCAAAAAATTAACCCGAAGCGGCGACGACAAACCCCGAACACAACCGCGACATCTACCTCAATAACCTTTGAAGTGGACTCCGGTTTAGGCTATACACTTCTACCTCAAAATCAATTCGAAGATTTCGACCTCAAGGTTCCTCTGTTACCAGCATCAATGAAATTTCGTTCCTACACCCGAGATTGGTTTGTGCCTAATAGTAAAATTAGGGTCAACGTGGAGTTCAACGGCACAACAACCGAAGAAGAAATTTTCATTTTTCCGGATGAATTCTCCACATTCCTGGGGCGAATTTGGATTCGACGCATCAGCATCGACTTGAATTCCATTGACAAGACTTCCACGAAATACCAATGATGTTCAATTCAGTGCATTGAGGACAGCGAAATTCTTTCCAAATTCGCAGACAATTTCGAACAGGAGGTTGGTTGCATTTCGAATTTCAAGGTCCCACTAAAACTACTCGTATGTGAAGGAGCCAAAACTGTGATTTTCCGGGAAAAAGAAGTTCCTTACGCATTGGTGGACCGGGTTGATCAAGAACTGCAGACCCTTGAGAAAAATGAAATCATCACCAAAGTGGAAACCAGCGACTGGGGGTCACCTCTCGTGGTAATTCCCAAAGCCAACAACCAAGCACGACTATACGTCGACTACAAAACCGGCGTGAACTAGAGGCTCATTGGGGCGCATTACCCAATTCTAAAAATCAACGACATTCTCAACAGTCTCAGGGACTCGGAAGTACTTCTACAAGTTGGATCTCTACAAGGCCTAGCTGCATATCCCTGTAGACGGAGCATCGAGCCAAATTCAGACAATATCGACTCACCGCGGCACGTACAAGGTCAAACAACTTTCCTTCGGCATAAAAACAGCGCTATCTGTATTCAACCGAATTATGGACTAAATTCTGCGAGAAATTCCGGCGACCGAGGTGTATTTCGACGACATTTGCGTTCGACGGAGGACCAAGAGTGAATCTGGCGACAATCTTATCAAATGCCTTAATCAACTGTGCAAATATGACCTTCTTATCAATAAAAATAAATGAGCATTTTTTACAGCACACGAAGTTTTTGGGGCATGGTGTAGAAAACAGCAAGATCTCCAAGGCACCATCAAATGTCGAAGCAATTTTGAAAATGCTAAGACCGAAATCGGCAACAGAAGTCAAAAGTTTTTTGGGACTCACGACTAACTACGCAAATTTCATCCCAAAGCATCAACCATTACAGCACCTATTCGAGAAATTTTAAAAAAGGATGCAAAGTTCAAGTGGTTAGCCCGATGCGACGCCGCCTTCATCAAGCTCAAAAAAGAAATTGCCAGCGAGCATTTACAGTTCAACTTGCGTGCGACGCAAGCTTCGGGGATATTGGCGGGGTTCTTTCACACATAATCAATGGCCAAGAGAGACCGATTTGTTTTGGATCTAGATCTCTGATACCGGCAAAAAAAACTACTCGCAATTCAATTGTGAGGCCCTAGCTATAGTTTTCTCTGTCGAGCATTTTTTTCAATACTTATTTTGCCAAAAATTCAAATTGGTGACAGATAATCAACCGTTAGCCCGGATTTTCCATCAACATGACGCAGTCGAGGAAAAATACCTCAAATACACGAAATATCATATTTGGCAAGTATAGTACGAAAATATGGGGGAATTTGTGCGCTTAGCTGCCAAAATAATGAGAACTGGTAATGAGAGAGACGAAATACACCGAAGAATATATCTCGGAATTAAAATATTTTATTCAGTTTTGACGATCTTGAAGACCAGCTGCATACACAAGAAAATAAAGCTCCAAGTATACGATTCTGTGATAAGACATGCGCTATACTATGGGTGTAAGATATGAACTGCAAAAATATTGAAGGCCTTCGAAAGACGGGTCCTGAGGCGAATAATTGGAGCGAAGCTAGACGGGGACCAATGGCGAATTCGAATCAACCATGAGCTGTATACAATTTTTGATACGCCGGAGGCCTCAGCGATTGTAAGACCGTGGAAGCTTTTATGGGCTGGCCACGTAAATCGTATGGGCGTACAACGGATACCCAAAAGTATTCGTTGGAAGAACTGAAGGGCGGAGACCAGTGAAGAAACCGAGGAAACGCTGGTCTGACTCGGTCGACGACGATTTCGAAATTGGACGACGCGGTCAATGGACCGAGACAAATGTTCTTCTTCTTCTTAGCACTACAGTCCTTTTCGGCCCTTCGCTTCCTGCAAGTAGCGCCTCCAACGGTCTCGGACCATTGACCGCGTTGTATCGAATTCGCCATTGGTCCCCGTCAAGCTTCGCTCCAATTATTCGCCTCAGGACCCGTCGCTCGAAGGCGTTCAATATATTTGCGGATGCTTGGGTTAGAGTCCATGTTTCACACCTATAGCATAACACAGGTCTTATCACAGATTTGTATACTTGGAGCTTTGTTTTCCTGTGTATGCAGCTGGTCTTCAAGATCGTCAGTACTGAATAAAATATTTTATTTGCGAGCTGTATTCTTTGGCGTACTTCGTCTCTTTCATTGCCCGTTTTCGTTATTTTGGCGCCTAGATACACAAATTCGTTAGCATTTTCGATACTGTATTCGTCAAGTGCGATATGTTGTGTATTTGAGGTATTTTTCCTCGACTGCATCATGAGCTTTGTTTTATTTTCATCGATTTGTCCCCTAATAGTTTTGCTTTGCTGTCGAGTTTCAGGAAAAGTTCTTTGGCAGTTGTTAATGACCGTGACAAAATGTTGATGTCCTCCGCATAGGCTAATACTTGGCTCGATTTGAATAGTAATGTACCTCGCGTATCGACAGGTAGCTTCCGTATGACGTACTCCAGAGCCAAATTGAATAACAATGGGGCCAGCCCATCTCCCTACTTTAGTCCGATATTTGTGTCAAAGGCATCGGTGAGTTGGTTATTGATGCGGACTTGGGAGGTTGTCGACGTCATTGTCATTTTGGTAAGACGGACTAATTTGGCTGGGATGCCAAAACCAAGCATTATTTGGTACAGTACGTTACGATCAATACTGTCGTATGCTTGCTTGAAGTCAACGAAAATTTGGTGTACGTCTATGTTGAACTCCCAGCATTTTTCAAGTATTTGCTTGACTGTGATCAATTGGTCTATTGTTGATCTACCTGCTCTAAAACCACCTTGATACTCCCCAATAATACTGTTGGCGTATGATTCGATTTTATTTTCTCCGATTTTTGGAAATATTTTGTACGCCGTACAAAGTAGTGATATGCCTCTATAATTTTCGCACTGTAGCTTGTCACCTTTTATGTGGATAGGGAATATAATTGATTGGCTCCACTCTTTCGGCATATGTTCTTGTTGCTAAATGTACTGCATGACTTTGTGAATAGCTTGATGAACACTATTGCCACCATTTTTGATGAGCTCTACTGGAATCTCATCGATGCCCGGTACTTTATTATTCTTTTGGGCTTTGATGATGGAACAAACTTCATCCAGAGCTGGTGGGGCCAATGGGAGCTCTCCGCAGACATCTATAGGCTCCAATGTTCTGGAGGTGTGCGGAGGATTGAGGAGGTCCTTGAAATATGATTCCCATCTTTCCATAATCCTGGTTTCATCAGCGATGATATTGCCGCTGTCATCACGACAGAGCGTGATTTTGGGCTGATAACCACGTTTCGGGCTTTTCACTACTTTGTATGCTTGCCTTGTGTTGTTGCTCGCTAAACTTACATCTATACTTCTCAATTGGTCGTCAAAGTATTTCGTTTTTTTAATCCTAATTATCTTATTCGCTACTCTTCTGAGATTTTCATAGTGTTCTACCTACGTAATCTTTGTACGCTTGTTTCTTTTTAATCTAATGCATTCTGGCACTCATCATTGAACCAATCATTCCTCTTGCACCGGACTTGATGTCCGATCGTCTGTTGTGCCACGGTCCTGATAGCCGCTTTCACTTCCATCTAGAGCTCGTTGCTCGTCTTTAACGATGCGTCTGATAAGATGGGAGCCAGGTAGCTGTCGAGCGTCTCCGTGAAATTTTTGGCAAGAGACGCCGTTTGGAGCCTTTCGATGTAAAATTTTTGTAGCGGGCTGGTCTTCGCAACATCGATAGGTTAATTTGATCAAGTAATTATCTGAGTTACAATTGGCTCCTCGGTATGTACGGACATCAAATATGCTCGAGGGCCAACGTTTTTGGATCAGAACGTGATTGATCTGGTTCTGTGTGTTGCCATCCGGTGATACCCCGGTCATTTTATGAATGCGTCGATGTGGGAAGCAAGTCGAACGTATGACTAGATTCCTGCTACATGCAAAGTCAATCAGGCGCTGACCGTTGTCAATTGTTTCATTGGGGAGGCTATATCCTCCATTCGTTCCCCGATGAGATAGCTCATTGCCAAGCTTAGCGTTGAAATTACCCAGAATTTTCTTTGTGTCGTTTGTGGGCAATGAGTCGACCAGTCTTTTCAGGTGATTGTAGTACGTTTCCTTCGTTTCTTCATCCTTTTCTTCGGTCGGGGCGTAGACATTAATCAGCCAGCTTTTGAAGAATTTCGCTTTTATACGGATCGCGCACAACCGTTCATTGACTGCCTTAAAATCAATAACGTGCGATTTGAATTCCCTATCCACAATGAAGGCCACTCCGGATTCTCATTTTCCAGTAGGCTTCCCACTTTTGAATATTTTGCGCAACCTCATGTCTTGAATGTAATTTCCAGTCCAATTCATTTCCTGGATTGCCAGTATTTTTAATTGATATTGACTGGCCTGTTGTAAAAGGTTCTTAACAGCGCCAGGGTTATTGAGTGATCTGACATTCCAGGATCCAATGCCATAGTCCTTATTTCGTTCGCGAGACAAATGTAGGCGCGAAGAAAAAGAAGATGTATAATACCCTCCTGGGCAATTGACAGTTGTGGGGAAATTTCGACATCAGGTGCGCCACCGAGCTAGCTACCCATATTTGTTGGAAAGGGTATCCGGTCACCTACCATTTAGGAGGCATGCACAAGGCATGCGACTTTTACCATATCAGCCCTTCGCTTCTTATGTGAAAGCAAGGAAGCAAGTGCCGTTTCTCAGTTGCTACTTCTTTGCCAGCTAAATTGAAGTATCTTCGACAGATTTGAGAGGTATCGCTAAACTCTGGGTGGTTCTCCTCATAAGAAAGGTCATGTCTTTATATCCTTTATCGTATTGGCTTCATGCCTGTCTAAGTCCGCGGCCACAGAAGCGTTTTCTGTGGAGAGTGCCGCTAAATTTACCTATCCTGCCTACCTACCAACATTTCCTATAGCCTTACTAGCTGCCGATACTTTGATTGGGATGAAATCGTTGTATACAAATATACTACAAATATGAGTACCTAGTCCCTTTCTGTCCGTTGCACGCCTTCAATATTACTTGAATGCGCTGAAATATACCTTTTCGTAAGTACATAAAGGGATAAGAATGCAAGAGACCATCAGCGAAAGTAAAGAAAATAACTGTAACGTTATTTGGTATGCACTAACAAAATCTTCTGTACTATTCCTGAATATGTTAAAGATAAAACATTACTTAAAGAAGCTGCTTGAAGTTAGTATATATTGCTTGAAAATGATTGAGCATTATTATAATAAATTGTATAATTAAATAATTTTTTGCAATTTTAGTGACCTATTCGGAACGACACTGTGAACGTTTATTCCTTTTTACTCTGATGTGGGCCCTTGGTGCAGTACTTGAGTTGGATCAGAGACAATTATTAGAAGATTTTCTACTAAAACACCCTTCAAAAATGAGTAATGACCTGTGCTGTCTACTTTCATGGTTTTCACGATGTTTTTAAAATTTCAGACTGGCCTAAGAAACAGAAAACAGAATCAATTTATGAATACTTGGTTAGCGAAAAAGGCACTTGGATTCATTGGGATACTCAAGTCGAAGAGTATATTTATCCTCCCGACTCTATTCCAGAATATGCTTCGATTTTAGTTCCCAATGTTGATAACGTTCGGACTGCTTTCTTAATGCACAATATTGCAAAGCAAGGTAAAGCAGTGCTACTAATTGGTGAGCAAGGTACTGCCAAAACAGTGATGATTAAAGGCTACATGCTGCAATATAACCCTGAGGAACATTTGTCGAAAAGCTTCAACTTTTCCTCAGCAACAACACCAAATATGTATCAGGTAACCAATGCCTCCAGTTCCATGTCGAAAGATTTTAGATAAATATTTAATTCCAGAGGATCATTGAATCTTATGTAGAAAAACGTGTTGGTACAACCTATGGACCACCTGGTCAAAGAAAAATGACAATATTTGTTGATGATATAAACATGCCTGTAATTAACGAATGGGGAGATCAAATTACTAATGAAATTGTTAGGCAGATGATTGAGCAAGGTGGATTTTATTCATTGGACAAACCAGGTAAGCAAAAGATTTGGATTATACCTTAAATTCAACATTACTTTTATTAAAATTTCAGGTGATTTCTTATACATAAATGATATTCAACTGCTGGCAGCTATGATCCACCCCGGTGGTGGTAGGAATGACATTCCTAACAGATTGAAACGACAATTTTGTGTATTCAACTGTACCTTACCAAGTAACAACTCGATGGACCAAATTTTCCGTAAAATCGGTGAAGGCTATTTCTGCCCAGAACGCTTCCCGCAAGAAATCGTCGAATTTGTGCCATTACTTATTCCGCTTACTCGCATATTTTGGCAAAATGTTAAGGTATTATATTTATTTCCACCTTGACAATATATTAGTTTATTTGGGCCATTTGTTTAGACAAAAATGTTGCCCACGCCGGCGAAATTCCATTATGTGTTTAATTTGAGAGATTTGTCAAGGATTTGGCAAGGAATCATTTACATTCAGCGAGAAGAGTGCACCTCTATTAAAACACTGATTAAGGTAATATGTAGTTAAAATACAATGCCTTCTCTGTCGCCTAAAAGTTATAAGTTATAGCTATGGCGCCATGAATGCACAAGAGCAATAGCCGATCGTTTTACGACGTATGAAGATAAAAATTGGTTCTTTGAAAAAATGAGGAAAGATTGCAAAGAACTTTTGGGAGAATATTTCTCTGAGTACGATGAATCAGAAACATACTTTGTCGACTTTTTGCGTGATCCTCCCGAAGCTACAGAAAACGACGAAGAAGAGATATCATTGGAACCACCGAAGATCTATGAAGAAATTCCAAGGTACTTCCAATTGGCACATCGAATTTACCTAATTTTTTACTAACCCTCCGATAGCTTCGAGTTTACCTTGAAGAAAGTTCATTTCTATATGGCACAATTTAATGAATATGTTCGCGGCTACCGCTTGGACTTGGTATTTTTCCATGATGCGTTGATGCATCTGATGATCATATCAAGGATCGTACGGACACCAAGGTATTGTAGCTGGTATATCCTGGTATACATGTTCAAAAGTCATAAATTTTCTCCTCAGAGGAAACGCTCTTCTTGTTGGTGTGGGTGGCTCAGGAAAACAAAGTTTAACTAGATTGTCCTCCTTTATTGCTGGCTATAAGTTCTTCCAGATAACATTGACGCGAGCTTATAATCAGCAGAATTTGGTGGATGATTTCAAATATTTATACAGGACAGCTGGGTTTGAGAATCAAGGGATCACGTTTATTTTCACGGATAATGAAATTAAGGAAGAGTCATTCTTGGAATATCTAAACAATGTGCTGAGCTCTGGTGAAATCGCAAATTTATTCGCAAAAGACGAAATGGGTAATAAATTTATAAAATTTGATTAGATATCACATGAAATGACTTTTCACCATCATTGATTTTAGATGAGATATTGAGCGAAATTGTACCGCAAATGAAGAAAGCACAACCAAAACGCCCTCCGACATTAGACAATTTATATGATTTCTTTATTTCACGGGCTCGGAATAATTTGCACATCGCTTTATGCTTCTCGCCGGTAAGTTTCATGCAAATTAGTGAATAATAGCTATACTTTAAAGCACTTAATGAATAAAAAGATTAAAGATAGTGTACCTTTGAAAATTATAGTGTCAAAAAATTCAAAGGCGTTTAAGAATAGTCATTCAATACACTATTATTTATGTATCCACTAAATGCTGCTGTAAAGATATATTCTCTGTGTAAAATTTTAGAGCTGGAATCTCAATAGGGAGGACTGCTTAGATCTACATAGGTGTTAGATTAAGGAGAGGCTATTCCCGTATAATCACCAGTACGTGCGCGTCCAAAGAAGTGGTGTTTTTCTTATTTCTTCCATAGACTTTAGGCCGTTTGCGTGACAGGCATAACTTGAGTAGAGAAGACTTTGAGAGTTGAACGCTGATATATTCTTGAATTGCCACAAATTCATAGAAGATTGCTTGTACATTAATAACAGGTAAACGACCCTGCCTGAATCTGGACTACGATTTGGAGAACGAACAGGAATTGATGCTTTAGGCTGGCGGACATGAATTGCACGAAGGGAAGGTGGACTGCGCGCCTCATCCCGGATGTGAGACCATGGCTAAATCGAAGGCATGGTGAGACTGACTTCTATCTGACCCAGCTTTTGAGCGGGCAAGGGTGTTTTCAGTCTGACCTGCGCAAGATTGGTAAGTCAAGGTCCCCTAATTGTCGGTTTTAGCCTGCAGAGGAAGACAATGCCTACCACATATTTTTGCCTGTACAAAATAGAGCAGGCTGCGAAAGGACCTCTACAGGGAGACGGGAGAGCTCACCCCGGATAATATAGTCGCGGTGATGCTCGAATCGGTTGACAAATGGAACCAGGTGGCACATTATGCTCGAGCAGCCCTAAAAGATAAAAGGGACTAACAGCAGCCGGGGGCGTTGGGGCTGGGGGATCGCTTGTCTGGCAATTCCTCTTCCCCGCTCCTCTACCGCTAGAAGAGGGATCCCCAGATTGGAGACGACCCGAAGTAATGTGTCAAACGGTTCCAGGCTGGGTTCTCGGGTTGACAGGGGAGGTGTTTAGTGGGTAGTCCAGTCACCTTCTTATGAGCATGGGAGTCTCACCCTCTGTGCATAAATGACATTCACCTCCCAACCACAAAAAACCTTGAACAAACTCCTCCTTAACAAACTTGCTTATTTTTACACTGCTGGTTATGTTGACCTTTTTTAACTGTCTTGCAATAGGACTCAAAAGCTCAAGTGCTCATCAAAAGTCGAGCTCGTTGTTGATCAAGCTAAACAAATGTCATGCCGTGGAAATCAAGGGGTATGACCTCTTGTATCAACCGGCGCATTGTTTGGAAAGCATAACATAATCCGCATGATATGACCATGAAATTATATAAGACCCTACAAGGAACGGAAAGTTATTTTTCTTTATATACAGTTCTAGTGGAGATTTGCGTCCTTTAGGCAAACAAGCTACGTATCTTTAAGTAAGACGCAACGAAAATATAAGCGGAATTTGACGCTAGGTGTCCCTACTAACAAATATATATATATATATATATATATGTCATTTTGAAGGTACATTTGACAGCTATCAAAATCAGTCAACAAAACAATTTTATCTTGTGTGCATCATTATTTTTCACGATGAATAACTTCGAAAATTGGAGAAAAAGACAGCATTTGCGGGAGTTTCTGTTGGGTCATTTTTTTTGCAAAGAAAACTGCTGCGGAAAGTCATCGTTTGCTTGTAGAAGTTTATGGCGATGATGCTTTAGCGAAAACACAGTGTTTTTAATGGTTTCAACGCTTCAAAAGTGCCGATTTTGATATCAAAGACAAAGAACGCCCAGGACAGCCAAAAAAGTTTGAAGACGAAGAATTGGAGACGCTACTCAATAAGCATTCGTGTCAAACGCAAGACCAACTTGCCAAATCGTTGGGAGTGACTCAGCAAGTCATTTCGAAACGTTTGAAAGCCGTCGGATACATTCAGAAGCAAGGTAATTGGGTCTCCTATGAGTTGAAGCCGAGAGACGTTGAACGGCGCTTCTGTATGTCTGAAATGCTGCTTGAGCGCCATAAAAAGAAATGATTTTTGCATCGGATCGTGACTGGGGATGAAAAATGAATCCATTATGACAATCCCAAGCGCAAAAAGTCACACGTGAAGCCCGACCAACCAGCCAAATCAACGGCGAAGCCAAATATCCATGGCGCCAAGGTTATGCTGTCTATTTGGTGGGATCAGAAGGGGCCGTTATATTATGAGTTGTTGAAATTGGGCCAGAGAATCACAGGTGACCTGTACCAAACACAATACGTTTGAAGCGTGCCATCATCGAAAAACGCCCGGAATATGCGACCAGATACGAGGCTATAATTTTTCATCATGACAACGCTCGGCCGCATGTTGCAAGACCCGTGAAAAACTATTTGGAAAATAGTGGATGGGAAGTTTTGGCCCACCCGCTGACTTTCATTTATTTCGCTCGATGCAAAATACCCTCACTGGAATACCCTTCACTTCAGAGCAAGGCATCCGAAATTGAATAGATTCGTTTTTGCCCGCCAACCCGGCGCAATTTTTTTTGCGATGGAATTCATAAATTGCCTGAAAGATGGGGAAATGTTGTAGCTTCCGATGGGCAATACTTTGAATAAAATATATTGTAAGATTTTTCCACAATAAAGCATCAAATTTCGCTAAAAAATTTCGGTTATTAAGTTGTACACCCAATACTATACTGGCAGATTCCTTTATAAAATGATGCTGCTCCAGATTTTATAAATCTGACCTCTGATTTGTACTTTATACCTACGAGGTATTAATCAGACCTGCGTTGTGGTATGGATGTGCAAAATGGACTATCCTTCAAATATCCGCAAAGATATCGAGTTGTAAGAAATAGCATAGAAATAGCAGGGTCCGAGGCCCGTGGGGATACTTCTAGGAACTCTACCAGCGAATACAGTTCAGTCTTGCTCGAATTTTGAAAATTTGTATCGCGATCAACAGATCGAAACAAACAGAGACACAGTATGCAAGAAGCCAACATTCCCACAGGGCTGTAATACTTGAATGGCTACAATTTGTACTCAAGGACCGCCATTGATTAAATTGTCAAGTTTCAACTCTCAATTTTTCACTATATTTTACGTTTTATCGAAACAATAGGGACATACTCGTATGTTGGTGGCATTCACTTGATCATAATTAAGTGACATTTTTAAATTGAAGTGGTGTTGCTAGCTCAGCCGGTATTCGTGCATTGATTGCTCTCCTCTTTGCGGCTTCTCTTTTATAATACTTTCAGATTATCTAACTTGTTCGCTTCTTCTGGTACTGTGATTAATATAAAATTTATTAAAGTGACTTAACAAATATCAGTTTACTTACTTAACCAAGCGGCTAGGCCGCAGAGAATTCTGGCGAAGAGTCTTAAGATCCACAAACGCCATGGTTACTAAGAGTTGAATTTACGGTCGCTACAATTAGCAGCGAGTCCTAGCAAAATTCAAAAGTCGCAGCGGTTCCGCAGTCAAACAGCGTTTAGTTAAAAACTGGATATATTTTCCTATCTTTCCTTGGTATTTATACATTTTAATTCTTACAACCTAATCATAAAATACAATAATTAAAATGACCCAATTCTTAATTTACTATACTGCAAGCAAAACACGACCATACAAAAATGCCACACGTGAACCCACATGAATCATCCCTGCATATCGTCATACACCTGGTTCTTTGACATGCGGTCAATATTGACTCATGTATTAAGTCGCGTGCTATTCATAATGAAAAGGGAACATGAGATTTCAGTTCACACGTTAAGTGTGAATGAATTTCCATACTGAGTCTTCGTATGGGATTCATATTACACTTTAATGTGTGAATGAAATGAGTTTCAAGTTTAAAAATATTTATGGTCATTGGATACTAGAACTGTACATTATTCTTTGAACTCATGATAAATTTATTTTCTAATGTTTTTATTGCTTTTGCAGTAAAAATAGTTCCGGGTGATAATCATTAGATTGATTAAGCATTAAAGCAATGATTATCACTAGATTTGCTATGACAATGGATATCATTACACTTTTCACATTCTCTCTTCAGAGATTTGATTACAACACTCATCACTAACATCCGCGGTCGCCAGATGAAAGGATCACCGCCAAATGCACAACTATGCTTGACGATGGTATCATGGCTTATTAAGAGACATCTATTTAACACTCTTTGAGAGGACATCATTTGTTACAGGCATCACTTCACCATTGTAATCCTTTTACTCTTCTTGTCCCGGAATATCCAGTTAAATATAGTAGAGGATGGATTATCTGTCACAATAGTATGCCTAACGCCTCTGTCAACCTCCTTAACAAATTGAGAGCCCAGAATCTGATCCTTCACCTGATTCGAAAGTGATGGATTTTTAAAATCCGGCCTTTTCGCATAAAGCTATGCATTTTTTTATCAATGAATTTCCTCTGATAAACAGCTAAAACTATGGGTAATGTGGTGATTTTTTTAGTCAATTTTATTACTTGATAACATAAATCTGGTCCGCGTGGCTTAGTGGTTAGAGCACTAAGCCCGTAAGTCGAAGGTCTCTGGTTCAAGTTTCGTTGGCGTCAACGAGATTTAGTTCGAGTGGTTCTTCGGACGGACTATATGCCTGTTCAGTTATGATACGTGCAAGTTTAAAATCAGAACGCATCGTAGCTGGATGAACGGACACACGGTTAAAGCGTGATAATGATCATATCACCTTGTGGAGGGCCAATACGTTAGATTTTGACAATGAGATATTCTAACTATGTCTAAGCGAAGGCCCGAAAGGGGCTGTAGTGTTACGGAAAAAAAACAACATAAATCTAGGAACGCTTGGAGAACTTTTTACCTTTTATAAATTGGCCATATATGAGTAGACCTTCAAAGAAGTGTTTCCCTTGTTCCCTCGGTCGTTTTTTTGTAACAACCAGAAGTTTTTGAATTTTGTTTGAAAATAAAATATTTCATGAATTCTTTTTATATTTAGTAGTATATATATATATATATATATATATATATATATATATATATATATATATATATATATATATATATATATGTATATGTATATATATATATATATATATATATATATATATATATATATATATATATGTATATATATATATATATATATATATATATATATATATATTAGTAGTGAATTCTTTACCCATTAAAGTATTAAATTTGGTATTACTTCACATAAATAGACATCTTCCAAAATTTCATATTTTATACTTATAGATTGGAGAAAAATTCCGTTTACGAGCCTTAAAGTTCCCTGGGCTAATTTCTGGTTGTACCATAGATTGGTTCCAGAAATGGCCAGAGGATGCACGTGTTGCTGTATCACAATTCTACTTGGAACCTTTCCCAATTGTTTGCAGTCCTGAGGTGAAATCGGAAGTAATCACTATTATGAGTTTCATTCATGCCTACGTAGAGCAAACATGTGCGGAATATTATGATCGGTTCCGACGACAAACATACGTTACACCCAAGTCATTGATTTCATTCTTGGAGTCCTACAAACGAGTGTATCAAGATAAACGTGAAAACATCCTTCAGATGGCCGAACGTATGACAAATGGTTTGAAAAAGTTGGAAGAAGCAGCCGAATCTGTGAAAATACTCGAAGTGGATTTGATCGCGAAGGTATTACTATCCATATTAAAGTAGAGTTTACTTATTCTTTTGAGCATATTTGTTTTACAGAACAAAGACATCATAATAGCCACAGAAGCTGCAGAAGAAGTATTAAAAGAAGTGTCAAAATCTACAGAAGCCGCGGAGAAAGTTAAGGAACAAGTGTTAGTGATTAAAGCACGCGCCGAAGAACTTGTAGAACAGATTTCTGCAGATAAGGTAGTTGCTGAGGCTAAATTAGAGAAAGCAAAACCAGCATTGGAAGAAGCTGAAGAGGCTTTAAGGGTAAGTTTAACGTTTACTTGAGAAAACAAACATGATTTTTATACTATATAATTTAAACAGACCGTTAAAGCATCTGATATTGCAACCGTAAGAAAATTAGGCAAGCCGCCTTACCTGATTACCCTTATAATGGACGCAGTGTTAATCTTATTTGGCAAGCGTTTAGAATCTGTCAAACCTGATCCTGAAAAGGTATTCCTTTTTCCGTCTTGGAATGAATCACTGAAAGTCATGTCAGATACCAGATTCTTAGCCAAGATTGTTGACTATCCAAAAGACACAATTAATGCAGAAATGATTGATTTGCTTGTACCATATTTTGGCTATAGGTATGGTAAACAATACTTCAACAGTTAAGTCTATTTTTAACTCTGAAATCTTCTTTACTTTTTCAGCTTATACACCTTTGAAGCAGCAAAAGCGGCTTGCGGTAATGTTGCTGGTTTACTATCGTGGACAATGGCCATGTCGAAGTACTATGCGGTGAATAAAGAAGTGTTACCGCTCAAGGCGAATTTGGCAATCCAGGAAGCCAAGTACAACAAAGCCACAGCTGAGTTAAAAGAAGCCAGCGATATGCTACAAGAAAAAGAAACCGAATTGGCTGCAGTTCGAGAATTGTTTGATGAAGCAATGAGTAAAAAAAATGCTGTATTAGAAGATGCAAGAAAGTGTCAAAGTAAGATGGATGCTGCAGCAGCTTTGATATCTGGTTTGGCAGGAGAGAGAGTGCGATGGACGGAACAATTAGCGCAATTCAAAAACGAAGTCGATCGATTGGTGGGTGACGTGGTTTACTTGACTGGGTTCTTGTCATATACAGGGCCATTCAATCAAGAATTCAGAGCTAAGTTGCAAAGTGCTTGGTTTGCTGAGATTTTGGCCAAAAAGATTCCAATCTCATCGAATATTAATACCATTGAAAGCTTAACTGACAGTTCGACGATAGGTGAATGGAATCTTCAGGGCTTGCCAAGTGATGAGTTGTCCATACAGAATGGCATTATAGCAACAAAAGCTGATCGTTTCCCCCTTTTGATTGACCCACAGTCACAGGGAAAGGCGTGGATTAAAAATAAAGAAAAACAGTTCAACCTAATTGTCACGTCGCTTAATCACAGGTACTTTAGAAATCACATTGAAGATGCTGTGTCTATGGGGTTGCCGATTCTTATAGAGGATGTAGGGGAGCAACTTGATCCTAGTTTAGATAATGTATTTGAAAAGAATCTAATTAAGATTGGAACAACTTACAAGGTGAAAATAGGCGACAAGGAAATTGACTTCAACGATGATTTTAGGCTTTATGTAACGACCAAATTACCTAATCCTGCATATACACCTGAAATTTTTGCAAGAACATCAATCATTGATTTCACTGTAACAATGAAAGGTTTGGAGGATCAGTTGTTGGGATTGGTCATAATTAAAGAGAAAAAGGAACTAGAAGAAGATAGGACGAAGCTTATTCAAAATGTAACCAGGAATATGAAGAATATGAAAGAATTAGAAGCAAATCTATTACACAAGCTGTCTACGACACAGGGAAGTCTATTGGATGATGTAACGGTCATTGAAGTATTGAACACAAGTAAGAATACAGCTATGCAAGTGAAGGAAGAATTGGAAATTGCCAAGGTGACTGAAGTCAAAATCAATGCAGCTCGAGAAGAGTTTCGTCCTGTGGCTACGCGTGGTAGTGTCCTATACTTTTTGATCTGCACAATGGCTATGGTGAATGTAATGTACCAGACATCATTAGTACAGTTTCTTGAGAGATTTGATCTCTCAATGACCAACTCCAAGAAGACACATGTGACTCAACAAAGAATCAAACGTATTATTGATTATTTGAACTTCGATATATACGCCTACAAGTCACGTGGGTTATATGAAACCCATAAATACCTTTTCGTTATGCTGATGGCATTCAACATTGATCTTCAAATTGGAAATATATCGCATGAAGAGTTCCAAAACTTCATCAAGGGCGGTGCTGCGTTAGACATCAACCAGTGCCCACCGAAACCCTACCCGTGGATTACAGATATGACCTGGTTGAACTTGGTGCAATTGTCGAAGCTGAGACAATTTTCGAAAATAATTGACCAAGTGAGTGAAAATGAACGTCAATGGAAAAATTGGTATCATAAGGAGAATCCTGAAAACGAAACCGTTCCTGATGGATACAATTCGCTCGATGCATTCAGAAAATTGCTCTTAGTTAGAGCTTGGTGTCCTGATCGAACGATATCTCAGAGCAGAAAATATATTGCAAGCTCATTAGGAGAGAACTTTGCCGAACCAGTAATTTTGAATTTTGACTCAATGCTGGCTGAAAGTCGACCACTGACACCATTGGTTTGCTTCTTATCGATGGGCTCAGATCCAACGCCAAATATTGAAGCACTGGCCAAAAGAAATGAGCTGACCTGTCAAGCAATGTCAATGGGACAGGGTCAAGAAATTCATGCAAGGAAATTAATATCTGAATGCTTAGAAAATGGTGGATGGGTGCTTCTTCAGAATTGCCATTTGGGGTTGGAGTATATGGGTGAGCTTACTGTACAGCTATTAGATTTGGAGAAAGCAGGTACAGGATTCCATGAAAACTTCCGGGTGTGGATGACCACAGAAGTGCACAACTCCTTCCCAATTACTCTACTACAAATATCCATCAAATTTACCAATGAACCACCGGCAGGAATACGAGCCGGCCTTAAGCGAACTTACGGCAATTTGTCTCAAGATTTCTTGGATTACAGTGAAAACCCATGGTATCATCCTTTAGTATTTGGTGTCTCCTATTTACACACAGTTGTGCAAGAAAGACGAAAGTTCGGTCCTCTTGGGTGGAATATTCCTTATGAGTTTAATTCTGCAGATTGGTTGGCTAGTTGCATGTTCATGCAAAACCATTTAGACGACATTGACCCAAAGAAAGGAATAAGTTGGAGCACAGTTCGGTACATGTTAGGCGAAGTGCAATACGGTGGTCGAGTGACGGATGACTATGATAAGCGATTGTTAAACACATTTGCCAAAGAGTGGTTCTCTGAGAGGCTTTTTGAAGAGAAATTCGCCTTTTTCGATGGCTACCCAATGATGCGATTTAAGTTGCAGGAGGACTACCTGTCGGCAATTGAATTTCTTCCAGCTATAGATCCACCGCAAGCATATGGGCTTCATCCAAATGCAGACATAACTTATCAAACTAACACTACCAAATCAATCCTTGATACAATCATCGCAGTGCAACCTAAAGGTAAGGGGGATATATTATGAATTTAGTCTAACTGACAACGTATAATTACAGAGTCTTCGGTGGGTGGTGGTGAAACACGAGAATCGCTTGTATCCAGACTGGCAAAAGATATGTTGGAAAAACTACCACCAGCTTATGATCCTTTTGCTGTCAAGGCAAGATTACAAATCATGGGTCCATTGCGGTCAATGTGCATTTTCCTTCGTCAGGAAATTGACAGAATACAAAGGGTATAAATACAAATTAAATTTACGCATTGAAATATGTTGGTGTTTGTTTTAGATCATTATTCTGGTGCGTTCAACATTGAAAGACTTGCTGCTAGCTATTGAAGGTACAATCATTATGAGTGAACAACTTCGAGATGCTCTAGATAATATTTATGATGCTAAAGTACCGCAAGTATGGCTTCGTGGCAGTTGGACATCTTCTACGTTAGGTTTTTGGTTCTCTGAGCTGTTAGAAAGGAATCAACAATTTTACAATTGGTGTTTTGTGGTAAGTTGCAATCTGATAATTCAGGCTTTGTAAGAAAGACATATCGGTTCATACTGTACAAGGTCTGTCCGAAAAGTGTCATACGAGTAGATCCGCGCTGGCATTAATCAACGATGATGCTGCTATCACATGCTTTATTTATTAAAATAAGATGAATTTTAAAATGGAAATTTTTTCAGACAAGCAGATTCGAGGTCTGCTAAAAAAATATCCGACCTGCATTCAAATCTCTGAGCTGATATTTTTTGTCATCCGGCATATGGCATCCTTCAAAGTAGTCCCCATTTAATTGAACAGCACACTTCCATCAGTGTTTCCACATCCTGAATTAGATATGGAGCACAGAATGGCCTTTAGTGCTTTCGTATCAGTTTAAATCGCCTAGATGTCGTCCAACGGTGTCCTTTCGAGTGGCATTTTCTCCTTATGTGGAGAAGATCCTCAAACATATATTTTTTAAATTTATATAGTAAAAACACTGTATCTACTCCAAAACTACAACTTTATTTAAAATATGGATATGGCCATTTCGAGAGTAACTTGCTCTCTTCTTCAGTCCATTGATACTAAAATCATTGGCAATAAAATTTGATCTTAAATACTACGAGATTTTAAGGTACTAAAAGGTTTTAAACACTCATAAAATTTAAGAAAGAAAAATTTAAAGAGAATACTGACCGAATATTAAATGACATTGAATGAAAGTACAATTAAAGGTACAAGATTAATGGAATATTTAGGTAATTAACTAATTAGGGTGATCTCCGGTTCCTTTTAGCAAGTCTCTTAATTAACTTCGATGGACAGCTTCTTTCGTCTGTGTTCATACGTGTTTGGGGGTCTAAGGGGGTATAAGGTCAGTTGATATATTTCAGGAGTTGAAGGCTATCGTTTCCTATGCTGTGTCCATTTTCAATTATATGTACGGCTACTGCCGATCGCACCGTATTGAGACCCCGTCTTTCCCGGACTTCGCTTCTTTCATGTGTTCTTGGAATCGTGTAGTGATGAGTCGCTTGGTCTGACCGATATAGCATTTTTCACAATCATTACACTGAATTTGGTAGATGCCGCTCATTTCGTTACTTTTCATTACCGTCCTTGTGCAGTTTAGGTTGGCATTTGAATCTCGGTAGAGACGGATTAGGCATTTTCAATTTGGTAATATCACCAAATACCTTGCGGGCTTCCTTAAGTGCTCGGTCAACACGTTTGACGGATTCTGGCAGCGGATCGTTTCTCAGCTCAATGAAATTACCGTTCGCCAGTTTGTTGAGCACGGTGTTATCATAGTCGACTTTACCCATGATGACTCCATTATTGCTTTTGTCTGCTTTCAGAAAGCATACGGGTTGTTCCTTCAGTTGCCGTACGGTTGATAACTCTTGTCGGCTCACTGCGGGTTTTCTATGATCCTCCTTCATTTTAGATGGGCCACGACGAATTTCTTCCTTGATATCATTATTGAAGTTTTTGATATCAGCCTCTAAGTTAACCACTATTTCCTTCGTTGAAAGAGGTTTTCGTACAGCATATCCAAGGCCGTGGTTTAACACCTTTATTTGTTCCGGCGTAAGTTCAATCGAGGATTTATTCACTACGAAATTGGGTAAGATCGGTATCGTTGATTCTTTGTTTTTGTATTGATCTGATAACTGGTTCCACTTTTTCTTTTGCAATTTTCGTTTTTTATGACCACATTCATATGCCCTGTAGATTTTCGCCAACATTTGTTCTAACGGGGCTCCTATAGACGTTGCTTGCTTTGCAAATAGCAGGTGTGTGCTATATGCGCGTAAATTCATATCACTGTTCGTTTTCTGCATAGCTGTAGAAATCTTATATTTTCGTTGATTCTTGTCAATGATTTTTTGATCTTCAACATGTCGTTGAATTCGGAATTCTGGTTGGATACCATTATCAAGTAGTACCGTTTTCCGAAACTTGCAGATATTAAAAATGTATATAGTAAAAACACTGTATCTACTCCAAAACTACAACTTTATTTAAAATATGGATATGGCCATTTCGAGAGTAACTTGCTCTCTTCTTCAGTCCATTGATACTAAAATCATTGGCAATACAATTTGATCTTAAATACTACGAAATTTTAAGGAGTTAAAAGGTTTTAAACACTCATAAAATTAAAGAAAGAAAAATTTAAAGAGAATACTGACCGAATATTAAATGAGACATTGAATGAAAGTACAATTAAAGGTACAAGATTAATGGAATATTTAGGTAATTAACTAATTAGGGTGATCTCCGGTTCTTTTTAGCATGTCTCTTAATTAACTTCGATGGACAGTTTCCTTCGTCTGTGTTCATACGTGTTTAGGGGTCTTGCTGCATTATGTAGGGGTCTTGCTGCATTATGTAGAGCGTCCAACGTATAAGGTCGGTCGATATCTTTCAGGAGTTGAAGGCTATCGTTTCCTATGCTGTGTCCATTTTCAATTATATGTACGGCTATTGCCGATCGCACCATATTGAGACCCCGTCTTTCCCCGGACTTCGCTTCTTTCATGTGTTCTTGGAATCGTGTAGTGATGAGTTACTTGGTCTGACAGATATAGCATTTACACAATCATTACACTGAATTTGGTAGATGCCGCTCATTTCGCTACTTTTCAGGGGGTCTTTTTCGTTGCCCAGTAGATTTTTGAGAGTCGCGTTTCTGGTGGAAGCTGTGATGTTAATGTTAAATCGTTTGAAGAGAGACAATGCTGTAGAAAGAATCCGCCATCGGAATGCTTATCCATTTGGTGTTTTCAGCGTTTTCTTGTTTACAGAGAGTCGTATGCTTATTTCTGAAGGCATCCACCACGGGTATAGACGTCGATGAAACACTGGCCATACTAAAAAAAAAACTTTCATTCAACAACAGCCGACGCTTCACAGGTCAACTGCTCAATTACATAAAGACCACAATCAAACAGAACTATTTTAAGTTCAATAGCAAAGCAACACATATATTGCCAAGGACGGTCTGGATATGGGACACCCAATGTCCTCAATAATGTCAGAAATATTCTTACAATCTTTGGAAGAAGTCTTTATACCCAAAGTTGTCAAAAGATTCAATGTAATATTTTACAGACGATATGTGGATTACTGTTTCATCGTTATTAACTTACAAGAAAATAAACAAGACGAACTGCTTACATGTATGAATGAAATTCACCCGAATATAAATTTCAATATGGAAAAAGAAACAAACGGACAACTCAACTATATGAACCTAACTGTGACACGTAAAAAGACACGATTGTACACTACAAATTATACAGAAAACCAACCACAACTGATCATACCATACATGAAACATCTAACCACCCCGCACAACATAAGCTAGCAGCGTACAGATCAATGGTGCAGAGGCTTCACTCCATCCCCATGACTCCTACTAACTACTTCAACGAACTAACAGCATTTACAGAATAGCTAATAATAACGGATACAAACAATGCGACATTGACAAACTTGTCACACAGTACAAACATAAACAAGAACGCCAACCGACTGAAACTCATAAGAACGACCAACAGAGGGGTTTTGTTAACATACGTAGACAAAGAGACATACAAACTATCAAACTTTCTTAGGAAATACAAATTGCAAACTGCATTCAAAACGAACAACAGCATTGGAAACAAACTGAAACCAAAACTGAATGGCACATCAATATACGAAAACAGCGGCATATACAAACTGACATGCAAGGACTGCGACATGGTATATATAGGAAGGACAACACGGAAAACATTTTATTTGAAATGTTTTATAAGACTTTAACTTTTGAGAGACCACCACTTCTTTCTAGCTTCTATAGTTTCTAGCTTACTAGCTTCTATAGTTTCTGAGGAAACTTGCTGTGACGCACGGACAGATGGATAGACGGATGGACAGACCGACAGACAGGCACGTCGCGAAACTAGTAGATCTTTGTAAACAAATTTTTACAGATCTAAAAAAAACATTCTAATTCAAAATAAAATAATATAGAATTTTTTCTTTCTTTTATTAAGCACGCTTGAGCCATAGGCTTTCTAATGCCGCAAATGTAGATTTAATCCATCTCTGCTTAGAGTAATTTTTTTCTTTTTTATTCAGTCTGATTTGTAGCTCCTATTTATCATTAGTTTAAATTCAATGGTTTTAGTATATTAACAAGGAAAAAAAGGGGGGGGGGGGATAGTAAAATATGAAGTAGTAGAAGAAAAATACGGTCTTTCGGCTCGTTTTAGACCAAATTTGGCATAAGACCCGCAACGATGGCCAGGCATTATCACTCACCTAGCCATCGGGATGTAGTCCTTTTCTTTTTGTAGGGGGTCTCGCCGGGATGGAGAGTCCTCGTGCCATCTGGACCCTAGGCCCGGCTGGGAGGGGTGCGAGGGGGCATAAATCCCAGCAGGATGCCTCATCTCACAATTTTTCTCGTCAAGAATGAGGTCGCCTGGCTGATAGCGTGCAGGAGAATAGGAAAAGTAGATAGAAAAAAAAATATAAGCCTTTAGTTTTGGCTTAGGGCACTAAAACCTTTCTAATTCGTGTATGCGAAATAATTTGTAGCGGGACTTGGTGGTATCAGAAAGAACTCGCCCCAGAGAACCGTAGACGCTTGCCTGCCAGTGCATATACGCGTCCCTAGATCAGGTCGTTTTCAGCTGAGCATACATCCTTGGCTCGCTGAGGCAGCATGACACCGTTGCAAGTCCTTTGCAGATATTTTCATAGAGACGCAATACTTGATCACTGAATAGAATGTCTGTGGGTTTTATGGACCGTAAAGTTGCCAAGCCCATGTTTTGAAGGATTTCACTTGGTGATGCTCGCGGATAGCCAGTCATTAGTGTAGCCCAACAACGCAAGGATTTCAACTATGCACTTGGCCCCCGCATGGTGGTTGTATGTAGTGGTCCATGAATATGGCAGTGAAAATCAGAATTCGTTGTCGAAATCAGTAATATTTGCGGAACCAGGAATGTGAACGAGCTATCACATGTATGACTATGAGTGAATAAATGCTCAATAGAACGTTAATTGACGGATTGCAATAAAAGCGGACGCCCTAAAAACTATTGGAATTGAGTAGGAGCAGACGCCTTGAAGTAAACATAAGCAGTCGAGCAGCACCGTGATCCTTACGAAAAAAGCTGGTCACCCCGTCAAAACTGCTTAGTTAGTTATTTTACTAGGTTATAGTCAACTGCAACCGCCAAGTTTCCATCATATAGGCGGGGATGAGTGGTTCACTTCAGCCACTTTAACATCATTCGACTTGCCATCCCCCTTGTAATGCAGCGACCTCCTTCATAAAAGAAACAGCGATTTTTTTTATTTGATGCTAGCATTCGCCTCAAACCTCCGTGTCCACTTACTGTGGCGAGACAAAAATTTCGATTTATTGTAGAGTAGCTTGATTAATAAATAATAGAAAAAATTCTAAAGATAATAAAAATTGATCGGAATGACTTGTAGAGTGGAGTACGCGTGAAAAATGTTTTGCAGTGCAGCGACAAAGAATCCGCCGCAAATGATCTCGCAAATAGCTAGCCGACAAGCACGCGCATGCGTATGGGGTCGTGAAGTGAAGCTAGTTGGCTGAGCTTAGCATCGGCACCCGTGCCCTGCCAACCTGCCACTTGTTTCCGATCCCTGAGAGGAACTTCAGCGATGCAACACAGCATTATTGGTAGAAGATGGCAATGTAAAGAAATGTTAACTTTGTCATGCCATCAAAGTAGAGAAGAGAGCCTCAGTGGATTTTATGGTTTCACAGATTGGCGAGGACATTCGGGGTGACTCGGAGCTAGCGCAGAAGCTTCAAACGTTCCAAAAATAGTTTAATTGAAAATACATCAAACTTTGCGAGTGCATCCTTGGAAGTACAACCTTCATAAACGTGGAGCAGGTAATTTGTCATTTCAGATGCTGCAACGTTTTAATCGGCAAAGCTAGCTTCTGTTTATTTAGAAACGTACAGCTTATGGGAGAAAATTTCCTGGTGGATATATCGTCACCGCGATAAAATAGCTGGGGAAGTATGACATGTAAATGACCTTAACCATCACGCAGACTGACGCAAAAGTCCTTCGAAAAATAGATTGATCGAAGGTTTGTTCTATGGGTGGACCTTCCAACATTAATTTGTCATCGATTTTGACGGCTCTTTTAATCATTCTACGTTTCCGCTTTGATTTTTCCCAGTCTCGTATTCAAAAGGACGAATTGCAATCATACTTGTGTTGTTACTGTACTTCAAAGAGAAGATTAGTGTTAGTTATTTATTAACTGATTATTACTCCCTGAAACAAATCCTGAGGGGAAATTATATTTATTCTACTGTGAAACGAAAACGGAATTTGGAGTCGTTTAAAATTCAGTAGTATTGGAATCGCTCGTATGATCAGTTGAATAGAATATAGGGATTTTTATTCGATTATGGATTGATATTTTGTTAGTAATCGTAGTACTAAAGAGTAAGGATGAGAATATTTGATTGAATAAATATACTGAGTTTATTAGTTGTGGACAGATGCTGGTATACTAGATCGTATCACCATTGAAATAAGATTGTAGTCGAGGCAGTGTAGGTTTCAATTGAGTGACTTGCCTGCTACGACGAGTTTTTGAAGTATGTATAAGGAGTTACAATGCGCACACCAAATATTACATTAAGGTTTTGTAAAACTTACTAAAATCCCGTTTTGTCTTTCAGTCTATGTCTAAAAGTAAGTCATACAATTTAGTCACAATGTCACAAAGTCTTTATATAAACCAAATTTCCATATCTGGAGCAGCCCGTAACATTTTGTTCTTGCAAAAGGTAGCCGAGATGGGTATAAAATTTGCGTCCCCCTCGCGATTGGATACTTTGAAGAAAATCATTGTAGTATGTTTTATGATTACAAGTGCAACAAATACCTCAGAAGTAACTTTGCGATCAAATTTGTTACCAATAGTATGATTCGTGAATTTAATATTTTTGCTCAAATTTTACTATTACAACAACAAAAAATGAAATATTGTAAAGATATACATTTTTAAAAACATTTACACTGCCTTGGAATTTCCTGGAAACTTGTGTTACATAAATAAAATGACAGTAGTTTCCAAAAGCTGATTAACACATATTCTTATTAACTCAATTCAAGGACTTTATGTATCATATAATTTGTTGATATTTGGAGGACATGGTTTAATTTCGTAATTTGTAAGCAAAACTATTTTGGCAAGAGTACTCACCAGCTAATCCAACTTTGTTTAAATTGTTTCCCATTCATCACGTACGTACGTTATAAGCAGCCGGTTATAGTTTCCTGTGCAAGTGTCACCCACGGCTCGTGTGCTGGGAAGCAATCGAGATCCAAAAGCCTCGCTTCTGATTTAAAATCTAGGGTAAATCTAGGTTAGCGTTGATTAAAAAGAATAGCAATGACTTACCTTTTTAGTTAGTATCCCCTAATTTTGCGGCACTATTTGTCATTGCTGTCAATAGATTAGCCGATACGTCCCTTAAGCTTTGTGCTCTATCGATGGGACCATTTATTAAAGTGACAGATATGTTTCATGCGCTGCAAGTAACTTTAAGGAAAATGTTTTTTCGCCATATTAAAACATGAATATGAATTAAATTCCAGTCTCTTGAATCTTTCTTCGTAGACATAGGGTTTAAGTATCGGTGCCATATTTGTTACCCTAGAAGCAATAGAATCATTGCAGGTTTATCTGGACAATTATCGAGTATTTAATCCCGGTTTATAGAGATATTGCTCTGATCTGCAGCTGAGATGGTGATATCCGTTCAATTTTCTCCATGTATGTCTAGTAGCGACGAATCTACCCTTTCACTGGAGGATGATACGAAAACTTCTGATAACCTACCTGAGCGTGAATAATGTAGATCCCTTATCCATATGGTCCACTCAATATCCAATTTCAATGGCGTATTGGCCTTATCTATCTTCCACCGTTCTGCGAGGAAAACAGGATGAAAAAATACTAGGCTTTAATCGTAAAGCTGAACACCATACTTTGTCGAATCAGGAGACAGAAGTGACGTTCATGTATACTACGAATATTTCCAGTAGATTTGTTCGACGCCATTATTTCACTGTCACCTTTCCCGTGGGGCAATCGGTAAACGAAATATACAAACAGATGCTTTTCATGAGTATCTGGTGTCTCACTATTTGAAGCAGTTGCTTGTTTTACAGATGCCAGAGCGCTCTTTGGCATCTGCGTCGTGCGAAAGAGTTGCTTTTTACTGATCTTTGATGCTTTCTCCTCAATTTTTAAGGGATATTTCTTTTAATTATATGACAGGGTTCTTGAAAGTTAAGTATTTAGCCCAGGTTGTTTCTCTGATTTTTTTGTTAGACTCTTCTTCTCCTTAAAGAGGTTTGAGAGCTCGCCGTTCTTTTATTATGAGAAGCCAAAACAACGTATCATCGGGCATTCTTAAAATTTCTTTCAAACTATTCAATTTTTTTTTGCAATTTAAAAGTAGTCAAAATTGCATTTACAATGCAGTCACAGCGAATTATCATAAATTCTTTACGAATTTCAGGCTGAACCAGCTGTATTTTGGATGTCCGGTTTTTTCAATCCACAAGGTTTCCTTACAGCTATGAAGCAAGAAGTTGCTCGAGCTCATAAGGGATGGGCACTTGATCAAGTCTCACTGCATAATTTCGTGACCAAGGCGACAGCAGAAGAATGTAAGAAACCACCAAAAGAAGGTGTTTACGTACATGGTTTATATTTGGATGGAGCGAGTTGGGATAAGAAAAATTCAAGGCTTACAGAAGCCATTAATAAAGTTCTCTATACATTAATGCCAGTAATACATGTTTATGCAATTGACTCTATTGCACCGAAAAGTCCGAAACTGTATCAGGTATATTTGTGAGAATAAGGTAATGGTAAGTGTTAAACAACATTGCAATTTTACAGTCTCCTGTATACAAGAAGATGTCTCGAACGGATCTAAATTATATCACACCACTTTGGCTTGAAACTATCAAGAATCCAAATCATTGGGTATTAAGAGGTGTAGCATTATTGTGCGATATTAAATAATTAGTTGGTTGTACTATCCTGTACTAAAATAATTTCGTTCATACATATTTGTTACGTTGGTCAGTTGCGTTTGTAAAATTATAAAAATAAATATTTATTTTAATTATACATGTACCTTTTTCCTAATTATTCAAAATTATGGTTGATAAGGTCCACGATTCGTAAAAAATCAGTAACAGGAACTCAATTCAATGCGAAGACGCAATAATTGAATTCAAAATGCTTTATTCGCATAAAATTCTATTAGAGATTTACAAAAAATCGATTCTAGTAAATTTTATTCATTTAACATAAATTTAACTTTTATACTATCGCTCAACTTAGTATAAAAGATTTTAATAAAATAAGTCAATTTGTTATGTTGAACTATATTAATATATAACACATACACACTCATTTACACAATATATAGAACAATCACCAATTGCAATTTATCCTTTATCTACCCAAGACATTTCCACGGCCCCATGCATTACCGAACAATCGATTTCCGGCGGGTCGTTGTTCTTGTGCTGGCCTTTGATTGGTTGGTGGTACACCAAATCCATGCACCCCACCACTTACGTCTGGATAAAAGGTTTTTCTGGAATTTAATTCGATTTTAGTATTTATTTATTATAAACTGGGAATGAGATTGGCTTACAGGAACCCAGGCGTTTCCAATAGTGAAGGTCCACCGAGATCTTGTGGGTATTTGAATTTCAAGAAGAAATACAAATGTCCAATAAGAATGCCAAGCAATTCAAGGAATCCACTGGAATGGTAAAAGGAATTGATCATCATTAAAAAATTTATATAAGAATATATTTTAAAGTTGTCAGTTTGCGAACCTATTTAGTAATAAATTAAACCAAAAGGGCGGAGATGCAACGTTCTTAAAAATACTTTAAGCTTGATTTTGAGGAATGACAACATGTTTCCTTGTCAATTCTTTTGAAAATTGGTCCTGTCAGCTCTTATATTTTCGAACCTTTTTGCATCCGGTGAGAAAAAATCAACTTAACTTCTGAGCAGAGCTGGAAAAAATCCATTGTCACCCTTACGCCTCAAGGGAAGACGCGCGGTCCAGCCTTGCGGGCCCGGTTCGCTCCGTCGGAGACGGCGCAGGCGCCAACTCGCTATCCCTAGGCTGGATGGTTTGACCAATAGGATCGTCAGCGAGTAGACGATCCGTCCGCGCACGCACGAGGGTTAACCCCTAACACCTAAAGGGAGGGAAAAAAGAAGAAATGTAACCGCTACCCTTACTCACGTCCCTAACTTGTACCAACTACTCCGTGTAACCACACCACGACCTCCTGAAAGAAAAGAAATCTGTTGAACCGAAACGCGGAAAAGAAAAACTCCCCGCTTGAGCGCCGCGCACAATCCACAAAGAAAATACCTCTTTTCAATAACAATCAAACTTTTTCAATAATAATTCGTTATATTCACTCGTTATATTCAAAGAAATTACTATAAAATCAGATGTAATTTAGAAGGACAAAAAAACTAAATAAATAGGTACCTTTTCCTAAATTCCCTAATCTGTCGTTTCTTGGGGCCCCAGCAAACGGTCGCCTGATTATTCTCGCTTATCCTGGGAACCGGATTATCGTTTTGTTACGCTCCTCGCCGAATGAAAAGGTTCTTCTGTTGTTCCGCTGTCTGCCGTGGTGACGATGACGAATAGTTCCAAGTTTCAATCACCTTATTTTTGCTGCCAATACTATATCCTCCGACTTTCCGCCTTGAGTCCAAATTGAAAAAAGAGGGCCTCCGTTAGTCCTCAGCCCTTTAAATTTGTTCGCCTTAACGGGCGTCCGCTACATTGGAGGTGGTTGGCCTCCCATTCATACGACGAACTCTTTCTTTCGTTTTGGCGCGGTTCGTAGCGCGGCCACCAACCATCTTCGACACCTCGGCTCCGCACCCATGCAACCAATGGTTGCTGCACGCGAGTTGGACTGTATTACCCATTATTTTGGGAACAGCTGATCAGTCCCAATATGTGGGTCACTGGATCATCCTAAAATGTCATCGCCGAATGACATTTTGTAGTTGTCAGTCTAAAGTGTAAATAAACGCGATTTCGATCTATTGGTTTTCGCCATTAAATCCAAAAACGTGTGTTTGTCGGTAGAATCGCACGTCTTACATTCAATCGCTTGTTAGTTCATCAGTGTACGTGGTTGGCGCGCAAGTCAGTGTTCCGGTTGTTAAGTGAATGACGGAATGACGTCCCCGAACGAAATGTTTGTCCGCGTCGTTACTTATGTGTTGTAGGTGATTGATTCGTACGTTGCGATAAAGTTGCATGTCGGGAATTAGTGAGCTAATTAGGCGATTTCCGAAAGTCGACTCGGCGTGGTACAGGTGATATGTGTACCTGGTCGTGATGCCTGCATCACATCGCGAGTGTGGTTCAATTTGGAATTCGCCTCGTCTTGGCGTCGCCTCAGAGACGCCGTCAGGAAGGTGTAAATTGGAGACGGCAAGTTCCCCGAGGTAAGTCTTCACTTCGTAACGTCACTTCTTGTATTTTACAGTAGCCTCGCCGGTGTATGTTTCCGTTTGGCGCGCTGCATCCCTTCTCGGTTTTGCTGTTGCCAATACCATCGATTACGGTGGATCCCTCTAGTGCGGTGACCAGGAGTGGGCCCCCTTATCACCTTCCGAGTCGGTGCTAGCCTTTGTGGAGCGCTTGCGTTAGATGCGTTGCCATAGGTTATCCTTGTTGGGAAAAGTGATGGTCGACCGGCCCCCTTCTGATGTCGTTCGTCGTCCGTTGCTGCCGTTTGCTCCCTACCTAAATTTAACGCCCTATTCTAGCTCGACGGATAAATAATATTGTTTATCATACAAAGATAACATTTCCTCTTCAATTATATAACAATTTGACTTATATAACAATAACATTTCCTTCTTTTGCATGAGAGTAGTATTAGTGTCGAAAGAAAAATACAATGGGTCAACTGCTACCTCGATGCTCAAGCGGGTTTGGGGTGTGTAAATGACATGCATCCCGATCTCCTTAGTGGTCGTGGTGTGGTCCCCGGATAAAAGCTAGTCACCCGTAACACCATTACAATTACTTTTTACTTCCCATTACAAGTAATTGCAATTGAATAACTGAAAATTTTAGCTCCTGAATAATGAAAATTTTGTCCATTTCGATTACAGTAGTTGTAATGGGTAATGGTTTTTTCCCAATTACTCCGAGGAATTGAAAGTGTTAAGTGTTGAAAGTAATAGGTAATTGAATATGTTTTAAATTGACCATTGTGAATTACAGTGCATACATTGTGACAAAAAAGTACCCGGAAATTGCAAATAAAACGCAAAATATGTAATTATTCATCAATATTTATTTTGTCGCCTTCAAAGTAATCCCCATCATATGCACTACACTTACGCCAACGATTTTCCAGTCATCGAAACACTTTTCATAAGCGCTTTTTGGGATAGCCTTCAGCTCTTTATCGAGTTTTGTTTTACATTGTGACAAAAAAGTACCCGGAAATTAAAAATAAAACGCAAAATATTTAATTATTCATCAAAATCACACGGAACCAAATCTGGTGAATATGGAGGTTGATTGATGGTATTTATTGCGTTTTTGGCTTAAAATTTAGTCACAATAAAACAAAATCACAAAAATCGTAACGCACTACTGAGGTGTACCGACTTAAGCAGCTGCTGTCAATAAACTGGTAGACAGATCGCGATCATATTTGGCATAGTAATTAAGGACAGTCCTAAAGTCAAAGTCAAAGTCAAAAGCGTTTTATGTAATACTAATCGTTAGAAATTTTAAAAGAATATAAAGCAAATTCCAAACAATAACAATAAAAAACTTGATGGCCCAAATGGCTCTCTAAATTTATACGTTATCATTAACATATTTCATTAAAAAAACAATAGCAAATTCAAATTAATAAAGATTATTACATATATTATGATTTGATTGGAAACAGGAGAAAAAACCAACCTACACTATTCAAAATATATATAAACATAACATATACCTAACCTACCCCTAATTTTTAACACAAATAAACAACAACACTAAATGTAGCAATAATGAGCTGAAACTCAAAAACTAAGTAACGAAAAACACAAAAACTGAATTCACTAAACTTTTTTAATTGGATCATTTCACCCTTTTCACATCAACTTAATGTAAATCTATACGACAAATTTGCTCTACATTTGAAGCTTATCTAACGTCGCGCGGATATCGATCACTCTTTCGGATGGCTCCGATAGTAATTTAAAAAAGCTATCTGAGCCATACGAAAGAGTGATCGATATCCGCGCGACGTTAGATAAGCTTCAAATGTAGAGCAAATTTGTCGTATAGATTTACATTAAGTTGATGTGAAAAGGGTAAAATGATCCAATTAAAAAAGTTTAGCTAATACAAGTACTTACAAGAGAAATTTACCTTGAATATAACTTGCAGATACAAAAACATATTGAGTTTGCATAAGTAGAAAAATTAAAAATTAACTCCCTCACCTCTGAGCATGGTGGTCGCCATCACCGGTGTGTATCTAAGAGTGATGGCCTGATGAGAATTAGTGCACACGTCGAAACCACCTTCTTCTAACATTTTTCTTCTCTAATAATTTTTCAGAAAAATTATTATTCAAAATATGCAACTCATTTATATGTAGCTGCAAACAATTCCATAAAAAGTAATTTACAAAAACTGAAAATAAACACGAATAATTTAGACATTGTCATTCAGCCACCAATACAGTGATTGTTCCGTTTCAACTCGATCAGCTTCAACGAATCTAGAAAATGAGTATCTCTATTGGAATTGTTGGTCTCGTGAACTCAAATTCGGAGGATATTTTATCTTCTTATCGGTGGCCTGTCGATATATGTGATATATGACTGGGACGCCGTCAGAATCAAAAACATATCGAATCATGTCCAAATACACGAATGCTTCTGGAGGAACGAAGCCAGTAGCGAGGCAAGTCGCAATATACCCGTCTGTAGGGTGGAACGGCTGTGAAATCCAAGGGTTTTCACTCACAGTCACAGATCTTGCAATATGATTCCGAAGAAGTTTCAATATGAAGATTCGCCCTCGTCACTTGAGCAGTTTGATAAATTCTTCTATTGAATATATAATGCTTCCAATCCGTCTCAGGCTTTCTGTACAAACCAGTACATGCACGAAGACATTTCCTTTCGAAAACTCTTAATTTTTCCGTAGTACTAGCACTCTGGTTGTACCAGATCTGACATCCATATGTCAAAACTGGTCTAACCAGGGTCTTGTAACAGATAATTTTGACCTTTTGATCAATGTTTTTGGAATGAAATAGTCTTCGTAGAGCCATGACTACTTTTAGTGCCTTACTGAGCATGATTTTCACATGTTCAGTATAGTACAGATACTGATCGAGATAAACACATAGGTATCGAACACAGGATTTATGTGGAACTCGTTCTAAACTACACTCGCCAGCCATGATGTGGAAATCTTTCCAATTACGTTTCAGGTCTTGACTGACCGAAACAAGATTGTTTCACACTTCTGCGCATTTATTTTCATTCGCCAATTGTCAGTGTACAGCTGTACATCATTGAAATTTTTTGGAGATTTCTCTGAACTATTGTAGCTTTTCGGTCTGCCGTATAGATGATCAGATTATTAGCAAACGCTACCAATGATCGCGTTGGCGAGACGTTAAAATCAAAGCCGTTCAATAGCTTGCGAATGAAGATTGAGAAGAGCAGAGGCGCAGTAACTGTTCCCTGCTGTAGACCATTCAAGACCTTAAATTCGCGCATTGTTGTCAGATTTCTATCAGTTACAACAAACGATTTCCCGTATAACATATTACACATCATAGCGACAAGGTGTCTGGGGAACTTGTCTTGAAGAAGTTTAAAAATTAGTCCATCTAACCTCACCGTATCAAAGGCTTTCTCCATATCAATGAGACATGCTCCAACGCATTGTCTATCATTTAGTTTCCAACAGAGGTCTGAGGTTACTCTCGTTATTGCATGTGTGGTCGATTGCCTGGCACGAAAACCAAATTGGCAATTCGGCATCAACTCATTTTCCTCAATGTGGGCGTTTAATGCTCTGTTGAGTATCACTTCAAACACCTTGCTGATGGCAGGCAGCAAGCTGATTGGGCGATAACTTTTAGGGCATGAAGATTATTTTCCTTTCTTTAAGATCGGACATACCTTAGCCTTTTTCCACTCATTTGGAAAATATGAATTGCTCAACATGATGTTGTTGAACAATATGCAATAATTCCTAATAGCAACCTCCGGCAAATGTCGGAGAACTACATTTGGAATACCATCAGTACCACATGATTTCTTGTTGTTTATCCTGCGAAATATGAAAGACAAGTCTTCATCGCTGACAAAATAATCAATAAGATTCAACCTCGGTATGAGGTCAGATGTTAATGGTTCATTGAAATGAAGAATTGATTGGCCGTTCAGGCTTGATTTGAAGTCGGAAACTTTTGCTTCAACGATCTCTGAAAATATTTCATTCCCTCTCTCAGGGTTTGGCAGATGAACCAGTTCAAAATGTGTTCCAATCAGGGCAAGTTTATTCAATCCTTCACAAATGATCCTGTTTCCATTTCTATCCGGAATTGTACTATCAATTTCGATACCAGCCCTATCGAGAAGATTTATCGCATCACTAGTGACCAAGATTCGATACCTTCACTCGAGACTTCTTGCGGAATATGCTATTCACTTTCGTGAACACGCCGTCTGGGTCCTGTGGGCTAACACCCCTCAATTTGTCCGCCCATTGATTGCTGACTTCACTCCTGAAGTATGACCGGATTAAGTTCCGGACATTCTTCAGGTGTAATTTCAACAAAGCCAACGAGGGATGGTTGTAGTCCAAAAATCGTCGATAAATATTGTTGACGCGTGTGAGAAGAAAGCTTTTCAATCTTTTCAACCTTGCGATGGTTGGTGTTTCATATCCTTCCATATTGTTTCGATGTTTAATCTTGGGAACTACTTTCTCAATCGTTTCCAACGTCAGCTTCTCTAACTTCGACAAATAGAGATCTATTTCATCGTTAGTTAGATTCCTGTCATTAGGAATCATTGAGCAAGAGTTGCCACCATCAGAAGGAGGACATTGCTTCTGGTACTCCCGATTAAACTTCTTTTGAAACTTTCCCCAGTCTGTTTTTTTTTTAAATTCAACCGATGATTTTCATGTTGAATTGGAATGAGGAAAAGATCATCTCTTTGATGATTGATTTCCATTACGATTGCGTTATGGTCGCTATCATAAGGAAGCACCTGCAGTTTCCGTTGAGGACTATTAAAGCTGAATTCTAGTCTTTCGTCAGCAATGCAACTCCGACCCATATAGATTGCACCTGTATTCAATTCTCTGTCCACAATTTCAGGAAAACACCTCTTGGATTATTGGTGGCGTTCAGCCATGATGTATCTTGGCGTTCAGGTCACCAGCAAGAATATAATAGTTATGCAGCCTGTTCAATTCGAGTATTTCAAACCAGGAATTAAGCTCCTACTTGAGCTTGAGAACAGTTCCACCAGTTGCATAGGAAGAGATAACGAAGAGGGTATCCCCACCTGGCAGTGAGATTTTGACAACGGACACTTCAAGAGATTCAAAGCTTTTGAATTCGACTTTTTCAATATTTCGGAAACGATAGGGTCTTCGAACCAATATCCCGGTGCCACCTCCCCCATCACCTATTACCCTATCGTTTCTTACGAATTCAAAATCCTTGAATGTCATGGAGTGCCATGAACTGAGGTGGGGTTTCGGTGAGAAGCACGATCACAGGCTTTTGCCTAACAATGAATTCAAAGAGATAATCACGCCGATGTAAAGTAACAATGGAGTTGACGTTGATCGAGATGAGACGAATCCTATCCATGGGAATGTGACTGGATGACAAATTATTTTGAGGCGTTTGAAACCCCTAAACGATGAAAAACAGAATTCTACGTCTAGCACTCGTTGCGTGTAGACGTGTTTTTAATCGCTTCTGTCATTAATTTTAAAAATTAATTAATTTTTCACAAAAGTCAGTTTCAAATAATTGAATTAATTTTGTACGAGTCAGTCAAAAGCAAGTTTTGATTTTATTGGGGAAGAATTAATCGTCGAAGGCATCGACCTACCATACCAATAAATCAAGAAAAGGCAACAAACCAAAGACAACTCGGGACTGCTGTATGGAGGAGCCCGACGGCTTCCCTCCGTTGGGGTGCCCCGGGGAGAGTGACGGTGTGAAATTGGCGATAGATAAAACTTTATAAAGGCGAATCATCAGCGAAAAATCCGACGAATCGCAACGAAAGCTGCAAATAATGGAGCCCAGCGCTGAGGTAGAACAAATCAGACGTGAAAATGACGAACTTAAGCAGAGAATATATTCAATGGAAGAAACAATGAAAGGATTAATAAGTACGTTAGAAAGAAAAGAGAAGAAGCAAGAGGAGACAAAAAAGAAAGCAAATATTTTGAAGAAAAGCTTTGATAAAACCGAAGACATTCTAAGTGCAGATGGCACAAACGAAAGCCGAAACTATTATGCGGCCCTTAAGGACCTAGGCGAATCCATGGAATTGGAAGCAGAGACTTCACAGACGAACTTAAGAAACGAAACGGAACCATCCACATCAGAAGGTATACGATCAAATAATAATAATAATAATATATATTTCATAAAAAAATTTACAACAAAAAAATCTTGGAAAAAAACCAACTAGTGGTTCTGCTGGCTCTCAGGGCCAAATTAATGTTAGTAAGAAGAAGGACAAAGTCCCACCAATAAACGTTTTCGGACAACGTGGTAGCGACATGGTTCAGCTGTTGGCGGCCGAACGAAAAATTGAAAATTTCGAGATCAAGAGAGTAAACTCAGAAAAAATCACCATCAAAACGCAATCACTGGTTGATTTTCAAGCAACTAAAGACGCGTTAAAATCTGTAGAGGTTCCCCACTTCACATACACCCCAAAAAGCGAAAAAAATCACACCTTTCTGTTGAAGGGCCTGGATTGTGGAGAAAATGTCGTTGATCTTCTTGCAATGCTGAAGGAAACTGCACCAAATGTAGAGTTCGTTTCGGTGAAAAATTTCGTAACAAGAAGATCAGCCATTGAGAATAAAGAGTTACCTTTTTATTTGGTACAAACCACAAATACTAGCAGCCCAAGTACCCTTCAACAGATAAGGTACTTGAATTATAGAGTTGTGAGGTGGGAGCGATTACAGAAACAGGAGGTCAACCAGTGTTACCGGTGTCAACGATTTGGCCATTCGGCCGCCAATTGCGCCATGCACTACAGATGTGTGAAGTGCAATGAAGTGCATGCTCCTGGTGAGTGCAAATTGGCTCAGACGGAGCCCAAAGAAAAATTATATTGCGTCAACTGCCGCACATTTGGTCATCCAGCATCATATCGAGGATGCCCCCGATATCAAGATGCAAAAAATAAAATTATACCGCAGCAAAATCAAGTAAAACGCCACAGTATAGCTCCAAATCCCGTCAAGCCCGGGGTACTCACCTCGAGAGGACCAGTAGAGCCTAGTATTAATAGTGTAAGTAGCAATAATGAGCTGCTTATAAAAATTAGTCAACAGCTTGATTCATTGTCTGGCAGAATGGACAAGCAGGACGCGAGGATTGATCTAATTTTTCAGCGTCTTAATTCAAATGTCTCGAAATAATTTGTCAATCAGCCACATTCCCGTGGATGGACTTCGTCTCATCTCGATCAACGTCAACTCGATTGTTGCTATACATCGACGTGACTATCTGCTAGATTTCCTTGTCAAGCAAAAGCCTGACATCCTGCTTCTCACTGAAACCCACCTCAATTCATGGTACTGCATGACATTCGAGGATTTTGAATTCGTAAGAAACGATAGGGTAAATTGTGATGGGGGAGGTGGCACAGGGGTATTGGTTAGGAGACCCTATTGTTTCCAAACTATTGATAAAGTCGAATTCAAAAGCTTTGAATGTCTTGAAGTGCCCGTTATCAAAATCTCACTGCAAGGCGGGGATAACCTCTTTGTTATCTCTGCCTATGCAGCTAGTGGAAACGTGCTCAATTTCAAGGAGGAACTCGATTCCTTGTTTTAAATACTCGAATTGAACAGGCTGCATAATTAGTATGTTCTTGCTGGAGATCTTAATGCCCGGCATACTTCATGGCTGAACGCCACCAATAATCCAAGAGGAGTACTCCTAAAATCGTGGATAACAGAGAACCAGATTGAATACAAGTGCAAACTATATGGATCGGAGTTCCCAACATACCCTAGGACAAATTCATATTTGGATCTTTGCATTGCTGACGCAAGACTTAAATTCAACTTTAATAATCCTCAACGGAAACTGCAGGTGCTTCCTTACGATAGCGATCATTACGCAATCGTGATGGAAATCAATCATCAAAGAGATGATGCCTTCCTCATTCCAGTTCAACATGAAAACCATCGATTGAATTTCAAAAAAACCAATTGGGAAAGGCTTCAAAGAAAGTTTGATCAGGAGTACCAGAAGGAATGTCCACCTTCTGATGATGGCAACTCTTGCTCAATGGTTCCTAATGACAGGAATCTAACTAACGATGAAATAGATATCTATTTGTCGAAGTTAGAGAAGCTGACATTAGAAACGATGGAGAAAGTAGTTCCCAAGATTAAACATCGAAACAATATGGAAGGATATGAAACACCAACCATCGCAAGGTTGAAAAGATTGAAAAGCCTTCTTCTCACGCGCGTCAACAATATTTATCGGCGATTTTTGGACTACAACCATCCCACACTGGCTCTGTGGAAATTACACCTGAAGAATGTTCGGAACTTAATCCGTTCACACTTCAGGAGTGAGGTCAGCAACCAATGGGCGGAGAAACTGAGGGGTATTAGCTCACAGGACCCAGGTGGCGTTTTCACGAAAGTGAATGCTATATTTCGCAAGAGGTCTCGAGTGAAGGTATCGAATCTTAAAGTTGCTAGTGATCAGATAAATCTTCTTGATAGGGCTGGTATCGAACTCAACAGTACGACTTCGGATACAAATAGAAACAGGATCATATGTGATGGATTACAGAAACTTGCTCTGATTGGAACTCATTTTGAATCAGTCCATCTACCAAACCCTGAGAGAGGGAATCAAGTCCTTTCAGAAGTCGTTGAAGCAAAAGTTTCCTCCTTCAAATCTAGCCTGAACGGCGAATCCGTTCTTCATTTTAATGAAACATTGACGTCCGACCTCATACCGAGCTCGAATCTTGTTGATTATTTTGTTAGCTATGATCGCTTGTGGGGCATATTTCGCAGGATAAACAACAAGAAATCTTGTGGTATAGATGGTACTTCGACATTTGCCAGAGGTTGTTATTAGAGACTATTGTATATTGTTCAACAATATGTTGAACAATTCATATTTTCCAAATCAGTGAAAGAAGGCCAAGGTATTTCCGATCTTGAAGAAAGGAAAAGAATCTTCGTGCCCTAAAAGCTATCGCCCGATAAGCTTGTTGCCTAACATCAGCAAGGTTTTTGAAGTGATACTGAACGATGCACTAAACGCCCACGTTGGAAAGTATGAGTTGATGCCGAATTGCCAATTTGGTTTCCGTGCCAGGCATTCGACTACACATGCGACAACGAAAGTAACCTCAGACATCTGTAGGAAACTAAATATAAGAGAATGTGTTGGAGCGTGTCTCATTGACATGGAGAAAGCCTTCGATACGGTTTGGTTAGATGGACTGATTTTTAAACTCCTACAGGACAAGTTCCCCAGACACCTTGTCGCCATGATATGTAATATGTTGTACGGGAAATCATTTCTTGTAACTGATGGAAATTCGACAACAATGCGCGATTTCAAGGTCTTGAATGGTCTACAGCAAGGAACAGTTACTGCGCCTCAAAGTCAAAGTCAAAAGCGCTTTATTTAATACTAATCGTTATAAATTTTAAAAGAATATAAAGCAAAATCCAAACAATAACAATAAAAAACTTAATGGCCCAAATGGCTCTCTAAATTTGTACGTTATCATTAAACACATTAAAAAAAAAAAAAACTATAGCAAATTCAAATCAATGAAGATTGTTACATATTTTTAAAATTCAATTGGAAAAAGGAGAAAAAACCAACCAACACTATTCTAAAATTATTTATCGTCTTAGTACTACAGTGAACTTTGATCCTACACCTGATATGTTTTAACTTAATTCTAATAAATGCAATCAAAAACATTATCTTATACTAAAAAATCTATAACTATGTTCCTAACCTAAGCGTTTTACCTTATCTCTAACCTAATATAATAAACATAATATAAACCTAACCTATACCTAATTTTTAACAAAAATAAACAATAACACTAAATGTAGCAATAATGAGCTGAAACTCAAAAACTAAATAACGAAAAACACCAAAACTGAAAATAAACACGAATAATTTAGACATTGTCATTCAGCCACCAATACCTAGATTGCCCCGTCTCAACTCGATCAGCCTCAACGAATCTAGCAAATGAGTATCTCCATTTGAATTGTTGGTCTCGTGAACTCAAGTTCGGAGGATATTTTATCTTCTTATCGGTGACCCGTCGATATATGTGATATATGACTGGGACGCCGTCAGAATCAAAAACATATCGATTCATGTCCAAATACACGAATGCTTCTGGAGGAATGAAGCCAGTAGCGAGGCAAGTCGCTATATACCCGTCACTGCGCCTCTGCTTTTCTCGATATTCATTCGCAAGCTATTGAAAGGCTTTGATTTTAACATATCGCCAGCGCGATCATTGGTAGCGTTTGCTGATGAGCTTATCATTTATACGGCAGATCGGAAAGCTAGAGTAGTTCAGAGCAATCTGCAAAAAATGTTTAATGACGTGCAGCTCTACACAGACAATTGGCGAATGAAAATCAATGCGCAAAAGTGCGAAACAATTTTATTTCGGACAACATTGCAGTTGGCCAGTCAAGACCTGAAACGTAATTGGAAAAATTTCCACATTATGGCTGGTGAGGGTAGTACAGAACAGATTCCACATAAATCCTGCGTTCGATACCTCGGTGTTTATCTCGATCAGTATCTGTATTATAACGAACATGTTAAAATCATGCTCAGTAAGGCGCAAAAGGTAGTCATGTCCCTTCGAAGACTCTTTCATTCCAGATACATTGACCGAAAGGTCAAAATTATCTGTTACAAGACCCTAGTTAGACCAGTTTTGACATACGGATGCTAAATCTGGTACAACTTGAGTGCTAGTACAATGGAAAAGTTAAGAGTTTTCGAAAGGAAATGTCTTCGTGCATGTACTGGTCTGTACAGAAAACCTGAGACGGATTGGAAACATTATATATCTAACAGAAGAATTTATCATAAAGTGACAAGAGTCGATATCTTCATTTTGAAACTCATTCGAAATCATATCGCAAGATCTGTAACTGTGAGTGAAAACCCCTGGATTTCACAGCCATTCCACCCTACAGACGGGTACATTGAGACTTGTCTCGATACTAGCTTCATTCCTCCAGAAGCATTCGTGTATTTGGACATGAATTGGTATGTTTTTGATTCTGACGGAGTCCCGATTATATATCATATATATAGACGGGCCACCGATAAGAAGATAGAATATCCTCCGAATTTGAGCTCGCGAGACCACGACCTACAATGGCGATACTCATTTGCGAGATTTGTTGAGGTTGATCGAGCTGGGAGGGAGCTGGCACGGTATTGGTGGCTGAATTACAATGACTAAATTATTCGTGTTCGCGTGTCTCGTTTGTATTTGTTTTCTTTTTATTTTCAGCTCATTATTGCTACATTTAATTGTTATTTGATTGTGTTATTTAAAATCAGCTTATAGGATTTAGAATGGGTATATTGTGATGTTCGTTATATTAGGCTAAGAGATAAGGTTTACTTTGTAGATTAGGAGTATTGTAAAAGTATTGTAGTAGGATAAGTTAGAGTTTTTTGAGTAAATTTTATTAGACGTAAGTAACAGCATATTAGATATAAGTCAAAAGATTCCTGTTTTGTGTTCTTTGTATTATATTTAATTTTTAAATAGCGTTGGTTGGTTTTTTCCGCTTTTTCCACTTGATTAATCATATTTAATAATATTCATTTGATTAATTTCACATAATGTTTTTATAAATCAATTTTAGTATCGATATTATTTAAATTTAGAGTGCCAAGTGGGCCATTAAGTTTTTCTAATTGTATAATGTTTTTGAAACTTTGCTTTATGTTTTTATAAAAAATGTTATGGATTTACTTAATAAAGCACCTTGAATTAATTGAATTAACGATGAAAAACAAGATTAATTTTCGTATCTTGCTTATCGATTCTTTCCGATAGAGAATTTAATTGCTGTAAAATTTTGAGAAGCAGCTCATTATTGCCACTTACATTATCTACACTATTTACCGCATTTTCTGCTGGTCCTCTAGCGGCTTGTGCAAATGATACTCCAGGCTTGATGAAGTTCGGAGCTAAAACACTGCGGTGTAGTTGTGTTTGCTTTGGGACAGATTTTAATCTCGCATCCTGATATCGGGAGCATCCTGGATATGATGCCGGGTGACCAAAAACACCGCAGTTAACACAATATAATTTCTCTTTTGGCTCTGTCTGAGCCAATTTGCACTCACCGGGAGCATGCACATCCTTGCATTTGACGCATCGCTAATGCATGGCGCAGTTGGCAGCCGAATGCCCAAATCGTTGGCAGCGATAGCACTGGTTGATTTCTCGTTTCTGGAGGCGCTCCCACCTCACCACTCGGAAATTCAAATATCTGATTTGTTTAAGAGCGCTTGGACTGCTCTTATTTGATATTTGTACTAAATAAAGTGTTTTTTTTTTCTACCGTCGCGAATGTTTTAACCGAGTAAATTCGATTTCTGGTGCTGCTTCCTTGAACACCTGAAGAAGATCGACGGTATCGTCAGGGTCCACGTTTCACTTCCATATAACAGCACAGATTTGACTAGTGTTTTATAAATGCGCAGCACTGCACTGGAGCTAAGAATGGGAAGTACGGAGTAATAGACTTTATTTGCGGCGTCCAATCTCGTCCTTTTCGGCGCCTCTTTTGTTCAGGTTGGTTTCAAGATACACAAAGTTATCCACACTTTCAAGGTTGTAGTCGCCTACGGTCAGGTTTTGTCGAACTGGAAATTTTCTTCCTCGTTTGAGTCATGAAATTAGGTTTAGTTTCATATCCCGTAAGCCAATTCGGTTTGGTTCAGATTTTAGACTCAGAAATGTTCTTTTGGCATCTAAGATTGAACGTGCCATAAGATTGACATCATCAGCATAAGCTACCGATTCTGTGGACTTGAGCAGGAGTATACCTAAGGTTTCAGCTGATGTCTTCCTGAAGACGTGTTCCAGCGCAAAATTAAAGAGCATTGGGGCAAGTCCATCCCCTTGTTTCAAGATTGATTCCGTTATAAAGCTGCCCGTTAGTTCACTCTTCACCTTGACCTGGGACTCTGTGTTTAGCATCGCGACCTTGACCATGCGGACTAGCTTTGTTGGGGCGCCAAAGTCAAGCATTATTTTGTACAGCGCATTTCTGCCGACGGTGTCGTATGCATGCTTGAAATTGATAAAGAGTTGGTCTATTGTAGACCGTCCACTTCGAAAGCCTCCTTGATATTCTCCTATAATATTTTGCGGATTTATTTTTTTTTCTTTGAGCAATGAGTCTATAATTTTCACACCTTAATTTGTCCCCCTTTTTGTGTACAGGACATATACCTTTCCGCCAGTTCTCTGGTAACTGCTCCTCTGACCATATTCTGCATATTAGCCGATGCGGAAGGTAATTTAGATGGGAATCCCCGCTGTGGAGCAGTTCTGCTGGTGTTCTATCTATTCCAGGAGCCTTATTTTTTCTGAGGTCCCATACTGCTGCCTGTTCTTCGTCTCTCGTTAGTGCTGAGACTGGGACTTTTTGCCCTGCTTCTGAAATGTACACAGCTTCAGTCGTTTTTGGGGAAATTCTTCTGGAAATATTGCAGCCATCTTTTTTTATTATCGAATGGGTCACCGACAAAACTGACGAAAGATACAAGCCATATGGTAGCAATTTGCATATGTATTAGTCGGCCTACTATGGACAAGCTTCCGGTAGCTGTCACCCAACTGCGGCATTAGCAAATGCTTATATTTCGTCATATATACTATTTTCCGAATAAAAAACGTGCCGAACGCATTCCGTGCATGCTATAAATTCACCTTGTATAGCCCATTGTGCTCCTAAACTTCCCAAGACGAGCAAATGAAGCACACGTTTTGCACCTTCGACTGATAGCTCAGCGTTGAGATGTAAACAAACTCCTATAAATTCACTTTGAAAGGCGATAAAAATTAAACGGGTATAAGAACTGAAATAATTTTCACTTCACTAGGAGCGCTATTGTGTTCTCCGCGGATCATCTGGATTTCACTGTAGAAATCCGTCTCTAAACCGTACAAAACCTCGAATTTTTGTTGGCACCTCCACAATTCTTCATATAACGCCATGTAAGTTAGCCAGCAAAGTCGGCCTACTAATGGTCATGTGTGTGGTAGTAAGCGCTGCTGCCATATGGCTTGTATCTATCGTCAGTTTTGGTCACCGATGATTGTTTCTTGTACACTTTTGCAAAAACCTGTTTGTGGATAGAAGCCTTCTCTTAGTTGTTTGATAGAGGCACACGCTTCATGTAGGGTCATGTTTTCGTTTATCTGTTGGATCTTGGTGTTGATTGCCAGTCTTTTCTTTCTTCGGCACATTTTTTTTTAGCTTGACGTCGAAGGCTTTTATATTGTTCTTTGGCCCGAGTTGGTCGCTGGGTGTATTCTTTGTGCGACTGGTTCCCTTTTTTAATCGTTTTTGTGCATTCTTCGTCGCACCAGACGTTCCTACTTTTTTCGCCTCGTGAGACCTCGGCTGCTTCTGTCACTGCATCTCTTACTGTTGTCCATTTTTAATAGTCATAAGAAATCCGAAATTCTACAAAATCAATATAAATGAGCAAAAGAAAAAGATTAGAATCGATCGTCTCAAACCAGCTCTTTTGGAAACTCCACAATCAACGCCAAGTGAAACTACAATCGACAGTAACTCAACTAATAATAGTCCAGCGTACACGACCAGGTCAAGGAGGCAAGTCAAATTCCGTTCTTACCAGTGAACCAAGCATTAAAGAGGACATTGGTGTAGCATCACTAACGTATTACAGTCAAACAAAACGAGTACAGACCACTTACCGATAAAATAAAATTTAAATAAATATTTTTCATTTTTCCTAACATTTCAAAACAAATTACGTAAATCAATACACGATCCAAGTATACTGACATGACGATCCAAGAAAGATAAAAAAACAGTAATAACTGTCAGTGGTAATTCTCTTGCTCGCTTGTAATCATTTTTCTTCAGGCGAATATTAATTTACTTATGGAATTCTTTGCAGCTACATTTATTAGTTGCATATTTTTTTTTTAATTATTTGTACTGAAAAATTATTAGAGCAGAAAAATGTTAGAAGAAGGTGGTTTCGACGTGTGTACTAATTCTCATCAGGCCATCACTCTTAGATACACACCGGTGATGGCGACCACCATGCTTAGAGGTGAGAGTTATTTTTAATTTTCCTACTTATGCGAACTCAATATGTCTCTCACCTCTAAGCATGGTGGTCGCCATCACCAGTGTGTTTCTAAGAGTGATGGCTTGATGAGAATTAGTACACACGTCGAAACCACCTTCTTCTAACATTTTTCTTCTCTAATAATTTTTCAGAAAAAATTATTAAAAAAATATGCAACTCATTCATGTAGTTACAAAGAATTCCATAAGTAATTTAAAAAGCTATCGGAGCCATCCGAAAACGAGATCGATATCCGTGCGACGAAATGAAAGCTTCAATGTAGAGCAAAAATTATCGTATAGATTTACATTTAATTGATGTGAAATGATCCATTTAAAGTTTAGCTAAGAATATTAATTTTTAAAGGGCATAGAAATTAGTTTGTTAATAGAGCAGTAAAAAGGGTATTTTCAAGTGGTGTTATTTTCTAAGAACGATACTCGAATATAGCAAAAAAAAATAATAAAATTAGTCATTAATCCTGATGCATCTATCTTTTTGGATGAAAAATATGGACTCGGCGAGGATGTGGAATACTTTATCGTAACAAACAGAAGGGAACAAATGGAATCTAATTAATGGACCTACTTTTCATTTGCAGAGCATTATCTATAACGAAATCATTATCGGGAGTGAAGAGTAATCTCAGGAAAACTAAAATTCAATATTAAAGAGGAGGGATCCCACAGAATGCTATTGAAATGAAATTTTGGGCCACAGACGCCGTTTGGAGCCGTTCGATGTCAAATTTTTGTAGCGGGCTGGTCTTCGCCGAATATGCCTTTGATATACGAAATCGATGGGTTAGTTTGATCAAGTAATCATCTGATTACGGTATGTACGGACATCAAGTATGCTCGAGGCCCAACGTTAACATGGTCGATCTGCTTTTGTGTGTTGCTATCCGGTGATACACAGATCATTTTATGAATGCGTCGATGTGGGAAGTAACACAACGTTCAATAAGTCCCGAGACTAACAACGAAAACAACATTTTTTTTTTTCAAAAATCATTTTTATTAATCAATATAATCTCCTTTTAGGGTGATACAATCTTTCCAACGCCTTTCCAACATTTCTATACCATGTTTATAGAAGGATTTATCCTTTGCTTCAAAATAGGCTTCAGTTTCGGCAATGACCTCCTCATTCGACCCAATTTTTCCCCCCTGGCGTATGTTTTTTGAGATCAACAAAGAGCCAGTAGTCGCTGGGGGCTAAATCTGGCGAATACGGGGATGGGGAAGCAAATCAAAGCCCAATTCGTTCAATTTTGCCATTGTGTTCATGGACTCCACGGACTTCCACTGAAAGCAATTGCGGCACCCAATTGGAAAAAACCTTTTTCATGTAAATACGCTTCCAGATTATATCTGTGTCATTTCTGCAATCTCACGAACTTTCACTTTGCGATTTTTCATAACAATTTTTAACACTTCACTCACATTTTCCTGTGTATCGGCTTCCAATGGCCTACCCGAACGTTCCGCTTCGTTTGTGTCCGTACGACCACGTTTAAACTCAGCATACCAACGACAAATCGCTGGTTTCGATGGAGAGGAGTCCGAGTAATGTTTTTCAAGCCATTGCTGGGCTTCTACAGTGTTTTTACCCATTAAAAAACAATGTTTTATCAACACGCGAAACCCGCTTTTTTCCATTTTTCAAACAAATTACAAAGTGACTTTACCCTAACCTGTCATCCGATCGACGTGAAATTTTTACACGTTTCATGTAAAAGTTTGCACCCTATAGAAACGTAGTCAATTTGGTACTGCTAGCACCATCTCTCGGTTAGTCTCCAGACTTATTGAACGATGTGTTAAGTCGAACGTATGACTAGATTTCTGCTACATGCAAAGTCAATCAGGCGCTGGCCGTTGTCATTTGTTTCATTGTGGAGGCTACATCCTCCAGTCGTTCCCCGATGAGGTAGCTCATTGCCAACCTTAGCGTTGAAATCACCCAGAATTATTTTTGTGTCGTTTGTAGGCAATGTGTAGACTAGTCTTTCCAGGTGATTGTAGAACGTTTCCTTCATTTCTTTGTCCTTTTCTTCGGTCGGGGCGTGAATATTTAACAGCCAAATTATGAAGAATTTCGCTTTTATACAGATCGCACACAACCATTCATTGACTGCCTTAAAATCAATAACGTGCGATTTGAACTCCTTATTAACAAGAAAGGCCACTCCGAATTATCATTTTCCAGTATGGTTCCCACTTTTGAATATTGTGTGCGATCTCGTATCTTGAATATCATTTCCATAGCCAGATTAATGTAACTAATTTGTCTCTTAGCATAATTATTTTAGTCTCTTTTTTGCTAATCCAATAATGGTAATTTTAGCATAGCTACTATTCCTGATAATCAATCCTATCATAACTAACTCGGTGTTGCGAGTGAACACATAAAACATGCTCGGATATATTCCTGCTTCATAAGTGCAATAGTAGCGAGCAAACAACACCTGTGTACTTGCACTTCGCCAATGAAAATTAGCCATAGAAACACATGCGCAAATAAATAAGCGAGCAGTTAAGTAAACGAGAAAGTTCAACCCGCAATGATATCTACATCATGAACGAACGGGGTGCTTCGAAGAGAGGTAAGCGGAAAGGAAAACCGAAAGTTCCGGCATAAACACTTTTTCGCTCAATGTCCCCAGTTTCGCTATTTTACCTCAACAGATCAAGGGAAAGCCGAAAGCTTAAGCTGAAAGCACTCTTTCGAAGTCGAAAGCTGAAGCGAAAAACACTCTTTCGCTCAATTTCCCCAGTTTCGCATATTCACCAGCCGAGCAAGCGAGACGAAGCGGGGAGGAAAAACGTTCGTGGAAAGAGAGCTCATGTGTTCGGCTACTCAGCACCTTTAAAGAGAATTTAGGTTGAAAGCTTACGAAAGAACAGTATTTAAAGTTTTTCGACAAAGCATTCGGAGGAGTGTGTATTCAAATCCAGTAGTTTAATCGTACGTTCAATTACGCGATTCAAGTTCGAGTTCGAAGTGCTGTCCAGTATTCGACAAAATGGTGAGGGGTGAGGCGTTGGCTTGTGCCGCGGTCCTCAATCGGCCTTTTGGCGTTTCACGCCGTATGGCCACCCCGATCCATTAGCTCGTCCAATCGTTACCCTCTTCAGGATGGCTGATAGTTGGAGTTTTAAATAATTAAATAATTGAAAGTATATTTTTGAATTCGAATGTAATGTAATTGATTTAAAAAGAATGAACAATAAAACTAAAGTAATTCATTAAAAATTAACTCTCGTCTTTGTTGTTCTGGTTTGAATGGACAGAGTAGCAGGTAATGGTGTTACAGTGAGTTCTTTCCCCGGGAGCCTTGATGTTGTATATAGGATACGCATCAAATTGAGCTCCCAGTTCATACCAGTATACATAGGGTATACTAGTTATGTAACATCGGGACCCTTTCCTCTCTTACTTGTTTACCAACTCTCTCTCTGCTGCGCTGAGGAGTTTAACATCTTTTGACCAACATATGGTTGTGATTGCTGGCGCATGGGCTAAAGCTTTATAGCGAATCAAAGGCGTCAAAGCTGTGTTTGTACCTGATGCCAAGGAAAAAAAACTATTGGGTTCCATTTTTGCATTTGGACGTACGAAACCCTAATTATTGACGATATTTATGGGAATTACTTCTAAAGCATAATTGGGATTTTACCATAACAAATGGATAACTGATGTGATGACGATAGTTAAGAGATACAAAAATCTTAAGGTGAACAAATGAAAAGCCAGAAAAAGCGTTTGACACTGTAATGAACCTCCAGACGAACGAAACGAGAGACAAACAGATGCACGAACAAACAGACAGACAGCAGTTGAACTACCCCGAGTGACAGTTTCTGATAAGAAAGGCTGATCACGTCGAAATTGCTTACAAAAACGGCTTGTGGGTTTTAAGAGTGATATAATAAAGTAAGTTTCCGTAATTTAGGTAGGGATGAAGGTTTCTCTTTAGCCGTCTTCTTTATATACTTGTGGAGTTGCTTGATTGACACTTAGTACAAGAAAATTTCAAGGATAATAGAAATAGCTTGAAATGTTTAGTAACGTAGAGTACATATGATAAATGTTTTGTAGTGCAGTTTCGCGGTGCGACAAAACACCCGTCCCACATTATCCCGCATATAGCTAATCGATAAGTGAAGGACGTTGTCGCTAAGCGGACCTATTTAGCTGAGTTTGGTTCTTTTTATAGCTAATTGGCCATCGGTGCCTGTGCCCTGTGCGGACTTTAAACATTCCAATTCACTACAACACAGCAAATCATATTTTTTGTATAAATTGGACCAGTATGGGATTTAGGGCAGATACAGCATTACTTAGGCAATAGAACGTAGACAACATCAACAAATGATATGCTGAATGACATGGCTGAAGCTTGCACAAGCATACCACAAGGTTCTATTCTACGAGCAACTTTATTCCCACTTTAGATGAATTCACTAGATACCTAAAACTTTAAAGCACTGCAGGATTTGTTTGCACACTCTGCTATATTATTTTACTCTGTACTATATGAAAAATCTCTACATTAAAGCATGAGGACATCAATTTGAACATAAAAATCGACGAAGAATATCTAGAAAGAGAGTAGCATATGAAATATTGGTGTGAAAATTGATGCACGATAATGATGATAGTGAAAGGAATGGAGGTTAAATAAAAAAAAAATAACTAATGAGCGCTAGAAAAACGAATAAGATAAATAAAATTTTAACACCGTTTTGCAGTAACATGAGTTATAAGTCATAAAGAAGTTACAATCAGTCCGCTGAAAAATATACGGATATTACTTAGTCATAGAAGCATCGTTGAAATTCAAGAACTTAAAATTTCATCAATGGCCATTTCATTTCGAAATTGATACAAACTTTCAGTTTTTGATGTTCAAATGTTTGATTTGCTGTGATAAAAAGTAGCTATAACTGACATTATTTTGCATTCATCATGATTAAACAGCGTTATCTCTGTTAAGCTATTTTGTTTTTGACTCGTTAATTTAAGATAAGCATTCCGCTGTTTTGAATTGGTTGCAATCAAATTTTAAGTGTGTCATCAGATTAACAAAAAACAAAAGAACACGTCACACAAAGCCATTTGAGCCATAATACATTATAAAACTAACTTACCCTCCCAATAAAATAACATTTACACCGGCTAGCACCCAAGGAAGATACATTGCCTTAAACCTTGTGCCGAACCAGAAGTTCACCGTCACTTCCTTATTTAGCTGACACCATACGTATAGCACGGACAGTACCATAGGATCCATTAGTACCTAAAACAAAAGAAATTGACAATTAGTCAAAAGATAATTATTCATTATGAATTGAGGGATCTCACCGGAATTCCGAAGATCAATCCACTGATAACGCAACATATCCAATTGAAAATCAAGAGAAAGAAGTAATCAGCGGGGCCCGTTCTGTAGTGATTTGTTTCTAATCTCAAGGAGTAGTTATACAGGAAATAGCAATTCAGCATAAAATGAAATCCAGTACCGGGCGATAGAGGGTAGTAAAACAATGCTGTTACCGGTCGCCAGAACTGCGATTCAAAGGTAAACGATAAAAGGATCAACACTCTAAATATGGTTCATCTACTTACTTGCCACCCATAGACAAATGGTTCATAGTATAAGGGAAGGTACGCTGGCGGTATCAAACCAAAACGTCCCAATATGCTGACTCCCAGTGTAGCCGAGAGCCAGAAACGCGTGAATTGAGGTACATTTTTATACCACTGCGATACGTCCGTCATATTGTTAATGAATGGTAGTTCGGAACTTTGATGCTTTCGGATCTCAAACTGAAGAAAAAACTGAAATTTACCAGCGTTCCGTCGCGGTAAGTATTTATGGTAGTCTACTCGATGAGATTGACAGATTTTGGTGATTACAAATGACTTTTCTTTTATGACACTAGACAAGATGTACGTGTCCTTCTGGTACAATTTTTAATATGGAGGCGACATCTAGGCGTCAACATGGAAATCTGAAGAAGACTAAATGGTAATAAACGGAATACAAGAAAAATATTCTTAATATTTAATAATACAAATTAATAATGTCAATTATATTCATAAAGACAGTGTGAGGGTACATATATGCATATTTTTTGTAATGTATGAGTGATGAATTATCAAAAATGTTTATAAATCCATCATATATTTTTTTAATATAGAAAAAAAAAACTATTGAACTACATAGAATCTTTTAGATTAACAATATTTAATTGAAAAGATAAGAAATATGTTTCCTTTTTGACCATTTTTTTTATTTTCTTGTAAATACGTATTTCGACCGCAACATGCAGTCTTCTTCAGTACACTAACTTAAAATTTATTTATTCTACTCTTTCTATTCCGTTTACATTTATTATTTATAATTACATTTTTATTACATAACTATACTTTCGACTAATCTTGAAAAATTATTCCCTAGGTCATAGTTTAACTTTTTATGAGCAGGTACTTTACCAATTTCCAGGCTCTCGACCATATCTAATTTGCTAATTGCTTGAACCTCCTAAATCACTTCCATGTCTGCCTCGTTCCCTTCTTGCCCTTCTTTGATGATACCAAAGGACAGTGCGGAGAAGATACCAGACAACTTAAACAAAATTCAGACAAACCTCAAATTCACTATGGAGAAGGAAAAAAATAGCTCAATTTCCTTTTTGGCCCTGGATATCATCAGAAACAATGGGAAACTAGAGTTTGACATATTCAGGAAAGCAACAAATCCGCAGCGGACAATTCCGGCAACTTCAAATCACACGTTTGAACAAAAATGGCGGCATACAATAGCATGGTACATCGATTGCTTACAGTCCCAATGACAAAAGAAAGATATTTTCGAGAAAAAACTTACAAATTATCTACGGCGGAATTGAACGTTTACGACGCAAGAACAATAGTAAATATGATTAATCGAAAGCGGAAAAAACTGGCACGGGAGAAATTATCAAAATTGTTCGCAGAAAACCGCAACGTAGACAACAAACTCAAAAGGAGAATAAGCATTCCGTTCTCCCAACTATACACGCTACTACAATAAATTTTACGCAGAAACCTAATTGAGGCAGTGGTAACGAGCAGGCATAACCAGCTGAAAATGATGTTAGGGATCATAAAAGGCCCGAAGGCCAAGGACGAGAAAAGCTGAGTTTATAAAATAACATACGATATATGTGGCAAAATTTATATGGGGCAGACAAAACGCTTAGCGACAGTGCGATTCAATGAACATTTGAAGAAAGCAGAAGTAGGTAAAAGAATAGCGAGCAAGAAGATTCATTCAGCGGTGGCAGAACATATCATCAAAGAAGGGCACGTAATAAACGAGGCAGACATGGAAGTGATTAAGGAGATTCAAGCAATAAGCAAGTTAAATACGGTTGAGAGCCTGGAAATTGGGAAAGTACCTGCTCATAAAAGGTTTAACTATGACCTAGGGAATAATTTTTCAGGATTAGCCGGAAGTATAGTTAAGTAATAAAAATGTAATTATAAATGATAAATGTAAACTGTATAAAAAGCGTAAAATAAATAAATTTTAAGTTAGTGTACTGAAGAAGACTGCATGTTACGGTCGAAATACGTATTTACAAGAAAATAAAAAAATATATAGTCAAAAAAGAAACATATTTCTTATCTTTTCAATTAAATTGATGACTACAGAGCAACCGGAAAGTAGTAACTCTTTCTAACAATATTTAGTTGATACATAAGAAATAGTTATTTTGAAATTTAACAGGAAAATATTTTAGTAAAGAATTGCAGGGGATAACAAAAGTACTCGAAAAGAAAATTTACTATATGCTGTGCCAAAAGCCAGATGGCAAGAAACTTAATGGTATAATTGTCGCTTTGGTAATTACAAATTCATTTATTGCCGCCATTTTTTAGCGCTTCTGTATCAGGAATAATAATAAAATGCTATGCTATTTGTTTCAGAGGTAAATATAAGGCGACATTGCATTTATTTTGCCCAAAAAATAAGGTGACATTGTATTTATTTTGAAAATTCTTTATTTATTCTTCCAAATCAATTAAATCCCCTTCAAAGTAATCCCCTCCCGATGCAATGCACTTATTCCAACGGATTTTCCGATCTTCGAAACACTGATTGTAGTCACTTTCCGGGATGGCCTTCAGTTCCGTCTTTGCTGCGGCTTGAATCTCCTCTATCGTATCAAAACGATGTCCCCGGAGCGGTCTTTTGAGCTTGCTGAACAGCCAGAAGTCGCACAGGGTCAGATTATGTGAATACGGTGGTTGCGGAATGATATCGGTTGAGTTTTTGGCGAAATGATCAAGAATTACGAGTGCAGTATTGTCTTTCCACAATTCCGGCCTTTTTAGGCGGATAGCGTTACGCAAATGACATGTAAATTTGGCATTGATGTCACTGACAGTACTACCAACCTAAAAAAAAATAATTCCCCCAATCCTTGGACGCGCGCGGTTTAAATTCAAATGTTACCTTATTTTTTGGGCACAGTATATACATACTTCGGGAGTGAATGTGTTCCCTATATCAGTGTCTACATTTTTTCTGAATTTAAAGTGCTACAAGGTTTAGATTTATAGTACTATAATTAGTTCAATTATCCCTGAATCATCATCAGATATATCAGCAAACTAAGAGTCTTAAATTCTGCGCTGCCGAGAATAAAATGCCTCCCTAAAGTGTAAAAAGAAGGAAATGAATCATGGGAGATGACGATTGACGTTTGGACGTTGAAACTGTCAACATGTGTGTGAATTCGTCAATATCGAAATTAGAAAAAAATTATTAGAAAACGTATATTTATAAGTATATCTTATCATGCAAGATCATATACATAAAGACTGAAAGTTGCAGAAACTTCATCTTGGGCGAGCGCCCATCACATACACGGTGGACAGAATTTCAGAGGCAGCAAAATGGACTAGTTATTGTCAGCAAGCAAATCAAAGATCAAAGCCGCCCTTAAGGAAATGCCTTCTACCGTAAAGAATTCAAGCTTTAACTAAGAAGTTAACCAAATCAATTGTAAGGTAAATGAATTTATATTAGCAAAGGGTAAATTAGCCGTAAAGCTTAAAATCACGGCTTTTTTGCCAATCCCACCCACACCTAGCACTAATCCTTTCAGCGCACTGGCGAACGATTGCCAAAATAATAATACAAACGCGACTAGCAATCGAACGAAGAAGTATAGTTCCCACCAATTTTCAGAGAAAGTGTGAAGACAACAGTGCTTAAAGGCATTATGGGTAGTACTCGTCTGGAGTGCAGAATTTGACTGAAAATCACAGTGGACAGGCTCGAGGCCCACGACTATGTAATGAACATGCTTAAAAACACTGAAACTGTGAGGTACTCGTTCACCTCCAAAGAAAGGAAAAAGTGTGTCGTATTCCTAAGGGGTGGGGACTAAGGGACTTTAGAGCTGAGGCAGTTCGAGAGGACATAGCTAGCCAAATTTCGACTTTAGGCCTCGAGTCTATAAGCCTACTTACCACTGCATGGCTGCGAGCTAATAAGATCGACTTGGACATATTTAGGCTAAAATTGGGATCGGAAGCAGATAATTACGAAATAAGAAAACTGCACTACATTTTAAACCAACGAGCTGTATGGGAATGCCCCAAAAAGAGCGATCTGGCTCATTGCTATAGTTGTCAAAGATTGTTACCTAAGCAAACTGCTCGAGAACTGGTATAACATGATCCAAATTTTAATTGCTGATTTGAAAATTTAATCATTTCAATTTATAGTTTATAATATAAAATTTTATATTATCTTTTTTCTCTATATTAAATTTAAATTCTTCCTTATAATTAAATAGAAATTTTATATCATTTTTATTTCTATATTAAATTTAAGCTTTTCTTTCTTATTATACTCTTAATGATATTTATCTTTTATTATTTTTATTTATTACTTTTTAAAATGTTTGCATTTTTAACTTCTATTAATTGAAAAATTCAAATCGGCAATTAAAATTTCGAACATGAGAACACTGAGATAATGCAACCATTCACTGATTGCATTGAAAATGGAATCTAACTTGGCTGAGCTAGAAGCTTGGGGGATTTATCGTTTCGATATCGAGAAGTGGACGATGGTCAACCAAATGGGGAGTTTGGAATCTTGCGCGAGATGAGATGGTCGATACTAGTAAAATTTGGAGTAAACCATTGTTGATTTCCCGACGTTAAAATTTTATTCATCATTAAGTTTCCAACGAAAAATTTATTAGGATTGAAATAAATGAGTGGAATTGAATTTGACGAAAGTTATTTTTGTGAAATTTATCTTTTTGTGTCTGTGTTATGAACAAGTGAAGGAAACTCATTTTTGTTACATAACCAGTATACCCTATGTATACTGTTATGAACTGGGAGTTCGATTTGATATGTATTATATATACATCATCAAGGCTCCCGGGGAGAGAGAGAGATCCTCCTGCATAACAATTACCTGCTACTCTATCCATTTAAACCAAATCAACAAAGACGAGAGTTAGCTTTAGAGAATTAATTTTATTACACTGTTCATTTTTTAAACATTTAGATTACAGCTAAATTCATTAATTAACTAGGACGCCTTTGATCCCGCTTTGCTTTGGAGATCCCTGATGACCATGGGACTTATCGCGCTTCCCATGTGAGCGTTAGCCCGTAGAGTGAATCGGAGAAGATGAGTAAATGGATCGGGGTGGCCACACGGCATAGAACGCCAAAAGTCCGATTGAGGATCGTGGCACAAGCCAACACCTCATCCCTTACTACTCCATCGTACACTTTGACTATACCTCCGTCTAAAATTTAACTCGCGTATACTTAAATAATAATTTGGTAGCAGCACGCTCCCTACTGGACTCGAGCAAGACTGCTTCGCAACAGTTCCTCGACGACTATAAATATCACTTCAGCTCAAGCTTTTGTTCTACTTTCCCGTTAAAATCGCTGAGGCGATGAGAACGTGTGTTCTCATTTGCCAGGAACTTCTTCACCCCGCCATGCCTTATTAATTTGTAGATGATGAGAGCTATCTACAATATTGACATATTATCGTAGCCAGCTTGGGGGAAAGATCTTACATATGAGAGAGGAATGCTTTGGCCCCCATATTCGCCATAGCTCTCAGTTGGCTGGCGAAAGCTTTTAAATTTGATCGCTATAAGCTCCCTTAATTTGCTCATACATAGAGCTTCTCTCTTTTGATCTATCACCGACGTGTACGCGTCATCCATTATGCTGAAGCTTAACAGCGGCATATCGGCCGCAACGTACATAGTTATCATTTGCTAGCGCTTATCAGTGCTAATTCCTAGATTGAACGGTGTTCATCTGCCATAATGTACATTGCCGTCATTTGCTGGCGCTTTTTAGGGCGAAATGGTAGGCGGGTGTTCGAGTCGCTCTTTCATGACATTAAGCCTTCATTCGCTCGTTCATAACAGTGTGCAGACTGAGCTAGTATTGACGCCTCTCTATTCTGCCCGTAACAGAATCCACGTCGACATTTCGTTGGAGGCCAATATTGCCAATAACGATCCTGAAAAAAAACGTTTAGAAAATAAAACCAATTTCAAAATGCTTTGAAAAAAAAAATGAAATAAATTTTATACAAACGGAGTCTAAGTTACTCCATTTTGAAAAAGGTTTGGGCAAGCACTTTGTAATAAACATAAGCAGTCGAGCAGCCCCGTGGTGATCAGGTGTGGCTGCTCCTGAAGAGATAAGGTGGTCACCCCATCGAAACTGCTTAGTTTGTTGTTTTAATAGTGTAAAGTAAACTACATCTGTCAAGTTTCCATCCTTTACGCAGAGATGAGGGGTTCACTTCAGCCACTTCAACATCTTTAGGTTTGACATTCCCCCTTGTAATGCAACGACCTTCTTCGGAGAAAGTAACGGTTGCTTTTTGTGTAATATTAGCGTTTGTCTCAAGCCTCCGTGTCCGCTAACTTTAACGAGGCAAAAAAATATTGAATTACTGTAGAGTAGCTTAATTAACACCTAATAGAACATTTCTAAAGATAATAAAAATTGATCGGTACGTCTTGTAGAGTAGAGAACGCGTGATAAGTATTTTGTAGTGTATGTAATGTGACGCCTACGCCCGGGAATCGAAGTGATTCTGATCCCGAACCCTGGCACCCGGCCAGATATGTATGACTTCGAAGTGCAAGCAGACTTCATCTTTCGTGCAGATATCATTGCGCCGAAAATATTTTTCTTCAAATATTTATATTTGTGGAGAAATATTTTCTGTCAATTTGATCCGCTGTAATTAAACACTGATACATTTCGAAGCATACCTATCTGGCAATGCCGCCCACAATTGCCATCCAAACGTCAAAAAGGTTATGGGCTCAGATCGCTTTAACTGCGTTACTCGTTATCTTTTAACAGCGCACGTCGTTCCATTCATCTGCTTATTGCCCGCGTGCATTTAGTCAGCTTTTCTTTTTCATCGATCATGAAATTCGTCAAGGGAATTTAAACTACTGAAGGAAGCAAAGGATTCGCCTCTATAGAAGGACAAAGTAATGGATGTGATGCAGTACTTCAACGCAATCAATATAATTGGAGAAAGTTAAACCGTTATTAAAGAATAGGTTGCGATGCGAAAATTGAACAACATAACCACCATAACTGTTTAACGGATGAATCAACGTAATCGTACCAGGTAGGCTGACCAAAAAAAATTTATCAAAAAAGTAGGTAAAATGTGTATTTTAAATTTCATGGCGTGAAATTCAGTGCATTATAAAAAAACAATAGAGGAAAAAAATTTGCATATTAAACGTGACCTCTGCAAAAAGACTGTACACAAGTGAATGGTTTAGTGGATTTAATAAACCTTCATGATATCCTGAAAACATGGAGTTAAGCGTCAGCGGATGTTGATGAACTTTGCATAAATTATCTGATGGAATGACATGCGAAAATCCATAGCGAAGTTCGATTATGTGATTTGAGTGTTGCTGTTCAAACAATAAAAGGACACACGCATGCCAAGCAAAACGTCGTTTGTCGGATATTAAGTGAATGTAAACGAGTTTTCGATAAGCTGAGTTTGCAATCCTATCGCATTCCTATGCTCGACGGTGAAGTTATAAGGCGAGTTCAAACAAAACGACGTCGAAAACTTCATTTTCCATTCGGAAAGAAATCCAACAAAAGTAAGCTTGCATAGTTCGCACAGCGCTGGCTGCATCGAGCTTAGCAAGAACTCGAATCTGAACGTGGATGAAGAATTGATCGCGGGCATTCTGGATGAAGTGGAATGCGATCGTGACGGTAGGGATGATAAAACAATTCGTATCCATGGTATGTAAAATTTGTAATATTTCATGTTTGTAGCATATTTCGCAACTGAACTGGGACAACCGCCACCGGGGATACAATAGAATTTAAGATGGAATGCAATTTTTTAGAGAGATATTGTTATTTGTTTTTAAATTTCTTTTTCAATTATGCTTTGTAATTTATTGCGACAACTTTGCGCACTAAACAAAATATTTCGTTGCGGAAAGCTAAAACGTTTCTAGAAGGGAAATGTATTTTGGTCGTTCTAGAAGTTATACTACCTGTGTGCCCCCTTTATATTTATTTTGAACGCAATTGTTTGAGGCTTCTATTAATAGAAATAGCATTTCATTTGGAGTAGTCTATCAGCATCAAAAACTATCAACTTTTGAATAGAGTAATTGCTGAAATTCCAGTGATGGACAAAGGACAATCGCTGATATTTTGACAAATACCAAGAATGTAATAAAAATCAGCCATTAATCTTACGAATTTATTTCACTGAGTACACTGACTTGCCTACATATACACAAACGTTGGTTATTTTTTGTGTGAATCAAACGTAAACGTTAAAATATCATCATATCTATCACTGACAGATCAATCAAGAATTTATACTGAACAAAATCTTTAACACCTAATTTTCCACAGACGTTGGTTTGGACAATAATGCAGAAAAAACTCGTTTATCGGCCGAATGATTCGAGTATCATAGGGTTTTAAACGCAATAAATTGCTGGCACTGATCTTTTAGACAATGAAACTCTTTTTTTTCTGCATTATTCTGAAAATTAACACTTTCTCAACACTTCTTACGACCTTAATTTTGAGTGAAATATGAGTAAAATCCAAATTTTACTAAGTGATCGGGTCCACAAAACTCTATTCAGGGCTACCTTAACTATTGCAAACAATCAACAAGCGACTCAAACTACTCGAACATTTAGATTCCTCTTTTTCGTTATTTTTAATTGTGACGAACGTGCAATATTTACCAATTTTATTACTTTCTCTGTTTTAAATTAGGAGCATGTCCACATTTGGAAACAAAAAATCCTTTTTCCTTTAATAATTTTAATATGTGACTATTATTCTTGTAAATATTCCTTATTAGTTACTTTGGTAAATTTAGTGTTAGTTGAATGCATGCGATGAAAATCATATGGTTAATCCCTTTAACACATGCGCATTTAACCATTTATTTTATAGATCAGGGAAACTATAAGTGTATGGGTTTTATTATCAACTGAAATAGCAGCTCAATACAGAGCTTCTTTGTTTAGTATTCTTATAGGGTTTAAAATGACAAAATTCGGCAAATATAGACTAATATTACCTGAGAGGAATCTACCACTTGGTACAATCATTCGGTAAATTTGTTAACAATCCCGAAAATACTTTGACATTGTTTTTCTTCTATAATGGTGTTGAGTCTTACTTTCTTATACCCTTCCAATTATCTGAAGGAACTATGAGAGCAATCGCTTTTGTTTACGTACTTTCAAATTTGGTATTTAATAAGTATGCTGTAGATTAACAAAGTTTTTGTGACTTTGACCTGATTATATAAAATTTATTTGGTCAGGTGTCAGCCTTTTTTTCAAATTAATTACAGCAGGTTTTCAAATTCGTCAGATATTCAATATTATAAACCAAACATAATATATTATATTTGCACAGCTTAAACTCAGATTTATCTTAAAGTAATAAACATCAACATAAATTAAATTCGTAGTATTTTTTATTCTACTTAAATATTAACAGTCGATCATATAGAATTAAATGTCGGCTCAGAATTTCGATTGGTAGTTGAAAGAAGAGATACTATACTATTATTTTTATGAAGAAAAAAAATCAATATGTTATAATTGCAGCCCATCTTCACATCTTCGGTTATATTCAAGAGTGTTAACAAGCAAGAAATAAGGTTAGGCTAAGTTATTTCATAACTTAATGCAGAGAATGACCACTATACTAATTAATTTGTTAACAATACAACTAAATCGTAAACCATAACTGAATTTTATTGGTTTCATTTCAATGAAAAAAAAAATATTTTTCTAAAAAAAATAATATTCCAAAATGCAGAACAAAAACAATATAGTGAAAACTCTAGGCATAAATATCATTTAAACATTAACGATAAAAAAAAACTAAGAGCACATTTACTAAATCTTAAAAACAAACTTTTTAAATAAACAAAAAAATTAGGAATATTCAATTCTATGTTAAAAACAACATAAACTTTATGTATGTACATTCTATTACAATGAAAGGAAAAGAAATTAATATTTTCATGGTTTCAATGTATAAGTAATTAAAAATATACAAGAAAACTTCAACCCATCATCAAACAAAAGAAATGATTTAAAAAGATTCTAGTATATTATGCCTGTTATTAAAATAATTCAGAAAAAAATCAAAAAATTTAAGATATACTCAAAAACAGTAAATATTCATTATATACTATATATCGATATATATTTAGAATTAGACATCAAGAAATACATTTAAAATACAATGAGCTCAGTGATTCACCATTGAAGTACAAAAAGGGTTAAATGATATTTTTTAAACAAAAAAAAAAAGAAAATGAAATAATGTAAAATCGAATTCTAATAACATGAAAAATACAATACAAATGCAGCTAGGCAAACAGCAAGAAGCAAATAGAATTAAATTCATATGAACTAGAATATTTGACAAATCCATTAATTGCCAAAAATAATTGATGAAGAAAATATTTTTCATGATATAAATAAACATATAAAAATATATTTTTCTGAAAGAAATCAAACAAAGCATAACAATAAATGTACATCGTATTTTATGTGCACATATCCAGGCGCTCAGGTATAAAAAGCAACAAACAACTGAAATTGTTCTTGCAACAAATGCATATGAAATAAACAAGTAGGACAGCGTAGGTTAGACCCATATATTTTATCAAATAATATACATTTATATTTTTTTAAAATTACACTATACGAAACAATAATATGAATTGCTTTTCAGCGGGCAATGGGCTGCAGGGTAAGTATGCCGTCGCGAGGGTAGGGTTTGAAAAAAATCCGCTGAGGTCGGTTTCGCGTCGTGCGCGGTACGCGGTACCTTAGTTGTTTTTGATTTTTCCTTAACGTAGCATTCGTCGGGTTGAGTTAACGTAGTATACTTTTCGGTACCGCGTCGGGAATTCGGGAACGTGAAATAAAAATTAGATTTGTTCTTTTGACTGGTCATAAGAAGAAATACGGAGTAACGTAGAATAGGTTTCCTCTCCGTATGGTTTTGTTTGTAACGCGTTTGAAAACGGGCGTGTATAGGTGGCTGAAATATGTAAATGAGCGTAACCCGTTCGGAGACCCGCGACCGAAATCCTCTCCGATCAAGCTGGCCGGCAAGCAGCCACCGCGTGAATGGGTTACGGTGCACGGATTGGTTGACCGGTTGGTACCATCCGTTGGCACTACTCAGACTTAACGTCTGGAACCGATGAGGGGTCGGTTCCGCGTTCGGACGTAAATTGTTAAAGCATTACATGTAGCTTCGTGGCTCGACAAGAACCCGCCTCATATGATCCCGCAAATGCTAGTCGTCAAGCACGCGTACGCGGTCGTTAGGCGAAGCTAGTTAGCTGAGCTCGGTGTTGTTTTAGCTCGCTGATACTTGTGCCAGACCATCGGCACCCGTGTTCTACACGGACATTTCGAAATTCATTACAACTTAGTAACCGCTAGTAATTAAAACGGAGAAAACTTATTTGATTCATGCTTTTTGGGTAATTTCAAGGTCAGCTTTCTTTTTTTGAATGGTATTTTTTTGAATCATTTACGTTAAATTTAATTTCTTGAAGGCTGACTTCTAACTTGTATTGAAAACCTAGCTGCCATAATAAATAATAAATAAATGCTTCCATTTTCTACTACCGCAATGCCCAAAAACAATAATTACAATTTTATGAGCGCAAGACCACTTAAACCTACATGCTTGTAATTAATACTTGCTACCTTCGTTGAGTATATTTCTCATTAAATTATATAAAACTGGCAAAAAATTCTATATTACACGAGTACTTACATTAAACTCCACCATCATCAAATTGTGGATGCAGGATATTTTTTCCCGACTGTCTTTCATGTTATCATCTCATCTGAAACAGTAAAATTGCTACAGTATGAAAAGCCAACAGGTACTCATATAATCTTTCATGTGTAAACAAATTCTCATTTGGACGTATCTCAAATAAAAAGCCAGATCAAATTTAAATCCCCCTAACGGAACTATATGAGCAGAATACATTCATCGGATGGTGCAGGGTATAGGGATTTTTTTCTTTTCATTCAATAGAGGAAGGATATGTTTATTCATTTCTTTTCACGGTAATATCGACTACGGCATATCTGACGCAGTTGGTGAAATGAGTTATAACGATATTTGCTCTATCAGTGGGAAGTAACATATTGCATGAAAAATAATTAATAATATGATTCTAATATAAAGTGTCTTTCAATCGAGAATTCATCTGATCTCCTTGCTAATAATTTCATGTAAATTGGGGAGTTTAAAGTTTGCTTCTGTGTAATTTCTACGAAAATACCAGGAAAAATGTTGTTGAAATAATTTTGTTGAGTTACAGAACTTGCATAAAAATTTAGGGTTATTATATGCAATAAACTTAAGTTTTCGTAGGAATTACATATGAACGAGTACATTTTCATGTCAAGTTTGATTTGAAAATGGCAACAAATTATTCTTAATAGTTCGGAGTCCACTGTTGGACACTGCATAGACCAGTAATTGTTTTGTGTTAATATTTGCAAATGATCCTCCATGTTGGCCGAGAGTAGGCCAAAGAAATGCTCCTAGATTCTTGGTCACCTCGTACTCTGACTATACTTTGTGACCCCACATAATCCATTTAAGGATGTTTTTGATTTGACGAGCATATTTATATTCTTAGTTAAAGCTGTATGGACAACAATCTTTGACCCGAGTTATTCCACTAGAATTTGTATTAATTGGGCCTCTAAGATGTACCATGTTACTCACTTGTCTCTAGGATAGCTTTTATCTCATATAAGCTCCAGCTATTTATGCTTTGAAAAACTTTAGTGGTATGGCACGTTGGTTATGGTGTAGATGGTTGATTATCATGGTATAAAGAATAACAAGGTATGCTCGCTCACGATAAAAGCTTTTTGTGTGACATCACATGAATGGGAGCTTTCATATAGAATGCATTTGTTTATGTATTTTATATGGATTCCGTGACTTCTGAAGAGTATTTAGTAGTCAGCTGTAATAATGTTGCAAGCGTGCAACCTATCTCTGCAGTTACCATTTACGGCACTTTTATTTAAGAATGCAATGATCTAATAATGTATTGTTACATGTCCAAACCATTTTGCGAGGTACTGTCGCAATTGTTGCCGCAACTATTTACAGCATCATGATCAATAAATGGATGTACTCGAAAGCACAAGAATGGACCAAGTAGATCCATGATCAACATCTGAAAGTGACGTCACTGCGGCTATTCAGAATTGCTCGAATATTCCAGGTAATTCTCGTCATTGAATGGATTGAATGACTAGAGACCTTATGTAAAGACGAGCTGAATGAATGCGGCAGGAATAGTAAAACCGCGATAAGAGTGAAGTGCGAATTAAAGGCGATATTGATTGATAGTGAAGTGATTTTCATGAAATAGACAGTGGGAATATAAATATATAGACAGTAAAAATTAAAAAAAAATTGTGATTTGTAAAATATTGAAATTAATGATAGTGCATTCTTAGTAAATAAAGTCTTTTAACTTAATTTAGGCCGCGAACCAGAACACGTGACAGTGGTGTCAGAAGTGAGAAAGAAAACTTTGAAAGTGAAAACTTTTAAACATTTTTAAAGTGCACAATTGTGAAATTTAACGTTGAAATTGGTGGAAAAATAGCCAAAACATTAAAAATGCCACGAAGTTTACATCTAAAAATTAATTTATTTACCATATCACAGCTTAATGAGGAGTTTAAGCAGCAAAATCTGGCTACTTAAGGTACAAAGGTCATACTGATTGCACGCTTGCGTGATACGATCGAGTCAGAAGACATTTATCTGGATTCAAGTGAGCCTTCAGATGCGGAAAAAGGCACAGAAGGTGGAGAAGCAGAAGCATCAAAATCAAAGAAACCAGAAAATGCGCTAATGCAAATGTTGATGCTGGTGCAACAAGAGCAGTGACAACAGTCATCCAGTTTAACTGTGAAGCCAAATGAACAATCAGCGAAGCTGGACCAACAAGCCAGCAAAATCAAGGCAGCCATCGCACAGAAGCTGGAAGGGCAATCAAGGAAGCTAGACCAACAAGCAATCGAAATCAAGGCAGATATCACACAGAAGCTGGAGGAGCAATCAACGAAGCTAGACCAACAAGCATTCGAAATCAAGGCAGACATCACACAGAAATTGGAAGAGCAATCAATGAAGCTAGACCAACAGGCAATCGAAATTAAGGCAGACTTGCAAAAACAGTCAACCGAAATAAAAACGGAGCTCGGTAGTCTGAACAACCAAATTAAATGCACCGAGGAAAAGGTTTACCAGGTCGAGATGGAAAAAATGAAAAATGAATTGGAAGCAGCGAAGGCAGTAGTAACCACCTCACCAGCCCTGCTTATAACCGCAGCGCAAAGCGCATCTAGAAATGTGAATGCGGTAGTATGTATCGATACTGATGTACCATAATCTTCCGAGAGCATTGTATAGACCAAGCTTAATGGTGGTTATGGAGACCACCGATCTTATCTGATAGACCCAACGAAGACTTCAACATTGCACAGTGTGATTGTAGGACGAAGCCTTGCATAAGATCTATAAGGAATAGATACGTGCCGGTTAGAGTCCTTAAAACCGCCGACTCAACCATAAGCATCAAAGTGAGAGAAGTCATCGGCAGCTGCGAGCTCGTTTCCATCATCACCTCTTTGGAAGCTACTCAGGACCATCCTTGTAAAAGACGGCAAGACACAGACAAAGCCCGGCAACTCACGTCTGCAATATTGAAGCAGACCAAATTGCCAGTGCAGCTATTCAAGCAAGCCTCTGATCTGGTCACCAAGTACATTGACATCTTCTCAACAAGCCCGGATGACCTAAGCCGAATGAGTATGATAACTCACGTCATAGATACATAGGGAGTCAAGCCGATTCAACAAGTACCAAGACGTCTTCCTGTAGCCAAACAAGGGGAAGTGAGCGCACTGATCTCAGACATGGAAAATCAAGCCGCGCCAGTAATTCTAGTGAAGAAAAAGGATGGTAGCACTCGTTTTTGTGTCAACAATAGGCAGCTTAATGACGTCACTAAGAAAGATAGTTACCCGCTTCCACGCATCGACGACATCATGGACCTTTTGGCCGACGCAAAATGGTTTTCTACACTCGATCTCAAGAGTGACTACTGGCAGGTACTCGTAGAAATCGAAAAGAAGGACCGAGAGAAGACCGCATTTTCAGTTGGGACCAGATTGTGGCAATTCGTGGTGTTGCCATTTGGGCTTTGCAATGCTCCTGCCACCTTCGAACGCCTAATGGAATAAGTGCTACGAGGTCTAACCTGGAAGACCTGCTTGGTGTACCTAGATGACATCATTGTTTGAGGAGCATGTGCGGAACTTAGAAGATGTGTTCTTCTGATTGCAACTGGCGAATCTGAAACATAGTCCCGACAAGTATACCCTCTTCGCAGCTGAAGTAAAATACCTGGGGCACATTGTATCAGCAAAAGGGGTCAAAGCAGATCCTGAGAAGATTGAAGGCGTGAGAAGCTGGCCAGCACCAACAATAAGCGCCAACTACGAAGTTTTCTAGGTCTGGCAACCTACTATTGAAGATTCGTCAAAGACTTTGTCAAAATAGCTAAGTGTCTCCATCACCTAACCGAGAAAAATCGTCCATATGTCTGGAATGAACCATACCAGGCAGCCTTTGCGACCTTGAAGGAGAAGCTGTGTGATTCACCCGTACTGACATATCCAAAACCCGGAAAAATGTTTGTATTTGACACCAATGCAAGCTAACGGCAGTATTGGAGCCGTACTCTCCCAGCAGATCGATGGCGAAGAAAGAGTTCTCTCGTATTACAATCGAGTTCTCTCAAAATGTGACCATTACGTGACTGGGAAGGAGCTATTGGCTATAATAGAGGCCACCAAGTACTTCCACAAGTACCTATATGGCCAGAAATTCGTTCCGTCCATGCATCGCTGAGATGGTTACTTAACTTCAAAAACCCCCAGAGTTAGCGGCAAGCATTGCCAAAGGGTTGGAGAAAAGAAGTCGACAGTTGATCTGCGAGTGATAATGGCCGAATTCGATGAAGGTTGATCATCGGAGGACGATGGAGATATCGGAACATTACTCGTATGGAAGAAGACAACTGGGCAGCTTGAGTGGAAGGACGTTTCGATGCATAGCGTCACCCTGAAAAGTTCTTGGGCACAATGGAACTCCTTTCAGGTGGAGGGTGGCGTGCTCAAGCGGAAATGGGAAAGGGCGGGTGGCAGCTCCTATAGGATGCAAACTATGCTTCCCAAAAGCCAAATCCACGATGTGGTTAAGGAAATGCATGAAAGATCCTCGGAATGCCACCTTAGTGTTAACAAGACCTTAGCGAAATCGCGGGAAAGGTTCTACTGGCTCCACTCTCAAGAAAACGTAGAGGAATGGTGTCGTAGATGCACAATTTGCGCTTTCGTCAAAGGTCTGAAGCGACGACTGAGAGGACAAATGCATACCTACAACGTTTGCTGTTGATATCGCAGGACCTTTTCCTGAATCCGAATGGGGAAATCGATACACGCTGGTTGTGGCCGATTATTTCAGCAAGTGGCCCGAGGTTTATTTGATTCCCAACCAGGAAGCAACTACCGTAGCCAAGCAGCTAGTATTAAATTGAGTCAGTAGGTACGGCGTACCTTGTGAGCTTAATTCGGATTAAGGCCGAAACTTTGAGTCACTACTTTTTGGCGAAATATGCAAGCTGCTGGGAATACGGAAAACGAGGACAATACCGCTGCATCCCCAATCCGATGGAATGGTCGAACGTTTCAACGGCATACTCAGTAAACACCTGGCTAAGTTGGTTGATGAGAACCAAAGGGGGTGAGGCCGGCACACCCCATTATTCTTGATGGCGTATAGAGCTACCGAATACGCATTGACGGGAGAAGCCACAGCCAAAGTCATTTTTGGAAAGACTTTTCGTCTGCCGGCTGATATAAAGTTCGGAACACCCCCTGAGAAACCCCACACGATTTCAGAGTATGCAAATCATTTAATGTATTGGTTGAACTGGATACATTGGACAGTGTGAAAACACCTCGGATCAGCTACTGGCCTTATGAAGACCAGGTACGATCTAAAGGCAAATTCTACTGGCTTCCAGCAAGATGACTTGGTGTGGCTATATAACCCACAACGGCGGAAGGGTGGGTCTCCGAAGTTGCAGCATAATTAGGAGGGACCGTACCGAGTTACAAAGCGAAACAACGACGTTATATATCGCATACAAGAACACCGTAAGCCGAGAGCCTAACTACAACTGGCGATACATTTTTCTGGAGTGAAAAGAACTGACGGGGGCAGTGCTACATGTCCAAAGAATTCTGCGAGCTACTGTTGCAAATACTACCAACATCAAGATCAATATTGATTGAAAAGTAAACGAATGTACTCGAAAGCACAAGAATCGACCAAGTAGATCCATGATCAATATCTGAAAGTGACGTCATTGTAGGAATTCAGAATCGCTCGAATATTCCAGGTAGTTCTCATCAGAACATTCGCCAATATACGAGAACCACCTAGATACCCCACTCTTACTTGGGGGCCATAAGTATCGTCAGTAAAAACGAAATATTCTCAAGTCTTGTTCTTTTTTCGTCAGGCCCAGTTTGTTGTCTGTTTTGGGTATTTTCTCCTTTAGTAGGTTACCTCGGCCTCGACATCATCGGACCAAGTCGTGTTATTCATAAACTTGTGAATGCGAAATTCTTTTGTTGTGAGCCCTTGTGCTGGGGAAAAGGACCTGCCCCACGACACCGCAATGCTAGCCTGCCAACGCATTCACGCACCCTCAGACAAGGACAATCTCGGCGAGCGCCAATATCCTCGCTCGCTGAGGCAGCAGACTATCACTGCAGCCCTTAACGGACATTTATATCCACTCAAATCGCTACAATATTTTGTTGACAAATGTCGCCCCAAACGGGAAGGTCACATGGCATCGTTGCTCAACACTTCGAAACAGATAACGCACTGCGGATAGTCGACACCATTTTTTGGCAAAGAAATAAAACCGTATTTAATATACTCTTCATTATGCCTTTTTTTACACGAGCTCTTGTCGATATATACTCTTTCACACACAAAAATGAAGGAATAACTTGTTGAAATAGTAAAATCAACTCCATATGATTGCTGTCAGTGTAAACAATGAATTAATGTATCAATCCTCTCCATATAAACACATACGAAGTGTGTTCAAAAAATATCACGAATTTTGTTTTATTTTCAAAAATTATTTATTTATTCATGAATATCTATTTTGTCCCCTTCAAATTAATCCCCATGAGATATTATACAGTTACGCCAACGGTTTTTCCAATCTTCGAAGCACTTCTAAAAATCATTTTCTTTAATCTTGTTCAGCTCCTCCTTCGATGCCGTCTTTATCTCGTCAAGCGTAGCGTAACATCGTCCTTTCATGGGCCTCTTCAGTTTAGGAAACAAGAAAAAGTCATAGGGGGCCAGATCTGGGGAATACGGTGGGTGCAGCATCATTAGTGTGTTGTTTTTGGCCAAAAAGTCGCGCGCAAGCAACGATGTGTGAGCAGGGGCGTTATCGTGGTGCAAAAGCCAATTTTTGTTCTCCCACAAATCCGGGCGTTTTTGGTGGATTGCTTCGCGCAAATTGCGCCGCATAACTTGCAGGTAATATTCCTTATTGACCGTTCTTCCCTGTGGCAAGAACTCATGATGCACCACGCCCCTGCAATCGAAGAAAACTGTCAGCAAAACTTTCACATTCGACCGAACTTGGTGCGCTTTTTTCGGTCTTGGTTCATGCGGCAGCTTCCAGTGAGATGATTGAGCTTTGGTTTCCACGTCATAACCATAAAACCACGATTCGTCACTAGTTATGACCCTCTGGAGCAAATTTGGTTCGTCGCGGACAGAGTTTAACATCTCATTAGCAATGTTCATGCGTTGCTGTTTTTGATCGCAATTGAGCAATTTTGGTACGAATTTCGCGGCGACCCGTCTCATGCCCAAATCGTTGATAAAAATCGAATGGCACGAGCCAATCGATATGTTTAGGTCCTCAGCAACTTCTCTAACGGTGATTCGACGATTGGCCAATACCATTTTCTCCACTTCATTAATTTTTTCGTCTGTTGTTGAAGTGCTCGGGCATCCGGCACGCTCTTCGTCGTTCACATCTTCTCGGCCTTCTAAAAACATTTTGTACCACCCATAAACGTTGCTTCGGTCCAAGGTAGCTTCTCCGTATGCCACAATCAACATTCGGAATGCATCCGCGCACTTAATTTCGTTTTTCACACAAAATTTGATACACGTTCTTTGATCCATTTTTTTGAATAAGTAAAAATCGAAGACGATTGAAAACACGTGCAAGTAAAGCAGCTATCACAAATTAAGTGAACATTCAAAATGGCCGAGCTTGTCGGCATAAGTAACAGACATGAGTACCAACATAACGCCACAAAAAAATCGAAATTCGAATATACGTAACCCGCGAAAAATTCAAAATTCGCGATACTTTTTGAACACACCTCGTATGTATAAATATAATGACTATATGAAACGCTCAAAAGAAAATGCAAAATTACATTTCCAAAACAGAGCTGCTGCTTATGTTGTTGTTTTGTTATGGGGAAAAAATTCCAAAAACTATTTCATTTTTACCGGATACGGTAGCACCGTGTTACAGATAGGGATAAGGTGTGCATATTATTTTTTGTTCATTCTCATTCGCGGAACCTCTTTGCAGTTCATTATATTTCCTGAGATGGAAATTTATATGCTGAGGAGGTACTTTTGGGCAGGATTGCTATATTTGAATGATCCAATTATTTCACAAACATATCATCACCCTCAAGTTTTCATTGTTTTTCTTCCTTGCTCACCACCTCTTTATCGACGATATCAGCAATTTTCTCTCATATGCTGCTATGTTGCATTTCGCGAATAAAAGAATATATAGGGTGATTCATAACAAGTGTACACATGTGAATGGGCCTTAACTCTTATTTATCACTAATTTTAGGTCCACATATTGACAGATTATGACATTTTGGTCTTTTACAATTTAAACCGTGGCATCATAAACATCAGCCAAATGTTTTATTATTGTTAAAACTTTTTACAAAAATAATGAATCGCCAGTGCAAACATTTCGCGCTCTACGTGAATTTTTTGGTCCACCCATAAATTTGCTGGCGAGATCGTGTGATTTGACTCCTTTTGACTTCTTCCTTTGAAGATTTAGGAAGGATCGTGTTTACGCTGATGCTCCCCAGACTACTGAAGCATTAAAAAACAATATTCGAGCCAACATACGCTAATAACGCCGGAAATGTGCGAAAATGTCATCGAAAATTACAATCATCGTTCGACCAGCACGAGGTGCACATATGCGCAAGGTAATGTTTTATATTTAATTGTTAGGGACCAAATTTTTATATTAAATAAACATTACAGCTCAATCTTTACAAAAACTATGTTTTTTTTCGACAAAAATGTGTACACTTGTTATGAATCATATATATATATATATATATATATATATATATATATAGATATATATATATAGATATATATATATATATATATATATATATATATATATATATATATATATATATATATATATATATTGTCATTCGCCGATTTGAAAAGATTTACATTGATTCATACTCAGTATCAAAACAACGAGTTTTTTGATAAAATTCAATGCAAATCAATTCACAGAGGGCTTCCTTTTAGTTTACACTTCAACGCCAAATAGCCCAGCTGAGAATATCCATTTCACGCTCTTAGTGGAGATCTTATATAATGTAACTTAACTATCATTTCTGAATATTATTTCTGTATAATTCATAAGTGAAAGCTCTTGCTATGATATGTTTAAATTACTCTACTTCATATTCATGAATATGAAATAGCATAATTTAGTCATACCTCAGTTAAAAATTCAATATGTGAGCGGCTTTACAAGAAAAAGAGCGTTCGCTCAGTACAATCTATCCATACTAGTACAAAAGATCCTCAATTCATGTTCCACCAAACATCTCTATGGCCAAAGATCATAAGCTTCGGCTAATGTTGATAACACATTTGAAAAAAAAATTATTTTTAAAAACAAATGAAGTTTTCTTTCGAATAATTTTAAATATGTATTGCCACTGCTCACGCCCTCCCGCCCCACCTTGAAAACCAATGCAGTAGATAAACCACCCCACGAATAATTATATTTACTTATACCTACCGAAAGTGTTATTAATATAGCAATGTTCATTTGAAAATGTTTAAGTTGGTAACAATACAAATATTATATGTTGTTCAAATGTCTATGTTGGTATAAGTTTTTCTTTGTATCACTTCCATTCTACTCTTCTAAAAATCAACACGTTGTATCAGTGAATTAAATAAAAGACTAGTGTGCTCATCACAAAAGTGCTTTCTTTTTATTTCAAACATCAGGTTGTTGGCCCAGGCACATATAACAGCTTGATGTAGATTGATATTATTTACGGCGGCAGCAAAGTCGGCGAGAAGGAAAAAGTGAGGTTGATTCACTACAATTTGCGGCATCGTGATCAGGCTCGGGCACAACATCGTCGATGGTGGAGGGAAATAACAAAAACGTCAATGTGATCAAGTTGGAAGGGGCCCGAAATCGGAATATATGGAAATTCCAAACAAGAGTGCAGTTGAGGGGCCATGGATAGTTAAACATTGTGGAGGGAAACCAAGTGAAGCCCGTAGTGGCCAGTGAGATATCTGCATGTGAATATAAAGATGCCAAAGCGCAGACGTTATTGGTAACACGAATGTTGGAAGAGGCAATGTTACATATTATTCCATGAACGAGTTCTGCCGAGATGTGGCGAAAACTCCATAGTGTATATGAACAGAAAACTGAGACCAGTGTGCACATTATATAACAGATTCTTCCAATACAAGTTCGAAAGAGGTATCGACATGTCTGTTTTCTTATCTAAGATACAAGAACTACAAAATCAATTGAAACAAATGGGTGAAGAAATCTTAGATAAATTTGTAATCACGAAAGTGCTAATGTCATTGCCAGACCATTATAGACATTTTATTTCGGCTTGGGAGTCGGCACCTGATGACAAACAAACGTTTGATAATCTAGTGGCAAGACTACTGATTGAAGAAGAGCGAGTAAAAGAGAAGAATGAAGAAGCACAGCAAGCAACACCTTCTGCATTCTTTGTGAAAAATAAAGGACCATCAAAAGTTTTCAAATGTGGTAAAAGTGGGCAGTACCAAACCGAGAGTAAAAGTAACAATAAAACTAACAGTGAAGGGAACGTGAGTAATAATAATAACTGTTTCTATTGTGGCAAGTTCGGACATTTTAAAGAACAGTGTCGTTTTTGAAAACAAAAAAATGTTAAGAAGTGAAAATAAAACGAATAGTAACGCGTTCGTGGTATCTAATCTGTCGCATCAACTGCAAAAATCGAAGTGGCTAGTCGATTCTGGCGTTACTGAACATATGTGTCGAGATCGTGCATTGTTTACATCATTCTCAAATACTTCGCCAAAACCTGTAATCATCGGTAATGGAGCAGTGATAAATGCGATTGGTTATGAACAGATGGCAGTTCAAGTATCGAACGGAAACGAGTGGATTGACAGAGTGTTGTATGTTCCTGAGTTAAAAACGAATCTGTTTTCGGTCAATCGCGCCACAGATAAAGGTTATGTCATAGTGACAGATGACAGCTCATGCAAATTCTTCAAGGCAAATAAAATTTGCGCGGTTGCGGAAAGAATTGGAAATTCGTTTTATTTTGAGTAATAATTGTGAAATTGCGAGTACTGCAGAACTAGCGTCAAACGATTTAAACGAGTGGAACAGAAGATTGGCGCACCAAAACTTCACCTACGTCAAAGATACTTTGCGGAAAAACAACATTGAGGTTAAACAAACATCCAACTCTGTGTGTAAGAGTTGCTTGATTGGGAAAATACACAGATTGCTATTCAATAGAAGCGAATACAAGAGTACCAGGACATGTGAATTAATTCATGCTGATACATGCAGTCCCATGGAAGAATCGTCAGTTGGTGGGCAAAATACTACATTGCGCTGAAAGATGATTATTCGAATTTCAGAAGTGTGTACTTTGTGAAGACAAAAGATAGGATCAAGCATATAATTGAGGACTTTATAAATAAGGCCGAGAATAGTACTAGAAATAAGGTGAAGACATTCAGAAGTGATAACGGCCTGGAGTTTGTGAACAGGAATGTGAAGGAAATGTTTACAAGGCGTGGAATAACACACCAAACCACAGTCCCATACACCCCAGAACAGAATGGCAAGGCTGAGCGAGGAAACAGGACATTGGTGGAAGCGGCCAGGACAATGATACATGAAAGAAATTTAACAAAGAAATTATGGGCTGAAGCCATAAATACTGCAGTGTTCGTGTTTAACAGGACTGGGAAGAGCCAGTCGGCGATCTCCTTTTGAGGTATGGACTGGGAAAACATATAATATCCATGAGAGCCTTTGGTACAGAAGTATATGTACACATTCCAAAAGAGAAGAGACTGAAGTGGGATCCGAAAGGAGAGAAGGGATTGATGGTCGAATATGAGGAAGATATGAAAGGTTATCGTATTTACTATCCTGAAAAGAATGTGGTGGAAGCAAAAAGAGACATTGTATTCTTACAGCAAGAAGAGAAGGAAAAACATCAAGTGAAGAAAGGTGAAGAGAAAACTGTTGTGTCCTTAAATCTTGAAGAGGAGACAGTGCAAGATCTTGAAGAGGAGACAGTGCAAGGTCCCAAGCTAGATATTGATGAAATAACAACCCTTGACCACAATGAGATAGAGACAACCCACATAAGTAATATCTAAGGAGATAACTCGTAAGATGACAGTGACTACCTGCCATGCAGCGAAGAAGAACATCTATTGGACAGAATTGATTCACCCATAGAAAGGGAAAGGTGTAAGCGTGAGCGTAAACAAATTGATTTCTACAAGTGTAACAATGTGCAGTCGGACCAAAGTGAATGTGATCCCATCACATATGATGATGCCATGAGCCGAAGTGATGCCGGTAAGTGGAGTGTAGCTATTGCCAGGGAACTTAAGACTCTGAGTGACAATAATACGTTGGAATTTTGTAAATTACCTGTAAGTGCAAAGCCCATAAGCAGCAGATGGGTTTTTAAAATAAAAAATATAAATAACGTCAAGGAATACAAGGCTAGGCTACAATATATAATCAACTTAAGTGACATTTATGCCCCAGTTGCTAAGCTAGCAACTTTCAGGTTGTTTGTAATAATTGCAACAAAATGCAATTTACCTATATACCAGATGGATGTCACTGGGGCTTTTCTATATGGTGATATTAAAGAAAATGTATATGTAAGTTTCCAGAAGGGGCCTACAAAGGAAAAAATAATATTGTAAAGTTAAACAAGTCATTGTACGGGTTGAAAAGTTTACCTAAATCCTGGAATATTAAAGTTAATTCTGTGTTAACTAGAGAAGGCTTTATAAGGTCTAAATGTGATCCATGTTTGTATAAAAAGTATAGTGGTAAAGATAAAGCATTTGTATTAATATATGTAGATGACTTGCTAATCTTTGGAAGTAATTAAAGTGAGGTCACTAGCCTTAAAATAATGTTAAACAAAAAATTCAAAATGAAAGATTTGGGGAAAATTTCAGAATTTTTAGGAAAACATGTAGAGTAAAACTTTGAAAATAGTATAACCACATTATCACAAAGAAATAACTTAGAAAATGTATTAAAAAGATTTAATATGGACAATTGCAAACCCATGTTGACACCCTTGGATAGTAACTTAAATACTAAAATTTTTGATTTAAACACTTATTACGATACAGACATTGAAGGAATCTGCAGGCAAATTATTGGCTGTTTGATGTATGCTGTCTCAGGCACTAGGCCTGACCTGTGCTTTGCAGTTTCCTTACTAAGTAGATATCAGAAATGTGCCAATAGTACATTACTTAGTGCACTTAAGAGAGTATTGCGCTACGTGAAGCATACTTTAGATTATAAAATAGTTTACTAGTGTAATGATAGTGTATTGTAAGGCTACTTTGATGCCAATCGGGGAGGTGATCAGAGGGACAGAAAGTCCACATCTGGCTATTTGTTCACTTTTGCAAATTGTTTGGTTATGTGGTATTCAAAGACGCAATCTTCTGTAAGCTTGACTTCTACTGAAGCTGAATATGTTTCTATGAGTATGGCAGCAAGTGAAGCGTGCTGGCTTGTTAGTTTATTACATGATTTGGATGTTCAAAATGATAGCCCAGTTAAGTTGTATTGCGACAATCAGTCAGCTATTTTGAATGCAAGTACAGACTCAGTCAAATGTCTTAAACATGTTGACATTAGATACCACTTCATTAAAGATTTAAGCTAACAAAGTCATTAAGTAAGGAGTTATTAATTAAGTGTCTGACAAAATGCAATGTCAAATAGAAAGGAAGTAGAGAATTAATAATGTTTCCAGACAAATGTTGATGTTAATTTAGAATGATTTGTTTAAAATGCATAAACATTGAGAAGGGGTGTTATTAATATGGCAATGTTTATTTGAAAATGTTTAAGTTGGCAACAATACAAATATTATATGTTGTTTAAATGTCTATGTTGGTATAAGTTTTTCTTTGTATCACTTCCGTTCTACTCTTCTAAAAATCAACACGTTGTATCAGTGAATTAAATAAAAGACTAGTTTGTTCATCACAAAAGTGCATTCTTTTTATTTCAAACATCAGAAAGATTTTATTAACCCTAATCTATTTGTGCCAAAATGATTCCACCATGAATCTCGCAGTGTCTGATGGAAACCAGCGTTCACATGAAAAACAAAGATAGTTTCTCATCAAAAATAGATTACTTTTAGAAAGAGATAAAATATGAACTTGAAAACTAGTAGTCAATTCTTTGTTTATTTGATATCCACAAGTTAATTCTCTTTTTTCTTGAAAAGCCGACGGGCATTGCTTTTTGAATGAGCAGATGCGTTTCGACTACTTTGAGACGCTGAAGATGACTCGTTGTTGTCGAAATGCGTCTACTCACTCAAAAAAAGCAAGGACTGACGGCTTTTCAACCAACGAAAATTAATAACTAGTATTTAAAAAAAACTCTCAAATAACCTAGTACAGCTATTACAAACGTTAGGATTGTGTTCATTGTGCATACACTTTTTACCATTTACTCCACTTTGTTGTTGTTTTTTATAATTAGTAAATAATTTTTCATTTAGATATATATTTACTATAAATATATTGAGACAAACCTTCCGTTATCAATTATCACTAAAGCTGCTTATTTTATTGCACCGTTAAAACCGATTATTTTATGACACACGTGGTATTTTTTAAACATAATGATACTGAAACATTGTGTAAAACTTTTGGGTGGTTGATGTCTACAAATATAAATGTATAAAGGCTCAATAAATTTGTTTGCATATAGGGGAGAGTTCGTTAAAGTGGCCCAGTCGGGTAAAGTGGTCACCTTCTATTTAAGAATGAACCAATAAGCGTCATCTGTCAATGGTGAGTGGAACAAAATCATCCATCGACGCTGTATTACTGTAGACGATGGCAACGCGTCAAGTTCGTGTGAAAAGTTTTTATAAAGAAAAAAGTGGTTTTCGCTATCTTTCATCTAAGGTGAGTAGTCTAAATCTTGTAAAAAGATTCTATGATAACTCAAAACGAAAAGCAATGTCATATTATATTGATTTGGTACATTAGTGAACTATTCATTTCGCGGCAAATTAAGAAAATTTATTCGCGTTTGACATTTGAGCAAGTGTTGTTTACGTTGCGGTCCGTTTCGGGTAAAGTGACCTGGTATGTGGGTAGGTAAAGTGATCTAGTAGGCCACTTTACCTGCCTTAGTACAACATTTTCGAGTAAGAATAAATATGATATGTATTCTTTCAGAAATGCCAAGTTCATATAAACGCATATCGCAGCAGCAGACTTGGGACCCGGATGCGATGGAAAAAGCTATTAAAGCTGTCAGGAGTAACGAAATGGGGTTTTTAAAGGCAAGCAAAGAGTTCAACGTTCCTCGTTCGACGCTCAAACGACGCGTTCAAGGAAAAAACAAAGAAGCCGTTGAAAATATAAAAATATTGGGGTCTTATCGTCCAATTTTTAGTCAAGAGCAGGAAGAAGAATTGGTGCAACATATTTTGGATATGGAGAATCGTTTTTATGGACTAACATTGCAGGATGTTAGAAGACTAGCCTATCAACTGGCTGAACGAAATAACATAAACCACAAGTTCAGCAAGGAGACTGAAATGGCTGGAAAAGCATGGATTGCTGCCTTCAGAAAACGTCATCCGGAATTGACATTAAGAAGCCCAGAAGCAACCTCTCTCGCTCGCGCGCAAGGTTTCAATAAAGTGAGTGTCATGAAATTTTTTGGCCTCCTAGAAGAGGTGAGGTCGGATATAAACTTTCAATCTCATCGTATTTTTAATGTCGATGAGACAGGCTTTTCCACAGTCCAGAGCAAAAGCTCTAAAATACTTGCACAAAAGGGGAAAAAGCAAGTGGGTGCTATCACCTCTGCAGAACGGGGTATATTGAGCACCGTCGTGACCTGTATGGCTGCTGGTGGAAACTTTATTCCCTCTCTTATCATATTTCCTCGGAAGAGAATGAAGGTGGAATTACAAGATGGGGCACCACCGGGTACAGAATTTGCTTGTCATCCGTCAGGGTGGATGCAATTGGATATTTTTACAGAATGGTTTAAGCATTTTCTTAAATTTGCCAAGCCAACTAAAGACGATCCGGCGCTCCTTATACTGGATGGGCATAACACGCATACAAAAAATTTGGATTTTATTGAATTGGCAAGAAAAAACTACACTACCGTCTTATGTTTGCCCCCCCCATTGCAGTCATAGGCTTCAACCACTGGATGTGTCTTTCATGGGGCCTTTGAATAAGTATTACATACGTGCAGTTGAGAAGTTTCTTCGCAATAATCCGGGAAGAGCAATATCCGTATTCCAATTCAGCAAAATCTTTGGTGAAGCCTACAGCAAGGCAGCACAACAGTCTATTGCAATCAATGGTTTTCGTAAATGCAGGATAGAGCCAATAGATTGCAATGTCTTCAAGGATTATGATTTTTTGGCTGCAGACACCACCGATGTGGCTTTTACTGAGCTGGAATCACAACAAAATGAGAACAACAAAAAGGATGAGACATCTAACACACTCGATACTCCATCCGTTTTGCAAGATAACTTGGGACGAATGGTAGCAGTGACGCCACAGATATTAGATCCACAAACGAGCACTGGAACGGCAATAACATTGGATCCACAACCAAGCACGTCATTCGCAATTTCGCCCAAAAATTTGTTTCCAATTCCCAAAGCATTGCCTAAAACAACAAAAAAAAAAATAAATAGAAAAAGAGGCCGCACAGCAATTCTCACTAGCAGTCCATATAAAAAGGAGTTGGAAAAAGAAAAAAAAAATCGACAAGAACCAACGAAGATATCTAAGCTTGATATTATTTCTATGAAATCTGCAAAAAAATCTAAAACTCAAATTAGTAAACACACCAGCCTTGATGATGATAAGAATGTAGATGGTGACGCTGAATGCTTTTATTGCGGAGAAGTTTGGTCTAACTCGAAACACGAAGACGGTTGGATACAATGCTGCATTTGTAAACGATGGGCCCATGAAGCATGCTCAGGCTGCGATGACCAAGATGTAAATTTTGCATGCGAATTTCGTTCTTAACTTTTAAACCAAAAATTTTGATACGGCTCGAGTTCGAATTGGATCTCAATAGCATTTAATATCTTTATTTTGTATCTTATATTACTTATCATGAAAAATGAAGCATTGTTTAGTTCCTTTGTAGTAATAATAATGTCCTAATTAAATATGAATAAAATTTTAGTTGATGTATTGACAAGTAAGTATCTTTATTGGGTCTATGCGACTTTACCCATTTCATGAATTTACGTAGACCATTTTACCCATCCTAGGTAGGTAATGTGGTCAATTTCCCATTTCAGTTTTAAACTTAAAAATAAGATTATTCATATTGATTAAAGTGAAAATAGCAATGTAATATGAAAACTGTTTTAACTTTAGATGATAAAACAATGAAGTGACATTGAAAAAATGATATTATGACAAATGGCATTCATTTAAAGTTAAGGGTGGCCACTTTGCCCGACCTTCCCCTACGATGTTTACAAATAAATCTTATCTATATAGCAAATTCAAACCGTTTATCCACATATACTTATTGTGATTGGGGGAACTGCACAGTTAATGTTGAATGAACCAAATCGAAAGGGACAAGTGTTGATTTTCATCCTTCATTATCTTGCAAAGTATGATTTTTCGACGTACGCTCCGAACGAGCACGATTGGTCCAACCAAGCTTGATCAAATATCGTCAAAGTTGCTTTTCGTACCGGAAACTAAAGTCGTACAAATTAATCGTCGAGCCACCGAACCACAAATAAGCGAAACTTTTTAGATAGCGAATATAACTCTGAAAATATTGTATAAAATCTGCTCATCCCTTGATTACACCCCTGTCTAATAGCAATTATCCCCTCCGATACAAGAATCACACGTTGAACTCAACCAAAACTTGATTAATGGCACACGCGCATGCACTGCTCAATGGCAGTTGTTCATTTGTACGTTTCGTAGGATTGGGGCGTGGACACGGTGTGTGTATGCGAGGGCGTGTTTATTAGACTGGCCAGCCAAGAACGGTATGAGCATATAAAGTTAACAATGGAGGCGCACTTGAACGATGAATTTCGCCAACAAAATGGCAGCGCTATGTTTGCTTGCCTTCTTGTGATGAATTGTAAATATTGAGTTTCTCCTCTCGAACGCATTTTATCAGATAAAATGTTTGCATACGAAATGAATGAGTTCGTCGGCTTTTGTTTCACAGACATTCCATCTTTAGCTTACGTTCCACGCACTTGACAATTCCATGAAACTTTCTTTTTCAGCTCCTTTGAGAATATGTTGAATGTGATGGAAATATATCATAGTGTGGTATTCAAGCTGAAATAACTGTTGGGGCAAAATCGATAATGGTCTACTTAAGTTGAGATAGATATAATAGCGTGGAATTTTCAAGGAATCGTTCTAAAATGCCTTAGCTTAACTTACTGAAGAGCTGTCAAAAAATTAGCTTTTGAATTTGATCCTTCTCAGAGTAGATGAAGGACGCGGCGGCACCATATGAAAATCATTTAACACATTTATAAATCAAGAATGCTTTTATATATTGGATAGTCTAAAAAGTATTGAGCCTTTTTTGCCAGTAGATGGTGTTCGTTGTCATATATCAGGCAATGCTAATCAGATTGAGTCAAGCTGACATGCGTTTGAAAGGTGACATTACAGTCTACAATTTTCATATGGACAGTTTTGTAGTTCGTCATTCGTGTCAAAAGTTGCATTCATTTAAAAATGAGTGGAATTTCTGAAAAAATTCGTTATATTTTACACTATCACTACGATCAAGGTGAGAATGCATCGCAGGCTCATGAAAATATGTGTGGTGTCTACGGTCAAGATACTTTATCAAAAGCCACAGCCGAGAGATGGTTCGCTCGGTTTTGTTCTGGAAATTTTGATGTCAAAAGTTCACTTCGCTCAGGTCGACAAATCACTGAAAAAGTCGATGAAATCTTTAAAAAAATTGAAGAAGACCGACACATAAGAAGCCATGACATTGCTAAGGAACTGAATATCCATCACCAAACAATTTTGAACCATTTGCGTAAGGCTGGATACACAAAGAAGCTCGACGTTTGGGTGCCGCATGAATTAACACAAAAACTTTGATCGACCGAATCTCCATTTGCGAAATGCTAATAAAACTCAAAAAAATAGAGCCATTTTTGAAGGAAATCATTATGGGTGATAAAAATTGGGTAAGATACGAGAATGTCGTTCGGAAAAGATCATGGTCAAAGAAAGGTGAATCATCACAAACGACTTCAAAGCCAGGATTGACACCAAATAAGGTTATGCTGTGTGCATGGTAGGATTGGAAGGGAATGGTTTATCATGAGGTTTTTATACTTATCATATATAATTGAACGAAAATACAGAATACGGAACTCTATTTAGATCAATTAGTTAAGCGTTACGATATCACATTGGGTAAACGAAAACAACAGCAAAGGCGTTGTAGTTGAAATTCGCATTTGACACCACTATTGGGTTAGTATGCAACTTTTTTTAGGGTTTTGTAAAATAATTTTACAAAACCCTACTAGTTTCGCGACCAGTCTGTCCGTCTGTCTGTCTGTCCGTCCGTCCGTCCGTGTGTCACAGCAGTTTTTCTCGGAAACTACTTAAGCTAGAAACATTAAATTTTGTGTGTAGGTGTAAAGTGGTGATCTCTTCAAAGTTCAACTACAAAAAAATTGTATAAGGTATTTAAGGGGGTCTCCTCATATAGGAGAGTGACCCCCCGAAAAAAAAAAATTTCATTGAAGGTAGCCGATATGGGTATCAAATGAAAGGTCTTAATAGGAGCTTTTCAAAACAGGTCTTAGTTTGGAAAAATTTGCTTCGAGGGGCGCACAGGGAGGGGAAATACACGAAAAATTTGTGTGTCCCCCCCTCGCGATTGGACACCTGTGATCCGAAACGTCTGAAAAAAATCAGGAATGTAGGCCTTGGTGAGAACAACAACAACAAATACGTGAGACACTCAACTTTGTTAGTAATAGTATGATTTAATGATTTTATGTTTTCTTGAATAAAATCTTAAGGGTACCCTTAAATTCAATGAAATTCAGTACGTAGATGTAGATGTTTATAAGATTGATCTATCCTGTAAGTTTCATAAAGATTGAATCATATTTCGCGAAGTTATAGTGGTTTGAATTTTCCGGTTTTACTATCGAACAATATGCGCTGCATTTATTACTATGGCAACATATGGCTATGGAACAAGATGCGCTTTTTACCGACTCAGACACTACAGTTTTGCTAAGATTTGCATGAAAATTTCAGGAATGATAGGTGTCATGTATATCTTTGAGAATCGGTTCAGTTAGTGGTATCAGTAATCGTAAAACAAAATAGTGGCTGTTTTAAATGCGAAGATTGAATAATTTTGAGTTATTTTTTCCCAACTTCAACGATTAAGGTGCATGCTTTGAACACTTGATTCAATTTAATGAATGACTGGAGATGAGTACCTACAATTAATGCTCATAAGTGAAATAAGTCAAGGAGGTGGGAGAGAGCTCCTAGCAAAAGGGTTTTGTAACCATTCTAGGATTCGAAAAAATTGGCCATTAATCGATGATTAGTACAGGAGAGTGGCTCCTGAAAAAAAAATTCATCAAACGTAGCCGATATGAGTATGAAATGAAAGTTTTCATGGGAGCTTTTCAAAACAGTTGTTAAACTGTCAGTTTTTGCTTCAGTGGGGGCACAGGGGGGAAATACATGAAAAATGTGTTTCCTCCGTCACGGATGGACACCTGAAATAATTATCAAGGGAGATATTTATGAGTATAACAATACCAAAAACCTGAGAAGTCGAAATTCGTTCAACTTTGTTAATAATGATACGATCTTCGTATTTCATATTTTCTCTAATCAAATCGTCTTTGACACGTTTCTTGATTTGATTCGATCTGGTGACTGCATTTTGTGAATTGAATACAAAACCCTTCTGACATGAGCGTAGGTCTGTTTACCCAACTTGTTTTAAATTTCAGCGACCATCTTTGATGTAACACATGCCATAGGAAGTGTAAGCCTTATTTTGATCATACACATCGAGGCGCGTAGTGCGAGCACGAAGAGGAAAAAAAAGTGGAATAACAGGAGTGGAGAAAAGGAGTTGGATTGGGATTGGAGAAATTGAAAAAAAAACGAAAACAAAGAAAAGATTATTAAAGGGCTTTTTAAAGTGCTAATACTTTTGTTTATAATATAATTATTTTGCTTTTTAGTCTTTTAATTACTAGACAACAAGGGTTTCAGTTTTTACTTTCTTTTACTATCCCGCGATAGTATTCCAAATTCTGTCTTGGAATCTGTGAGTATGGGGGAAAATAATAAATATAGGGAGCGCTCCGCTGCTAAATCTAGCTTCACGCTGAAAGGGAGGAAAAACTTGCAGCGTTTCTGTGAGAAATTTGGGGGGGGGGGGGGGGGGCATGAAGGAGGAGTTTAATCGGGACTTGCTTGTTAGTTGCAAGATGCCCAACAGCAAGTGCCGGAACTCTCCAGAGACATGGAGATGGACAAGAGTGGAAGTTCCGTGACCAGTGGCGATAACGAGGAGGCAATCGTAAAGCCAGAAGCCAGAAAGAGGCTAAAAGTGTCTCTAACGCAGGAGACACTTCAAGGGTCACTCACTAGTGAGCGAAATTTTCCCCAGCTCAAAAAGGTGTCGAAAATAGCTTCCGTTAGTTTCTCTGAGACCATACGCGAGCCGAGTGGAAGGCCGGGCCTCGAGGGAAATAAAAGGGAATCGAAGCCCCAATAGCCAAGCTTAGCTGCTATCAAAAAAGAGAGGGTGCCTCCTATAGTGTGCTATAGGCTTGACCTGAAGACTTTCAGGGATAGCGTCAAAAGGGCATGCGCATAAAACTCTGAAAAGGAGCCAGAGCTCAACGTGACGGTGAATAGCTCCTCATGAACTTCGCTCCGTCCTAAAACGGCTGAGGATCTTACCAGCCATTTTAATTTTCTGAAGTATATGAAGGTGGCTTGCTACACCAACTTTCTTACAGGAGAGAGAAAACTTACTCTCCTTCTCACAGGTGTGCACAGCTCATATGACAAGAACAATGTCGTGGCTGAGATGAAGGAACATCTGGGAGAAGATATCCTATCAGCAAAAAGTTTCTCCACTATAACCTCTATGAGGAAAAAAGGACGCTTTCATCCTTCTTAGTTCAGTTCTTACCCAGTGCTTCAACTGCCAAAGATTTGGCCACGTCACTTCTAACTGCGGACTTGGAGTTCGATGCGTAAAATGCGATAAACACCATAAGTCCATTGAATGTCCAATCTCGAATGACGAGAAAAAAGACGAGATGTTCTGTGTCACCTGAAATACTAAGGGGCACCCTGCGAGTTTCAGAGGTTGTCCTAAAGCAAAAGAAGTTGAAGAGAAGAGGAAGAATCTCCATAAGAAAAACGAGACAAGGAGGGGTTTCATCACCGCCTCTATAAAAAATACTGCACGTGAAGGGTTCTCGTACTCTAGCCTTTTGCAAGGTGCAAAGAAGCAGCCTTCTTCTCAGCCTACATGGCAATAAAAACAGCAAACAATGCAGCAGTCGCAGTATGGGCGAAATACGGTTTTGAGCACTGACTGCCAACAATTTGTCGGGTGTGACTTGTTCCGAGTGAGAAAAAAGCTGCGTACTTACAATTCGTCTTCAAAGTATGTTGTCATGATGAGTTCCATTAAACTCTCCATCCTCAACATATGTTCACTAGCTCCACGCAATAAAAGGAATTTTGTTCAAGAATACTTGAACGCCCATATACCAGACTTCTTGTTTATGTCGGAAACAAGACTCAAAGAAAGACACAGTGTGCATCTGAGAAAATACAAGATCATCAGGCGTGATGATCCAGAGGGAAGTCTTGGAGTTGCTATGGCTCACAAAGATCACCTGAAAGGCCTTCCAAGTCTGCAATGTATTGAAGTAGCTCTATGCTGGGAGGGTGAACCTTCGCGTTCGTGGGGATCTATGTTCGACATGCTTAATCTGTACTAAAAATTCGATTTCTATACCATGGGATTTGATTTCAATGCGAAGCATCCCTCATGAGGAAATATCGCATCTAATGGCTTTGGAACAGCTATCTCTAACTGGGTTCAATTAAATATGGATCAAATACAGGTTGCTCCGAAAGAGCCTATCTTCCGCCAAAGGCCGTCTGTTATTGACTTCTTCATCGTGGCTGCCAATCTGGTAGATATCTCCCACAGTTGGAAGAATTTCGAGTGTGGAGTTCTTGAAGCCGAGTGTGACCATCTTTTGGTTGAGCTGACCTCAAGAGTGAAAAAGCGTGCGAAAATTGAGGATGCGGATCCTCTACTTCTCATTCCATATAAGCGACTCAATTGGGCAGCAATAAGTGCTGACCTTGACGGAAAATTGAAGGGAATTTCGATCAATAGATCGACAAATCTTTCTATTCCTGAAATCGATGAGGGAGTTGCATGTACAAATTCAACCCTGGATATAGTCATCTCAAAGATCTCCATTAAGAAATCCTAGACGAATTACCTTTATCGAGATTTACCAGAAGACATCTTGGAGCTTCATCGTAGACGTAGTTGGCTTAGAAAGCTATGGCAAGAATCTACTACCGCAATTTAAATATGGTCAACTGGGAGCATGAACGTATGCATTTAGGAATTACATCCCTAAACTGAATGATCTCGAGGAGAACCACGGGTTTTGCTAACGAGCGATTTAAACTTGCCCTGGAAAGTATCAAACCAGGACCCTGTATATTTCCTCATATCATTAGGATAACTGACAGAAAAGGCTGCCCAGGGTCCTCACTTATGATAGATCTATGCTAATGGATGACAAAGCTATCGCTGACTCTATAGCAAAACATTTTGTGAAAGTTCTTCAAGGAGCAAGTGAGGTTAGTGAGCAGCACTACAACGAATTTCAACAGGGCCAACGAGCAATTGTGCTTGACCAGGTTCTCTGATTCAAATCCCTCTACGCACCTACTGGCCATGGTCTGTTTGTTAGTCCTGATGGACTCACTTTGTTGGCACTGGAGCGAAATTCCGAAAAATTAACAGGGGCTGATGGAATCTCCAATTATATGCTTTATAGGCTTTCCCATGTTTCCTTTGTTTTCCTCGCGATCATTCTAAACAACTGCTTTAACATTTGCTACTTCCCTTAGCAATGGTAATGTGCAAAAATATTCACAATATCCAAGAAGTCAGGCAGTACTGACGTAGTCGAAACTCGTCCAATTTCGCTGCTTTCAAATAATGGTAAGCTGCTTGAAAGGGTAATACTTGAATGCATCATAAAATTCTCTGCGGGGCAAGAATTGTGCTGATAAGACAATTTAGCTTCGAAAAATCTCACTCCACGGTGGATACGATGGCCGTGTTCCAAGCCGATGTGGAGAAAGCCTTCGACTCTGCATGTATCAATGGGTTTCTCTATAAGATGATAAATTTTGGCTTTCCGGCCCATATTGTTAAAATTATAGGCAGCTTCATGAGGGGACGAACTGCCTTTGCGGGGGCTGGTGGACCCATTTTGTATTGACTCGGGGGTCCGACAGGGGTCTACATGAAGCCCATTCCTTTTCAACATATTCACCCCTGACGTCCTGTTACGTTAAAAATGTTACGTTACATCAAGCGACTCGAGTTGGGGGCCTTGTATTGCCCCTAGGAGCCAATTGGCGAGCTTGAGGCTCCGCTAAATGGTCCTTTCACTAAAATATCCGCTGGTGTCCTTTACCCAACTCGTCGAGCTGCCTATAGCTGCTTTCACTGAAGTAAAAAAAAAAATCAAACAATGCGAATTTGGGATTCTCCAACACTAACTTACACTAAAGAAAATCGAGGATTCTTATTCGCACTAGCTTCCACTAAAGAAAATCGACTGAGCAGATTGAAATCTCCGACGGGAAGGATTCTAATGCACTCCACGCGTAATCTACGCCTTCCACCAACAGTGCGCGAATACACTGGCTGAAACACTTTCAACAAACATGAAAATTTCCTATAAAAAAAATTAATGATAATTCAAGATGATCTCAGTTTCATGCAAGTTATTATTTATAAATCCAAATTCCTTACACTTAAAAAATGTTCCTTACTTCTTACGTTGGGGGCCCCGTCGGTGGTCGAAATCCTCGCAATTTTTCTTTGTTGTCTGGAGAAAATTTTCCCTCGTTGCCTGATTAGGTCCTTCAACGCTCCTTCTTTCTGATGTTTGCACCTGTTGGCTCGTTGTGATCCCTCTTTTTTGCAAAATATTACGTTCTTCCTTCTCCGCTACCGAAGTATCCGTAAAAGAGACCGCTTCCACCGTCACTGGTTCTGTTACAGGAGTCGCAGTCCAAATATTACTCGGTCCGTGTTCCGCCGTTCCTCTCAGTGTACTGTGAATGGCAACATACACATACGAAAAGCTTCGAATTGTAATCAAAGCATCTGTGGGTGCGGCATCATAACATGCATTAGCAGAAGTGGGTGTGTATCCATACTCGTATTAAGTATCGAACATATACACACAAGACTTCGCAATCTAACGTACCGCCTCAGTGAAACGAATTGATTACATGCATGTGCAATTAGGCAAATCGAGCTAAAGCTTGAGTTTTGGGGTTGTACCATTCACAGAGAGATGGCGGTAAAATGGATAACTGAACTTTGATCATTGACTATTTGAAATTGTCTTCATTACTTTAGTTGGTAAGCAATTAAGTCAGAATAGTTATGCTATAAAAGTAAATTAAAGAAGCAAGAAAATCGAGAAGTATTCCTCCATTCGCTGGCTCAAGGCGTGCGGCAGAGCTTATTCTATCTCAAGGCACTTAGCCGGGAATAAGTGAATTAAGAATACGTTCAACTGCATACTCAAGGCGTCTCAAGGCAACTAATAATTGATTGATTTATCAATTTGACTGCACACTCCATGCACCCATTCATCCATTACATCCATTAATGCTCCAACTTTATACGTACGCAAACATAGAACCTCATTAATTGTCTCTGTAATAAATTAATTAAGTCATTAAATTACAACAGCGAGTTGAATCTCAACTCAAACAGCAAAGAATTAACGATCAAATACAAACTCAAGTGTGCAGCGGAATGGGTGGAAGGCCCGTCAACTGCTGTTGCAAGGATCCCGCAAGGCAATAACTAGGAACAACGGGGAGTCGGTTGCGAAACTTCACGGCGGACACGTTGCGAAGCCCAAGCTTCTTTCGATTTTCTGCGACGAGTGGAGAACCACACCCGGGGGATTTCGCATTTTGAATGGAAGGAAGAAGACGAGACCTTAGAGCTCTCGTGCGTACTGTCAGCGTGATTGTGGTTTCCAACGTTTTTTTGGTAGGAAGTCGATATTGAAAAACTGATAGCGAGGATCTAATCGTGACAACGTGATCGGTTTGTAGTTATCGCATTCGATTGCGCATAGGAAGCTTCGCATCTAGTGAACTCGTTCCTTGTGATGGTGATTCTGTCGGTCGGTTTAGCAAGGAATTCGTTACTTTGTGAGTTGTCAGAAAAGGAGGTGAGCTGCGAAAATGCTAAAGGAAAGATTGCATTTCGCGCGATTGCCATCAACACTAGCGGAGTTGTTCGTGTATACGACCGAAAAGGTTTGTTTTGTGGAATTCCAAATGCCGGGTTTTGGAAAGTGTCGTGTGTGTTTTCGCTATGAAGAAAAAACATTTTGCATTGCGTTTTTTCCAAAACTGAGATTTTTGCAGAACGGAACGCGGAAATCGTGGCTTTAAGAAGTTCCGGGTAAAAAACTTTATTGTGTGGAAATGAACGGTTAGCTCATTAGAATATTCTAGAATCTAGCGGCATTTTAAAAACCCTCTTAAAATTATCGGCTGCCTCTCTCTTTCCCAACCATTTTTACGGCATCAAATCGAATGCTATGAATCGCGCTGTGTTTTTCGATTTTCGTGCTGCACAACTACAGATGAGCTTAGGTGTCTAGCTGAAATAATAAATAATATTTGAGTGCTAGCAATTACTTTCGTGTGTAACGCTTTAGTTAGTAAAAATTTACCGAAATAAGCCCGAGTTAAGCTACTTGTGGGCGCAACTGATATTTCATCTTAGTTGTGATTATGTACATATTGCAATCCGGTTGTTGACAAATCCAAAAGCAATTAGCTGTGAGAAACAGCTGTACAATAAAAGGATAGGGGAATGAAGTTGTACTGCAAGCAAATCAGGTAGTGCTGCGGGCCCTTGTGGAGCACCTTTTGCTCGGCGTAATTGTGTAGTTGGATGAATTCGGAGAAGTGATTGACTGTGGATTACTTGATTTATTGAGAAGATAATTGTCTTGAAGTGTTGTTGATCAAAAGAGACCGGTCTTAGATAATAGCTTTCATATGAAGATTTATTTAAAATTAAGACGCTGTTGAAACAAGTAGCAATTACTACCGGATAAAACGCGACCGTGCCGTCTCATGTCGACAAACATCAAGTCTTCAAAACGCAAGTCAATAATACGAACGCCATGCAATTTCTTTCTTTGAGGAATACGTTTTGCGCCCTTTATATTCTCGAGGAGTTGCCCACGAAATTCGATATTTGAGCGTCACTAGCTACTACACTTTAGTCAATATTTTAATGCATGAATGTTGGATTTTGGTAATAAATCGATTTCAGTCATCACCATATCATCAACGAGCCCTCGTCGAGGATGCCGGTGAGTACCACTCATTTATAAATTTGTTACAGTATATATATATATATATATATACTATATATATATATATATATGTACTATATATATATATATATATATATATATATATATATATATATATATATATATATATATATATATATATATGCAATAATTCTTGTTTTTGTCTTAAATTATTAATTGAACGAAACACTTAGCATGAAATTCTTCAAATATTGGGTACCGTGTATTTGATATGCACGATTATAAACTGAAAATATGAAGTACATTAAACTCTGCATCATGTTGACTAGAGTAACATATATACTTTTTTTGCTTTCTTATGTTGATCAAATTTCTTTTTGATTTTTGCGATCATTGCATGCATTTTGGTTTATCATGCGAAATGTAATAGTAATAAGACTAGAATTAGAAAGGGTCATTTTAGAAAAAACAAAAAAACAAAAGTAAAAGCGATTGGATGCAGGATGATTGGTTAGATAGAGTAAAATTATAGTACTTTGCATTTAATTTATTTATATCTTATCCGTTTTCTTTTTGTAAAAAAATAATAAATAGATAATTGAAAAATCCAATTTCGGTCTTTCCTTTCAATTAACCTGACCGAGTATGGGACCCGCAACGATGGCCGGCCCCTCCACTGAAATGAGCTAGCCATCGGGCGCGCTCTTCCCTTCTATTGCGTTGTATGGGCTCTTGCCCGAGTAGAGTGACCTTCCGCTCATGCGCCCTTTTATGGTATAGTTTTATGTGATTCCATCGCATAATACTATAACATAAATTGGTCACATTTATATTCCTCATTTGATGGAAAAATTCATGCAAATTAGGTTTGTATGAGTTTTTCACTCAAATGGAAAATATATGACCACGTCTACGTTTGGATCTTGATCCGGTTGGAAGGGTGCAAAGAGACACCGCTTCCATCTGGATGCCCCACTCTTATTTGTGGGCCATAAGTAGTCTCTTAAGTCCGTCCATTTTCTCCAGGCCCAATTTGTTCTTTGAACAAGCAATTTCAACCATTAGTAGGTTACCTCGGCCTCGACAACAGTCGATCGGCATTCAACTCTTTGTAATTCATGAATGCAAAATTTTTTTGTAGTGTGTCCTCGTGCTGGGGAAAAGAACCCGCTCCACGACACCGCAACGCTAGCCTGCCAGCGCATTCACCCGTCCTCAGACAAGGCCAATCTCTGCGGATACTACCAATCTCTTCCGCCGAGGCAGCAAATCATCATTGCAGTCCTATACAGACATTTTCCTCTACCTATCTCACTAAAAACTGCACGCAATGCGGATGATTTACGGTTCCCAACTTTCCGCCAAATATCTCAGTAAAAATTTATTTCTAAAATCATATAATGACTAAAACTGGCTCAGACAGGTTGATGGGTACTGAAGTACTCACAGATATGAGAGAGTTAAGGTGCTAAATCGCACTAACTCCACACCCCCCACATTCCAAGTTCAGTGTTAAGTTAAAGTTAAGAAATGAAGTGTTGGTGTTGTAATAGATGAAAGTGTTACATAAATGAAATAAGTTAAAATGAAACCCAAAGAGTTTTCATAATAGAGATTTCGGGGAAGGAATCTCCAACATGTATGTATATTTTTGAGCATCGTAACGTTCAATAACGTAACTTGCGCGGTTAAGTTTAAAAGGCGTCGCGTCTCATTATTGTTGTATCCTTTAGTCGGTTATCTCGGCCTTCAACACATGTCAAGTGTGTCTAGCTGCTACTTCAAAAACAAATCGTAAGCGTGAAATTTTTTGTGACGGATCCTTGCACTGGCGGAAAGAACCTGCCGACGATACCACAACGTTAGCTGCCTGTAATTTATTTATTTTTGTAAATTTTGTATTTTCATTTTAAAACGAAAAACTCGCAACAAAAATATTATATAATAAATAATACTATACAATAACAACAAAAATAAATAATACAATACAATAACAACATAAATATTGCATAATAAATTTTTCTATACAATAACAACAAAAATATTTTAAATAAATTTTTCTTATAAAGTGCTACGCAAGCTTTTTGGCGTTCGTGTTCTTCTTAAATTTAATGCCCATGGATATTTTTAAGTTTCGTATCGATTCCATTTATTATGCTTTAGGAACATTTTTCTACAATCAGGTTCGTCATTAAATAATGTTGTTTCGAATAATTTTAGTCTACTAAAAATTTTCCTTAAAAATACCATTAAGTAAATAAATCACTTGCGCCTACTTACAACTCATTGCTCTTTCCCTTTTTGTTTTCTTTTTATTAGGTCTTTGTAAAAATTTTTTTTACAAAGACCTACTAGTTTCGCGACCTGTCTGTCCGTCTGTCCGTGCGTCACAGCTAATTTCCTCAGAAACTATAGGAGCTAGAATGCTCAAACTTTGTGAAAAGGTCAGAAGTGATAGTCTCTCAAAATTTAGGGCCTTAACAAAAATTTAAAAATTTTTTATGGGGGGTCCCCCTAATAACGAATTGGCCCTTAAAATTTTTTTTTAATCAAAGGTAGTCAAGAGGGGTATCAAATGAAAGGTCTTGATTAGAAATTTTAGAGTCTGAAATAAAAAATCATTTTATGGATTAGGGGCTCCAGGGGAAGGCAAAATGTACCCAAAATTTGTGTCCCCCCCCTCGCGATTGGACACCTTTCCGCCGAAAAATCTGAAAATTATCACGAACGTGGACCTTTATGAGAACAAGGGCAACAAATACCTTAGAAATCAAAATTCGCTCAACTTTGTTAATAATAGTATGATTTGTAGATTTTACATTTTTGCCCATAAAATCAAAACCGTACCTTTAAACTTCTTGAAATTTATATAGAAATTTATATAGAATTATATAGAATGACATAAGATATATATGTTCACAAAATTTAATTGAGATCGAATCATAATCAAGTGAGTTAGAGCCATTTCAATTATATGGAATTACAACAACAATAACACGTATTTATGGTTGATATACGGTTTTCCAATAAGAGGTGCTTTTTGATATTAAAAGAAAAATGACATTTTTTAATAAAAATGATCAGATGTTTATTGCATTATAAAGAAAAAGATATGCCGTTAATAAAAATAACTAACATCGGGGAAATAACCACTACGACACGCTCCCAGGACCATATCCTCTTCATGAAATTTTCCATAACCAAATCACAAAGTGGCTGCCCTATGTCCTCGATAGCCTCACAAATTTCATCTTTGAGATCTTGAATCGACGCTGGGCTATTGGCATAGGCCTTCTCTATCACGTGGCTCCAAAAGGAAGAAGTCGCAAGGTGTTAAATCAGAAGATCTATTCAAAATAACACCTCTTATTGGAAAACCCTATATATATTTAAAATTGACTTAGGCACTTTTATTTTCTTTCAATTTTCATGAAAATTTAAGGAATAGTGTTTAACTTGAACATGTTCAATCGGCCGAGCATTCAGAAAAATGATTTAAGCTAGATTAAAATGGCGGGTGCACTGTGCTTATGAAAGAAACTGTGCATCTTTTGTATAAATTTGAACGATTTCGTATCTAAGTATTGGATGAATAATCCAAGTTATCGATTCACGCCATAAGAAAACTTACTTCTAACCCTAGGATGTTTACAAAGACCTTCTGGTAGGAGTACTCTCCTGCTTACTCAACTTGTTTATAACTTAATGTTTGATATGCACGAGACTAATTTATATTTTGCACCTTTTCGCCTATAACTTGGCAATTTCAGTCTACATTAACTTTCCGGAATATTCACGGTTCCAGATTTCTCTTTGAGTTTAGATAATACATATTACAATTTTTAGTTCAAAGGCAAATCATCAAAAAAAAGGAGGCATCCTTGATATACCACGTCATTTGTTCTTTCCCTTCTTCTTTTTTTCGATTGGGTTCACAAAACAAGGCCAAACAAACGCTGTCAAGGTGATTACCAGGGAAGTATTAATATTGCAAACCTATATAATATATCCAGCTTGCACTGCCTACTCCGTATCATCTCAAACTTTCGTTTCTCGCCCGATTTATGTAAAGAAGTCAATGATTCCATAGATTCTCACAGCTCCAAACAATTCAGTTCAAAGCTACCCCTTTTCGTTACTTTTATTTGCTTAACGCCACGCACAGCTTATATGTATACGCTCTCAATTTCAAGTTCAATAAGGAAAAAGGAACATCCAAATTGACGCGCACACTTTTACTCCTCCCTTTTCGATTAGTTTTCATAGGTTGATTGATTTTATGTCCGTTCACTAATTGTTAATGCCCGTCCACACGATCAGTGGCGTTAGACTTAATTAAAAATTTTATTTTACAAATCGTATTTGCAAAGGTGGATAATTAATTTCGTCACCTTATGTGACTAATATTGTTTGACTTAGTTGCTAAAATCATAGATGCATGCATGTCTCATGTGGCCACATTTTGCATCGCTACAGGCGCGGGTGTCAGCAGTTTCGCGTGATGTTCGGGTCATTTTGTTGACTTATACGCGTCAGCGAAACGAGCGGAAGACACAAACACCACATTTGCATGCATGATGTGGCCGCATGAACGCATTGCAATGCGTAACCAAAGTTCTTTTCCCGTACCAGACGCGGGCGTCAGCAGTTTTCGGGCATGAAATGCTTGTGGACGCTCAAGCGTTAGCATTTTCGTGCGTGGGAACTGCTGGCGCCTTTTGCTCGGTGTGGGAAGGGAATCATCAGTCATCATCAGATCGTCGCGATACACAGGTCGCTACTTGGAAGTCTTAAAAACGTACTCGTATAATTAATTAGATCAATATTGTTTAAAATCACGCTCTTGTAGTCGAACAGAATTTCATACTACGAAATAAAAGAATTTTGAATTTGTGCGTGAAGTTATAAATGCACTGTATTTAGAGGAAGAAGGCCAGGACAAAAGAGTCCTGGAGCAAAACATTTGGAGGCCCCGGCGAGATTAACACTCGCAATCTCGTCTGAATTTGGATTACCAGTGTCAAGTGGTGGTGTCAAGTGGTGGTGGTGTTGTGCCGGTAAACGTGCCTGTCGTGCGTGCGTAAAATAAAAAGGTTGATACGGAGGTCGTGTTTCGGGAGCTGAAGGTATTGGCCAGAGCTGTAGAAGCCGTAATCTCCAACTATAAGAAGGATTCGGCCAGCCGCAAACTAGATGTCGGCTACTATGAAGAGCGGCTTCGGCGTTTAGAAACTGCCTGGGAGAAATTCGAACGCAAGAACACCGAAGTTCGATCCTTACCCGAAATCACACCGGAACACGACTACTTCAAGGGCGAAACGTATGAAATGACCAAGATAAATTACGACACTTTTCAGAAGCTAAAGGGCGCGGCACTGCCAATGTCGCAGCCACCCTCATCAGCACACGATAGCAATGACAAGCCTTCAGCCGCACTGGTCTCGGTACAGAAAAATGCAGTTTTCACATGCAAGTTGCGACGGTATCGGGCCTCGGCAGATTCACTGAGAAGGACGATGGCTCGCCCAGAAAGGATCAACGCTCTAAAGGGCACGGCACTGCCAATGTCGCAGCCACCCTCATCAGCACACGATAGCAATGACAAGCCTTCAGCCGCACTGGTCTCGGTACAGAAAAATGCAGTTTTCACATGCAAGTTGCGACGGTATCGGGCCTCGGCAGATTCACTGAGAAGGACGATGGCTCGCCCAGAGCCGCCAGAAAACACGAAGACTTGGTGTAAGGCTAGAGCGGAGGCGGTGCAGCGAGGCTGGCAACAATTGGATGAGCTTCATCAGCAAGTCTATGAATCCTGTGAGGATCCTGAAGCGTTACCTTTGTTATCTTTTCCGATGGTTCATTTCACATGCCAGAAGGAAAACGTAGAAAAATTGGCTCAAAAATGATTTCGAATACTTTTTCTTACTAGTTCGAATTTGGTTTAATGAACCGAGCTAATTGATCTGGGTAGCCGTATTACAATATTAGATTGTTGCCATTTTCATGCGAAAGGACTGACCCAAATGGACTTGATGCGTAAGCCACGAGCTGTCACGCTACTTTCACTTCGTATGATTGTTTGCGTTTTGGTAAGGAGATCAGAATCTTAGACTTGTCCAAGAAGTTGAGAAATTTGGGCCATATAGTTTGAAATTTTCTTTGTTTAAATACCTTCCAGGCTGCACCTTGTAATGAATCTTGTGACGCCGCTGGCGACTCACTAACACACCTTGCCACCGGGTGGCTTGGCATCTCACGTCGGTTGTGACGGTTGCACATCCCACGTAAATTTTGTCGTGGGATGTCAAAAAGGAAAATTTGAAGTAAGCGGAGGTCATGCAGGTGAAGTTGCTGCTGGTTGCGTATGCTACGAAAACTTTACGCACGCTTGCAAAGTGAATTCTTTTAACTTTGATCTAGCAAATAGATTCGGCATCACCAGTGAAATTTCAATTCGCGAGTTTCAACTTTTTTCGCTACCGAAATCGGCAAAGTCGCCATCGTCACAAGCTGCGCGGCGATTGAGTGAGGCAGCCACCCCAAGAGGATATCCCGGTGGAGGCAGCGACAACAGCTAGGAGATATCAAGTGAACCCCAAGTGGAATGCAAAAAAAGCGGCAGTGAAATTTCAACGTGCTAATGAGATCCATGCTGCTGCAAAAGAAACGGTGGCACTAGCGGAGAAACGCTTTATGAGTAATTCTCACGAGTGACAATTTGATAACGCAGGGCAAGAAATGTTAAACCATGCCACCGCTAAAGTGATGGATGCCGAAAATAAAAAAAACCGAAAGTCATGCCGAACACCAACAAAAAACTCAAGCGTTTAATGCAGCTGAATTAAAAGTTCAACAACTTGAAGATCGTCTGCGTCGTAACATACAAAAATCTAGACCATACTTTGAAGAGAAACAAATTTGTCAAGATCAATTGCACACACAAAAGAGTCGAATTCAAGAATTGCAGGGACAGTTGCAGGCAGCAAAAGCAAACTATTCAACAGCACTGCGTAATTTAGAGCACATTAGCGAAGAAATTCATAAGAAGCGTGGTGATTTGCATTTGGCCGCTCCGCCGGGACCCCGAGAATCAAGTGTTGGCGCTGAACTATGTCCCGTGCCAGATTTTAATCTTGAATTAGATAAATGTGAATTTCCGTCGCTGGGTAGTGCTTGTTCGTTGGCAGCCAGCTCGTCACAAGACGTTGAAAGTGATGACACTTGCTTAGACGATAGAGACGATTATGACCTGGAAGCGTTACGTAGTAAGGTGAAAACACTTGCAGTTCGGCCAGTTGAGGGAGGTGATGGGCAGCAAGAGCAAGATGTGCGGGAAAGTGAATTAAATGCAACTGTTGATAAGTTGGATCATTTAATGATGATGAAAGAATGCGCAGCAAGGAATATGAACAAGAGTGCTACGCAACCAATTTCCAAAGTTGATGGATTCATTAGGAACAATGACAGTCCAGTTGTGACCAGTATGCCAGGTACACCCGACAAATTCCAAATGATTAAGCAGCTATCCAAAATCGAACCGCTTCCTTCGATGAATGTATCGCTGCGAGAACTTCCATTACTAGCACGCATATCCAATGAAATTTCCGACAATAGTCGCTATCACAAGCAACGACTTCGCTCCCTAGATTAAAACAAAACTCAAATAGAGATGAAAGGCTCTGCATTTATTAAAGCCGATAATATCAATGTAGTTAAGAAGATTGTTGGTAGTTACATCATAGACTTTCAAGAAAAAAAAAAGAAAATTTTTACAATTAAAAATTGGCAGAAACAAAGAAATGATAAGCAAAACAAAATACTAAATGATTAAAAAAATTAAATACTTGTAAAAAGTTGCTGAAATTTTATGCGCGCTAGTGTTATTTCGCGATTTTTGGTTAAATCTAGACGATAGGATTAGTTGTAAATTGTATAATTTATTTTAAAGCAAATTCTTTTTAGTAAGCTTTATTGAACAGTAACTACTAGGAAAAAAGAAACAGATGAGATTCGTGACAGGGTACCAAATTAGGATTTTTTTTTGTAAGCAAAACAATACAATACACTAAGAAGAGAAACGAAATCTTCTATTCAAGTCAGCACACACACACAAATAACGCAAAGAAAAAAAAAAGGTTTAGTTTTTTTAAACATTTTTAAATCAACAACAATTTTCATGTCCTAGCACCAGAACGAAAAAAAAAATCTTTAATACACGTACTAACATTTTTAACTTTATATTAACAATTATACCACCCAACAATAAAATTTGTTGTTTAAGGCAGCGGTCCCACTAATAGAACAACCATATTTTTTTTTTAAATTTATACTATCCAGAATCTTTTACCCTTAAACGTTTTATGTAAATTCCTCCCAGGAAATTTATCTATCCTAACATCACATTAAAAATAAAAACAATCTCATCCTCTCTCTCTCTCTATAATAGTCCCAAAATACTATTTCCATGAAAATTTCTTCTTATTTTTAAAGTTAGTCTTAAGAACCAGTTGCATCAAGCATTAGACTAATTCATTAGTTTTAAAGATTAGCAAAAAAAAAAAAAATTTTTGTTTAAGGCATGCTTGGAGGCAAAATGAAAGCCGTAACAGAAAATTTAAATCATTGAATAGCGCGTATACAGTGGCTCACAGCTTATTTGATGCACTTCAATAAATATTAAACAAACTGTTGTCCTTATGCAGATAAATAAAAATTTACAAATATTTTGATGCAGATTTTACAGTTAGTATAACTGAAATTCGAAGCACAAAAGAAAGTAAGAAAAAATGTTTCAAATGTCCCGTTAGCAGTAATGAAGCAAAATCATTTGCATAGGATAGCTCACAGCTTATTTGATGCAGTTAGTTCTTTGTATCCTAGCATTAAAAGTGCACGATTTTCACCGGGTTTTTTTCGGATATATTGTACTTAGTGCGTTTCTTATTTTATTTTTAAAAAAGTTATTTGACCTTGATAGTTTAAAAGTGGATAAATTGTGTAATATTTAAAATGGGCCGTAGGACAACACTTGAACAGCGGGAATTAGTCATTCATCATCTTAGAAATGGTGAATCTCATCGCAAAATCAGCGAAGTTGTCAATTTAAGTTCATCAACAGTTCAGCATATAATTGAAAGGTTTACCAATGAAAAAAAGGTTGGAAAACAAGGGTAGAAATGCACCAAATAAAATTTTGAATGAGTCTGATGAACGGTGGATCGTCCGGAAAATAATGCAAAACCCTAAGTTATCAGCTCCTAAATTGGCGAACGAAGTGTTTACTGGAATTGGTAAAGAATGCAGTGCTGAAACCATACGTCGTGTGCTAAGAAAGCATAATTTTAATGGCCGAGTTGCACGAAAGAAGCCGTTCATCAGTATCAAAAATCGACAAAGCCGCCTGAACTTTGCTACGGAGCATATTTCAAAGGATTTGGACTTTTGGAAAACCGTGATTTTCGCTGACGAGTCCAAATTCAACATATTTGGCTCAGATGGAATGGCGTACGTTTGGAGAAAGCCAAATACAGAGCTCAAAAAAGCAAATTTACATGAGACTGTTAAGCACGGCGGTGGCAGCGTAATGGTTTGGGCCTGTATGTCAGCAGCCGGAGTTGGGAAGCTAGCCTTTATTGAAGGAAACATGGACAAGATCATGTACAGTAATATCCTAAAGGAAAATCTCCTGCAAAGTGCTGACGAACTCGGAATCCGGCGTGAATTCAGATTCTACCAAGATAATGACCCCTAAACATAAGTCAGAAATCGTGCAATCTTGGCTTATTTGGAATTGTCCTCATTTGATGGCTCCCCCGGCACAGTCACCCGACTTAAATGTAATTGAGAATTTATTGGCTTTTCTGGAGAAAAAAATTCGTAACCACGCAATTTACAACAAAATTGATTTAAAGAAAGCTCTTTTAGAAGAATGGAGTAAAATAACGCCAGAAATGACAGGAAAGCTGGTTGAATCTGTTCCAAATAGACTCAAAGCTGTCTTGAGCCAAAAAGGAAACCATACGAAATATTAGTGTTGAACTGGAAATCCTCTACATGGATAAATTTAAGGAAAACGTGGACTGCATCAATTAAGCTGTGACATAAAATTTTGCCTTTAATTTTGTTTTTGTTATTTTGTTATTTAAGAATCAATTGTTGAAATAAATTAAATTGTTATTTATTGCAGTTTAATTTATTTAATTTATTGCAGTTTAAATTTTTTCAATACCTTTTTTAATACAGAAGTTATAGTGCTTTTAGCTTTGAAAATGTTACTGCATCAAATAAGCTGTGAGCCACTGTATATTGACTGAAACCAAACTGTATCGAAACTTTAAATATTTCAAATGCACAAAAGTTACTAGAACAAATTATAAATAGTACATTGCCTTTGCATAAATTATTATATGTGCATGTTGAATAGGAATATTAGCTACATATTATTCCTCCTCTTCGAAACAAAAAAAAAAACGGGAAAAATCTGAACGCAATTGTCAAATCGACAAAAGCAGATGGTCGAGAAGAAAAAGAAAAGACAAATTAAAAAGATTAAAGGAAAAAGTGCGAAAACTCTTATATTAATGCATTTCGTTTCTCTTTTTGTATAAACTGTAGTTTTTTTTTATATACATATGTAACTAACAAAAAAAGAATTAATCATAAATTGCCACAAAATACACAACAACATGAATTGCTAACGAGAAAAATAGACTTTCCTTTCCAGTAGCTCTGCTTTTCAGCGGGAAATGAGGTGTAGGGTCAGTATGCCGTCGCGAGGGTAGGGTTTGAGAAAATCCGCTGAAGTCGGTTTCGCGTCGCGCGTGGTACGCGGTACCTTTGTTGTTTTGCCGTTTTATTAGAGTAGCTTTCGTTGGGTTGAGTTAACGTAGTATACTTTTCGGTACCGCGTCGGAAATTCGGGAACGCGAAGTAAAAAGGAGATTTTGTTCTTTAACTGGTTATAGGAAGGAATACGGAGTAACGTAAAGTAGGTTTCTTCTCCGTATGGTTTTGTTTCGTAACGCGTTTGAAAACGGGCATGGATAGGTGGCTGAATATTGTAAATGAGCGTAACCCATTCGGAGACCCGCGACCGAAATCCTCTCCGATCTAGCTGGCCGACAAGCAGCCACCGCGTGAATGGGTTACGGTGCATGGATTGGTTGACCGGTTGGTACCGTCCGTTGGCACTACTCAGACTTAACGTCTAGAACCGATGAGAGGTCGGTTCCGCGATCGCAATAAATTTAAAAATCATTACAACCTTGCAGCTGGCTGTAACTAACACGGACATGCCCGGTCGACTCCAGCTGCTTGATTCCCCTTTGAATTCCGCCAAGGTGAAAATTCCTTCCAGCAGCTAGATGTACGATGACACAGCCTGCAACGAACTCCCGAATTCACTCCCGGATTATGTTTCGAACCGACCTCCATTTTTGACAGAGAGAACATTAGAATTTGAATGTTTTTAAACTGGTTGCGCATGAGGAAGATGCGTGGAGCTCACATAGATAAGAAGTGCCTTAATCAGTCGCCAACATTGCATAGCTTTTCAAGACGCTTCTGGTGCAAATGGGTTGTAATTTTCCTTCATGCCTTCGTTTACCGCGTTAATGTACCCGATTTGCACCGGGCACAGATTTTGTAGCCACAGAAGTTGGAAATTAAGCGTAGACACTAACTCGCAACGTAGCCGATCAAAAGTCTAAATTTTTGGATCGAGCTGACATAAATAAATATGGTGGCTTAGCGTGGCTTGAATGAGAGATTCTATATTTGGTCAGGAAAACAACCATGTCACACTTCACGCCAGCGAAATCCCACTCCTTCCACAAAACTTATTTGACAATCATTCACCCCGTTTACATTCCATTTCATCCCCAATTTTACGTGGCAGATTTAAATTTTTAAAAAACAAAATTTAACGGAAGTAAATGCAATGATGAAAATTTTAAGTGGTAATAAAAATTAAATCTCATGAGAAATATAATTAAAGGGAAACATTTAAATTTAATATAAAGGAAAATTGATATAGAATTACATTTGATATAAAGGGCAATTGATAAAGAAAAATTTTACATTTAATATGAAGGAAAATCGATATGGAATTCCATTTAATAATAAAAATAGGAAAGAAAGCTGTTTTAAAAATGACGATTATGAATGCAAATAATTAATTATTTTCTTTTAAGTCTGCCATATAAAATCACAAGTAGGGGATAGGAAGGTTTTCGAGCAGTTGGCTTGAGAAACTGCTCGATTAATACATGCCAGCACGCTTACGCGTTGCCAGGCGAGCACTAAATTTTTCGCTCGCTGAGGTAGGAGTCCACCGCTGCAGTCCTAAACGGACACCTAACAGCATTTGAAACATTACAGTCTGGTGCTGACTGTAATGTTCCCCGATAGCTAGTTTTTCTGATTTCGTACAAATGGACTATAGTAGATATGAAACGTGCTGGTTCAAAATCAGAACGTATGGCAGCTGACTGGATGGATCAACGGCCAAAGCGTGGTATTGACCATATCACTTTCCCGAGTGCCGATACATTTGATCAAGATAATGGGATATTCTAACTATCTCTAAGCAAAAGCCCGAACGGGGCTGTACGGCTAACGCAAACAAAAAATCGTTTCTTGTCTGACACATATTGGCTGCAAACGGTATTCTTTCTCGCTGCTTTCAGCATAAATCTACACTTTACTGCAAATACCAACTAGAAAAATTAGAGTCTTGTCAAAGTCTTAACATTTTTTAAAAGTGGCGTTATATCTCCATCCCGCAGATCTCAAGGAAGAGCAATGTGAAAGCAAAGCAGGCAAGCAACCAAAACTTAAAACACTAAAACCAGTCTTCTATGTATCCTTATTTTGTGCTGTCAAGTTTCAAGCAATGAACACGGCATACACAAATGCCTTTTTCTGCAACGGCTGGGACAAAGACAATGAACAGCTCGAGTTAAGTGCTGTGGAAATGCTCAAATGTTTACAGCCCAAGTGGAACATGTCCTTTGAGAATAACAAACAAACAAAAGAACACAATGGAACATTAAAAATGTACCGACGACGACAACTACGAGAACGTTGACGACTGTGCCGAGAAGAAATTTGTTGTTTTTCCTTTTGCCTCTTATTGTTCGCGAATGGAGTATGTAGAACGCCGAAGAGGGATGAATCTGAAGTCTCTTGTGAAAAATTATTGTTTTTGCCACCCTGTTTGTGTTTAACGTTGATTGCTAAGTTTTAGTGGTGTCGATTAGTGAGAAAACAGTTCGCTCTTAGCTAATTTTGATTACCTTGTTATAAAGATTTTCAGATGAACTAAATAGTATATTTAAACAAAACCTTACATGATAGTACAAACCGAACAATACGAGTACATTACCTGGAAATGAAATTTACCCGACAATAGAAAAAAAAAAGTTTTACATTTTATGCAATCGAATTTCGACCGTAATCGTTCGGTCTTCTCAGCGAACTCATTTTTAATTTAAGCGTGTTGTAAAGATCAAGTCTACTAGTGCTACAACAAGCAAATCAACCATAAAATAAATTTACAAATCAAATAAATGTAACAACTCTAGGTGGCAGCACTTCTGCTCCTATTCGACAAATCTGCCATTTCGTGTTTCACATTTGGAAAGAAGTGAAAAGCACGTACAAGCGACAATTACAGTACGCTATGAATTAGAAATGAATTCGCCGTCCAAACAAAAGTTGAATAAAAAGGCACGACAACCGCACTGCATCGCAATAAACAAAATTGTTTAAAAAATTGCTCAGAGCGCGCAACCAACGTCAGCGTGCCACCCCCACAGCGATATTGTGCGAATAAGAGTATGTCCCACCCGTGCTACAGAGCTGCTCGTTCGCTTTAGGATTTCAGGGAGAAAGAGAGCACAATCACCCCAAATCTAAACACAAGTTGGCCGGGATATGAACAGAGAGAAGAAGCTCGCGGGATGCCTGCAGGACATATGTGGAGAATACGAAACCAACCAGAAATAGAATTCAGGTTAGTTGAGCGAATTGATGGTGAAGTTAAGCGCACAATCCTGCCGGAAGGACATCGCCGTTTTGCATTGTTTTGATGACGATGTCCCAGTGGTGGGAATTCTACTAATTGGTATTGTTTATTCGATGCTGTCGAGAGTGGAGGAGCTACAATTGAATCCTGTGGGAGATTAAGAGATAATACTGGCATTTAATGTGATCCTTTGCCTTATTAATATGGTGAATTAATTGATACCTGCCAATAGAAAATATGTTTGAGATAATTGATTCTGTTGAAGAGCTTAATGAATTACTTAAAAGAAATGATTATGGGTAATTGATTTTTGTAAATATTTGTATTAAAATGTATGGATCGTGGTCGCAATTATATTGGCATATTTATTTGCTAGTGACTACCTTGGTGTTGAGTTTAATTACGCTTCAGGGCGCACATACGGTCTAATTTGCAAAAATGGAAAAACTATATTAATGTCTCGAATATGACCAGCCAAAAAAAGCGTTATGTGCCATTTCTACAAATATTTAATTGTTCCTGGGGTTAACAGTGGCCGGGATACATGAAGAGGGTTTGAAAAGGCAAATTAAGCTTATGACACAAACAAACAGTTTATTATAAGGTGAACGATTAAACTAAAATACTGAACTGATCAGCTGGGTTCTTCTCGAGAGGGGTCTGGGCAGGCTACCAGCGTTGTGATTCGACTCGAACTGGTTTACTGCGAAGATGCTACTTGGGCATAAAGACTCCAACAGACTGTGAGACCTCGTCCATGACCAGGTAACAGACACGAAACCCACAGACATTGTAACATTTTTGTAAACACCCAGGCGAACATCATTTCGTGGCATGTCGATCTTGAGATAAGTTCATCGCTGTGTCATATTTTCTGTCCGCCGGTTCAGACGAAAATTAGTGAGGAGTTAGCGCTAGCTTTGCTCGTTGTGAACGAATGCTTTGAAGATGACATTCAAGTGAACAAGAAGAAGAGACTATGGTGCAAAAATTGGTATAAGAAACGGCAAACATTCTCGCACGTACATTTAATTAACGAGCCAATCGTAAGTGCGACCGCGGATTTAAAAAACTTTTTGCGAATGAACCACAACACATACGAAAGTTTTTTAAGTGCAGTGAGACCCCTGATTAAGAAAAAAGATACTTCTATGCTAGACGTGATTTCTGCGAATGAAAGATTATCAGCGAACCTGTGGTTCCTTGCTTGTGGACAAAGTTTTGAGGATTTGAAATTGCTCTCAGCAATCTCTCCTCAAAGCCTTGGGGTTGTTGTCATGGAAACATGCTCTGCTCTCATTAAGCCTTTTTGAAAGGATATATAGAGGTTGTTTGAAAACTCAACAAGTTTTAGTTGTTGGGTAATCGTAATTTTATTTTCCAGATACCAAAAACTGAAGAAAAGTGGATGAATATATCCGATGGTTTTTCAAATAGGTAGAATTTCCCGAATTGTGCGATAGACGGAAAGCATGTGAAAATCCGGAAGACTTTTAACACAGGTTTGTATTACTTCAACTACAAGAAGACATTCAATATTGGTTTGCTTGCGTCGGTTAATGCAGAGTACGAGTTTATTATGGTGGAAGTTGGTGCGAATGTACGGATGTCTGATGAAGGGGTATTCTCGAACAGCAAATTTAATGGAAAATTATCAGAGAATACGCTGGTAGTTCCAGACATGTTTATACTTCCGGATACTCTTACGAAAGTTTCTTTTGTGTTTGTTGGTGATGAAGCATTTTCTTTCGAGACTAATATAATGAAACCATATGGAGGCGACGACATTGAGAAGGAAGCACATATAATCAATTATAGGCTTTCTCGTGCAAGAAGGATAGTAGATTCTGTCATCACGGTTTAGAATTCTTTTGAATAAAATAAACTTGAGTCCTCAAAAGGCAGCTATTGTAACCTTAGCATCCTGCTACCTACATAATTATTTAAGGAAGACGAATTCTGCATTATACTATATTATTACGCGACTTTGTCGATATTGAAAATATCTTTACTGGAAGTATAACTGATGGAGCATGGCGAGCTGAACAACGTTCAATGATTCCTTTACAACCAACAAATGCATGTAACGCTAAACAAGCTGCGAAGGAAGTCAGGAACTAACTTAAAAATTATTTCAACGGAAATGGATCTGTTCCTTGGCAATTTTCAAATTTGTTATGATGAGAAGAACTTAAAAATGCGCGAAATAACAAGTCAAAGTAACAGGAGAGGGCTCTTGTTTAAAGGGGTTTGCAAACAAAGTAGCAAATCAAACAATTTTAATCGACTTTGTGCAAACAAAGCATCTTTCAGTAGATTTAAAACGAGAGAAATTTTGCCAATTCGTTTAAGCCCAACTGACCTCGCTGTTTTATTATATTATCGTTACATACGGTTGCTACATTTTTTTCGAAACAGAGCAAATCTTTTCTCCTCACTCGTAGCTTTTTCGCTTCACTCGTGGTTTTTGTTGTTTTAATTGTAAAATTTCCAACTAGCAATAATGTTGATTTTATTGCACGTTTGCTATGAAAACTGCAGAGTACATATGAATAATTATAAGCCATCTAAATATAATTTTTTTTAGTTCAATGGCCCCTTTTGATTTTATTGGCGAAATTGTAAAGCTCACAAATCATGATAGCTCTATCAAAATAGACCGAACTTTAATTTCTGAGGTATTTTTTGCCCATTTTTGCATTAAGGTCTGCTTTCATGATTTTTTTTCAGCACAAAGATGTCCAATCGCTACGAGGACACATTCCCCCCCCCCCGCATTTTCACCTCCCCTGTACTCCTCTATGGGATTTGGAAAGTTCTAATCAACATCTTTGTTTTGATACCTACTCGTATATCCAAAAAATATCAAGGGTCACGTCCATAGATAAGGAGACCCCATTAAAAACTATATAGCAATTTTTACAGACCTGGATTTCCAAGGAGGCACTACTTTTGATCTACGTACAATTTTGCATATCTCTACCTTTTCAATTTTACGAGAAAGCTTGCTGTGATGGACGAATGGTACCGATTTTAGTAGTGTTTGTAAAATTAAGTACAAATTAATTTAAAAATCATAGAAAACTAGAAAACCGGCCGCAAAATATCTTAAAAGGAAACAATAAAAGTTTTCAAATGGGTTTTAAAACCCCACCTCGCAGAAATAGTTTTTTGCTTCTTGTTTACAAAATATTATTTCCAAAACATTATCATCAAATACTGCCAGTGGCAGTGTGCACCAATTTGCCACATATCTAGCCTACACACACCACACCTAGCATACATTGACAACTAGTATACATATATTGTAGCCGCACGAGTTATGTTTCTCAGCCCGAAGTTATCCAAAAAAAATATATATTCACTCAAATTAGATTAAACAGGTAAGTTCCGCTTGTACGAACTGGTTTTAACATTTATGGAAAAGTCTATTGTTTGCAATTATGATGGTGCAGCATAATTTCCTTGGGAAAGGCATTTCGAAATGAGTGCAGGTCCAATGTCTGTCTGCGGGTCGTATGTACGTTCGGGAGTCCAATAACCGTCGCGGAATTCGTCCAGGTAAATGGCACGTGGAACGGGATTTGATTTATTGGTCGGCACGTGGAATGGGGCTCGTAACTCACGCACAAAAATCAAAAGATTTTGATTTCACTGCGACCGACTGACGAACCTATTTGCAGACCAAACATCGCTACAGACAGTGAAAATTTATCATCAAAACGTCATGTTTGAGATCTTGTCAAGGACTAAGTAATGTGACCAGTGGAAGGGCCTACTCGCGGACCAACTTTCGGAACAAACAGCGCTACACACAGTTGAATTTAACACCAAATACCCAAAATGAAACCTTGTCATGGACGAGGTATAAAAATCGGTGGTGCCCTTGAGAGTTGCTTGCGGCGCATACGCTGCTCGACCAGTGCGATGGAAGCTGTAATAATCAAGTAGTCCGACTAGGCAAACTGTTCGAAGGAGCTTCACGAAAAGAAGCTCGAGGAGTCGGAATGTCCAGATTGGTAGGTGCAATTTCAGTCCATTTGGTATTATCCGATAAAGTGTTAAATCCCCAAACGATGCCATCACCGCAAAATCAAATGTTTTCTAATTTGAATGCAGCATCAACATGCATCAAAAACCATTTCCAAATAATATGAATAGCTTCAATAAATCAAATAACCAATCATTCAATGCTTTCAATGATATCTCCTCTTCTTCTTCTTCTTAGCGCTACAGCCCCTTTCGGGCGTTCGCTTCCTGCAAAAAGTGCCTCCAACAATCTCGGTCCATTGACCACGTCCTCTAATTTTGAAATCCAAGCAGCAATGAACTGTCTTCGTCGACCGAGTCAGACCAGCGTTTGCTCGGTTTCCCCACTGGTCTCTGGCCTTCAGTTCTCCCAACGAATACCGTTTTGTGTATTTGTTGTTCGTCCATACGATTCTTGTGGCCAGCCTATTGCAGTTTCTGCAGTCTTATAATCGTTGAGAGCTCCGGTTCATCAAAAATTTCATACAGCTCATGGTTGTATCGAATTCACCATCAGTCCCTGTCTAGCTTCACTCCAGTTATTCGCCCCCAGGACCCGTCGCTCAAAGGCGTTCAATATACTCGCGGATGGTTGGGTCAGGGTCCATGTTTCACACCCATAGCATCACACGGGTCTTATCACAGATTTTTATACTCGGAGCTTTGGTTTCCTGTGTATGCAGCTGGTCTTCAAAATCGTCAAAAATGAATAAAACATTTTATTTGCGAGCTGTATTCTTTGGCGTATTTCATCTCTTTCATTACCCATTTTCGATATTTTGGCGCCTAAATACACAAATTCGCAAACATTTTTGAAACTGTATCCGCCAAGTGTGATGTTCGGTGTATTTGAGGTATTTTCCCTGGACTGCGTCATGAGCTTTGTTTTATTTTCATTGATTTGTAGCCCTACTTGTTTTGCTTCGCTGTCGAGTTTCAGGAAAAGTTCTTTGGCAGTTCTTAATGACCGTGACAAAATGTTGATGTCATCCGCATAGGCTACCACTTGGCTCGACTTGTATTGTAATACTTTAGTCCGATATTTGTGGCTGGGATGCCAAAGCAAAGCATTATTTGATACAGTACGTTACGATCAATACTGTCGTATGCTTGCTTAAACTCAACGAAAATATGGTGTACGTCTGTGTTGAACTCCCAGCACTTTTTAAAGTATCAGATTGACAGTGAACAATTGGTCTACTGTCAATCTACCTGCTCTAAAACCACCTTGATATTCCCCAATAATACTGTTGGCGTATGATCCGATTTAATTTTCTAAGATCTTTGAAAATATTATGTACGCCGTACAAAGTAGTGATATGCCTCTATAATTTTCGCACTGTAACTTGTCACCTTTTTTGTGGATAGGGAATAAAATTGATTGGCTCCACTCTTTCGGCATATGTTCTAGTTGCCAAATGTGCTGGATGACTTTGTGAATAGCTTGGTGAACACTACTGCCACCATATTTGATGAGCTCCACTGGAATCTCATCGATGCCTGGCGCTTTATTATCCTTTTGGGCTTTGATGATGGAACAAACTTCATCCAGATTTGGTGGGGCCAATGATGTCATCACGACAGAGCGTGGTTTTAGGCTGATAACCACGTTTAAGGCCTTTTACTACTTTGTATGCTTGTCTTGTTTTGTTGCTCACTAAACTTTAATCTATACTTCTCAATTGGTCGTCATAGTATTTTCTTTTCTTGATCCTAATTATCTTATTCGCTACTCTTCTGAGATTTTCATAGTGTTCTCCCTTCGTACTGGCTGACTTACCTTTGTATTCTCTGTACGCCTGATTCTTTTTATCTACCTCATTCTGGTACTAATCATCGAACCAATCATTTCTCTTGCGCCGGGCTTGATGTCCGATCGTCTGTTTTACCATGGTCCTAATAGCCGCTTTTACTTCCACCCAGAGCTCGTTGCTTGTCTTTAACGATGTGTCTGATAAGATGGGAGCCAGCTGGTTGTCGAGGGTCTCCGTCAAATTTTTGGCCACAGATGCCGCTTGGAGCCTTTCGATGTCAAATTTTTATAGCGGGCTGGTCTTCGCCGAATATACCTTTGACATACGACATCGATAGGTTAATTTGATCAAGTAGTGATCAGTATTGAGGTAAATGGAAGCAAATATAAAAGATTAGCGAACAAATACGTCATCATGGATTATGGATCATATTTTGTGAAGGAAGATTTTAATTTTATGAGATGCTTTAAATGCAAAAAATATAACAATAAGACGTCGAAATGCGAAGGAGAACAAGTTTGTGTGAAATGTGGAGGAAAGCATTAGCTCAAGGAATGCAAAGCACACATGAAAACTGTTATAATTGTATGGGTAATAATAAGATGATGGTCACTCACACAGAGCAGACTCATGGGAGTGTCCAGAGTATTAAAAAAAGATTGTAGTTGCTAGGAGGAGTACTGACTACAGTTTTGATAATGATTGTTAATCACAAAACTCAATCAGGCGACAAATTAACTATCTTTTATGCCAATATAAGAAGCCTACGACACAAGTTGAGTGATATTCAAATTTATTTGCAGCAAAATCTTGAACCGGATTTGATTATACTAAACGAAGTATGGATCCACCCTGAAGAAGCAAAGTATTACACTATTTCAGGATATAGCTCCATTTTCTTCTGCAGGCCCGGAAAAGTAGGAGGTGCAGCAATTTATAAAAAAATACAATTAATTTCATGACAAAGAGAGTAACATCTGACTTACATAATATAATAATTGAAATAACCTGCGCAGATAAAAAAACTAAAAATCGGTACTTACTATAATCCCAATCGTCTCAATGCGCAGGACTATTGCACAGTAATAGATGCAACATACTCTGCTGAAAAAAGTCAAACCACTATTGCTGACACAAACATAGACGTGATTGCAGAATCTCCAGAATCGAGGATGTACAAGGATACCCTGTAAACAAACGGAGTGGTCATTGTCAATAAAGACAAAATTACTCACCCAACTTCAAGTACCTGCCTGGATCACATAGCAACAAATGAAAAAATAAATTGCTGAAAACATGAAATTCACACTTGAAAACTGGCCGGAGTTAGATCATCGCATTCTTAAAATTGTCGTCAATGGTCAAAGTCTCAGAAAGCAAAAACCTGCGCACAACATATTCAGATATTTAGACAAGGATCGTTTGAAAGCGAAATTTCAACAGTTGCTTACAAACCGAAAACCTGAAAACCTTATGGAGCTCAAAAATATGATGACAGCGCCCAACTATGACTCCACCATTGAGAAAAAGATCAAAAGTTGACAACATACGTGGATAAAAAAGAAAGTTATCGAGGATAATATTAACAAAAGGAAGCGTGATAAAAAATAGAAAAAGAACACTGAAGATTATGCACTTAAATATGTGAATAACAAAGCCTTAAAATAATCAAAACCTTTCATATTACTCCAGAAGATTGGAAACAGCGGCGGACAACTCGCACAAAATATGGAAAATAATAAATGAAGTTAAAGATAATTCATCACCCTGGATCAGGTCATCAAATGCTGAATTTTTTGGCATGGACTCTAATAATGCAGCAAACTCGCTAAACTACTTTTTTCAACAATTGGTGAAAAAATTACCAAGAAGCTTGATGACAAGTCAACTAGTTACGAGTATTTCAAAATCACTAAAAGCCCACCTAAGTCCATCTTTCACATTCATCAAACGACAAAAAGAGAAGCACTAAATACGATCGAAGATTTGAAAAAAAATGCAAGTTCAGGTATTGACAGCATCGCCACTCATGAAATAATTCTAGTCAAAGACGAGGTAGCTGAGCTACTGGGAAATTTTATTAATGAGCATATTAGAAATGGAACATTTCCAGATGAAGAGAAACTGGCAAAAATAATTCGAATATTCAAAGGAGGAGATCATCTGGACCCGAATGATTACCGCCCGGTTGCACTTTTGACAGCCTTTAGTAAAATATTCGTAAAGCTTGTAAATAATCATTTAAAATCTTTCTTAACGGACAATTCTATCATAAATTTGAAGCAGTTTGGCTTTCAAAGAACAAGAGTACTTTCGATGCGTTACTTTCTGTCTCACGTTATATAGTCTGTTAAGTATGAGTGTGTCCAGCATAGCTTGCGATCGGTAAGTGATATAGAATTCAATTTTTTTTATCGGTAGAGAGAACCTCTGTCTTTGGCGCTTTGAAAAAAAAATTTCAGTAGAAGTCAATCTTCCGTCGGGAAAACACTAAAATCGCGATGAGTGCCATTATGCAAAGCGCTTCGAGACCGTGTTTCTTTGCACACACCCTAAAGGACCAAAAATCCCCGCAGGGGGAATGCCGGTCGACAAGAGCACTCTTGGAGGCTAGCATTCTATGGGGAGTTCCACCCTCACGTACCCGACAAAATTCCCGCAGGGGGAATGCCGGCTGACAAGAGCACTCTTGGAGGCACCGCCCCCACGGACCCGAGGACATGGGGAGCGCCGTGAGGTTCCCTCCTGGGATGACAGGTAACGACACTGATTAGATCTGGACAACGATTTGGACAACGAACTGGAATTGATGCTTTGGGCTGGCGGATATGATGGTTTGGACCTAGTTGCTTTGCACGGTAGCGCCGAGGTGACACTCATGTATAAACGGCTCCAATTCAACTTTCTCACCGTCCCCGCCCCGGTAAAACTTTGGCAGGTCTCGGAGTACGTTCGAAATTCGCACCATTGGGTTGGTGGTGTAGGTTCGGTTGAGACGGACTCCCGATTAGCGCTGGTCTGGCTCTGAGCACTTGTCTCCATAAGGGCTTGTGCCATCCCTCGCATGGCCTCCCTGTTCTGTTAAGATAACCATGGGACCAAAAAGGCGACTACACACAAGAACGGAGATAGCGGCTCCGAGGGGGGACCCCCAATAACAGATCAAAAAAATCCAAAAAAAGAAATAAAAAATAATAACAATGACGACGCAACCAGTGGTTGCAGCCACGATGTTAACGGTACATCGAGAGCGGTACCAACCATGACAAAAACGACGAATGACACAATGACAGTGGAGACGGACGAAAAACGAAGATTAGCAGACAGTCTGGTTCAGACTGAGATTTCTGCGGCGTTTAGGCGCAGAGCGTCCTATTAAGGAAAAGCGGGAAACTCTGTAGGACGCTTCAGATGTTCGAGCCTCGGAAGAAGATAATATAAAGAGCATCGAAAATTCGATTGTCACTGCTGCGATCGTTACCGAAGCGACCGATGCAAGGGTCGCAAATCCCGACATAGTAAAGAAACATCCTGAAGCAAACGAGGAGATTACGGCACGAAAAGCAACGAGTGACAAGACAAATAAAGCGATGTTGTGCGATTGCACCGCCAATGTCGAAAATGTAGCGAAAGTACAGCATTGGGAAACGGAACGCGATAACCTCTCCCAAGGATTGTTGCAAAGTACAATTGCCGCCCAGCGATACGAAGAAGAAAGGCTATTCTGAAAAACGGGAGATGTTCTGAAAAGAATACAATCTACATGCGACTCCCCAAAAATCAGAAAAGCAGTAAAGGTTGGGCTCCTTGAACTAGAGGAGTTCCTAGATTGCATAGGGCACTATCGGAGGAACTGGTTAAGGGCCGAAGGAAAAGAAGGCTAAAGAGGCGCTTGGGGCGAAATCTAAAGGCAACATGCAGATAGCTCCACCATTAAAAGTCAATAAAAGAATGGCGTCTAGCCCAATCGAAGGAGATCGGGATAAAAGAAGGAAGGAAGAGGCACTTGATGGGAGTGGAGCACCACATCACAGGTTCCAGATAGTGCTTACAAAAGGAGCGAAGAAAGCCGCAAAGAAACTTCTTCAAAAAGTACCAGAAAGTAAAGTTCGCCCGGACACCCAATCAGAAAAAGGACTTGATGCAAAATAGGAAAAGCAGAAGCCCCGACAAAGACCCTGGCAGCAGGCACTGCTCGTAAAGCTCTAAGATGGCCAATCCGATGCGGAGGTACTGCGAGACATCAGGGGAAACGTAAGGCCCGAAGACACCAATACTTCCATTAAAGTAGTACGACCAACGCGGTCGGGCCACATACTGGTCGAATTCGGAGTAGAGGCTGGCAATAAAGAAGCATTCTGCGACGCAGTAAAGAAAGTCCTCGGCAAAAGCGCAACTATAGCCTCGCTCGAACTGATGGCAACAATCGAAATAAGAGACATTGACTGCGTCACGGATAGGTAGAAGAGGCCATCAAAAAGGAGTTCCCTAGCGTGGGAAGGATCAAAGCGAGACTGACACCAGAAAAAAACACGGGACAACGCATGGCCATAGCTGACTTGACCGAAAAGGACGCCGAACAATTTCTGAACAAGGGCAAAGTACGAATTGGGTGGGTTGTTTGTAGGATACGGCGAAGAGCAACGCCTCTTCAATGTTTCAAATGCCTTGCTTATGGTCATACAACACAAGTATGCAAAGGACCCGATAAGAGTTCCCTATGTTACAAATGCGGTGAAATGGGATATAAAAGAAAAGAGTGTACAAAGGAGGCACACTGTATTCTTTGCAAGGATGCTGATCCAAAACATGATTTTGGATACGTCCTGAGGTCAGGAAAATGCCGGGTGTTCCAGGAAGCTCTAGCCAAGGCAAAATGAGAACTCCAATGACCCGCATTCCGCAGCTAAACCTACACCGCAATTCAACCGCCCAAAATCTGCTTGAGTAGTTTGCGAGGGACATGAAAGCCAACATCTTGCTGCTGAGTTGCATTATGGTATTCTGACGAAACTGGTACTGCCGCCATCTGGGTTCGGAACAGTGACTTTCAAGCGGAGAGTTGTGGACAGAGGATGGTTTCATGTGGGTTCGGTGCCCAGGGACCACCTTCTTTAGTATGTACCTAACGCCTAACGAATCGATATCATCTTTCCACGCCAAGTTTAATGCTTTGGAGGGCGCTGTCTCGAACGCAGAGGGCAAAGTGCTCGTTGGGGGCGACTCCAATGCTAAAGCAATCGAATAGGGCATGCCTCAAACCGATTCTGGAAATGGCGGCCAGGATGGCACTCGTCGTAATAAACTCCAGAAATACGCCGACTTTCACCGTATTGGCTGTGAGGGAACCATACCGGACGTGACATTCGCCTTGGAGTCCTTAGTATGGAGGAAACACAATTGGAAAGTATTAGAGGACTACTCAGCCAGTGATCATCAGTGATTCTGCTTGAGATAAGTGATGTTGTCTGCCGACTTCCGTGCTCTCTGTTTTCCACAAGTGGATGGAACATCGTAAAGATGGACATCGAGAGGTTCGTCGAGGTGCTCACAGCAGGTGAGCCGCTATAGGGAGCTTCAGAGGACACGGAAGAACTGGCAGCTCAAGACGTAGTGAACTCTACTATGAGCATCATAACGACTGCTTGCTGCGCTTCTATGCCCCGTTGGAGACCCCGGCACGGCAAGCTCCCAGTGTACTGGTGGTCAACTGAAATCGCTGAAAAGTGAAGGGAGTGTCACAAGCTTCGACGTGAGGCTCAACGGGTGCGGAACCGTGACAAGGCATGCAACTGGGTGGCAGCATATAAGTGGGCCAGGAGATGCCTTCGCAAATTGATCAACAGTAGCAAGGCTGGCTGCTGGCAAGACCTAGTGGACAATGTGAACAAGGATCCATGGGACATTGGCTACAAGCTAGTCATGCGGAAGCTTGGTGCCCTACGGAACCCTTGTATACATGACGCGGAAAAGATGGACGCAATAGTGCGGGGACTCTTCCCCGCCCATCCCGTCCATATTGACTCTGTCCATAATGAAACAGCAGTAGAGTGTCCGCTTTTCGCACAGCTGGAACTGGAGGAGGCAGTCCTTTCATTGAAAGCGAGGAAGGCTCCAGGTCCAGATGGTGTTCCGGCTGAGGTGTTGCAGCTCGTCTATCACCATTTTTACGACTTGCTGCTCAGCACATTCAACGCTTGCCTACGGGACAGGGTTTTCCCAGTACGATGGAAGGTGGCGAGGCGCGTGCTGATCAGCAAGGGGAAGGGAAATCCCGAAGCGCCGTCTGCATACCGCTCGTTATGCATGCTAGACACGGCTGGGAAAGTGCTAGAGAAACCCATCAAGACAAGACTCACTGATGCGACTCGTGCTGAACCTGGACCTATCTCCTCGGCAGCACGGCTTTAGAGCAGGACGTTCTACCATTGATGCGATTGCAGAAGTGGTGAACGTGGTCCAAAAGGCAGAGGAATATAATCGCACCAAGCGACGGATCGTCCTTTTGGTGACACTCGACGTCAGAAACACCTTCAACTCCGCTAGATGGGTGGATATTCTGGATACGCTGGAAAACCCTTTTCAAGTTCCAGAATATCTAATGCGGCTTTTGAGGAACTACATAAAGGACTGGAGCCTGATCTACGACACAACACAGGGCCAACGAAGGATGGAAATTACATCGGGTGTTGCCCAGGGATCTATCCTTGGTCCGACCTGTGGAACGTGTCTTACGACGTGCTACTGAGACTTGAGATGCCAGATGAGTCGTGCTTGGTCGGCTATGTGGATAATGTTGCGGCTCTGGTCACTGAACGCACCGCTGAATAGGTGCAATCAGTATTGGAGACATACAAATCGCATCGAAGCCATCGGTGAAGTACCTGGGGCTACTGATCGACTCGAAGATGAGTTTCTTTGAGCAAATTAGGGCAACGGCTGAGAAGGCTGCTTCAGAAGTATTGGCTCTGAGTCGACTTATGGCCAACGTAGGGGGACCCAGCCCATCAAGAAGACGCCTCTTGATGAGTGCTGTAGGGTCAGTGCTACTGTACGGAGCAGAGTTATGGGGCGCCGCTCTCAGCAAGGAGGTATACCGAAAATGTTTGGCACAGGTTCAGAGAAGAGGAGCACTGAGGACTGCATCTTCGTATCCGACAGCCTCTGATCCGGCGTTGAGAGTTATTGCAGGCGTGATAACCGTCACCCTCCTTGCTAAAGAGCGCCGCGCTATTTACATGCGCCGAAACGAGGATGCGAGGGAGATGGCTCTCCGCGAGGAGAGACAGCTCTCGCTCAACGATTGGCAGCAGTCTTGGGTCAATTCCACGAAGGGAAGGTGGACTGTGCGCCTCGTCCTGGATGTGAGACCATGGCGAAATCGAAGGCATGGTGAGACTGACTTCTATCTGACCCAGCTTTTGAGCAGGCATGGGTGTTTTCAGTCTTACTTGCACAAGATTGGTAAGTTACGGTCCCCCGATTGTCGGTTTTGCCCAGGAGAGGAGAACAATGCTTGCCACACATTTTTTGCGTGTACAAAATGGCACAGGCTGCGAAGGGAACTCTACAGGGAGACGGGAGAGCTCACGTCGGATAATATAGTTACGGTGATGCTCGAATCGATTGACAAATGGAACCAGGTGGCACATTATGCTCGGGCAGTCCTAAAATATAAAAGGGACTCAAAGCAGCCGGGGGCGCTGGGGGATTGCTTTTCTGGCACTTCCTCTCCCCCCCCCCCTCCCCTTCCGCTAGGCAACGACTCCCCCAGCTTGAAGGCGCCTCACGGCGTAACAAAACGAGACCTGGCCCGAAGTAATGTGTCTAACGGTTCCTGGCTGAGTTCTCAGGTTCTCAGGTTGTCCAGTCGCCTTCTTGCGAGCATGGGAGTCCCACACTCTGTGCATAAATTGCATTCACCTCCCTACCACAAAAAAAGGACCAATAATGAAGTATGTAGTGACGGCTAAATACATTAAAAAGTTTGTATCGTTTGTCAAGAAGGTGGTTCAACGATTTAAAGAGTCAAAAACAGTCGATCACCTTCCAAATGGTTCGGTGGGAAAAATAATCAAAAAGGACGAAAAGCGAATCGTGGTTTTGTTTTCGCGCAATTCTGGCTTGTCCCTACGTCAAGAACAAGCGAAATTGAAGCAAAAAGGTCTCGAGTTATCACACGTCACTATTCGGGAACATCTGTGCGCAAAAAATGTAAAATGGCGGAGTACCGATAATTATCTCAAACACCGGTGCTGGCTGTGTACTGAATGGAAACGGGAAAAATTCATTGTGAGACTTGATTGGCCTTTGCAATCGCCTGATGCAAATTCTATCGAAAACGTCTGGGCCTACATCAAGCAGAAGCTCCGTGAAAAACGTGGTTACACTTTGAAACAGCTCTCCCGACAAATTCGACTCATTTTGAAGGCGCTTCCTCTCAAATAAGCCGAAAATTTAGTGGAAACTATGCCTCAGAGATGCCAAGCAATAATTGATGCTGGTGGTGATTGGGCTCACTATTAAACTAAAAGTGCGTTCCCTCAGAATGTATTTAATGTATGTATAAGTCAAAAACTGTTGTTAAGTAAACTATTTCAAAATTATGCTGGACACGCTCTTACTTAACAGACTGTATCAATGAAAGTCTTGACAAAGCAGATTATGTTATTGCAATTTTTGTGGACCTGATGAAGGCCTGTTACTTCGAAAACTTGAATCTTATGTTATTCAAGGTAAACTGAAACAACTTTTTAAAAGTTATTTGGAAGGAAGATTCCAAAGAACATCAGTTAATAATGTCTTGAGCAATCTAGCACCAATGAAATCGGGGGTTCCTCAAGGATCCATATTTGGTCCAACCTTTTTTTGCTATATACTAATAATTTGAATAATTTGAATTTGAAAAGTGTTGGGAGTTCAACATAGATGTTTACTAAATTTTCGTTGACTTTAAGCAAGCATACGACAGTATTGATCGTAACGTACTGTATCAAATAATGCTTTGCTTTGGCATCCTAGCCAAATTAGTCCGTTGTACCAAAATGACTATGACGTCGACGACCTCCCAAGTCCGCATCAATAACCAACGCATCGATGCCTTTGACACAAATCTCGGGCTGATGCAGGGAGATCGACTGGCCCCATTGCTATTCAATTTGGCTTTAGAGTACGAAATAAGGAAGCTACCATTCGATACGCGAGTTACATTACTATTCAAGTCGAGCCAAGTAGTAGCCTATGCGGACGACGTTAACATTTTGTCACGGTCGTTAACAACCGCCAAAGAACTCTTCCTAAAACTCGACAGCAAAGCAAGACTACTAGGGCTACAAATTAATGAAAATAAAACAAAGCTCATGACGCTGTTGAGGAAAACAACCTCAATTACACAAAACATCACACTTGGCGAATACAGTATCGAAAATGATAGCGAATTTGTGTATTTAGGCGCCAAAATAACGAAAATGGGCAATGAAAGAGACGAAATACGCCGAAAAATACAGCTCGCAAATAAAATATTTTATTCAGTATTGACGATCTTGAAGACCAGCTGCATACACAGGATAACAAAGCTCCGAGTATTCAAATCTGTGATAAGAGCAACGGGTCCTGAGACGAATAATCGGAGCGAAGCTAGAGGGGGACCAATGGCGAATTCGATACAACCATGAGCTGTATGAAATTTTTGATGACCCGGAGGTCTCAACGATTGTAAGACTGCGGAAGCTGCAATGGATTGGCCAAATGAATCGTATGGATGAACAACGGATACCCAAGAAGGTATTCGTTGGGAGAACTGAAGGCCGGAGACCAGTGGGGAAACCGAGGAAACACTGGTCTGACTCGGTCGACGAAGACAGTTCCTCGCTGCTCGGTTTTTGAAATTGGAGGACGTGGTCAATGGACCGAGTCAGTTGGAGGCGCTGTTTGCAGGAAGCGAAGGAACATCTAATAAATTCAAATTAATGATAAATCCAGAGGACTGAAAATGAACTATCTTAGGGCATTTAGACCCTATCGTCGAGATACTTAAAGACAGCTCGTTTTTATAAACTCACTGTTTATTTTTACTGCGTCGTATTATAATTTTTTTTATCTCTGAGAGCTGTTCACGAATCGAACTAGGCTAGCAAGAAAGGAGTACTTCACAACATTTTGTGTGCCCCCTTATACCGATGTTTTAACATTACCTGGAGCCACACGTAGGAATGACGAGGTGTGAAGCGCAGATCGCACGAGCGATGTGCGCTGATGAAAGAGTGATGGAGAGAGTGGTAGGGAATGGAGTCTACGTCTAAGTACGGACTGCTCTCCACACGATCGTATTTGGTTCGAAGCGGAACAAATCTGTTGGTCCGGTCGGACCAAATCTAGTCGTTTATTATTGGTTTTTGATCCGCGTTTGAAATTTGGCATCCACCTCTGGCAGATGATGCGAAGAGCCAAGTTTCTCACCAGTTTTGTCTCTACGATGCTCCCAGAAATCTTTTAGCACATATACGCGTGTGTTATATTTAGCCTATTATTTAGTGCTCAATCTGCCACATGAGATGCTTTTCATCTCTTTTGAATATTTGCGTGGTTGAATATTGATCAAAGGTGTAAATCAGTCGCACTACGATAATTCCGAACGAATTATTTATTTAGCCTGGCAACATATTTTCGCTTGTTTTTCTCGAATAAAGGATAGAACTTGCAAGGTAATTTCGCCCCATTGAATAACTTCTCTACCCACAATTAGCCATCGCAAAAATATCCTAATCTCGCCAGCATTCAGCAAAACTGCTGGAAATAATGAAAACCCATTCATTAACCAGCTGAAAATTGCATCTAAACGATTTTTGATGAACAGAGACGGGGCGTATACTGCAACCACGCCAGGAACTAAAACTCTAATGATACAATCCCAGCACTCATACCCGAATAAGGACACTCGAAATTTTACAGTCCTCTTAACGCCCCAAGAAGAAGAAGAAGAATAGCAGCCGCAACAGTAACATTGCAAATATGAAACTTTAACAGTAAAATTGCTCACCCTAAAATACCCACCCAGCAGCCAGATCTCATCAAAAATGAAACATAAGTCCTCATCTGGTCGGCAGGGGGTTGGGCAAATCAAAGTTGTCCGGATTTTTCTAGTTCCATGATTTTTCAAGTGCTCGAAATCTCCTCGTCCTGCACTCTTCACTCGCTCGCTGCAAGAAGTTTTCCTAGCACCTACCCCACTTCTCATCACATGCCAAGGATAATGTTTGTTGCTGAACTTTTTATTTGATACTTATAAAAGGCATTCAAGAGGGCTGAAAAAGGGGGAATCGGCGACTCCAGAACAATTACTCTTAAGTAAATCACAGCTGTATGGCCTCGAGTACCAGTTGCAGGTAGCGATGGATGTTCACTACTTGTATGTGCAGTTGCTGCATGCAGTACTAAGCAAAGCACGAAACTGAAGAAAGGACCAAGGACCGCGGGTAGTTTGTCGGTTGTTGGTATACGGAGCAACCGACAACCAAGAGTGGTTGAATCAATTCGGTGCATATGGAAGTCATTTTTTGCAACGGAACGCCATAGCGTTTTCTTTTTCGCTGCCACAATAGAGTTGAGCTCAGCAGTAGCTTGGCCGCGCTCTGGTTCCCGTTGTTTACCCTCTTTTGCAGCTTCACTAAATGACTACTTTCCTTTTTTAGTTTTCCTGTTAATTACAGTGCACGCCAGTTGACGGCAGTCGAAGGGAGGAAAGCTAAAGCATAAGGGAAGCAATTTCGTAGACGGTCGGCGGCGTCTGGTTTCTTAAACAGTTGTTCAATTAGATGCTTACCAAATGTATTTATGAGAATGTTTGGCGTGAGTCCTTGTTCGCCCGATGGGTGAAGTGAATTGTATGAAATTCACTATCACTAGGAAACTATTTGCGTTGCCTGAAATTGAACAATTTGATGTTTTCGATACAAATGAATGTATATATCAACTTGTTTGTATAGCTTTGAATGGAATATTCGAATCTTGGATGAATCTATGAAACATTTTGACAAAAAAATATTTCAAGTATTTTTCTAGACTACAGAGAGTACTCGTATCTGAGGAAAACTCACGTCGGGTGAAAATTGTTAACAACGCTGAGAATGTCGAGCATGAATCGATTGTTTTTGCACTTACTTAATATTTAGTTGGTTAAGGAATAATCCTCGAGATGTGCAAACGATTTTTTGATGATAGTGAAAATGACATGTAAGGACGCATTTTGATCGTCTCAATTAGTCTATCTAATCTTTCCTGTGTTATATTGTGGTTAGAGTGTGAGTAGAAGGTCGCTGGCTCGAGTCCCGTTAGTGACAACTTGATGTCATAATCTATGGCACAAGCCAAGCCTTCGTCTCCAGGATAAATCTCCTCCAATCATCACGGTTCTGCGACCTCGTTCGCCAGTTGATCACCATCAGTAAGGATCTGCTGTTAGCTTTTATTGTGTCTTCCCATCGAGACCTCAATCATCCCGATGGACGCCTATCTTGTGCTCTACCCTTTAATGGCATTTTAGGTGGCCCACCCATTGCAATTTACGTAACTTTACGCAAGTAGATACAGATGAGTGTTCAGATTCTAAGTTCAGATATGCTCTTTTGGCATCTGAAATTGAGCATGTTATAATGCTGACGTCACCAAGATATGCTACCAATGTGTGGACTTGAACATTAGCGTACCAGAGAATACTGCTGCTGTCTTGCTGGCTGATGTTGTGTTCCAGTGCAATATTAAAAAGCATTGGGGCAAGTCTATCTTCTTATTTTAAACTTGATCCCATTTTGAAGCCGATTGTTGGTTCATCGTTTACCTTGATCTAGTACTCTATGTTTAGCATTGCGACTTTGACTATGTGGACTAGTTTTGTTCGGATGCCAGTCAGGCATTATTTTGTGCAGGGCATTTCCACCGATACTGTCGTAGGTTTGCTTGAAGTTTGGAGATCAATATCGATGTAATAGTATTGCCGGAAGTTCAGAAGAATAGTGATGAGGATTGGAATAGTGAAAACGATTGGCTGTTGGGTAGAATAAGACACGAAGAATTAAAGAAGTTAATTGTGTGGATGCAGGATTCTTCGTACCTGAGTCGTGTGAATCAACTAATCAATGCTACTAGTCTAAATATACCAGATGCGATTGATACTCCGAAGGATATGTTTTGCAGCTGTTTATGAAAGATCGAATATCTGACTTCGGTCAGTGAAATAAAAAAATTTCTTGGTCTGAATATTCTTATGAGCCTTTAAAGATAGAAGTTCTTTCCGAGAAAACATGCCAAACAAACCTATAAAAATATGGGTGCGTGCTAATTCAACCAAATTCATGTGCGAGTTCCAAATTTACACAGGAAGGCTAAGGAAACCACCGAAAAGAACCTTGGACATAGAGTGATTAAGGAGTTCAGTAGAGTTTAAGTTGGCCAAAAAAAAAGGTGACAAGATACAGTGGGAAAACTATAGAGGCAAACTACTACTTTGTACGACATACAAAATATTTTCAAAGGAATTAGAAAAGAAAATTGGATCATATGCTAACAGAATTATTGCGGAATATCAAGGCGGCTTTAGGGCAGGTAGACCGGCAATATACCAATTGTTCATTGTTAAGCAGGTACTTGGAACATGCTGGGAGTTCAACATGGACACACAAAATTTTCGTTGACTTTAAGCAAGCATACGACAGTATTGATCGTAACGTACTGTGCCAAATAATGCTTTGCTTTGGCATCCCAGCCAAATTAGTCCATCTTACCCAAATGACAATGACGTCGACAACCTCCCAAGTCCGCATCAATAACCAGCTCACCAATGCCTTTCACACAAATATCGGACTAAAACAGGAGATGGACTGGCCCCATAGCTATTCAATTTGGCTCTGGAATATGTCATAAGGAAGCTATCTGTGGAAACACGAGGTACATTATTTTACAAGTCTAGCCAAGTAGTAGCCTATGCGGACGACATCAATATATTTTCACGGTCATTAACAACTGTCAAAAACCTCTTCCTGAAACTTGACAACGAAGGAAAACTAGTAGGGCTACAAATCAATGAGAATAAAATAAAGCTCAAGACACAGACAAGGAAAAATAGCTCAAATGCACAAAATATCAAACTTGTTGAATACAATATAGAAAATGTGAGCAAATTTGTGTATTTAGGCGCCAAACTAACTAGAACCAGCCATGAAAGAGACGATATATGCCGAAGAATACAGCTCACAAATAAAATATTTTATTCAATTTTGAAGATCTTCAAGTCCAGCTGCATACAAAGGAAAACAAAGCTCCAGGTATACAAATCCGTGATAAAACCTATGCTATGTTATGGGTGTGAAACATAGACCCTAACCTAAGCATCTGCAACACATATTGAACGTCTTCAAAAGACGGGTCCTGAGGCAGATAATCGGAGCTCGACGGGGACCAATGCCGAATTCAATACAACCCTGAGCTACCTTGATACTCCCCAATAATCCCGTTGACGTATGATCCAGCTTTACTTTCTAAGGTCTTTCAAAAATTTTGCATGCCGTACAAAGTAGTGACATGCCTCTATAATTTTCGCATTGTTGCTTGTCACTGTTTTTGTGGATAGGAAATATAATCGATGGCTCCACTCTTTTGGCATATGCTCTTGTTGCCAAATGTGTTGGATGATTTTGTGAATAGCTTCATGAACACTACTGCCACCATATTTGATGAGCTCCGCTGTAATCTTATTGATGCCCGACGCTTTATTATTTTTTGGGCTTTGATGATGGAACAAACTTCATCCAGAGTTGGTGGGGCCCATAGAAGCTCTCCGCAGACATCTATATGCTCCAATGTTCTGGAGCTGTGCGGAGAATTAAGGAAGTTTTTGAAATAGGATGCCCATCTTTCCTTAATCTTGGTTTCATCAGCGATAATATTGCCAATATCATCATGGCAGAGCGTGGTTTTGGGCTGATAACCACGTTTCACACTTTTCACTACTTTGTATGCTTGTTTTGTGTTGTTGCTCGCTAGACTTACACCGAGGCTTCTCAATTGGTCGTCATAGTATTTTCTTTTCTTAATTCTAATTATCAGATTTGCTACTCTTCTGAGATTTTCATAATGTTCTCTCTTCGTCCTGGTTTTCTTACCTGCTTATTCTATGTACACCTGATTGTTTCTGTCTACCGTATTCTGGCACTCATCATCGGCCCAATCATTTCTGTTGCACGTGGCGTGATGTCCGATTGTGTGTTCTGCCATGATCTTAATCACCGGTTTCACTTCCAACCGGAGCTCTTTGCTTGTTTTCAGCGATGCGTCTGATATGATGGGAGCCAGCTGTTTGAGGATCTCCATGAAATTTTTGGCCATAGATACCATTTGTAGCCTTTCGATGTCAAATTTTAGTAGGAGGTGGTCTTCGCCAAATATGCCTTGGACATACGACATCGATAGGTTAATTTAATCAAATAATGATCTGAGTTACGATTGGCTCCTCAGTATGTATGGACGTCAAGTATGCTCGACGCCCAACGTTGCTGGATCAGAACATGATTTTGGGTGTCGCCATCCGGTCATACCCAGGTCATTTTATGTGTTTGTCAATATGGGAAACAAGTCGAACTATGACTAGATTTCTGATACATGCAAAGTCAATCGTTTCACCATGGACGCTATATCTTTCAGTCGTTCCCCGATAAGATATCTCATTGCCAACCTTAGCGTTGAAATCAATCAGAATTATTTTTGTGTCGTTTGTAGCAATGAGCGACTAGTGTTTCCAGGTGATTGTAGAATGTTTCCTTCCTTTATTCGTCCTCTTACAATATTTAGTCGGGGCATGTGCATTTATCAGTCAGACTTTGAAGAATTTCGCCTTTATACGGATCCCACACAACCGTTCATTAACTGTGTTAAAATCAATAATGGGTGATTTGAACTCCCTATCCACAATGAAGGCTACCCCGAATTCTCGTTTTTCAGTTAGCTTCCCAATTTTTAATATTGTTTACGATCTTATGTCTTAAATATTCTTTCAAGTCCAGTTCGTTTCCCGCATAGCCAGTATTTTTAATTGATATTGACTGGCCTGCTGTAAAAGGTCCTTAACAGTGCTAGGGTAATTGAGTGAACTGACATTCTTGGATCCAATGCCATAGTTCTTTTTCCGTGTGCAAGCTTGTTGCCGTGAGTCCAATCCATTCCATATTGTAGGGTTTTCCAGGGATGGAGAGTTAGCCCGTTACCCAACCTGCATTCCGGTGGCATGGTTATTAGTTTGATTCCATTGCCAGACGCTCAGACTCGCCTTCACCCTGTTACGTCCCCACAAAGGAGGTGTAAGTAGGATTTAGTAGCAGAGCTGTAGATGTATTTACAGTTATTAGCATTTCTCGGCATGTAATGTCCCATTATTGAGGAACCTATAAACCAAATGTGCGACCCCGAGACTATTTACTACCATTTGTTCATGAGGTTTAGGATAAGGAATCATGGAAGCTGTGGGTTGTGGAAACAAGGGGTTCTCTCCTCCTTTCTCAAATGGGCTTTGGACCATATACGGCGGAGTTGCTTTGTAAAATTACCACCCCTGTAATGATTTTTTTATTTCGATAGATTTATTATCAGTAGGGTGTTTAGAGTTGTCTGCCAATCCATCGCTGAAAACCTGAAACAAAAAAAAAGCACAAAGAATCGTTTTTCTTTATATTCAAATTAGAAAACTTACCTGAATTTGATATTGTTGACACTCCTAATCAATATTGACATACGTTGCTGACATCTGATTGTCAATAATTACTGAAGATCACGGTGATGATTTATCAGAAATGATATACTGTGAATTTAGAATTATGATATTGTCAGTTTGAAATTCACTGATAGCGAATTAAAAAGTACCGAATTCCTTTGTTTTGAAAATTGCTGTACAGCGAAAAATCTGTTCTTATATTCTCAGTAGTTTGTTGGATGTGAATGTGAACGGTCGAAAGTAAAGAACAAAGATAAATTTAAAGTAAATCAGTAAGCTCTATAGTTGAATTTAAATTAGTAAAATAACGAGTTGTGGTTGAATTTAAATTATAAAATAAATTAAAGTGAAATAAATAGTAGTTTGTTTTTCAATTCAAAGTGTTTATATCCGCAACATTTTTGGTCCGTCGAGCCGGATTTAATTTCTCGTCAATTAGAACATACATATGTGTTTAAATAATCTGCCCGTGGTATTACTTAAATTTCGGGCCGCGTTGTGAATTAAACCCAGGACATGTGGTTAACGGCAAGGAGGTCTGGTAAGTCCTTTTCCATTTTCCTTATTCGTCCTTTGTGTGGAAAGTTTCATACTGCTGTGCGTCAAAGAGACGAAAATATAAACGTTATTTCGAATTTTATTTATTATACATAACGGTTTGGAAAGTTTCATACTGCTGTGCGTCAAAGAGACGAAAATAGAAACGTTATGTCGAATTTTATTTATTATACATAACTGTTTGGAAAGTTTCATACTGCTGTGCGTCAAAGAGACGAAAATATACACGTTATTTCGAATTTTATTTATTATACATAACTGTTTGGAAAGTTTCATACTGCTGTGCGTCAAAGAGACGAAAATATAAGCGTTATTTCGAATTTTATTTATCATACATAACTGTTTGAAAGTTTCTCAATTCTGAGCGTTAAAAGACGCCAAGCAAACTTTGTTTGCAGTGTTGGACATAATTGTGATAGCTGGTGATTGCTTCAATTTTAATTTTGAACAGTTGGTGTTTAAAACCGCACGAATTAAACTGTGCAAAGTGTTCGACGTAGTATTCAAGCACTTACATAAGCAACGTCGACTGTTTGAATAATAGTGACCGAATATTGATCATAAGAAATAGCATATTAAAGGTCAAATTTGGTCGTCACAGACAAGAAATTGTAAGCCGAACGCAATCTGCCGACTTTAACACGTACTCTTCCTAGTACAGTATTTTAAAACTACGGCAAGCTGCAAAAATGGAACGTTTAGTAGCGCAACAAGACGTACTAAACGAGCAAATACGTAAAATGTATAATAATTTCCGAAAGGATTCCAAAGCCCGTAAAACGTTGGCGTACGTCAATAAATTAATACAACGGGTACAAGAGGTCCGTCGATCATTTATTCAAACTCATGATCAAATATTCGCATTGGTTCAAGTGAAGGAAGATTTGACACTGGAATATTTTACGAAAAATGTGTACGAGTATGTTACCTTCGAAGAGTTCAATTTGAATTTCGAAACGGAGTTGGAGGAATTGCGTAAAGAGCATGAATCGCAAGGAATGCAAGGCAATCAGAATACACAAAGTCAACCCTCGAAGGCTTCAGAAGAGACAGACGTTCGATTCCCTAGAATAAATTTACCCAAATTCAGTGGGGGATACAGTGATCGGACAGCATTCAAGGACCTATTCACATCGTTAATTCACAGCAAAACAAATATCGCCAAAGTGGAAAAGTTGCACTATTTGAAATGTAGTCTTGCAGGAGAAGCCGAGCAGCTACTGAAACATTATTCAGTCACCGATGACAATTACGACTCGGCATGGAAGCTTCTACTAGAACGATACGATGACAAACAGGTCCTCCTGAACGTGCAGCTGAAAAGATTACTAACGTTAAGCAACGCTAATGAATCTGCTTCGTCAATAAAGCTACTACTGGATAGAACGCTTGATTGTGTTCAAGCAATAAATAACTTAAAAATTGACGATAAGTGGGATGCGATGTTGATTCATCCCACCACACAACGTTTGGCAACTGATTCACGCCTATTGTGGGAACAACAGCAAGCCTCTCTTCCTGAACCACCGTCATTTCAAAGGCTGAAGGATTTCATGCAATCTCGTTTCAGAGCGTTGGAGGCTGCTGGAGTGGATAAACAAAGACCAAACAGAACTGTTCATAATGTATTGATAAGTAAGACAGGCCAACGATTGAATTGTATCCTCTGCAAGGGTTCACATCATCTCAGACAATGTACAGAGTTTCAACAAGCTAGTCACTCAATAAAATTTGATACGGTTAAAAGGAATGGCTTATGTCTGAATTGTTTGGAAAAGGGACACTTGGTTGGGCAATGCCCTAGCAAAACTAGATGCTTTCGCTGTAAGAAAGCACATCACACGCTACTTCACAGGTCTGAAATGACAAGCAATACCGACGTCAGTCACCGAACATACATGTCACCTAGATACGAAACTCAGGGATCGAGTTCTGGAATTTTCAATGAGCAACAACGAATGGCAGCACCTAATGAACAACCCACAATGGCATTTACACATAGCACACAATCACAGATGTTGGATGGGTCCGGAAACCTCTTATCGAATAAATCACCAACAGCTGCTACAATGGACATTCCGATTTTGGACAATATGCAAACGGTATTATTAGCGACAGCTTTAGTGAACGTAGAGACTTCAAATGGAGACATAACACTCCGTGCTTTACTAGATCAAGGGTCACAAACGTCAATCATCTCGGAATGCGCATCCCAAAGATTAGGACTTAAACGAAGATCCACAAACACCACTATAGCAGGCATTGGGAAATCAAAGGGTATTTCGACAAATGGAAAATTGAGAATGAAGTTATATCTCAGAAATAACGAACATTTGACCATAGAGGCTGTCATCTTAAATAAATTGACTAACTTTATTCCATCACATACTATTTCTACGTCCATTAGAAAACAAATTGAACACTCACTTTGATAGACCCAGCAAAATTGATCTGCTATTAGGAGCAGACATTTATGCACAAATAATCCTCGGAGGGTTTAGAAATTTGAAACAAGGGCCAGTGCTCCAATTTACCAAATTGGGCTGGATAATATCTGGGAAGGTTGACATAGGTGACACCCAAATATTACATACATTTGCAATTGAAACAAACCGAAACTTAGAAATCAGCGAAGAGTTAAAGAGATTTTGGGAAATTGAAGAAGTCGGAACAAGCCGAGTCATGACACAGGAAGAAGAAGCCTGCGAGCAACACTATCGAACTCACATACAAAGGGAGTCAAACGGACGATATCAGGTCCGATTACCTTTCAAAAATAAAGATTGCCAGCATCAGTTTGGAACCTCTAGAACAAGCGCAGTAACAAGCCCATTGAAATTAGAAAAACGTTTTGCCGTGAACAAAGAACTTTACGCAGAATACTCAACCGTAATCCAGGAATACATCAACTTGGGCCACATGAAGGAAGTTCCTTATTGTGAAGAGTCAGTTTTCGAAGCTGGAAGGAAAATCACCACAGCCAATTTTCTCCCACATCACGCTGTATATAAAGAAAGTACTTCAACCAAATTACGCGTAGTGTTTGACGCGTCTAGGAAAACGAGTTCTGGAGTGTCACTCAACGATATTTTGTTGACTGGACCATCTATTCAAAAGAGCATGACGTCAGTCATCATCCGATGGAGGTTGAAGCAGTTTGCAATGATGGCTGACATCACAAAGATGTATAGACAGGTGAACATGCATCCTCAAGATGCGAATTTTCAAAAGATTGTCTGGAGATCTCAACCGAATGAACCAATCAAAGACTACTGCCTTACAACAGTGACTTTTGGAACCACGTCTGCCCCGTTTCTTGCAATACGCACGCTAAACCAACTGGCGATGGACGGAAAAGAAAAAGTTCCTGTTGCTTGCGAATCGATACTAAACGAATTTTATGTGGATGATTTGCTATCCGGAGGACACAGCCTACAAGAATGCATCAGCAAAAGAAATCAATTGACTGAACTACTGAGCTCTGGTGGTTTTCAATTACGAAAATGGATAGCAAATAACAAACAAATTTTGCAAGGAGTCCCAACACAGGATATAGAGATGAAGGAAGCAATCGACTTCGATATGGATCAAGGGTACAAATCGTTAGGAGTTATGTGGTTTCCATTGACGGATTACTTCACGTATCGACTGAAGAAGCGTGGACAACTAACAACGTACACAAAACGCGCTATTCTATCAAAAGTAGCACGTCTATATGATCCGCTAGGCTGGATAGCACTATCATAATAGTGGCGAATATATTACTTCAAAGTCTTTGGTTGTCTGGGCAAAACTGGGACGACCCAATACCAAGTCATCTAAACACAGAATGGATTACTTTGTGGAAGCAGCTACCTGCAATTGAACGTAATAAAATAACAAGATGGGTGACATATCAACCAGACGCGTTTGTTTCTCTCCATGGTTTCTGTGACGCTTCTCAAAGGGCTTACGCGGCTGCGGTGTACTTAGTCATACAATCAGGTCCAACGATCACCTCTCATCTTCTTGCAGCCAAAACCAAGGTGGCACCAGTAAAACCAGTGACTCTTCCCCGTTTAGAGATATTTGGAGCAGTATTATTGTCTCGGTTAGTAAAGGAAGTCACAACGGCATTAGAATTGGAAAAGATATCCACCTGGTTGTGGACCGACTCCGAGATCGTTTTAGCTTGGTTGAGCGGTCATCCCACCCGATGGTCTATCTTCGTCAGCAATAGAACGGCTAACATTGTTGAAAACGTTGGCAACGTGCCGTTTCGTCATTTGCCGTCAAAATACAATCCAGCTGATGTAGTTTCGAGGGAAATTAAACCCGACGAGCTGGTCAATAATAAACTATGGTGGCACGGACCAAGCTGGTTAACTGCACCGATCGATGATTGGCCTGAAAATAAAGATATACCATCAACTGATATCGAGCAACGTAAACGGACGATGGTTAATATTGGAATAATAAAGGACAATTTTTTGGATGATCTATTGAAAAAATACTCGACACTAACAAGGTTAATAAGAATCACCGCTTATTGTTTTCGTGCGATTAAACCGAAATTGAATCGACTAATCCCTCAAACATATCTCACTAGCGATGAACTAAAACATGATTTTCAATTCTGGGTCAGACATGCTCAACGAACGGAATGCTCGGCAGAGTTACTAAATCTTCAAAAATTGAAACCAGTTGGAAATAAAGGCCAATTAGCTAATCTGAATCCATTTATAGATAAAAAGGGCATAATGAGGGTTGGAGGTCGCCTACAACACGCTCAACTTTTTTTCGATGAAAAATATCCAATAATCTTACCTCAGAGTGGAAAATTTACTGAACTAATTCTAAATCAGATACACCAATCAACAATGCATGGACAAACGCAGTTAATGCTAAATAATGCAAAATATCAAAGGGCTATGTGGCAATATTTATCTGCCTGGCTGTGAAGGCTATACATATAGAAGTCGTTAGTGATCTTTCTACACCAACATTTCTAGCAACGCTGCACAGATTCATGGCAAGAAGAGGATTCCGATTGTGGGACAAATTTTGTTGAAGCAGCTGCTGAACTAAAAATCATGATGAAAATAAATGCTGCTTCAGCTGAGACCTTAGCAAATGATGGAGTAAAATGGCATTTCAATCCACCAGCTTCCTCTCATTTTGGTGGGCTCTGGGAAGCCGGAGTGCGTTTAATTAAATTGCATTTAAGTCGAATAGTAGGCAACGTACCTTTAACATATGAAGAGCTTTCTACAGTGTTAGTTAAAATAGAAGCTTGTCTTAACTCTCGTCCTTTATGCCCTCTAACGGATGACCCTAGTGATATCACTGCATTGACTCCAGCCCATTTTCTCATCGGTGATATTATGGGAGTACCACCTGAGAGGGAATTCGAAATGGCCAATATCAATCACTTAGACCGATGGCAACTGACTCAAAAACTTACTCAAGATTTTTGGAAGCGATGGCAGAAGGAATACTTGAGTCATCTCCAACGTCGGCCGAAATGGTTAATTAAAGAAACCAACGTGAAAGTTGGTGATTTATGCATCTTAAAGGATGAGAAGCTGCCATCCTACCGATGGCCTTTAGCTCGGATCACGCAAGTACATCCGGGTCCCGATGCAATAGTACGCGTTGTTACGGTTTAGGCAAATGGCAAAACATACAAACGATCCATCACAAAAATAGCATTACTGCCTATACAAAGATCGACACCATCACAATATACATCATAGCCAAACATTCCAATTTATCATTTCCTCGTTTCCCAACCTTTCCATCAATTTCCCATGTTTTCAGAACCGATTTGCCGTAACCACTACGAGCATAACCGCAACTAAAGCGCGATGACGGTGTAGGTGGACGCCCAGCATAAGGTGGGATAACTTCACCATGCCAATGCATCGAACCACGGATCCAAACTTAAAGAACGCTGAAACCAAGCACCCGGGCCTAATTGACATCAAAGGTATATCAAATAATAAAGCTATCAAACTAATGCTTACATTTACAGGAACTGCATTCGAGAGTAAAAGCTGATGAGAGTTTTCAATAAACTCCTCATCCGGGGGAGTATGTTTAGAGTTGTCTGCCAATCCATCGCTGAAAACCTGAAACAAAAAAAAAGCACAAAGAATCGTTTTTCTTTATATTCAAATTAGAAAACTTACCTGAATTTGATATTGTTGACACTCCTAATCAATATTGACATACGTTGCTGACATCTGATTGTCAACAATTACTGAAGATCACGGTGATGATTTATCAGAAATGATATATTGTGAATTTAGAATTATGATATTGTCAGTTTGAAATTCACTGATAGCGAATTAGAAAGTACCGAATTCCTTTGTTTTGAAAATTGCGGTACAGCGAAAAATCTGTTCTTATATTCTCAGTAGTTTGTTGGATGTGAATGTGAACGGTCGAAGATAAAGAACAAAGATAAATTTAAAGTAAATCAGTAAGCTCTATAGTTGAATTTAAATTAGTAAAATAACGAGTTGTGGTTGAATTTATATTATAAAATAAATTACAGTGAAATAAATAGTAGTTTGTTTTTCAATTCAAAGTGTTTATAACCGGAACAAGGGAAATTTACACCACACTGCCTTAGAATTCATTGCTTTTTAGTTCTATTTATTTCTCGGTGTAGTTACAATTTTATCTTGATTTTAAAAAGTGGAAGGATTGTAGTGATAATTGGTAGATAAAAGTCCATAATGGACTGCAGCGATGGTCTGCTACCTTGGCGAAAGAGGATCCACCCAGGTTGGCATTGTCTGAGGACGCGTGAATACGGTGGCAGTCTAGCATTGCGGTTTCGTGGGGCGGGTTCTTTTCCCCAGCACAAGACCCACTATAAAAGAAATTTCGCATCCACGAATTTCAGGGTTCAAATTTATATCGACCGAAGTCAAGAAATGAGATAACCTACTATGGGTCAGAAAAATTGCTGACTCAAAGGACTTCATCGTTACTGACGGTACTTATGGACCCCAAATAAGAGTGGGGCATCCAGGTGGAAGCGGTGCCCCCTCACACCCTCCCAACCGGATCAAAATCCAAATGTAAGCGTGGCCATATTTTCCATTCAAGTGGAAAACTCATACAAACATAATTTGAATGAATTTTTCCTTTAAATGAAAAATATAACCGCGGCAAATTTATGTGATAATATTATGTGAGGGAATATCATAGGGTAAAATGCTACAATACGCCTCACTTTTACGCGATGCTCAATAAAATGGCCTTTTAACTTTTTTCAACCCTATATTTATCAAAAAGTGTAACAAATGGTATTTAAACTACAAAATGGCACTTAAGTTTGGTAACATTTCCTTATACACTAGCTAAAAAAATATTTTTTTTCAAACACTAGGTGGAGCGTTTTGTGACGCTATGTGTTGATAATACGCCTCTCGTCTATTATAAAATGCCCCACTGTAATTTTTATAAAGAAATAATGAAATGACAAAATAAATTTAAGCTTAATAATTAAAAATTAACAACCAATCTCCGGAAATAACTTTAAGATGAAATTCTTTTTACCACAAATGTTACAAAAAGGGTTGTGCATGTTACAAAATTCATGCATCCAAGATGAATATGATGTACATTTTATCCAATCTTCGTTAGAAGTCGTGCAATAATAATTTTCCGTACATTCAATGCACTTATTCTCATCTTCATCAGAAATATCCTCATTCGAAGAGCTCTTATAATTTTGTTCATCAAGATCGCTTTGTGATGATGAAGAGAAATCAGTCACTTTCTTTTTTGTGGGTTTCCTTTTTTTACTTTCCATTGTTACTTTCGGTTTTTCACGTTTCTTCAGTTTTTTGGTCAATGCATCGTTCTTCCTTTTTTCTGTCGCTTGTCTTTTTTGTTTATTATCTGGAGATGTCAATACTACAGCCTTTTGTTTTTTCTTGAACGTCATTGCTGACCTAGGTATGGGATGAATTCTAGTTAAAACTTTTGTGGGCGTTTCTGAACATTTTTGGGGTGTTTTTACAGATGCAGCAAAAGTATCATTTTCAAGATTTTTCGAACCCATATCTTATTGATTGCATCTCAATTCATTAGCAGTTATTTCCACTTCCAAAACTGCTGGCTCACTTTCAGGAGGAAGGTTGTTAATGGTTCGTACCCCTGAGCAGCCTTCGCCTAATTCATTATCGTTTCCTTGCTCATCGCTTACAAGATCTTGTTCCCGCAAAGTATCTGAGAGTGAAAAATAGTGCTCTGGTATGACGTTTGGATCATAAGGGTAGATTCCACAGGGCTTTAAACCAGCGATACCAGTGGATACACTAGCAGCCTTTCCCCAAGCTTTACCAATCAGTTTGGATACATCGTACCGAGTAAGTCGCTTGTCTTTATTCATGACCATCCAAGATTTGGCTTCCTGGGCAAAATAAACCTTTAGAAACCTGAAAAATCCCCTGTCCAGTGGCTGAAGTGCATGAGGGGTGTGATTTGGTAAGCATAGTAATGTAACATCATTCTCTTTAGCTACTTCTAACAAACGAATATTGTTGCTGTGTGAACAGTGACTATCCTGTATCAGCAGGGATTTTCCAGGACTTTTTTGTTTTAAGAATATTTCCTCGAACCATTTCATGAAAAGCTCAGAGTTTATATATGAAGGCTTTCTGTTCATAAATACTTGCGAACCAGGCGGTAGTCCTTCAGAAAACTTTATGAATCAAAACTGGTGGCATAAAGTTACTTTGAGCATTGCAGCAAGCTATGACTGTCACATTCTCTCCCTTTTCGCAACTAGTCAAAGTATAAACGTCTTTAGCTCCTTTGCTGGCAATCACTTTTCCAGGTTTATTATTTATTTGGATGCCAGTTTCATCCATGTTAAATATTTGGTCTGGATGTTGGCCTAAGACATTTTCTTCATATATATGAGCTAGCAGTGTAAAAAAATCATGAACATCCTCCCGAACCAATGAAACCAAATATTACCTGCTTGCTGAGATTCATTTGAGAACGAATTTTTATTATTAAGCTTTTGAGCTAACTGGTAGGCCATTTCTTTAACATCCTTGCGATTAGGTGCAAAGCCAACTTTTTCAAGTTTTTTTATATGAACTACCAACTTTTTCTCATGCTCTTCCGGTAAAACAAGCGGCCTCCCGGGTGGTACTTTGAGCTTTCCTATTAACAAATGTCGTCTCAGCGTTCTTGATGGGAAATTGTAAATCCTAGCGGCTGCATTGACTCCCATCTCTTTGTTGTGCACTTTTTGCATAGCCTTTAAATCCTTCTTGGACCAAGAAGCCCGTAGAGTCTTCTTTTGATAATTACGCGGCATCTGTAAAAGTAAAAACTTGATTTTGTACGTTGCGTTCATCGTAGGGCGTGGCGTATTGTTATATAATGAATGGGGCGTTTTGTAAAACTTATGATTACAAAACGCCCCAGTCATGTGATGGACGCCATTGAAAGTTATTCAATGCAGACAATACGTCAAACGATAGGTAATTTAAAGCTAAACACTTGTTTGAATGCAAAATCTGCTTGAAAAAATCACTGTCCAAAGTTAATGAATTTGTATAGTACTCACTGCAAATTGTTCCGAAGCACTTTGTAAAGATTTTAATGTTTTATTCGAACTAAATCACAAAGAACACACCTAACTAGCAGCAGTGTCGACAAGCGAATGTCGCGGCACTGTGCGTGTCACTACTTGTTTGATGTCTGTATTCATGTGTGTGTGTAGGCGCAGTGGGGCGTATTGTCAACTGGGGCATATTGTAGGGTTTTACCCTAACACTATGCCATAAATAGGCACGCTAGTGGAAGGCCACCTTACCCGGGCAAGAGCACCTGAAACGCATAATAAGGGGTGAGCTCACCTGATGGCTAGCTCATTATAGTGGAGGGGCCAGCCAATTAAATTTTTTTTCCGTAATTTACCACCCAAGCCGCACCCGTTAAAACCAGAAACTCAAATTCAATTGTGTTGTATAAGGAAAATTTACTTTTTTCTGGAATTTATCTTTAATTACGTTTTGAAATGAACTTCAATTACACAAACTCATCTATTGTTTTAAGTTTCGTTATGTGAATAACTAATTCAAGCTCTCAATTGTAATAAAATGTAAAAGAAGAAGTCTTTAAAAGAAAAACTTACTGTTCTATAAGTTATAAGGGGGCTCCTTCTTTGCTGCTTCCATCGACGTTATTCAAATTGCTTTGCCACTTGCTGCTTCGAATACTTCCTCGTCGCTTTACTTCGTTCTGGTGTTCCACAATGTCCTAATCTATCTACTTTGCATTTGCTACTATTGCTTTCAAAATCTAGTCGACGCTCGTCCTCTGTCTTATCCGCCGCCGCTTCACTTTTCCACATTCGATTCGCCAAACCGAAGAAAAAAGAAGAGGCGCCTCATTTGTTGAACTCTTACATAACCTCCCTCTAATTTCCTTCCTAATGCTATCAAATCTTTCAAATTTTCAATCGTCCTTACACACAACTAAGTTTGCTAAAGAGAGGATATATTTTTACGGATGATCTTAAGCTTTTGCTTCTCCGTTTTCGGTTCCGACAATCGCTTGAACATACCTTCCATTACCGCTATACGAGTATATACTCCACTTGTCTCTTCCACGCCTTGAGTTCTCTCCTTGATCTCCTCTTCAAGACGATCATCATAGTCTAGTGGCAAGAATTCTGTTTTTAAGGTTCTGACCAAACCATCTCAATCGTCCACTAATTGACGATTGGCTCAAAATCACATAAGAGGCATCTTCTCAAAAAGCTCTACCGCTGGCCTAAAAAGTTCTACCCTTTCTAAAAAGGGATTCAAATTCTTCGATGCTTTTCCTGCAAATGAAACACCCAATTTCGCGATCTCCAGTGCCAAGTCTAGGTGTTGAACAGGACGTCGGCTCTCCAGGACTTAAAGGCAATCTGCGTTCAGATTCTTGCCCCAGTGCTTCTGTCTCGTTTTCAGTCTCCACTTCATTTTCCGAACGATCAATCACCATCCCCAGTGCCATGATTACTTGTTGACGGCATCTGTCCATTTCCAGCTGTGATGCCTCCGTTAATTGAGCCATGTTGGAATTCCCCGCAAACCAAACTCCACCTTTGCCCGGATTTTCAGGTACTCTTTTGACTTCTTATCACTTGAGAAACTCGCCTCCAAATCTTCAACCTCCGCTATTTTCTTCTTTATCGCTTCCACATCTTCATTGTAGGTGAACAAGAAATTCTTCATCAATAAAGATTCACTCAAGGCGTCTTCCGCCCGTAACGTGGCCCGAAGCGATGTACGCATTGCTTCCGCGGTGTCTTGCGGCAGATTCCGGATGGTCAACTCATAGATCAGCTCGTCCTTCTCTAATCGATTCACTAAAAATTTGCTTGATTTCAACATCCTCGAATACGGCACTCACACTTAAATCTAATTTAAAATTGAAACAACTTGTGTCTTAATTCAAAGTGCTGGAAAAAACACAATTCTTATCTCTAGATTAAAAGCAGGAACTACTGATGATCTTTATTCAATTCACAATAAAACGTAAAAATACTATTACTTTATCACTATCCTTACAAACAACCCTCCAACAAAATGCACTTCTACAGTGTTTCACTTCCACAATTTTCCACACCCGCAATATTACACAATTTACTTATCACTGATAGCACAATTCAGCGTAACTTTACTTAACTTTCAACGTAACTTTACTTAACTTGAACTTTTAGTCCTTCCAAGAATTCCGACGGACTTTCCTACAATGGGAAACCTTCAACACGTTGGAGTCCTCCGAAGGATTTAAAGTTCAAGTCAAGTAAAGAGCTGAACCGGGTCCGTAAGCCCTATCGGAGCACCCAAGTTCCTTTTGGGTGTAACAAAGTGGCAGAACTGGATTTCTAGCATCTAATTGCTTATTTTTTTAATTGTCTACTTGTACATTTGGCCAGAAATTTCTAATTGAGCTTCACTTTTTCCTATGCTCTTATCATCACTGTTCTTTCCAACATCATCTATTTCTATGATATTATGACGCAAATTGTCAATACTCATTAATCAACTATAATTTAAAACTAATATTTTATGGTGTCCAGAGGCTTGCTTACAAAATCCTTTTGGTAGTCACCCTATTGTTAACTTATTTACTTTACAGTTATAGATAAGAAATAACTTGTACTATGGTTTTATTATGCACTTCAGTTTCCCAGCACATCAACTAGAGCTCATAATTCATGGACCGCTAGGAACCCCTTCGCCCACCCATTGACGCAAAGCATTGCCAAATCTATTACTCGCAGCGCAACTATTATGAAGACGAGACTACTATCTTATAATCTTTCGCAATTACATTTAAGCCAATAAATGCTCATTTCTCATCCAAATAAACTCCATCACATCACCTTCAGGACATTGTTTTATAATTTTAACCGTTTATAGCGAACACCACGTATAGTTTCTAGTTGGTTTTTCGCACTGGTCCCGTCGACAGCTTTTCCCACTTTCAACCTTTTTTCCTCGCAGACCACTTTCCACAATGCCTTTTCGATCTATTTCTCGGGATTTTCCAACTGTTTCCCGAATAGATCACACAAATATGACAACGAATGACGAACTCACGCGCGCTTCCTCCTCTATTTCTCGCGGCATCCGTGCTGGATGGCGATCTCCAGCAGACTCCCCTTTGATTGTCAGTCGTCCCGTCCGATCTATCGCACCGGGACTCGACAAGGAACCGTTCATTGCCTTTGCCAATGCAATGCGTGCATGTGTAGCGGAAAAAGGCGTCGTCATATCCAAATTTCAATAAAGATTTGAATTATTAAATTAATGAAGAATAATAGTATAGAAAAATTTAAATATTAATAGGAAAAGATAAATATCATAAAGAATATAATTGTAAAGAAAAACCTAAATCTAATATAGTGAAAATAATTGACATGAAATTTATATTTATAAAAAAAATGATGTATAACTATGAATTGAAATAATTAAATTTTTCATATCTATAATTAAAATTTTGGATAAGTGTTATGCCGGTTTTCGAGCAGTATGCTTAGGCGACTGCTCGGTTACTACAGGGTTTGGAAACTTATGTTTCTCTATAGTTTTTTGGTTTCTTAATTCAAATCTTTTTTCTTGCGAGACGGATATTTCAACTTAATCCATACATACTCCTAACTGTAATTTTTAGGTACTTGCAAAAACATTCGCGACCTGTGTGTCCGTTTGTCCGTGCTTCACAGCAAGTTTCCTCAGAAGCTATAGAAGCTAGAATGCTCAAATTTCGTGAGAAGGTCAGAAGTGATGGTCTTTCAAAAGTTTAGGTCTTATCAAAAATTTAAAATTTTTTTAAAAGGTCCCCCCTTAAAACGAACTAGCCCTTAAAATTTTTGTCATTAAAGATAGTTGAGTTGGGTATCAAATTGTAGTGAAATAGGATGTTCAATAAGTCCGTAAAGGACTGCAGCGATGTTTTGCTGCCTCGGCAGAGGAAGGTGTCGGTATCTGCCGAGAATGCCCTCGTCTGGAGACGCGTGAATGCGCTGGCAGGCCAGCATTGCGGTGTCGTGGGGTGGGTTCATTTCCCCAGCACGAGGACCCACTGCAAAAAATTTCGCATTCACGAATTGGACTACAGCTCAAAAGGCGACCGAAGTCGCAAAAATTGTAGATAACCTCACAGAGGGGAATGGAACTTGTTACTAGAACAAGTGGAACCTGAAAAGAAAGGCGAACTTGGGGTGACCTCGTCATTACCCAACGAAATTCATGGCCCACAAATGAAAGAGGGGCAACCGGGTGGTGGTGGAGCCCCTTCGTACCCACCCAACCGGAATAAATCCATAGATATCTTGTTGAAGTGGCCAGGTATTCCTCTTCTGAGTGGAAAACTCATACAACTTGAATTGTATGAACTTTCCCATCAGAAGGGGAGTACCCCGGTGACCAATTTATGTCATAGAATTATACAATTTGATTGCATAACTCTATGCCATAAAAAGGCACTCTGCTTGGGCCACTCAACCCAAAAAGTCACATGAAACAGAAAAAGGGATTAGTAAGTACCCGGTGGCTGGCTCATGGTTTTGGGGGGCAGCCTGCCACCGTATAGAGTCCTATACCCGGTCAGAGTCGGGAGAAAGGAAAGACCATTGGGTACGGTAGTAATCCATTTTTTACTTCATAACGAAAAATATATTAAACTAATAATAAACAAGACCTCTAAATTATATAAAAAAATAAGGAAAAAAAAGCAATCAACTTTTCCTATTTTTTGCTACTATTGGTATCAAAAGTTCTGAATATTTATATTCTATTTTTTTACTCTTCAGTTATCCGTTGAAGTCTCATCTACGTTACTTTCACCGAACACAAATCTCAAAGAATATTTCCTTATTGCTTGCATTCATTACATAGCGCCTTAAATAAGTTTGCTATAATGTGCATGTAGTAATTGTAATGAAAACGTAGGAGACAATAAAAATGTTATTTCTTTTCAAACTTTTTTTTTTTATAACATTGTTAAAATTAGCTGAATAATATATAATATAAATAAATTTTATAGTAAAAAAATATTTTAATAGTATATTTAGATTAAAAGGGTACTCACCTGCATGGTCCGTCGAGCGCTCGATGGGTGCAGGTATCCTCTAAATTGCTGGACATGGGACACAAAAAAAAGAATTATACTAATCATCAATCTTAAAAGTATTGCCGGAATAATTTAAATCAGGATCGCCCGATACACTTTTCAGGGAAGCTGAAGACGTTCTCGTGGTCGCGGGGTTAATTCTCTCAGTATGAACGACAGGCACGGATAGCGCGAGCTGCACTAGCATAAATACACTTATTTTAGAATTTTCTTTGATGGGTTCAAATCTCCTTGGATAAGACACTGATCCTCGCTTCTTCACCGATACACTTTTCAGGGGAATCTGAATACATTCTCGTGGTCGCGTAGTTAATTCTCTCAGTATAAATGACAGGCAGGGAAAGCGCGAACTACACTAGCATAAATACACTTATTTTAGTATTTTCGAAATCTTGTCACAGATTATGCCCCGGGTTGGCCAGCACTTCTATCGATTGCAATTTTATATTAATCTTTTTGTCCTCGGGTATTGGTGTTGTGACGTTGCATGGCAACCTTCCCACAGTTTCTTGAACTGCCTCTGATATAACAAGTGAACTATTTTCATCGTCTACATTTCAAAACGACATATTCGCTTCACTTTACGTCTTCTGAATATTTCATTTGTTTCCAAACATAGCAATTTCACATAATCCACTTTTATCTGTTCTTTGTTTCATATTTGATGCTCACATGACCCCAAGCAACAGACTTACTACAGGACAATACTTTTCTGAGGATATTTAGGTTCGTGTATCTAAATGCGTATCAAGTAAACCGAAGTAACTTAATAATAGCCATTTTTTGTGCTACTAATAATTTCGATGCACCTTATAACGTACTCGGATGTAAAATAAATCGCAATGCGGCTAATTTGCACATCCACTTTTGATTTCACTGTACGTAAACGCGAATGAAATGCATTTATCACCCACTTCTGTCAATTGTGTACACACTTCCACAATTGCTCATTCATTTACAGTTACGGCACTACTTTCAAATTGTGATAATTATTTATCCGTCTGACATCCTTCACTCTGACTGGGAACAGCCGGAATAGTCCTTAATCTTTATTGAGGACTAACGACACAAGCCGGCACAACAGCAAGAACACTTTCACAAATATTACTCGAGTGGACACGTTGGTCATTTCTCAAGTTTAACTGCACAGTAAGAGCCCCAATGCGGAGGCTGTCGGAAAACGATACCCGGAAGAAACGAGTTCATGTGACCATACCCGCGGGATCACAGCTTCTCACTCATATTTATTTATCAGACAGGCAATCAGTCACAAAGTAAAGTACCCTCCGCAATATAATCACGATCTCGATTTTTCCAAACGCGTCAATCCGAAAAATTTCTTTAAACTTGCAAACACAAAAACCTGGTCGTCAGGGGAGTACCGCAAACGAACGGACACCTTTTCACGTGAAATTCAATTCCCTCGCTCCGACGCTTTCCCGTTGACCTTTCCGATGCGACTCCTCGACCTCTCAAACTCGACTCCCCCGCTCTGTGTGTCTGCCACTAAGATTTTGATGAACAGATGTTTCATTATTGCTACTACGCTTGATTTGAGCATTAGATGAAAAATTTTTATTGGTCATCGAATTATTGAGCAATTGAGTTATAATCGGTGAGTTATGTTGCTGATTCCCTATAATACTATTGTTATTACTTACATTTCTAAAATTATGATTGCTGCTGCTGCCACTTCGAACATAATGTGTAGAGTTCAATGCATGAGAAGGTGGTGATAGAGGAGCAGCAGCGACAAATCTTGATTGCCGGCCGGATGAGGTTGCAGCTAGTGACTTTGTTCGGTAAGTTTTGCATTCAGACGATGAATACTCTCCGGCGTAAGCACATTCATGCGATTACTTGTTTTTGCCGTGCTTGTCGAGGAGGACGGCAAGTATTCGGGGCGTTTGTATGGCACAGGTGAATCGTTTGAATTGAAAAAGTTCTGATCGAATATATTAGATGATTTTACTGGCTTCCGATCAGCATGAAATTTCTTTTCAGTTTTCGCACCCGACGCTTTAAGTTCTGATGTAGGTGAAATTTTTTTTTGAATGTAAACGTTTTTTCAGCCTGCGAATCTGGTTGTTCGTGAGTTTTCGATTGCTTCGTATGTCTACCACTAGCGTCCAGATTTTGACCAGCTGCCTTTGGACTATTTGCTGCAAGATTTTCATCCGAATCAGAGCGTTTGAATATGGAAAACGTTTTCATATTCCGTCTTTCAAATATTGGAGTTTCATTAATTCTATACACTTTCGTTGTCGTCATCGCTGGCGGCGATTTATTTGTACTTTGGTTATCATTGTTTTGATTTACATCAAATGGCGCTGACTACTTCCGACTAAACATACTTACTATTGGAAGAGAAGCTGGTTGCAATTGTGAAGATAATTCCGCCTGTGGCTCAACATTAAAATAGTTTCGCATTGAGTTCTGCGAATTTGTTATGTTTTGTTTGCTGGCGGCATCCAAACTTTCGAATTTGGATTTGCACAGATTTAATTTTGCACGAATATCGTCCAGAGCTGTGTTGTTTGTTTATTGAAAATAAGCATCGCATCCTCAATTGCGGTGGGAAAAGTTCTTGTGGTTGCTGCGCTGGCATTTTGAGCCATAGCTCCTCGATTACTACAAAATGAAAGGTCTTGATTAGAAATCTTAGAATCTAAAAGAAAACGGTCATTTTGTGCATCAGGGGATCCAGTAGGAGGTGAAATGTTCCAAAATTTTGTGTCCTCCCCCTCGCGATTGGACACCTTTGAGCCGAAAAACCTGCAAATAATCACGGAGGTGGGTCTTTATAAGTACAAGGGCAACAAAAATATCAAAAATCGTAATTCACTCAACTTTGTATTTTGTATGTATTGTAGATTTTACATTTTCGCCCAATTTCATGGAAATTGGGTTCTAATCAACGGAGTTATAGCTATTTGAATTGTATGCAATTACAACAACACTAGGACGTGTTCATGGTTGATGCAGATTTCAAATTGACTTAGGCACTTTTCCTTTCCTTGTATTTTTCATTAAAATTTAAGGAATAGTGTTTAAATTGAATATGTACGGCTGAGCAACCAGAAAAATTATTTAAGCTCGATCAAAATGGCGGCTTATAGTGAAATAGGTATAGAAAAATGTCTGTACAGCGCAGCGATGGTCTGCGGCCTCGGCGAAAGATTACGCTAGGATCCGCCGAGATTTGGCCTTGTCTAGGGACGCATGAATGCGCTGGCAGGCTAGTGTTGCGGTGTTGTGGGGCAGATTCTTTTCCCCAGCACAAGACCCACTGCAAAAAATTTCTCATTTGCGAACTGAAGCGATTTAACGCCGAATGGGTTGAACTTGTTTATAGCTAGTAAAAAATTGGGCCGGAGGAAAACAGAAGGACTTAGGAGTAGACTTCATCGTTACTGACGATATTTATGGCCCACAAATAAGTGTGTGGCATCCAGGTAGAAGCGGTGCCCCCTTGCACCCTCCCAACCAGATCAAGATCTAAATGTAGACGTGGCCATATATTTCCCATTTGAGTGAAAAACTTATACAAACATAATTTGCATGGATTTGTCCATCAAATGAGATATATAAACGTGGCACATTTATGTTATGGTAATATGTAATGGAATCACATAACACTAGACCATTGTTTCAATCGAGCAGTCACACAAGCAAACTGCTCGGGATTGGGTGGTCGATTTGAAAAAATATGTAATTAATTTTGTTCGTAATCATAATTTTGTAGAATACTTTTTCTTCTTATTATATTATTAAATGTTGTTTTATATAAATTTTCATTTATATAAAATTTAAATGTCCCCCTTTAATTTTATTCGTCATGAGATTTAACTTTTATAACTATTTAAAATTTTCATTTTTTTTACTCTAGTTAAAATTTCTTCTTCACTTCATTTAAATCTTCTGTATTTCATTAAATTTTCATTTCAAATTTCTTTACTTCATTTCAATTTTCTCTACTTCAATTAAATTTTGTTTTAAAAATTGCAAATCTATACGTAAAATTCCGGGTTTGGAAACGCTGATGTAATACCCCCAACGGTGTATTACATCACGGAAGACAAGCGAACTGGGCTGATGCGATTCATCGTATTTACGGAATGCGAAAGAGGAAAGACAAGTTTTGGAGACGGATCGAGGGATTGACTTACGACCGCGACCCGGGAAGCATGCACGATAACGGCCGCCTTAAAAAAAAATACGTTCAGTACGAAAATTGTTGGTAAAAGTGCCGTCAAAATCGTTTAAAATCGGGTATTAACTTTAAAAGTTTTAATCAAAAACAATTTTCAAACATACACCCTTTTAACTTCGATACATTACCATCCCCGTGCGGAATTGTGCTTCCAAGGAATCACATTTGTGTAGGACGGTGACAACACCTTTGATGGTGGCCGTTTCGGTCTGTCGTTCGTCTCGATAGTTGTCGCATCTTAGGCGCCCCATTCACGTTCAATATTATTGCGCAATATTTATGATTGCACAATATTATTGAACGTCTAGGGACAATATTGACGCTTGCACAATAATTGAACTGAGTATTGAGCAAGCTTAAATTTTATTGCACAATATTATTTATTGCGCCGTGTGTGTGGGATATTGTGCAATGATTGCGCAATATTTTTCAGTTCAATGTTGGCGGCGGTCGTGAAAGGATCATAAACACTAAAATGACTACCGAAAGTGCAGTGAAAAATAAAAATGAGTATTTGTTGGAGTGTATCGAATTGTATCGCGAGTTATGGCAAATAAAAAACAAAATTTACCATCATCGGGACCGTAAAAACGAGGCATATGATTTGTTGCTTGGGAAATACAGGGAGATGTTTCCGCATGCGACAAAAGTAGATGTAAAAAAAAAAATTTAACAGTTTAAGAACAAACTACCGCAAAGAACTGAAAAAAACGGTCAGTTCAATGAAATCGGGAGCCAGTGCAGATGCAACGTATGTATCAACGTTGTGGTATTATGATAAATTGAATTTCTTGTCTGATCAAGAACTGCCGTTGGGTTCAGTGTCTTCAATTGATACACCTGATGCCGATGAGGATAACGAGGAAAGATCTGTAAGTATTTAATATTGAAAAATAAAAAGAGTAAAAACCTTACTTTTTATTTTGTGTCTTACATTTTATTTATCGTAATCGATTTTCGAACGTTATCGTTCGGTCTTATTCAGCGAAGAAGAACGAACGATAACGGTTGAAAATCGATTAGGACAAGTAAAATTTAAGGAGGAAGGTTTTTACTCTTTTTATTTTTAAGAAATATTTTTGCAAAAATAAAATCAATTACGAATATTTAATATTTTATTAATTTCAAATCCATAATCTTAGTCTGTTGGTAACATTTTTACATCGAAAGTTAAAATTAAACAAATTTGTTTTGCCATGGAACTGCACCCTCGTTATTGAAGTATTCACAGAAATCATTTCTTGCTTTCTTTGCTATTTGTAGACAATTTCTCTGATTGATGCTTTGTAATGGGGTCATTGGAGTTATTGACTGCCTTGGTGTCTGTACCGTTCCAGACTCGACATCTTCGTAGGGAATCAAGGTTTCAGATAAATACGAAGGGCACTTTCGTAAAAAATTATGTAGATAACAGCAAGTTAGAACAATCTTTCCTACTTTTAGTGGATGCACAGCAAATGGTATTTGAAGAACACCCAAACAGGTTGCTAATATTCTAAACGCGCTTTCCACTAGACGTCTTGCACGGGCCAATCAATAATTGAATTTTCTTTTTTCTTTCGTCAGTCCGCTTTGACTGTATGGTTTTAAGAAATTTGGTCCCATGGGCAAGGCGTCATCCCCAACAAAAACATATGGAAGGGTTCGTGTTGTATCATTTACAACTGCAGAACTTGGGATGTTTAATGTACTGTTCTTCAATCTCTTTCCAAACTCGGTATTTTGTAGAACACCGCCATCTGATACGCGTCCATTGGTTCCCACATCAACCATGATAAATTCGTAGTTGGCGTTTACGACAGCCATTAATAAAATACTAAATTTCTTTTTAATATTAAAATAGACGGATTCTGAAGCATGTGGCTTGATAATTTCGACGTGCTTGCCATCTATTGCACCAAGTACATGAGGAGCGTTCCACTGGATTTGAAAACATTTTGCAATCTCTTCCCATTCTTGGCTTGCTTTCGGCAACTGAAAAAGAAGACAGTGCTTAATTAGTTCTTTCTTGTATTTCTAGGAAAATCAAGATGAAGACTATATACAGAGGGAAAATTCAACATCGTCCAAAAATGCTAATAAAAAGGCAAACAAAAGCGAGCAAATTTTGAATTTAGCACATGAGCGCCTCAGTAAAACAAAGGAGGAATTGAACTTCTATTGGGCCATGGCTTGAGCTGCAGATCTGCGGAAGATGGTAAAAAACCCAACTCCTTTATGCAAAGAAGGCAATCGCAGAAATTATAATGGAAGGCCAATTGGGACTGCTACACCGTCACTCGGTAAAAGTGAATGAAAATGCCCCTTCCAACTCTCCAATACAGTTTTCTGCATCGCCTTCACCAGTACCATCACCATCATCGCATATAAATCATACAATACAGTTTTCTGCATCGTCTTCGCCAGTACCATCACCATCACCATCATTGCAAATAAATATTATTCCATTACCGTCGTGCAGCAGGCCAACGCCTCCACCGCCAGCATATGTGCAATGTACCACTATGCAGACATCACAGCCATCAATTCAAATTTTAACAGAAAATTTGGATCAGCAATTAGAAATGATAGAAGTCCCTTCACAAAATGTATTTTGTGTTGATTCCGAGCATTGCTCAGAATTAACACAATATATATCTTCATTTAAAGATACTTAAATACATTAAAAATACGTTTTGCAACCGAAAAGGTTGTTTTTTGTTATCTTCGAAAGTTTTTTTGTTGAATGTTGAATGATTAAATTTAAAATACTGAATTTTTTTATGACAATAAATATGAAGTAATGCATAATATTAATAAAGATTTCTTACCTTAAGATAATCCTTGAGAACGTGTATTATTGCTTCACAGGTCTCCATTATGATAACACCAAGAGCTTGTGGGGAAATAGCACTACTGAATTTGAGATCCTCGAAAGTGTTTCCTGTTGCCAAATATCGCAAAGTTATAGACAGCCTTTGATACGGTGAAATGGCTTCCCTCATAACCGTGTCCTTTTTTTCTATAACTTAAACAATTCATCAAACTTTCGAATATCCATTCGCACATAATTTTTAAAGTCATTTTCCGAAGTTAAGGTCAAGTCCTTTAGAAGTCTTTCGTGGGTATACATTGGTCTTCTTTTCAACCAGTCCTTAACCCAAAATCATTTTCTTGTCTTTAGTAAAATAACCAGCGCGGTCGCTGCCAACACTTCGTCATCTGACATCTTCTTTGCAAGAAAGTACTAACCCGAATACCTTGTCAATTTATTGTACGTGTGTGGTGCAAGAACGTGTTAATATTGCACAATAAAAATATTGCGTAATATTATTGAACGTGTGTGGTGCAAGAACGTGTTCAATATTATTGCACAATAAAAATATTGCGCAATATTATTGAACGTGAATGGGCCACCTTAATCGATAGCCATTCACAAAATTGGATTTCATTTTTGGAATCTACGGGAGATCTTGTGTCGGCTTTATCATGTCGGAGGGTGTTCAACGTGAATTTAAAGCTTTCATCGTTTTATCTTTTATTTTGTATGAGTTTATCTTGCTATTTCACCATCCCATTCTACAACCTCATCGGTTTTAATATCGAAGTTGATCAAATACACGTTAATGACTACGAATTCGAATGCATATGCGGAAATTGAAGAGTTGAGAGAGTGGAAATAGGACGTGGTGCGGTGGTGGTCATTGTCGTTGCCCAGAAAGAGTCCTCGAAATGTGAAAACTATTTCCAAAGTTGCCTACACGAAGGGAGTCGTGATAATTAAGTGTGATGTTTGTAAAAATAATCATTTGATAGCGGATAGTTTGAATTGGTTTACCGACCTGAAAGGAAAACGTAATATTGATGAAATTGTGGAGGAACTTAAAAAGTAAATTTTCCCCTATAATGAAGGGAGTGCCATACTGTGGCTACTGTGGTTGCTGCGATTAAGACAGGGATACCGAAATTGCAGTGTCCGAGTATACAGCACTGCGGGGCAACTCATTGGAAACTTTGGGTGGAACCCTATTAAGTTCCTTTATAAAAATCAAATTCGGTGAGTCTTGACGTAAACGGGGAATGTGTCAAGTGCACATTTGGACAAGTGCTCTAAGCCAGGACAAGGAGAACCTATTATATCGCTACCACTCGTGCCAAAATGCTTGCACCATTTGCTAGTTTGTGTTTCAAATAAATACAAACATAAGCTGGTAATAGCTAATATGTTCAAACCTAGAAATCGAAGAGCCCACTGTTGATGGTGAAATTCATCAATTCGGCGGCAACTCGTTAATGACCTCACCATCAACCACGATACAATATTCAAGCTGATTGTCGTGTGACTTCACCACATTTCTTCGGTCGTAAGTACTAGAATTTGTGAAAAAAAGAATTGATGGAAGAAGGCAAGCAGTGTGTGAATATATATATATATCAAACATGAGTTCATATATATACTTAGCAACTATGTTTTTGCTGCAAAATGATAGCAGATTAAAACTCAGACAAGGCCAATCTCGGCGTATCTTAACATTCTCTTTCACCGAAGCAGCAGGCCACCGCTGCAGTCCTTTACAGACATCTCTATACCTATTTTCACTACACCATAAAAGAGCACGCCAGCGGAAGGCCACTCGACCCGGGCAAGAGCCCCGATAACGTAATAAAAGGGGAGAGCTGGCCCAATGGCTAGCTCATTTTAGTGGAGGGGCCTGCCATCGTTGCGGGTCCCATACCCGGTCCGGGTTTCAATAATGAAAAGCCCGAATTTTAAACTTAACTAACCAAAAATTTGTATTTCCTTCTCTTTCATTATTTATAACAAATAAATTTTTCAAGGTCAATCAAAATTTCTTTCGATCCTAACAATTAATCCGCATCCAATCGCTTTTACTCTCTTTTTCTTTAATATTTTCCTATTTAATTCTAGTCTTATTACTATTTCAGTTCGCATACTAAATAAAAATATGTGCAATGATCGGAGAAATTAAATACATTTGATTAACAAAAAAATATATATATATATATAGTTTACTCAATTTAAAATAAGCAGAGTTTTTTGTATTTGATATTTTCATGTTATAATCATTCATATCCAATACACGATATCCAATATTGGAAAAATTTCATATTCGTTATTTTGTTCAATTATCATTCAAAAAAGGAATATAATTTGAAATAATTTTAATCTAAATATACAAAACATTAATAAATGAAGACAAACGGTGTAATCACCTACATCCTCCCCGGGCGTCCACTGATGATGTGGTGATTGACAATATCGCTGCAAACTGTTAGTGGAAATGACAATGCTGAATATTGCATCACTGCTTATCTTTTCCTACTCTATCAATCTCACACTTTATTACAACATCATTTTCTATAAACTACAAACGAAATTACGCATCAAATTTGAAGAAGATTTTACTGAATTTCAGTTCGTGAAACGTTAATCTTGATAGCTTGTCGAATTCTTTCATAATATCAATAAAGATACAATTCTAACAAAATAACCTCCAACATGCCGCCTTACAGCCTGTTGATCCAATTGGGTACTTGAAGCACTTTTTGCATCTAATTCACGCGATTCATGCTCGCACATCAGTACATAACCATACCGCGTATCAATGTCTAGTGGGTTTGATTGAAAACAATTAACCAATCAATCGCATTTTGATTTGCTATAACAGAGATCCCAAGCAGGCAACATTGCGAAATACATTCGGCGTTCGTTTTGAAGCAGCGTTCCACGATGCCCGCGCAGGCATAGGATCTGTTAATCTATTCCCTCAAAACCACTAATTTTCGTTAAACTCACGTAACTCACAGGCGCGAAACAATATCACATGTCGTCCTTTTTCGGCGTATTGCTTCAAAATCAAGCAGTTGTTACCCCAATTCAAGGAATTAAATGAACGCTTCCCGCTACATATGAACTACCGGCGAATTGAGGTTTTGTTGTCAAGCTGAAACTGTGCTTCAGAGCTCCACGGGTCTGGTTTTAGGTTGCAGTTAGGCACATACACACAAAATTTTTTCAATTCTTTTGTGAATTTGTTAACTTCTCTGGGAAATGGGGTGTAGATGTTTAAATAAATAACTAAACACTGTAAGTTTACACTGACAGGATCACTAATGGTAGTGTTTTGGAGCTGGTAGAGAAGTTTTAATTACTACGTCGGAGTGCCCCCGTTGACATTTTTTTAAGCAATCATTGCTTTTGAGCATGCTATAATGGATCACTATCATCAATTCCACTCAGACGGATCTCGCAAGCTTTCCTTTCACTCAACTCAATTGTTCACGGAACGGGACTTGCATACCCAACCCACGTATTCATCCGACGTGCTCGCTCGCAATCTCAAACCCGACTCCTCCTGACCCATCCAAATCTCCGCATAATTTCGCTGCCGCACCTGTAAATCCAAATCTGCTGCTAGCTCAGCTGAGTTAAATTGCATTCGTTAATGCAATATAGGATATGATGCACTAAATCAGTGTTTCCAATTTGCAGTTTTGCGTAGTTAAGTCAATAAAATTAATGATGGATTGAAAATTTAAATCATAATAAAAGATAAATATTATAACGAATATCAATGCAAAGAAAAAATTTGCGTTAAATGTGGTAAAAAACGATATAAATTTATATATATAATAAAAAAAAATTAGAATTTTTTTTTCCTTTCCAAATTATATAGGTATTTTACATAAAGTTAAATTTGAGTAGCTAAATTTTTCAAAATTGTAATTGAAACCTCGGAACAGTTGGCTTGGGTGACTGCTCAATTACTATAGGTTGCAATGTGCTTGTGAAACAAACTCTGCATCTTTTGCATAAATTGGAAGTATTTCTTCTCCAAGTATTGGATGAATATTTCAAGTTATCGATTAAAGCTATTAGAAAACTAGTTTCGAATCCTAGGATGGTTACACTCTCCTGCTAACTCAGCTTATTTAATATTCATGAAGCTAACTGCAGGACCATTGGTAAGTTGTAACTAATGATGACAGGCTGACCTATTGTTAAAACTTCGTCAAGTTTCAATAATATTTGTAGTGATGGTTTGTATGATAAATGTCCGTACAGGACTACAGCGATGTTCTGCTGCCACAGCGGAAGAGGATGTTGGGATCCGCCGAGATTGGCCTTGTCTGGGGACGCGTGAATGCACTGGCAGGCTAGCGTTGCGGTGTCGTGGGGCAAGTTCTTCCCTCCAGCACAAGGGCCCACTACAAAAAAATTTCGCATTCACGAATTTCCGGGTCAAAAAATTTCGACCGAAGTGGAAAAGGAGGTAACCAACTAAGGGTCGGAAATTGCTGGCGCAAAGGAAAAATCGGACCTGGGGAAGACAGACGAACTTAGGAGGATTTCGTCGAATTATCGACGTGGCCAATTTATGTTATAGAATTATGTGATGGAATCACATAGCTCTATACCATAAAAGGGCACGCGAGCGGAAGGCCACTCTACCCGGCAAGAGCCCCTGTTAAACAGCAAAAAACGGAGAAGCGCACCTAGTGGTCCTATACCCGGTTACGTCTGGTGAAATGGAAAGACCGATGGTTCACGTTTAACAATTCATTTTTATTCTTTTGTTTCTGCTTTGGCGTATCAAAATATATTTTCTAACAATGAAATATTAACGAATTGCAAAATACCAGAAATTCAGTTTTGAACGTATTTCGTGCATCCTTCTGCATCAAAACAATATTTTAATTTTTCATTTACCAAACTTATCAGGATAATTTTACGTTAATAGCGAATTCGAAGACATTGATTCCTCATTCTGACTAAAAATACTTGTATATGTATCAAATAACCTCATATAACATTGTTAGCTATAACATACTTTTAAAGTTTAGAAGCTTACAAAAGTAAATTGGCCATTTACAAAGTAGCAAGATCTTTTTTGTTAAAATAAATTCGTAAATGTATAATAAAAATCAAATTTGTAAAACATATTGTTCGAATTAAAATTAATTAAACGCATTTTGAATTATTATCGTCAATAGCTCATTTTTTTGTGGTAGGGAGGTGAATGCTATTCATGCACAGAGTATGGTACTCCCATGCGCGACTGGACTACCTACTAAACACCTCCCCTGTCAACCTGAGAACCCAGCCTGGAACCGTTTGACACATTACTTCGGGCCAGGTCTCGTTTTGTTACGCCGTGGGGCGCCTTCAAGCTGGGGAGTCCCTTTCCTAGCTGGAGAGGAGAGAGGAAGAGGAAATGCCAGAAGAGCGATCCCCCAGCCCCAGCGCCTCCGGCTGCTGTGAGTCCCTTTTATATTTTAGGACTGCCCGAGCATAATGTGCCACCTGGTTCCATTTGTCAACCCATTCGAGCATCACCGCAACTATATTATCCGGAATGAGCTCTCCCGTCTCCCTGTAGAGTTCCCTTCGCAGCCTGTCCCATTTGGTACACGCAAAAAATGTGTGACAGGCATTGTCCTCCTCTCCTGGGCAAAACCGACAATCGGGGGACCGTGACTTACCGATCTTATGCAGGTAAGACTGAAAACACCCATGCCCGCTCAAAAGCTGCGTCAGATAGAAGTCAGTCTCACCATGCCTTCGATTTAGCCACGGTCTCACATCCGGGATGAGGCGCGCAGTTCACCTTCCCTTCGAGCAATTGACCCAAGACTGCTGCCAATCGTTGAGCGAGCGCTGTCTCTCCTCTCGGACAACCATCTCCCTCGCATCCTCGTTTCGGCGCAGGTAAGCAGCACGGCGCTCTCTAGCAAGGAGGGCGACAGGTATCACGCCAGCAATAACTCTCACCGCCGAGTCATAGACTGTTGGATACGAAGATGCAATCCTCAGTGCTCCTCTTCTCTGTACCTGTGCCAAATGTTTTCGGTATGCCTCCTTGCTGAGAGCGTCGCCCCATACCTCTGCTCCGTACAGTAGCACTGGCCCTACAGCACTCATCAAGAGGCGTCTTCTTGATGGGCTGGGTCCCCCTACGTTGGCCATAAGTCGACTCAGGGCCGATATTCCCGAAGCAGCCTTCTCAGCCGTTGTCCTGATTTGCTCAGAGAAACTCATCTTCGAGTCGATCAGTAGCCCCAGGTACTTCGACGCTGGCTTCGATTCGATTTGTATGTCGCAAATACTGATCATCCTTACTGTAGGGATTCTCTTTTTTGTCAAGATGACCACTTCAGGCTCAGTTTAGCACTGTAGAACAGTGCTAAACTGAGCCTGCGAGCAGTCATCCAGTCCCTCACTCGGCGCATTAGCATACCTAGCCTAAGTTGCTCTTGTTCAACGGTGCGTCCGGCGACCAGAGCCGCAACATCATCCGCATAGCCGACCAAGCGCGACTCATCTGGCATCTCAAGTCTCAGTAGCCCGTCGTAAGACACGTTCCACAGGTCAGGACCAAGGATAGATCCCTGGGCAACACCCGATGTAATTTCCATCCTTCGTTGGCCCTGTGTCGTGTCGTAGAGCAGGCTATGGTCCTTAAGGTAGTTCCTCAAAAGCCGCATTAGATATTCTGGAACTTGAAAAGAGTTTTCCAGCGTATCCAGAATATCACCCATCTAGCGGAGTTGAAGGCATTCCTGACGTCAAGTGTCACCAACAGGACAATCCGTCGCTTGGTGCGACTATATGCCTCTGCCCTTTGGACCGCGTTCACCACCTCTGCAATCGCATCAATGGTAGAACGTCCTGCTCTAAAGCTGTACTGCCGAGGGGATAGGTCCCCAGCAGCACGAATCGCGTCAGTGAGTCTTCCCTTGATGAGTTTCTCTAGCACTTTCCCGGCCGCATCTAGCATGCATAACGGGCGGTATGCAGACGGCGGTTCGGGATTTCCCTTCCCCTTGCTGATCAGTAAATAGTTCATTAGAAAACGTAGAAATTAACGGAGTGCAGAATTGTCTTCACCTAATTACTATTATTACTTTAGAAGCAAAAAAATTTATAAACATACTCGACAATCAACAAATTCTTCATCGAAAAGACTCTCAATCAGGAACTACTCGTACATCATTTCGTCTTCAATCTATGAGTAATTATCATTCTAACCATACACAGTACATACAATACAATGAATGTGTTACTTTACGACATCCCGTCGTTCAAGGAAATTATATTGACAAAAAAAAAAATATAAATATATAACTGTTAAATTTTGTTTTAGTTTACATTTGCAAACGATCAATTTTTTTTTCTTTCTTATCCTCTGGGATGTTTCACTTCCAGTTCCCTAACATTAACACTCGTATTCAAGTCACTCTCTGGTAGGGCAATTCGCAATTTAGATATGTATGCATGTGTTATATAATAAAGCTATTTACTTCTTTCTTTGTTTTCCTCTCAATGCAGAAAACTTTCTTCTTCATACATATAATTTTACTTTTAGACACTTGGAGACGCAGATGGGTTGTGGTGTAGTCACATGTTTGTTTGTTTTTGATATTATTTTAGCCTTTTGGTAAACATAAAATACACACACCATGTGAGTTCTCTACCATTGTCTACACCATAGGAATATATCAATTATGTATTTATGTGTATATTACAGAGTTGTAGATTGATTTAATAAGTCTCATATGTATTTCTTTCGTTCAGTATTTCAAAATGTGCTTTTATCCTCATTTAGTATTATCATGACGATGATCATAATTAGGGCCTACTATTCTGTTTAGATTAGCATCTAATATATTATATTATATTTATTCAGTCGCCAAACGAGGCCCATTTAAATTACAATACAAATCAAATTTAACTGAAGTAAAATACCAATAAAAAATACAATCTTAATTATTTAGTCGATGAATTGAGAACTTTTAATATTTTGGATTTAAAACAGGACTTGGAAGTGGTTGGGGAATACAGATCGCTAAATTTATTGAATGCCTTACAGCATCTGTTAACCGGCTCATTGTCTGCATAATTGGTGCGGTGTGTACTCGTGGTCAACATGAGAATGTGTCTCGTGACTCTAATAGGATCGTGAAAGTGCACCTTGTCTGACAGTAACAGTAACTTGAATATTGTACCTTATTACGTCGAAAGGTAGACATCCAGACAAAGCGACTCTTCTAGAAGCGAGTGATGTCAGGTTTAATGTTCGAAGTCGATCCTCATAAGATGGTAGGTTGTGAAAAAAAGTCGGGTCGTACAGAGATCTTAAGGCAAAGAGTAAAAATTGTTTTTGTACAGACTCAAGCCTACGGCTATAGATGTCGTATACAGGGTCCCAGACTATGCAGCCGTATTCGAGAATAGGACGTACTAGCGAGGCGAAAAAGGATTTTGTGGCCCAAATATTCATGAATTCTTTTGCCCTCCGTTTAATAAAACCCAGCATCTTATAAGCTTTGCACAAAATTTCATCGTAGTGAAGGTTGAATCTCAGTTTGGCGTCTAATACTACGCCAAGGTCTACAAGTTTATCAACTCTTCGCAGTTGTGTGTTGTTAATTTCATAGTTATATGTGTCAACATTCCTTTTTCTTGAAAAGCTTATCACGTAACATTTTTCCAGATTTAGTTCAAGATGGTTCATATCGCACCATTGGTAGAGGGCGGTTAGTTTGGATTGAAGAAAAGATACATCAGTTAAAGATTGTATACTGTGATATAGTTTGAGGTCGTCAGCATAAAAAAGGTGCGAAATACCAGACAGCGCTTCCGAAAGATCTGAGATGAAAATATTGAAGAGAAGCGGACCGAGATGACTGCCCTGAGGAACCCCAGAGGCGACATTGATCTCACGCGGCAACTGCCCTTGAAACTTGACAAATTCTGTACGGACTTTAAGACTGAATCCAGCTTAGTATTGAACCTGATATGCCGAAGCTACGGAATTTTTTCAACAAAATTCAAATGCTTTGCTAAAATCTGTATATATGGCATCAATTTGATTTCCTTGCTCCATTCTACAAAGAATATCTGACGTCAAAGTGATTGGATTAGTGGTAGTAGATCTGTTTTTACGGAAACCATGTTGCTCTTCATTAATAAATAGTTCGATAATGGGAGAAATTTTACTACAAATAATTTTTTCAAACAGTTTTGGCATAGCAGATAAGATAGTAATGCCCCTGTGGTTCACCACAAGGCGTTTTTCACCTTTTTTATGTATTGGTGTTATAATGGATGGCTTCCAAATTGTAATAAAAAATACCACTAGATAGGGATTTATTGAAAATAATGAAAAGGGGTATAGTCTGTTCACTTTTGCAGAGGGCCAAAAAACAAGGTGGAATCAGATCTAGGCCTGGTCCTTTATTTAAGTCGAGATCCTCGATAGCTTGGAGAGTTTCATCTTCTGAAATTGACATGTTCTCTATAAGGGTTCCAGACGATTGTTCCGTAGGCTCTAGGTTTAGTGGAGTAGCAGAGTTCGAGTAAACATGCTGAAAGTGGTCTGCAAAATACTCGCAGATCTGTTCTACACAAGATGACGTCGAGTCTTTGTATGTCATAATCGAAGGATAGCCATGAGTTTTACGCTTAACGTTTACGAAGTCAAAAAACTTTTTTGGATTAGAAATAGTTTCCTCCGCTACACCGTTAACGTACGATTGATATGCTTCTTGGGATTTTAGTTTGAATTTGAGAGCAATTTCGTTATACTTGCTCTAGGTCTCATTGCTGGCATCATTATTGCGTTTAAGGAGCGTGTAAAGTTTATTTCTCTCGTCTCGTATAAGAAATAGCGATTATGAAGCGGGTCCGTTGTTTATGTTGGGATTCTTCGACGCTTGTTGCTTGGTTCAGATGGTCGAGCAGTTTGTGGATAATGTTAACAACAGGGATCAGAGCTGAAGCCCTTCTTTATTGTACGAAAAGTTTATGGTTGATGGAAAGAATTCTTCAACTCGTTTGTATTTTGGCCCAATGTTCTGCAAATCTAGGTCAGCCTTCAATGTTAAAACTGGTACATTTGGATAACAGCTTTTTCTATGTACTGACCTGTTTTCCTGTAAATCATGGGATTCCTCGAGATATTTGAGTGCCATGCAACTTTCTTCGGTTCGGGGCTGGTTCGCAGGTAAAGGATTTGTACCTTTTCCCAGGCTGAGCCGGTCTAAGATAGATGGCTGCTCTGCCATCCACGATGCCTTTCTGGGGTGAGAATCACCGTGAACTCACTGTTCTCGAGTTAACAGCGCACTAATTTCCCACAACGCTATTCACGCCTTTCCACTACTTTCACTTTGCTTCGCTTGAAAACGACTTCCCCAATGCCAACCACTGAACTTGCCAATCACAGAACGTCAATTGCCTTCGCCAATCTAATACACCGTTGGGGTGTACTAGATCAGCATTCCCATACCCTAAATTTTATGTGGCAGATTTTGAATTTTTAAAAATAAAATTTAACTGAAGTAAAGAAAAATGAAGAAGATTTGAAATAGTAATAAAAGTTAATCTCATAACAAATATAATTAAAGGGAAACATTTAAATTTAATATAAAGGAAAATTGATATAAAATTACATTCAATAATAATAATAAGAAAGAAAACTATTTTACAAATTACGGTTATGAATGGAAATAATTAAATATTTTTCTAAATCTGCCTTTAATATTTTGAATGGGAGATAGGAAGGTTTTCGAGCAGTTTGCTTGTGTGACTACTCGATTAATACACATTCATGTAAGAAATTAATTGATTAAAGCATTGATTTTAGTTATGTCATTGATTGTTTTTATTGAGAAAAAGGTGTTATGGTTCTTTTTTAAGTCAGTAAATAATTTTGGTGTTGCTTCGCTAAGGATCCTCGGAAGATACCATGATGGCCAAAAGTCAGCGACAATTCCTTATTTTGAGATACCGGTTAATTAGAAGCTTTAATCAAAAATCCAATGAAGTGGATTTTTCAGTAACGCAAATATATTTATAAAAAAATAAAGATAAAAACTTTTTACACCAGAATAAAGGAGAAAATCCTTAAAACATAAAAAATTGAATGGACAAAAGTCTACGACAGTCAGTGTTGACTCAGTTATATACAAAAAATTTACAACTAAACGAAACAAAATGTCATCAATATTTTTTTACTTGGTATTGTTATCATTCCGTATATGGGCTGCTGTAATTCTGTTTTAGATACATCGCTAGTATCTAACTGTAAGGACCGGAAAATGACATCTCGAAAAGAAATTTCTAGTGATATCCGAAATTTTGTCGTACAGTATAAAAAAGACAATAAATCGTGCTCGAAAGTCGCAAAATTACTGAAACTTAAACGAACTTCTGTGTATGCAATCATCAAAAACTTTGTAAACTGCGATTCCGCTAAAAACTGACTTCTGCGTCTACAGTTTGCCAAGGCCCATACTGACAAGGAGAATGTTTTTGGAATCGCGTCTTTTTCACAGATGAGTCCAAATTCAACATTTTCGGAAGTGATGGTCTCAGCAAAGTATGGAGGAAAAAAACCACGGCTTTAGAGACCAACAATTTGATTCCTACTTTCAAGCACGGTGGGGATAATGTGATGGTTTGGGGAGCCATCGCTGCATCTGGGGTTGGCAGATTGGCTTTTGTTGACTCTACGATGGACCGTTATGTTTACAAGAACCTGTTAGAACAGCATTTGAAGCCATCAGTGGAGAAGTTGGGTCTTGGAGAGAGATAGATTTTCCAACAAGACAATGATCCAAAATATACAGCACTTTTCGTCAAGAACTGGTTGTTGTGCTACGCTCTCAGGCAACTTAATACGCCTCCACAAAGTCCAGACATAAACCCAATAGGGCATGTATGGGAGCTTTTGGAACGGAACATTCGAAAATGTCACATTAAAAATAAAAAATTGTTGAAGGGAGCGCTTGTTACAGACCGGGAGAAAATCACATCTGTAGAAACTGCTAATCTAGTTGCCTCTACGCTCCGAAGACTGCAAGCAGTAATTGATGCGAAAGGGGATCCAACCAAATATTAAGCCAGCAAAAATTTTTGAAATTTCCAATACGTTTAGTTGAAAATATTTTGTGCACAAGTCAGCCAGCACTGACTGTTGTAGACTTTTGTCCATTCATTTTTTTATGTTTTTACGAATGTCTCCTTAACACTTTATATGCGGGTACTTTTTCCGCCAAACAATGACGTAACGCGGGTGCTTCTTGACTTTATCGCGTCAAAATTAGACTTTTATAAAAAAAATCATATCTCTAAAACTAATTGGTATTTTATCATGAAACTTTTTGTATCTTACTAAGAAAAGAACTTTTTGAATCTTCATTATAAAATATATGGGCTGTTCTATTTTTTATCTACACAAAATTACTGCATCCTAGTTAAATATAGAAAAAACATTCTCTTACCATCAAAATTACTTTATTCACATAAAATTGCAATATAATCACGAAATTTTGAATAGAACTTATAAAAAAACTTTAGCCTAATAGTGCTTCACCGTGTGATAGCGTTCAAAACACTTGCCCTTGTGAAGATGTACATTGCAAAACTTGCACATGTATCGTGTTTCACTGCGCAGTTTATGAGCGGCACACACACGACATCGACGTAAAATATTTTTGTTTTTGCCCGTTCCGACAAGAGGTTCTAAAGTGTGTCTTCTCATATTCATTGACAACCTTTCCGGTGAATCCCATTTACTACTTTGGGCCCTGGATGTTGAAGGCACAGGATCAGCAGGCTTTTCTCCTGGAAGTTCGTCGGTTAACCAATGGATCGCTATATTCTTCAAAAATATTTGGTTTATTTTTATCTCTCGAATGCGCCGAATTGTACACAACAAATGAATTAATTAATGCACAATTTATGAGGCATATGGCCATTCCCTTGGTCCATTTGGTCGTTTTCCGTAGAATGGAATAATATGAGAGATATCGATCCGCCCGGTCTTCGCCTTTCATGTGTCGATTGTAATCAATCAAGGCATTTAGTTTTATAATTTTTTGTTTGGTACTTCGATCAATATTCTGGCTTTCTCTCATCTGAGCAGAGTGGATACTGGATATGAGAAACACTGTCTTTTTGGACTGCCACACTTGAACTAAAGTGTCCTTCTTTCTTCTAAACGTCGTTTCGCCTTTTGCCAAAGAAGTCGTTTTTAAATCATTTGGCAGTCCTTTATTTTTTCGTATGGTACCGCAAATTCTAATTTTTTTCTCCAAAAGTATCTCTCTGTTTTGTACGCTATTGTAATAATTGTCCATATAAACATGGTGCCATAAATCTGTATACGGAGATATAACTGAAGTAATGATTTCAATTAATCTTTTCCCTTCACCGCAATATATTTCAAGATTGAATATGTAGCCAGTATTGCTCTCGCACACCATACGCACCTGTATCCCATACTTTATAATTTTTCCTGCATTATAAACCCTGAAGAACAATCTCCCTCTCCATGGTACCATGCCTTCGTCTAGAGACAACTGCTGAATAGGCTTATAAATTTCGTGAAGTTTCCGAAGAAAGAAATTCAATAACGGTCTGACTTTGCAAAGTCTGTCAGAGTTGTCTTCCACGTTTCCGTTATTATTGAAGTGCCAAGCTCTACATATTTGGCGAAATCTATCTCTGCTCATCAATTTGGCAAAAAATAGTGTCTCTATTGACTCTTCAGTGGTCGAATAGTCATCTCGCCGATCCTTGCGTACCTGCCCCATAAGTATTATTAGCCCCAAAAACTTCTTCATTTCTTTTACGGTAATGTCTTTCCATTTCAGAGATTTTCTAGAAGTTTTGAAAACGTCTTCATTTTGGTGATAATACCTATTTGACTCCTCTACAAGAAACGCAAAAAAATCGTCATCAATGAATAAATTCACGGCATCTGCTACACTATCTGGGACATTTTCAGTATTGATTCCCGGTCGCCCTTCAAACTCCTCCAAGACTGGTGGATTATCTCTCGATGACCATTCTTCGCCTTCATCCAAATCAAAACTGGATGAGCTAGAAATTTGTCTTCGGGAAAAAGTTGATGGTAGAGTAATAATATCTTCTTCACTATAATCGTCATTCTCGGGTTCGGAAAAATCTTCGAAGCGAACAATTCGTCATCATTCTCGTATGTATCCTGATCCATATTCAGAGATAGTAAAATAACTTTTAAAAATAGTTTATAACAAAAAAAAGTAAAAATAACTTTTATAAATAGTTTATCACACAAAAAAAACCTAGTGGCAGTTCAAAGTAAAATAGTTTTTGTACCAATATACAACGATAGTTAGGTATTTTGTACGAAAGTACGATAATTCAAAATAATATGAAATATTTTATAAAAGCAGAATTAACTCAGAAACACGATACTAAGACGTCCGAACGAAAGCAGTATAACGGAGTGACTAGAGAAAGGATGTATCGGCAGGTAGATGCGTAGGGTACACCTCACAATAGATAACGCGCAGTCCCCACCTCACCCGGCGGACATGCTTACAAGTTTCCCGCATACTACCGCTTAGCAGCAAAAAACGAGTAAACTCGTCTTCCGCGCTCTACCATAAATCGGTATAGAACGAGTTTACTCGTTTCCCGCATACAATGTGTTAAGTTTGTTATGAAACGTTTTTGTCTTTGTTTTTTGATAAATACATATATTCACGTTACTGAAAAATGCAAGAGACTTGAAAAATTTCTTAATACATTGCTAATCTTTACGTGACCCTTAGCAACAGGACTATTATCGCAAAATCAAAATACTTTTTTTTTGTAATTTGTCAAGGCCCATTTATGATGAATTTTAACGTTTCGGTGTGCTCGTTCTTTTAGTTCTGATCAGGGGTTGTTTGGGGTGACGAGAAGCCTTGACGAATAATTCATAGAAATACATCCTATGATAATGCAAACTCCTAAGATCTAGTAACTGTAATCTCAATCGACTGTTTCTAGCGGAAACCTTATTCTGTCCAAAAATAATGTCTTCATAACAGACGATCCCCTTAAATATTTCCTTGCGATTTCAACAGTATATGATTATATTCTTTCCGACATCATTTAACCCCATAAATATCGAACAAGAACTCAACACGAATTCCATCTGTTTGACTTCGATCTCATCATTTTCCCTAAATGTAGTTCACCCTGAATCAGTTGTCTCCCACGCCTTCGCTTACCGCATCTTTGGAAGAGGGTGAAAAGACAATTTCCATACGCACCCATGTAGGAAATATCAAGGTTTCCAACATGAAGACAAATTAGCCCGGTGATGGACCCTTAAATAGGATAATACTGTCTCCGGATAAACGAAGGGTGCGTTAAATGTTGACATTGATTATGATACGATGATGATGATTTCCGATGCCCAGAAAAATATGACAGCAATTCAGGACACGAGACCTACAAGGCAATTACTACAGGAAATTTGTTTAACGCTCACGATTTATGGTTGGGAGGTAAATATAGGAGGAAAATGTTGCAGAAATATGTTGAGAGTGTTAGATTGAGATATTTACTAGGATCGGAACATGTACTTCCAAAAAAGATTTTCATCAAGGAGAGTTTAATCATAATATTAATAAACATATATGTCTTCTGATATGGTCACCATAAGGGATTCTTTGAAAAGTCTCAACGCTTAAGTTTAATCTAGACATTTGCGCGGTGAGGAGTTTAAAGCTTTTAATTTTATAAAAGGGTATATCTTTTTTATGTTCTTTAAGGAAATTGCTATAAACTCAATGTTTGAAGTTTCAGAATAGATATCAAAGGCTTCAATCCTTCTAATTAAATAAATTCAAATAATTTTACTGATTAAAGGAAAACTAACACCAAAACCTAAAGAGTCTCTTGACACCCTTCATCTTTTGATCGAAACTGGGGGATACGTCATCCCCTTTCTGACTCGTTCAGAAAACGAAAAAGCAGCCACTTCTCCAGTGATAACACCCTCACTTTTACGTGTCGGAGATGATTGCTGTCTGATAGGATTCCATGCCGTTGTTCGATTTGGTTTTTGTCCTTTGCCTCTGCTACTGGCTACTGGCATATGGCCATTCCCTTGGTCCATTTGGTCGTTTTCCGTAGAATGGAATAATATGAGAGATATCGATCCGCCCGGTCTTCGCCTTTCATGTGTCGATTGTAATCAATCAAGGCATTTAGTTTTATAATTTTTTGTTTGGTACTTCGATCAATATTCTGGCTTTCTCTCATCTGAGCAGAGTGGATACTGGATATGAGAAACACTGTCTTTTTGGACTGCCACACTTGAACTAAAGTGTCCTTCTTTCTTCTAAACGTCGTTTCGCCTTTTGCCAAAGAAGTCGTTTTTAAATCATTTGGCAGTCCTTTATTTTTTCGTATGGTACCGCAAATTCTAATTTTTTTCTCCAAAAGTATCTCTCTGTTTTGTACGCTATTGTAATAATTGTCCATATAAACATGGTGCCATAAATCTGTATACGGAGATATAACTGAAGTAATGATTTCAATTAATCTTTTCCCTTCACCGCAATATATTTCAAGATTGAATATGTAGCCAGTATTGCTCTCGCACACCATACGCACCTGTATCCCATACTTTATAATTTTTCCTGCATTATAAACCCTGAAGAACAATCTCCCTCTCCATGGTACCATGCCTTCGTCTAGAGACAACTGCTGAATAGGCTTATAAATTTCGTGAAGTTTCCGAAGAAAGAAATTCAATAACGGTCTGACTTTGCAAAGTCTGTCAGAGTTGTCTTCCACGTTTCCGTTATTATTGAAGTGCCAAGCTCTACATATTTGGCGAAATCTATCTCTGCTCATCAATTTGGCAAAAAATAGTGTCTCTATTGACTCTTCAGTGGTCGAATAGTCATCTCGCCGATCCTTGCGTACCTGCCCCATAAGTATTATTAGCCCCAAAAACTTCTTCATTTCTTTTACGGTAATGTCTTTCCATTTCAGAGATTTTCTAGAAGTTTTGAAAACGTCTTCATTTTGGTGATAATACCTATTTGACTCCTCTACAAGAAACGCAAAAAAATCGTCATCAATGAATAAATTCACGGCATCTGCTACACTATCTGGGACATTTTCAGTATTGATTCCCGGTCGCCCTTCAAACTCCTCCAAGACTGGTGGATTATCTCTCGATGACCATTCTTCGCCTTCATCCAAATCAAAACTGGATGAGCTAGAAATTTGTCTTCGGGAAAAAGTTGATGGTAGAGTAATAATATCTTCTTCACTATAATCGTCATTCTCGGGTTCGGAAAAATCTTCGAAGCGAACAATTCGTCATCATTCTCGTATGTATCCTGATCCATATTCAGAGATAGTAAAATAACTTTTAAAAATAGTTTATAACAAAAAAAAGTAAAAATAACTTTTATAAATAGTTTATCACACAAAAAAAACCTAGTGGCAGTTCAAAGTAAAATAGTTTTTGTACCAATATACAACGATAGTTAGGTATTTTGTACGAAAGTACGATAATTCAAAATAATATGAAATATTTTATAAAAGCAGAATTAACTCAGAAACACGATACTAAGACGTCCGAACGAAAGCAGTATAACGGAGTGACTAGAGAAAGGATGTATCGGCAGGTAGATGCGTAGGGTACACCTCACAATAGATAACGCGCAGTCCCCACCTCACCCGGCGGACATGCTTACAAGTTTCCCGCATACTACCGCTTAGCAGCAAAAAACGAGTAAACTCGTCTTCCGCGCTCTACCATAAATCGGTATAGAACGAGTTTACTCGTTTCCCGCATACAATGTGTTAAGTTTGTTATGAAACGTTTTTGTCTTTGTTTTTTGATAAATACATATATTCACGTTACTGAAAAATGCAAGAGACTTGAAAAATTTCTTAATACATTGCTAATCTTTACGTGACCCTTAGCAACAGGACTATTATCGCAAAATCAAAATACTTTTTTTTTGTAATTTGTCAAGGCCCATTTATGATGAATTTTAACGTTTCGGTGTGCTCGTTCTTTTAGTTCTGATCAGGGGTTGTTTGGGGTGACGAGAAGCCTTGACGAATAATTCATAGAAATACATCCTATGATAATGCAAACTCCTAAGATCTAGTAACTGTAATCTCAATCGACTGTTTCTAGCGGAAACCTTATTCTGTCCAAAAATAATGTCTTCATAACAGACGATCCCCTTAAATATTTCCTTGCGATTTCAACAGTATATGATTATATTCTTTCCGACATCATTTAACCCCATAAATATCGAACAAGAACTCAACACGAATTCCATCTGTTTGACTTCGATCTCATCATTTTCCCTAAATGTAGTTCACCCTGAATCAGTTGTCTCCCACGCCTTCGCTTACCGCATCTTTGGAAGAGGGTGAAAAGACAATTTCCATACGCACCCATGTAGGAAATATCAAGGTTTCCAACATGAAGACAAATTAGCCCGGTGATGGACCCTTAAATAGGATAATACTGTCTCCGGATAAACGAAGGGTGCGTTAAATGTTGACATTGATTATGATACGATGATGATGATTTCCGATGCCCAGAAAAATATGACAGCAATTCAGGACACGAGACCTACAAGGCAATTACTACAGGAAATTTGTTTAACGCTCACGATTTATGGTTGGGAGGTAAATATAGGAGGAAAATGTTGCAGAAATATGTTGAGAGTGTTAGATTGAGATATTTACTAGGATCGGAACATGTACTTCCAAAAAAGATTTTCATCAAGGAGAGTTTAATCATAATATTAATAAACATATATGTCTTCTGATATGGTCACCATAAGGGATTCTTTGAAAAGTCTCAACGCTTAAGTTTAATCTAGACATTTGCGCGGTGAGGAGTTTAAAGCTTTTAATTTTATAAAAGGGTATATCTTTTTTATGTTCTTTAAGGAAATTGCTATAAACTCAATGTTTGAAGTTTCAGAATAGATATCAAAGGCTTCAATCCTTCTAATTAAATAAATTCAAATAATTTTACTGATTAAAGGAAAACTAACACCAAAACCTAAAGAGTCTCTTGACACCCTTCATCTTTTGATCGAAACTGGGGGATACGTCATCCCCTTTCTGACTCGTTCAGAAAACGAAAAAGCAGCCACTTCTCCAGTGATAACACCCTCACTTTTACGTGTCGGAGATGATTGCTGTCTGATAGGATTCCATGCCGTTGTTCGATTTGGTTTTTGTCCTTTGCCTCTGCTACTGGTACAAATCGACCGCAGAACATACAAATGTCACAAACAACATACTATTAAGAAGATGAAGTGAAGACACGAGGACAATGCCAGCCTATTTGCTCACTCGGTAGCCGGGTCCGTGCCGTGCTGTGAGAAAGGAGAGATTGTGGGTTGTTTTAAGAAGGGATTAAACTGATTGAATGTTAAGTAGTATTCATTTGATTGAAATTTTAAAGTGAACGAGTCCCACACTATCCATTGTGAAAGGACAAATCATCTGAGTATGACAGGATTAAATATTTTTTCGAGTATTTCCAACACGAAAATGGCATTAATGTGATGATTTAATAAGGCTGATGATATTAAGTGTGCTCGAAGTGGGGTTGATATGTTTTTTAATTATTTGTGATGATTGGTTGCTTACGGATCAAAATCTGGTTGAGTTCTCTAGGGAAATTTTAATTATCGAATTTTCGGGTTGTAGCCAAACTTTAGCATAACTGACTTTAACTTGGGTGTAAATGTTTCCGAATAAGAATGGATTTAAATGTAAATTGTATCTCCTTTGGTTTACTATCACTGTGCACCTGATTTTGTCGTTTGCTTCGTTTCTCTTTCAAATAATTCATTTTTTTTTGACGGGAGATTCAATTTGAGGGAAACTATCTTGGCTGCTTCTTCTGAAATTGTTCGAATTCTTGAAGACCTCTACCTCTGTGCATTTGGAAGCCTTTTTAGCGTTTATTTATTTATTAATTTATTCCATCTAACTGACTGAATAATCCAATAACAAAATGGAACGCAAAGAATGAGTACAGCAATATTTAAATGCAAAAATAATAAAATGACGATAATTGTAAGTTAAATTAGTAGTAAATCTCTTAATTTTTTTTAAATGTTATGTAAGAAGAGGGGAAAGGACCAAACTCGAGATTTTTAAGGATTTCGTAAGATTCATAAAATTGGTGAATGAAAATATAAATAAGTTCTAGCATATAGGAAAGCGAAATAAGAGCTCATCCGAGATGAACGAGATGTTTGTCGCAAACGCAGCTCAGAAAAAATATTTAACGGGACTTGATAGTAGCAGAGTTTATACTGTTACATGTCCAAACAATTCTGGGAGCAACTGTCGCAATTGTTGTCGCAACTATTAATAACATCATGATCAATTACCGAATGTACTCGAAAGCACAAGAATCGACCAAGTAGATCCATGCTCAATATCTGAAAGTGACGTCACTGCGGATATTCAGAATCACTCGAATATTCCAGGTAGTTCGCCTATATACGAGGAATTGATTGAATGAGGAGGGACCCTATATAAAGCCGAGCTGAATGAATGGGCGGATAGTAAAAACTGCGATAAGACTAGAGCAGAGCATATCTACTAACAAGCAATTTCACATAGAACAAATTTCGCATCTAACGGTAGTTAACGTAAAAACCGATTTGTGTATGTATTGCGTAAAATTAAAAATCGATTTGTGTATGTATTGAGTAAAATTTATTTTCCTCTCAAATTGTTAGAAAGGAAAGAAAGAAATGCAAAATAATTTCTCTTATGTTATTTTACGTCCCTTTCTAATCGGAAAAACAGCTGGTGCAGTTGCTTGTTAGTATATATGCTCTGACTAGAGCGTGAATTAAAGGCGATATTGATTGACAGTGACGTGGTTTCCGTGATACAGACAGTTGGAATATAAATTGATAGACAGTTAAAAATTACATTAAAATGCGATTTGTAAAATAGTCTAATTAATGATTGCGTAAATAAACTCTTTTAACTTAATTTCAAAGACAATGCGTTTTCACTTTCCCAGAACATTAAAATTATTGGCAGCGAACCGTAACACGTGACTATGGTGTCACAAATGAGAGTGAAAATTGTGAAAGTGAAAACTTTTAAACATTTTTAAAACCTACAATAGTGGAATTAACGTGGAAACTGATGGGAGGACAAAAGCCGAAATAATAAAAAAACCACGAAGCTTAATGAACTGACCATGTCGCTGCGAAGCTAAATGAACAATATGCGAAGCTAAATCAACAATCAATGCAGCTGAAACAACAGATTTGCAAACACAGTCAACGGAAATAAAAGCGGTCAAGCAACAACAAACAAATTAAGTGCGTCGGGGAAAGGTTTACCAAGTCGAAGGCCAGCCAGGTCTCTCCTTGACCATGAGATGATCTCAACCATGAGATCAGCCAAGTCGAGAAGAGAATGAACCATGAGATGGAAAAAGTGAAAAAAGAATTGGAACCAGAAAAGGCAGTAGTAACCACCGCACCAGCCTCAGCCTCAGCGAAAAGCACATCCAGAAATGTGAAACCACAAATATTCGACGGGCAAACGGTATGGAGTATTTAAAAAAACACAGTTTGAAGCCGCTGCTAGGACAAATCACTGGAATGAGTAGGAACGAGCAACTGTATTAATTCTTGCTCTAAGAGGCCCAGCTGCCGAGCCTTTGCAGACTATCCGCGTTGAGTTGCACTCAAATCCGGCTGCTATAATGAATGCGCTCGACATGCATTATGGAGACGATCATCTGAAGCAGATTTATCGGTCACAGCTACGGCATCGGACTCAGAAGTCTGGCGAAACCCTACAGCAGCTAGCCCAAAACATTGAGTGACCGGCACTTTTGGCTTACCCAGCCTACGAAACATAACATCGAGATGACGCAGCAGCAGAATCATTCATCAGTGCATTGAACGGCCAAGAATTGCAACAAGCCGTGCGTTTAGCTCAAAAGCAAACAGTTAAGGACGCAATGGCTTACAGTCTGAACTTTGAGGCAGCGAAAAATGTGACTCGTACCACTGCCCGGGTTCACGAGGTAGTGACAGACGAGTTGAAATTGAGTGAGAGCCGCAGGTAAATGTTGCGCCTAAATGCTGGAACACCAGCAAAGAGACCGCAAGAAGCGAAGAAAACCGAGCTATTGTCCAGAGTGTGCAGCTAGGAGGAGATTCAGACCGAGTCAGGAGCCCAGAATGGAAGCCCTTCAAACTGAAGGGTCGGGAAACATGTAAGGGCAAACTTCGTGGGGCAGCGATTGGCTAGGAGGATCGACGTCCCCAACACCACCATCACCGTGTCGAGACTACATCGTGGAGAAGCAGACTTATGCCTTTCGGGTCAAGTTGATGGAGAACATTGCACCATAACAATCGACAGTGGTGCAACCTAATCGATTATCCGACCAGACCTTGGGAGGCAACAACAACTTCACAAGGGCATAATTGGCTCACTACAGACAGCTGCGGGAGAAACGGCACCTGGCCATGGAGACGTCAACCTCCAGATATAGTTGGGAGGCCTTGCGTTCCGACATAATTTTCTGGTCGTGAACATTATGGATGACTGCATTCTCGGAATGGAGTTTTTGCGACCACATGGAATCACGTTGGATTTGGGCAAACGGGTATTGAAATTGCGGAATGTCGAAGTATTGATGGATGATCCAAGCGTTCAAATCCCCAAGATGAATGTAGTAGACATCGGCGTTGCGCAGTTACATTTTAGGACGAAGCCTTGTAAGATCTTTAGGGGACGAATACGTGCCGGTGAGAGTCCTTAGCACCGTAGACTCAACCGCGAACATCAAAGTGGGAGAAGTCATCGGCGGCTGCCAGCTTGTTTCCACCATCACCTCTTTGGAAGCTACTCACGACCATCTTTGGAAAAGGAGGCAAGATACAGAGAAAGCCCGAGAATTCACGTCTGCAGTATTGAAGCAGACCACATTGCCAGTGCAGCTATTCAAGCGAGGCTCTGATCTGGTCACCAAGCACAGTGACATCTTCTCAACAAGCCCGGATGATCAAGACCGAACGAGTATGGTAACTCACATCATAGATACACGTGGAGCCGAGCCGATTCGACAAGCACCGAAACATCTTCCTATAGCCAAACAAGGAGAAGTGAGCGCACTGATCTCGGACATGGAAAAACAATGTGTTATCGAGCCTTCTGTTAGTCCATGGGCTACTCCAGTGGTTCTAGTAAAGAAAAAGGATGGTAGCACTCATTTTTGGGTCGACTATAGCCAGCTTAATGATGTCATTAAGAAAGATAGTTACCCGCTTTCACGCATCGATGAGATCACGGACACTTTAGCCGACGCAAAATGGTTTTGTACACTCGATCTTAAGAGTGGCTACTGGCAGGTAGAAATTGACAAGAAGGACCGAGAGAAGACCGCATCTTCAGTTGGGACCGGATTGTGACAATTCGTGGTGATGCCATTTGGGCTTTGCAATGCTCTAGCCACCTTCGAACGGCTGATGGAATACGTGCTACGAGAACTAACCTGGAAATCCTACTTGGTGTACCTAAATGACATCATTGTTATCGGGAGAACGTTCGAAGAGCATGTGCGGAACTTAGAAGAGGTGTTCTCCCGATTGCGACTGGCGAACCTGAGACTTAGTTCCGACAAGTACCCTTTTCACAGCTGAAGTACAATACCTGGGACACGTTGTATCAGCAGAAGGGGTCAAAATAGACCCTGAGGAAATTGAAGCCGCAAAAAGCTGGCCAACACCAAACAACAAACGCCAACTACGAAGTTTTCTGGGTCTAGCGACCTACTATCGAAGATTTGTCGAAGACTTTGTCAAAATAGCTAAGTCTCTCCATCAACTAACCGAGAAAAATCATCCGTATGTCTGGAATGAAAAATGCCAGGCAGCCTTTAAGACCTTGATAGAGAAGCTATGTGAATCACCCGTGCTGACATATAATACAAAACCGGAAAAGTGTTTATACTTAACACTGATGCGAGCTACGGCGGGATTGGAGCTGTACTATCTCAGCAGATCGACGGCGAAAAAAGAGTCCTCACGTATTACAGTCGAATTCTCTCAAAAAACGAGAGGAACTATTGTGTGACCAGGAAGGAGCTATTGGCTATACTAGAGGCCGCCACGCAGTTCCACAAGTAATTATATGGCCAGAAATTTGTTCTTCGAATGGACCATGCCTCACTGAGATGGCTGTGTAACTTCAAAAACCCTGAGGGACAAGTTGCGAGATGGATCGAAAGATTCCAGCCATATGACTACGAAATCGTTCATCGGAAGGGTGGAGCTCGTGGAAATGCTGACGCCCTATCTCGTCGTGCATGTCCAACTAACTGCAAGCATTGCCAACGGATTGAGGAAAAGGAGCCGACCGTTGATCTGCAAGTGATAACGGCCGAATCCGATGAAGGTTGGTCATCGGAGGAGATCCAAAATTCCCAGTTAGCCAATGAAGACATCGGGCCATTACTCGTATGGAAGGAGATCACTAGACGACCTGAGTGGAAAGACGATTCGAAACACGGCGCCATCGTGAAAAGTTATTGGGCACAATGGAACTCCCTTCAGGTAGAGGGTGGCGTACTCAAGCCGAAATGGGAAACGGTGGATGGCAGCTCCTATAGGATGGAAACTATACTTCCCAAAAGCCGAATCCACGATGTGGTTAAGGAAGTGCACGAACGATTCTCAGGAGGCCACCTTGGTGTTAACAAGACCTTAGCGAAATTGCGCGAAAGGTTTTACTTGCACGCTCGAGAAGACGTAGAAGACTGCTATCGTAGATGCACGGTTTACGCTACCGTCAAAGGTCCAAAGCGACGAATGAGAGGACAAATGCAAACCTCTAACGTGGGTGTACCGTTTGAAAGGATTGCTGTTGACATCGCAGGACCCTTTCCTGAATCCGACTGGGGGAATCGATACACGCTGGTTGTGGCCGATTATTCCAGCAAGTGGCCTGAGGTCTACCCCATTCCCAACCAGGAAGCAACTACTGTAGCCGAACAGCTAGTGTTAAATTGGGTCAGTAGGTACGGCATACCTTGTGAGCTACATTCGGATCAAGGCCGAAACTTTGAGTCACTAGTTTTCTGGCGAAATGTGTCAGCAGCAAGAAATACGGAAAACGAGGACAACACCGCTGCATCCCCAATCTGTTGGAATGCTCGAACGTTTCAACGGTACGCTCAATACACATCTGGCCAAAATGGTTGACGAGAACCAAAGGGACTGGGACCGACATATCCCACTATGTTTGATGGCGTACAGAGCTGCGAGCACGCATCGACGGGCCAAGTCCCAGCCAAAGTCATTTTTCGAAAGACTATTTATCTGCCGGCTGATAGAAAGTTCGGAACACCCCTGAGAAAACCCAAACGATCTCGCAGTACGCAAGTGAGCTAAGGCAGCGAATGAACCAGATATATCGGAGAGTGCGAAATCACCACGGATCGGCTGCTGACCGCATGAAGGCCAGGTATGATCTAAACGCAAATTCTACTGGCTTCCAGCGAGATAACTTGGTGTGGCTATATAACCCAAAATGGCGGAAGGGTAGGTCTCCGAAGTTGCAGCATAATTGGGAGGGACCATACCGAGTTACAAAGCGAATCAACGACGTCGTATATCGCATACAGGAACAATGTAAGCCGAGAGCCAAATTGAAAATCGTGTACTGTACTCGAAAGCATAAGAATTGACCAAGCCTGATCAATATCTGAAAGTGACGTCACTGCGGGGTATTTAGATTTGCTCAAATATTCCAGGTAGTTCTCGCCCGAACATTCGCCAATATACGAAAAATGGATTGAATGACTAGAGACTCTATATAAAGCCGAGCTGAATGAATGGGAAAGAATAGAAAAACTGCGATAGTAAGAGCTGCGATAAGTGTGGAGTGCGAATTAAAGGCGATATTGGTTGATAGCTAAGACTGTTGAAATAAAAATTTATAGACAAGTGAAAAATAATATTTTAATTAATTTTTGTAAAAATAGTGAAATTAATGATTTTGCATTCTTAGTAAATAAACTCTTTAACTTAATTTAAAAGACAGTGCGTTTTCACTTTCCCGGGACATCAAAATAATCGGCCGTGAACCGTAACACGCGACAATAATAATTAACATAGTAATTAAAAAAATGAAAACAGCTGAATTCTATGATTCGCCGTGTTATTAAAAATGCGAAGAACTTCGTTCAGATCAACTAATTTTGTTTTTTTTATCGATTATCGAAAAGGTCTAGACTCAAGTAAGCTTTAACCACACTAGCTTCTTCTCTTGATGGAATTTTCAGACCTGAAAAATAAGTTAAAATTGTGAATTGAATATGACAAATTATTTTCATTATTAAATTTTTTCAAACTTATCCAAATTCCAACTCATCGTGACTTGCAATCTTCTTTGTAATTCAGCAATTAGTATGTCCTGTCCAGTCCAATCTTCATAGCTTTCAAATGGCTGAATGTTGATGGTCTCAATCAGGTCTCCATTTAGAAAGGATGCTTTCACATTAAGCTGATACAACAGATGTTGTTTTGCTGCTGCAACTATCATCAAGGTTCATACGGGTATAAACGTCGTTAGTGGTGAGAATATCTCAAAATAGTCAGTCCCTTCCTTTTAAGTGCAGCCTTTAAATACAAGACGTGCGCAATATCGATCAACTGAGCCCTTTGTACTGGTTTTGATTCGATATATCCATTTGTTCAGAATATTTTACGATCATCAGGACACCTGACTAGGTCCCAGGTATGATTTTCGTCAAGTGCGTAAAGCTCCTCAGCCATAGCTTTCTCCCACTCTTTATAATCGCTCGTTTGCATTGCATCGTAATAATTTGCAGGAATTTGGGCACCAGCTAAAATGGCGATGGCTTCCGCAAACAGACCATCCACGGTTTAGTTTATTTCGTGTACGATATACTGCTGCATCGTTTTTGTTTTCCAATTCAATGTGTTATACTAATGGTACTAGTTGACTCGAAAAAAATAGTGATGGAGCTTTCTATTCGATTTTTGACTTTGCCTGTGCTTTATCGTCAAACTCTGTCTCCAACATTGATTCATGTCCTATATTTTCAAGTATCTCAAATTGCTGGTCTGATTCAAGATTTGGTAGCACCAGCTGAGCCAACTGCTCCGGAACGTTTTCGTTGATTCTAACATCACGATATACGGTGGCATTTGATGTACCTGGTGTCCACAATCGATAACCGCCTGGAGCGTAGCCCATGGATGCAATTGTATTGTTTTCTTGTCACATTTGCCACGACGAGAGTCATCTATGAGACCATATACGACACTTCCAAATATGCGTAATTTTTTTACATTCAGTTTTTTTGCCAAAATATAACTACTCCTGTAACTTTCCAGCAAGTCAATGTAGTGGAATGATATTTCGAGATCTAGCAGTGGTAACGATTGCTTCAGCTCAGAGCCCCAAAGGAAGTACAGCCGAATGTATCATGGAACGCGCACTTTTGACTAGTGTGCAATTTTGACGCTCGTATCATCCCAAGTGTTGCGGTGTAACATATAGTTCGCGGAGAATTCGTGAATGACCGTATGTTGACGCAAAATTTTTGAAAGTTGTTCACTTTTAAATTCTTTCGCGTTATTCGAATGTAATTTATACATTTTATGGCCGCCAGTATTTAATTTGGCAACTACTTCACATGTTTTATCTATTATTTCATTTTTTGTTCAGATCACAGAATGTCCAGAGAAAACTGTCGGAGATCAGAGAGAGGGTATGTCTAACCAACAAAAATGACAAAAGCTGCCAACCAACCGCCAACGGAATCCGCTCCAACAAACTCCAATCAAATGGCTCAAATTATATACCAGTATTGTAGGATTGGAATTCCTCGTTGTGGAAGATTTTTCACATTAGCGATTGAATTCATAGTGAACTATTTTTTTAAAATGTGAATTTCAAGACGTGCAACTGTTCCTGGACGAAGACTTGGGTTGCTACTAACTTCACGGGAAAACGCCAAAAGGTTACAGGGTGATTTGCGAACACACACTTTCTCGTGGCGAAAATTATTCGAAATTTTTTGTTTTATTGAAAGTTAATAATGTTATAATGCAATACGTTTACTGTTAGTAGCTTTCTGGAACCAATTTCATTTTGCACATTTGAGGATACATTTAAATCACTTGCCAGTTCTATGCTTTACACTTTATATGAAATAAAAATATACATTTCCCTTGAAATTAAGGCAACATGTTAAATTATACGAGGAAAACCCTTGTTTACCCACATAAATCATTTCAGTTTGCTGAATCAAACGAACAGTTGATCTTAATCATGTAAACAAACAGTTAAATAGTTATTTCCGTTCATAATTACGACTTGTTGCAATATCTTGCTTGTAAAATTAATATTTTCATAAAGTGATTTGTCATACTACGCCCGCAAACTAGTCTATATATAATAATCACCAGAGCCTGAATGACTACTTAACCTCAAGGACTATGTCGAATTCACCGCAATAAAACCCTCAAGCGTTGAATTGATTGAATGCTGTCACGCAACATTATTGTACGCAATTAATCACGCAATAAAACTTTACATGGCTCGTTTACCCCTGCCTGGTGGTAATCAGTAGTCCTTGGTCGATTAACGCGTTCTCCTGGTGCTTAGCACCACTTTCACCACCAACGCCTTGCAAGTCCTCTTCGACGCCACCTTCTTCGAAAAGACTACGACGTATACAAGTACAATCCACCGATTACACTTTTCTTTTTCTGAGAAATTGATATGTCAGGACTTTAAGGACTGTAGAATTTATCTGAAATTGGGATCTGGCAGTTGGTCATGCACTGGCGCGTGTAGCAAGTCGATGAAAAGTCCCAATAAGGTCGGAATATAATCAAGCAGCCACCACCAACGTCGTATCCAACAAACAGCCTTTTCTTTATCACGTGGGGGTTGTGATGTGATAGCGCTTTCAATCTGCTCGGACGAGTGGAATACTCACCCACCCCCGGTTTCGTTGTGTACATTAACATAATTGTAACGGGAGATCGCCTCGAGGTGATAGGCAAATTAAATGCCAAATATTTGTTTGAATGTAACGAGGATATAGTTTAAGTACTCAAAACGGTTCGTGAAAGCTTACGCAATTTGTAGATATTATTTGCATAAGGGATACATTATGTGAAGGCTAAAAAGCAATTTGAATGGTAAATTGAAGGTCCTTTTGAGTTCGGAGCTGTGGAAGAGGAAGTTAAATTCAGTTGGGAGCTACACAGTTTGTCTTTTTGATTGATATAAGACTTAATTACTGAGGTATTTGTGCATATATTTCAAAGCGAATTCAATTAATTCAAATATAGGAATATGTTCTCCTTTTATTTAAAAAGAATGTATGTATTTTACAGGGAGATTTATTACGTCCGAGTGACTAGTGTGAGACGAATTTTCTATCTTTAATGATTCCAAAGGTCATTAGATGACATTCTCATGTGAAAAGTTGCTTGTTCATTCTACACACTACTTTATAGGTATTCTTTTTTGAGTGTAACTTTTTTAAGGATCGGCAGAACATAGATTCATACGAATTCTATTTTAATATTCAACGCTTTCTACTGCCCTTTTATTGATCACATACATACATTTGTTGAAGCATTCTTCCCTTGAATCCAGACTCTGATTCAAGCTCCATCATAAAATTTTATCTCAAAGCTTGTGTAGGCATATTATTAGCCTTGATGCTCTTCGACCAGTAAGGTCTACATTCCAATTTCATGTTAAGTTTCCTCGTACAAACATATTTCTACTTTCAGGCTGGCCGTACATTATGAGAAATTTTCTGGTGGTCACTGGAAGGCGCTCCTTCCATATGTTTTATTCCAGATACCGCATACGCGCTTAATGTCTGCTTCGGATGACTGTCGAATGCATGTCGACCAGACATCAGAAATTGTTCTGATAAAAATGTCGGACGGAGATCTTTCTATGCATTCGCCCGTTGCCTTCGTAATATAATGGCCGTATTCACAGCTGCTAAAAATCTCAGCTGTTTCTACTCAATAATGTCATCGGCAGGTTTTTGCTTTCTTTTGATCAGCTGAATGTAGTGACATTTCTTTCGATCGCTAACTTTTTGACTTGTATCTTGCCGATTAAAAATAGTATCGCAGTGGGAGTTGTGTGTTTTAAGTATCGAAACGTCGGGAACTAAAGTTTAAAGTGTTTCATTAGTGATAACGATTGGTTTCACAAACATACGATGGGGATTTATACCGAGAAAAACGGCCGCTGGTGCTAGATTTGAAAGTACGTTTTATATCTTTCTAGTGTTCCGCTCGTATCAAGATATATGTGTACAGTGAGTCCAAAGAAGATAACAATAGGATAAGTTCAAGTTGGACGTCTGTCTGAGACTCCGAAAGTGCGAAGCCTGTAAATTAACATTTGTCTGAGACTCCGAAAATTAGAAGTCTGTCACCTTGATGTACTTTTTGAATATTGTCGTTTGGGGTATGAAAATGCCCGAAAATTCCGCCCGCCTTGACACATTAGTCAATTGTCAACAATCATTTCCGTGGATATGGCCAAAGAATCATTTTGTTGATGGGCCACTTGAATTCTACGTGCTGGTTTCGAAGGGTGACTACTCTGATATGATGACCCTTGCCTGGGTGCAATTCAATGATGCGTGCTAAATGCCACCTAGCAGGTGGTGTGTTGCCCGCTTTTACGATGGCCAAGCGTCCGAGTATGATGCCCGGGGTAAGGGAAGCCCATTTGTTCCGTGATTGTAGTTGCCGCAAGCATTCGCATGTCCAACGTGTCCACAAATTGGTTTGTAGCTTCTGAATAGATTTCCATCTTCGCAGGTGCTTGACGTGGGATGAATGCTCTTGTGAGTCGAGTTAAAGTCCGCCGCTGATACCAATGAGGAAATAATTTGGTGTCAAAGGATCGACATCGCTGGAATCACTTGTAAGAGGACATAGTGGCCAGCTGTTTAAACAATGTTTCATTTGACAGAGCAGAGTGTAGAGTTCTTTGAATGTGAGTGTCACATTGCTGATGACTCTGATCAAGTTAAATTTAACCGATTTGACTCCTGCCTCCCAAAGTGAGGGGCTGCCGGAGGAATGAAGTGCCAGGTGATGCGCTTCAAAGATGTAAAGTTCATGATATCGTCCACCGCCATCCGAGATTTGAGCATCCAATGCATTGATACTGTTTCCTTGTTTACTCCTACAAACTTGGCCCCACTGTCACTATAAATGTTATCAGGACAGCCGCACCCAGAGCTGCTATAAAGTATTCCGTAGTCAATTCCGTGACTATTTTAATGTAAATAGCCTTCGTAGTCAAACAGACAAAGAGCACTGTATAGGACTTGTACAGCTTGGTTGCCCTCCGGGTCATGATTTGACAATAAGTGGTCCTGCATAGTCAACACTGCAGTTTGCAAAGGCTCTTGCAGGAGTAACTCGCACCGTTGGTAATGGGGCCATCTTCTGATGCAATGTCTTCGCCCGATGTCGTGTACACGTAATGCAGTTGTGAGTGACCTTTTTGATGGCGATCCGTGATCCAATTATCCAAAATTTGTGGAGTATAATGGTTCGTAGTAATCGATAAGCCGCATGCAAATGTTGCTGATGCTCAAGGGTGATGAGAAGTGAAGTGATGTGATGATTCCGATGTAGTAGGATTGGATCTCTCTGGTTGAAGGGTAATTCCATATTTTTTAATCTGGACCGCGTGTTTTGCTTGCCTTTGGAGATGGACAGTTGCGCGTAAGAAGATGAATTTTTTGACCAAAAGACTACGACTGGGCCTGTCGTACCAAAATGATGAAGGCTTTATTAAATTCTATCTTAATAGTAGATAAACCTCAAGCAGGTGACGGTGATCCGCAGTAGTTTTTTCCAATCTGAGAAACTGTGAATCGACAAGCCAACAATTAGCAGGTTAACTTGTATATGCTGAACTTCCGACATGACCGAGTCGTCCGTGATGGGCACTGGCCGTGAATGAAAATATCTTTCTGAAGTTAGAAAGGTTAGTCCATTCCACCAGAGAAGATGTTGACATAGTTATGCTGGTTCCAGACCGTATGATGCACAATCCGCTGGGTTAAGTTTAGACTGAATGTGATGTCATCTCTCAGGTGGGATTATTTTGATGATGTTGGCTGTCCGTTTTGCCACAAATCTTTTCCAGCACCAAGGGTTATTCGATATCTAAGCTGATGTCAGTGTGAATTGGTAAAGCAGTGGCAGTTGTCCAGATTGACATTCATGCAGGATGCAATCTCCGCGTAAGTTTGGCGTGTAGATCCGCTGCACATAGTACAAGTCGGAGAATGGTGACTCGCTTGATGGGTGCTAACTTAGTTCGAGCTGCTAGCAATGTGACTCGAATAGGCTCGTGTGCATGCCCAGTTTATTTTCTGGCGTAAACCACTGAGGTGTATGGCACTTCCGATGCGTCCGTAAAGCCAATGATATCCATTGAACAGGGTGACCCGATATATCGTGTATGGCACTTCCGATGCGTCCGCAAAGCCAATGATATCCATTGAACAGAGTGACCCGATATATCGTGGAATATGTACACCAGAGAGCGCTGTTAGGCCAGATATGTAATTCGCAAGTGTATCTCTTAGATCATCAGAAAGTAAGTTGTCCCAGCCAATCCCTGACATCCATAAATTTTGTAGATGTGTCTTGGCCACGATTGAAACTGGAGCAGAAAAACCGAGAGGGTAAAAAATTCATGCTGAAGTAGCCAAGAACGTCCGCTTTGTGTATGTGTTCGGTGTAGTGATGGCAATGTTGAATTTGAAGGTATCTGAGGTTGGATTTTAAAGTAATCTAAGTACCGACCTTGACTCGTCGTTGTCAAAGTAATGAGATTGTGCCGTAGTGTTGACTGGATCCAAAAGTTCAGGTGCATTAGATACCTAACCATGTATCTACAAACCGCTGCTGTTTAGGACGTTGATGATGTCCCGCTTTGGCTGTAAAGGTTTGTCAATCTGGTCAGCTCCACCCAAGTAGTGGTCAACATAGAAATTGTACGTAATTGCCTATGCCGCTTGGTTTGAAATGTTGTCGTTATCACTCACTATTTGATGTAGTGTGCGCGCAGCTTGAAATGGTACTGATGCGGTGCCGTATTGGACCACGTTAAGTTTATAGTCTAGTTCCGTTCCTCCGTGGAAAATCTCTCGACTTTTTGTTGATAGTTGGCACTGACGGGGTCCATTAGGATTTGCCAATACATCTTCACAATGTTGGCAACCATGACGATAAGGAACGTCCGGAATTTGCAGAGCATTGTTAAAATATCGTTTCGTATGGCCGGACCGCCCATTAGGTTGTCGTTGAGGGGTACTCCTGATGTGAATTTAGCTGAAGCATCGAAAAACACCCGCAGCTTTGTTTTGTTGCTTGTGGGCAACTGCGAGTCCTTCGTTGTCGAGGGTAACATATGTCCGAGCTCCAAATATTCCACCATAAATTTATTATAGTCTAGCCGCAGTTGATGGTTATGTTTAAGACGCTTCTCCTGGACGTGTAATCGTTAAATTGTTCATTCCCGCGAATCACCAAGGGACTGAGACGTGGGCCAAAATGGAGGTCGTACTATATATCTGCTGCTTTGAGTACGATGAACCGAATTTGCATAGTGAGTCTCGCATTCCTTTTCTTCAGGAATCCTGATAGAGTGACTGTTTATATTTTCTAGTTCGTTCCCGCATCTTTTCCGTCATGATGAACGTATGTGGCTGCTAAATGGTTGCCGCCGGGATTTACAATTCCCATAATGATCCATCCAAAAAATGTATTGCGAGAATTTATTGGTTGTGAAGGTGCGTTGTTGTCAATATGTTGCCAGTTGATCCACTGTGTTGGAATGTCCTCCAGTATCTGACGCACTACTAACGCTGATATTTAATGTTCTGCATGCCGCCTTTCGAAGGAAGTTTCACTGTAGTTATACCGAGCGTTCTCAATTTTGAGTATTCACCGATTCCGGAAATTGGTATTTGTAGTGGTGTACAGGGAAGCCGCACTGTTTTTATGAGGTTGTGCAAGTACGTGATGAGTTAAGCCTCTGATGCCGAGTCTAGTAGTACTCTGCATGGAAAAACAGGTCCATATTTGTGATGGATGAACGCTGCTGCCGTGGGTAATATGTAAGCGTGTGCGCACTGTGTTATAAGCGAGTTAATATGCAGGTTTCCAAGCGAGTTAAATGCTCTCTTATTTGGAAGTGGATAGTTGATTGCCGCGTGGTAACAAGCCGTGTGATGGATGTGGCAAGGTGAGATGCATGCCATTGAAAATTGCACCGTATGCTTCTGCATTTCATTACCGCGTGATCAGGTTGCCAAGCAGTTGGAGCACACATTTGCCTGCAGTGCTGTCACTTTCCGCTGTTCTTCATTAAGTTTGATGAATTCTGCGCATTTGTACAGCTGATGTGCTCCAGCGCAGCGCCAACACGATGCTTGATTAGGTGATGGTGATGTTGCTGCCGCTACGATCCGCAACGTGGGGGATCGAGATGACTGCTGCCGCTCGAGTCTGTTTGAGTAAGATTCTAGTTTATGGTGCCGCTCCTCAAGGCATGATATGATCGATTTAAATGTCAGTCGCTCATGCGCTGCTTAATGCCGCACCCAATGACATAGAGTCAAGTTTGTGGCTTGCTATGTACACCAACCAACAATCCCGATGTAACGTGTCGTAGCCGAGCGCTTTGAGAGCTCTTGTTGCCTCTTCAAATGTATTAAACAGCTGCTGCATATCATGGGCCGTGGACTTTGAGATGGACGGATGATTTATCATTCCCTTCAGATGCGCTTCCGTGATGTATTTGGATTTTTGATACCGAGCCTTTAATTGCTCCCACGCCGCTTTATAATTTGACTCCGTGACTGCCATATGTTTGATTGTTGATGCTGCTTAACCGACTAGTGCATCTTTTAGATAGTGCATCTTCTGCACTGGAGATAGCTTCGTGTCCTCATCGACCAGATTTGGGAACATGTCATGGAATGATATTCAGTCCCCGTATTTGCCGCCAAACTTTGGGATGGTAAGGGTTGGAAGCTTCACTGCCGCTGGTGTTATTATCCACAGTTCCGTCGTTGTCACCATTTCAACATTCCGCTGATCCGCATTTGGGCCTTTGTGAGTGACTCAATAATTTTGGTCACGTTTTCTGCCTGCGATGGAGTTTCTGAGTTTGTTGCCGCTGTTGACAGTACCGTGATTTTACATTCAGGAAGGTTTTGTCCACTTCATCTCGCTTCTCCAATTCCCCCTCAACCACGTCTTCTCCTTCCGCTTCCTCCACTTCGTTCTCTATCTCGGACTGCAGCTCAAGAAAATTTGTATATGTCTTCTTCAGCTGATCCAACCACACTTGTACTTCGGCTGGCGCCCACTTCGTATGCGTACGCGCCCGCCGAAGTTTATTCAAACTTGGCACTTTGTGTTTGCACTGTCCCAAAATGTCTGTATGACGACACTACACTTTTGAGTTTGTAACCGCACACCAATTCCGATGCAAATATTCTTGCAAAATTGGTTTTTGTCCGCTTAGCCAATGTCAAAATGTCCGCCGAACGAATTTAGTTCTTTCCGCAAAATGAAAGTTTTCTCTATTACTTTAAAGCAATCCGGTTTGATGGACCAAAATGATGGGGATTCATACCGAGAAAAACGGCCGATGGTTCTAGATTTGACAGTACGTTTTAATTTTTTCTAACGTTCCGCTCGTAACAAGATACATGTGTACAGTGAGTTCAAAGAAGATAACAAAAGGATAGGTTAAAGTTGGACGTCTGTTTGAGATGCCAAAAGTGCGAAGCCTGTAAACTGACATCTGTCCGAGATTCAAAAAATTAAAAGCCTGTTGTCTTGATGTAATTTTGAATATTGTCGTTTGAGGTTTGAAAATGCCCGAACACCTAAATTTTGTGACACTACATTTTTAAGCTTTTTAGCTCAGGGCATCCACTTTAGCGAATGATTTCACATCATTTAATGCATGTAGATCAGCGAACACAATTGTTTCCCCCTACAGCAACTCTTTAAGCTGACCTCACAAAATTTAGCGATTCAAATAACACGACTTCCATTTTTAAAACTATTTTTAAAAATTCTGTACTAAATTCTTAGCGTTGTTGAGTCGAAGAAATTTCACTTATCGACAAGAGCAAAAGTGGACAGCTGATTTTAGTCCATATCGAATACGTCATCAATTTTACGAGTCCGGCCATTAAATTACGAAGGCGACGGTTTACTCTAGACTCCACACACTACAAGAAGTTTTTATCAGTTTCGAGTGGACGCCGTGTCAGACGCATCTTGTTGATACGGTGCAGTGCAAAATAATGTCGGAGGTAGAAGATTTGATTTTCGAAGTGGAAAAATACCCTTGGTTATGGGATTTGTGGGATCACAATTACCACAATAAAATACAACGAGACTTGAAATGTGAGCAAAGATGTACTAAAGTAATTGCAAATGGGCTTTTTCAGACGCAGCGTTAAAAGTGAGCGTTAAACAGGTTATATGGGCAAGAAGAGTGAGAGGCATTGAGGGGACCTGATGGTAAAAACAAGCCAACATTTTTTAGGGTGGACGAGCGTAACGCACATACACAAACGCATTTTGTTGATCATTTGGTGGGGGAAATTTTATACAAACGCCGGTAATCATTCCGAATTGAACATTCGGTGAAGAAGGTAGTCGTCATGAAACGATTGCCTTTCTTTAATTTGCGTGCAAAAATGGATGCGTGGATGCGAGAAGCTACGCGTTATTTAATAAATTTGTAAAAGCGAGGCCATGTCCAATTTCAGGAAACAACACGACGAATATCACGATTTCAATAAAGTTAAATTGCCTATTGTAAATCCTTACAAAATTAACAGTACGCTTAATCTTCATAGAATCACATTACAATAAGCAAGTTTACAACACATCAAGAAAAATATGCGACTAAAAAAGATAATTCATATTTGGAATACATTTTTCAGAAAGCGGAAAAACACGGAGGATTCAAATAAATCCAATAAAAGTTTGAATCGACAAACTTTAACAATCATAAAATACATTTTTCATTCCAGTTTTTGTTAACTCGTGCACAATTCAAGGCTGAAATATCAATTCTCAATCGCTTATCTCTCTATCTTCGCTCTCATGTTGTCCGCACGATGTTTAACGATCAAATGACCCTTGTGACACATACACTCGCAAGACGTGTATCGTATACAAAAATAGGTTGGCTGAACTATGCAACGTGTAAACATAAGGGCATAAGCGCGAAACCTGTTTGGATATGGGTTTTTACCATTCCCCTGTGAAAGAGCCCAATGGGCTCTTTCACACGGGAATGGTAAAAACCCATATCCAAACAGGTTTCGCGCTTACGCCCTTATGTTTACACGTTGCATAGTTCAGCCAACCTTTTTTCGTATACGATACACGTCTTGCGAGTGTATGTGTCAAAAGGATCATTTGATCGTTAAACGTCGTGCGGACAACATGAATCGTTGTTGTTTTAGCCTTGAATTGTGCACGGGGTAGCAAAAACTGGAATGAAAAATGTATTTTATGATTGTTAAAGTTTGTCGATTCAACTTCTATTGGATTTATTAGAACCTCCGTGTTTTTCCGCTTTCTGAAAAATATATTCCAAATTTGAATATCATTTTAAGTCGCATATTTTTCTTGTTGTGTTGTCAACTGGCATATTATAATGCGATTCTATAAAGATTATGCGTACTGTTAATTTTCTATAGATTTACAATAGGCAATTTAACTTTATTGAAATCGTGATATTCGTCGTGTTGTTTCCTGAAATTGAACATGGCCTCCGCTTTTATAAATTTATTAAATAACGCGTAGCTTCTCGCGTCCACGCATCCATTTTTGGACGCAAATTAAAGAGAGGGTTTCATGACGACTACCTTCTTCACCGAATGTTCACTTCGGAATGATTACCGGCGTTTGTATAAAATTTCCCCCACCAAGTGATCAACAAAATGCGTTTGTGTATGTGCGTTACGCTCGTTCACCCTACAAAATGTTGGCTTGTTTTTACCATCAGGTCCCCTGAATGCCTCTCACTCTTCTTGCCCATATAACCTGTTTAACGCTCACTTTTAACGCTGCGTCTGAAAAAGCCCAATTGGAATAAGTCGGTATATACCACACATCTAGTGGAATGACGATCTATCTTCAAATTTTACAATTGGGTTCTCGAAACGGACATTTTAATCGAAATTCAAAGTTATTGATAAATTTATGTTGATAGTTTTGACACACTTTCGACTTTTGTATAATTTTGGAGTTATGTTGTTGGTAAAAGACGGCAATAATCGCGCGAAAGTGGAAAACAATCCCATGATCAACTGCAATTGTTAAGTGTCTTTGGGTACGAGCAGGCTATTAATATCCTCCACATGGGAGCCATTTGGGCGGATACTCCTTTTACTTGTGGAGTATCCCAAATAATCGATACTTGTTTGTAACAACTCAGTTTACTTCCAATCCGCAGTTAGACAAAAGGGCAAACAGACGGGATAGCAAGTCTGGATGAATTTCGAGGTCCGAGTTGGCAACCAAAATATTATCCATATAAGCGACGATCTCACGGATATTGACGAAGTCATGTAGTTGTTTAGAGATAAAGCGTTGGAATACGGAGTGGTCATTCTTCAATCCAAATGGCATTCGGGTATATTCATACTGTCTAAAAGAAGTGACGAATAAGGTTTACGGGATGGACTCCTCAGACTCCTCAGCCGCTCATCAAATCAATCACAGAAAAGGATGCTTTCTCATCCAAACACTCCAAACAATCATAAGGGGCAGAGGGATGTTATCACATTTAGTTCATACATAGGTGAATCACAAAGAACTCTAAATCATCCCATTCTAACAGGAGCAGTGTGGGCTGAATATCATCTGGAAAAATATAAAGGGTGATTTGTTTAGTTCAGGACACGAATATTATTGTAAGCATTTACTGCACCAGCAAAAGGAATAATGACAGTTCAATCGGGTGTATTTACTGCTGGTCAGAGTAATCTGAGTACCTGGTGGGTCGGGAGAAACTAACGAGACTACCGGTGTCGAAAAGGGAGATAACGTTATGTTTACTCCAACTGGTTCAAATCGATCAGAACTGACACATACCTGTTTCACGGCTGCTACTTTTGTATCACTCACACGGTCTTGTTCGAGCTATTTTACTCCATATGCTGCTCATGTGGTGGCTATAATGTTCGGGAGTTGTTCCCAAAGGGGACATTTGAACGGTTGTGACCTGGATCGAAGCAGGTAAAACACCTACCACCAGTTCAGTGTTCGGATCGTTTACAGCTGAAACATCTCGTTGAGTGGCTTGGATGGCAGCACTGTCATCGATTAATACTCAGCTTGAGGTTGATCTGGGCGGTTGGATTAAACTACGATAGTTGTTCGGACTTTGAGTATACTATGGTTCGGACGTACGGGTGACGAGGCTGCTGTGGCTGTTTGATCAGCTTCAAATTGACTAGCGGCTCTCATGTAATCTCGATGTTGGATATTCAGAAGCATAGGCATAGTGTTTCTACTTACAGAGCGAATGGCTAGCTGTGGAATCAAATGCTTAACGGATAGAGCATAGGTTCGTAGCGGCTCCCTGTCTTCTCGATGCTGCTTGTACATTATAACAATACGCTTGATTTCTTTCAGGTTTCTTATACCAAATAGACCGGAGGCGTTTAACCGGGAAATCAGAATTTTAATCACAAAATGAAGCAATCGGCTTCCGTTACCCCTCCTAACGCTTGCATAGTGATAATGTAACCATGCACGGGCGCACTGGTTTTGTTTGTACGGTCAGCCAGGGTTTGATAAACAGCATATCCATCGGTATCACTATGAAACTCTTTGATGAGGGCTACCTCAACTGATACCAGTTGCTAACGGAAACGGCAGTTAGCAGTGAGGCAGCTTATTCTATCGTATGTCAGTGGGCATATATGTACCTCACTCGTTTCGCTGCGCCACTTAGGTCCACTAATCCATTGTAGTTGGTCAGCCATTTATGTATTTGATATACGCCTTGTCTTAAGAATGGGGATATGACTTTTTTTACGTTGAAAAAATTGGCGGGTCCCCCACTCTCCACGTACTCCCCGAAACACTGTTGATGGATATCCTTCTGAACCTAAACAATCTGGCGCTTCAACTACAGGCGAGTTAGCTTTGCCTACAATTCTACCTATTCCGGGTCAAAGTTGGCGAGCATAGGCTGCATGGGCAGAGACCTAAAATGGCAATATGTAGCCACGTGGGATTTTGGTTCATGCGGGTTTTTCTCACGGAGCTCTGGTGAAATACTTACACGGTTGCAGGCAATACTCTGCACATGGTGAATGACAGGAATTTTCGGGTGGTTTGATGGTCTATATTAGTTAATCATACCCGTCAAAAGGCTTTAACATGGGTGGGCTTAGGTTGCATTCGATGTTGAATGTAATTGGGCGTAACGTCATCCATTGGATTTGGGCGAACGGATATTGAAATGGCGGAATGTCAAAGCATTGATGGAGGATCCCAGCGTCCAAATTCCCAAGATGAATATGTTAGTATATACCGACACTGATGTACCAAAATCTTTCGAGAGCATTCTAGAAGTCAAGCTTGATGGTGATTCTGGAGACCACCAATCTTATCTGATAGAGCAAACGAAGACGTCGGCATTCGCAGTTTGTTTGTAGGACGGAGTCTTGTAAGATCTATGAGGAATGGATATGTGCCGGTTAGAGTCCTTAACACCGCAGACTCAACCATAAGCATCAAAGCGGGAGAAGTCATCGGCAGCTGCAACCTGTTTCCACCATCACCTCTGTGGAATCTACTCACGATCATCATTGGAAAAAGAAACAAGACACAGTAAAAGCCCGGAACTCACGTCTGCAGTATTGAAACAGACCAAATTGCCAGTACAGCTATTCAAGCAACCCTCTGATCTGGTCACCAAGTGCAGTGACATCTTCTCAACAAGCCCGGATAACCAAGGCCGAACGAGTGTGGTAACTCACGTCATAGATACACAGGAAGCCAAACCAATTCGACAAGCAAGGAGTGAGCGCACTGATCTCGGACATGGAAAAACAATGTGTTATCGAGTCTTCTGTCAGTCCATGGGCTGCGCCAGTAGTTCTAGTAAAGAAAAAGGATGGTAGCACTCATTTTTGTGTCGACTATAGGCAGCTTAACAACTTCACTAAGAAAGATAGTTACCCACTTCCACGCATCGACGACATCATGGATACGTTAATCGACACAAAATGGTTTTCTACACTCAATCTCAAGAGTGGCTACTGGCAGGTAGAAATCGATAAAAAAGGCCCAAGAGAAGACTGCATTTTCAGTTGGGATCAAATGTGGCAATGCGTGGTGATGCCATTTGGACTTTGCAATGCTCTAGCCACCTTCAAACACCTGATGGAATACGTGCTACGACGCCTAACCTGGAAGACCTACTTGGTGTCATAGATGACATCATTGTTATCGGGAGAACGTTCGAAGAGCATGTGCGGAACTAAGAAGAGGTGTTCTCTTGATTGCAACTGGCGAATCTGAAAATTAGTCCCGACAACTGTACCCTTTTCGCAGCTGAAGTCAAAAGCCCAGATACATTGTATCAGCAGAAGAGGTCAAAATAGATCTTGAGAAAATTGAAGCCGTGAAAAGCTGGCCAACACCAACCAACAAGTGCCAACTACGAAGTTTTCTAGGCTTGGAGCTGTACTCTCCCAGCGGATCGATGGTGAAGAAAGAGTCCTCTCGTATTGCAGTCGAATTCTCTCAAAAAGTGAGAGGAACTACTGCGTGACCACGTAGGAGCTATTGGCTATGATAGAGGCCACCATGCAGTTCCACAAGTACCTACATGGCCAGAAATTTGTTCTTCGAACAGATCATGCATCGCTGAGATGGCTGCTCAACTTCAAAAGCCCAGAGGGACAAGTTGCGAGGCGGTTCAAAAGATTGCAGTCATGTGACTACAAAATTGTTCATCGGAAGGGTGGAGTTCATGGAAATGCTGGTGCCATATCTCGTTGTCCATGTCCAGCTGACTGCAAGCATTGAGGAGAAGGAGCCGAGCGTTGATCTGCGTGTGATAACGGCTGAGTTCGATGAAGGTTGGTCATTGGAAGAGATTCGAAATGCCCGGTTGGCCGATGAAGACATCGGGCCATTACACGTATGGAAGAAGTAAACTGGGCGGCCTGAGTGGAAGGATGTTTCGATGCTTGGCGCCACCCTGAAAAGTTATTGGGTGCAATGGAGCTTCCTTCAGGTGGAGGGTGGCGTACTCAAGCGGAAATGGGAAACGGTGGATAGCAGCTCCTATAGGATGCAAACTATACTTCCCACAAGCTGAATCCACCATGTGGAAATGCATGAAGAATCCTCAGGAGGCCAATTTAGTGTTAAAATTGCCGAAAAGGTTTTACTAGCTCCACGCTTCCGTCAAAGGTCCAAAGTGACGACTGAGAGGACGAATGCGAACCTATAATGTGGGTGTACCGTTTGAAAGGATTGCTGTTGACATCACAGGACCCTTTCTTGAATTTGAATGGGGAAATCGATACATGCTAGTTGTGGCCAATTATTTTAGGAAGTGGCCCGAGGTCTGCCCCATTCCCAACCAGGAAGCAACAGCTATAGCCGAAAAGCTAGTGTTAAATTGGGTCAGTAGGTATGGCGTACCTTGTGAACTACATTCGGATCAAGGTCGAAACTTCGAGTCACTAGTTTTTGGCGAAATTAGCTGGTGGGAATACGCTGTATCCCCAATTCGATGGAATGGTCAAACGTTTCAACGGCACACTCCATAAACAACTGGCCCAGATGGTTGATGAGAACCAAAGGGGCTGGGATCGGCACATCCCATTATTCATGATGGCGTATAGAGCTGCCGAGCACGCATCGATGGGCGAAGCCCCAGCCAAAGTCATCTTTGGTAAGACTATTCATTTGCCGACTGAAATAAAGTTCGGGACACCACCTGAGAAACCCCAAACGATCTGGGAGTACGCAAGTGAGCTAAGGCAATGGTTGAACCAGATAAATCGAACAGTGCGAAGACACCTTGAACCGGCTACTGACCGCATGAAGACCAGGTATGATCTAAAGGCAAATCCTACTGGCTTCCAGCAAGATGACTTGGTGTGGCTATATTACCTACAACGGCGGAAGGGTAGGTCTCCGAAGTTGCAGCATGATTGGAAGGGACCATACCAAGCTACAAAGCGAATCAACAACGTCTTATATCGCATACAGGAACACCGTAAGTCAAGAGCCAAAATGAAAATCGTCCACCTGAACCATCGTCTTATATCCAGAGAGACTTAACTTCAACTGGTGACACATATTTTCGGGGCGAAAAGAACTGAGGAGGGGTAGTGTTACATGTTCACATAATTCTGCAAACTACAGTCCCAATTGTTTTTGCAACTGTTTACAACATCATGATAAACATTGATTGAAAAGAAGCATCCAAGAAAAGTAAACAAGTGACGTCACTGCGTGTATTCAGAATTTTTCGAATATTCCAGGTAGTTCTCGTCAGAACATTCGTCAATATACGAGAAATGGATTGAATGACTAGAGACCCTATATAAAGCCAGCTGAATGAATGGGGGGACTAGTAAAACTGCGATAAGATTAGAGCGCGAATCGAAGGCGATATTGATTGATAGTGAAGTAAAAGTTATTCGTGATATATTTGAAGACAAATGAAACATAAATTGATAGACAAGTGAAAAGTGAATTAAAGTGCGATTTTTAAAATAGTGAAATTAATGATTGTGCATTGTTAGTAAATAAACTTTTTCAGCTTAATTTAGAAGACAGTGCGTTTTCACTTTCCCAGGATATTAAACTTATCGGCCGCGAACCGTAAAGGGCCCTCCATACATTGGTACAACATGGGTCAACGCCAACATCGGCCAACATTGCTCATCAATAATAGCCTTCTACACATTGGCCATGTTGGGCCAATACAAGTGTTCAACAATGGCGCATAACTTATTGTTGCATACTGCATTAAGATGGACGTGAGACGAATTGCAGCCGCGGCTATTTATTTGCGAAGTGCATATTTATATTTTAAAAGTGTTTATATTGATAAAGTTAATGGGAAAAAATGGCACAGACGACGATGGTGGATGCTGACAATTCATCGTTAAATGACAAGGTGCGTAAAATGTTTGGCATTGTAATTTATATTTCAAGGTTATATACAGTGAGTGTAAAAAGTCTGCGTGCAATCATAAATTTTTAAAGAAGAAGCTAAATTGCTCCAAACTGTTATGAAATGTTCAGACATTTTTTTGTACCCTATAATTTGTTTCAAACTAAGAAATCAACCTGATAACTTACGACAAGAATGTGCAAATTATAAAGATGTATTTATCGTTTTCAAGCTAACTATGGACAATATGTTGTGCGACCGGCTTGCGGAACCATCAGGGGCATTTAGTAATTTTGTTCGAATGTCATGTAGTGACTTCGATAATATTTTACAAAAAAAAACCCCAATTATTGCGAAAAAGGATACAGTTTGGAGAGAGGCAACACCTCCAAAAATAAGACTTGCGTTGACTTTGCGATTTGTGGCAACTTGGGATAGTTATAAGAGTCTCCATTATCAGTTTAAAATATCGAGTCAAATTATATCGTAAATAATTCCTGAAGTGTGTTTGGCTATGAACCTAGTGCTAAAGGACATGATTAAGGTAAATAAATAAGACATTTCTTTATACTTCAAAATATTTATTCCATTACTGAGATCATTCATAGTATATATTTATAATTGATTATTTATCGGAATTAATAGCTGATGGATAAGCAGTAGTCAAAATATCTTTCGGTTGGTTTCGCAGAGGCGAAAAACATAATTCGTCTAATATTATTTATATAGATTCCGGAGGTGAATGGATGTTTGAAGGGACCTATTGTTTAAAATACTTTTAGCATTTTATCGTCGCTGTTCAGAAAATTTCAAAGGCCTATTCCATTAGAAGTCATGAAAACTTCAATAATAACACACAGTTGTATATTATCATATAATTTCTTACGAAAAATGCGATATTTATAATCCACCAGGATATACTGACGCCTTTGATGAAGATGGCACATTAATTCGTGTAGGCGTTAGAGTGAGGCATGATGAAAATTTGTTGCCATCACAATCTGTGGCTCGTAGGCCTTCTGTTAATGCGACATTCACCAAACTCACATTCACCAAAACCGAATTAAAAATGTTAACTGTTGAACCAATCATGCATAATTAAATGAGTTAAAAAAAAAAAAAATTATTAAAATTCAGAGTATCTATGAGTTTAAAATCACAAAATTTTTAATTATTGAAACTCAAATTATAATTCTAATAAAAGATAATTTTTTTTTAAAAAGCCGTCGGGCTTTGCTTAGTTGTGTGACACAACGACGCCCGACGGCTTTAAAAAAAAAAAGAGGATTGGCCTGTGGATATCAAATAAACAAAGTTATTGACTACAACACTGCCAGCCAGGCAAAACTGTTGCGATCATGCTCACACAACTAAGCAAGGCCCGACGGCTTTAAAAAAAAAAGACGATTGGCCTGCGGATGTCAAATAAACAAAGTTATTGACTACAACACTGCCAGCCAGGCAAAACTGTTGCGATCATGCTCACGCAACTAAGCAAGGCCCGACGGCTTTTAAAAAAAAAGAGGATTGGCCTGCGGATATCAAATAAACAAAGTTATTGACTATAATTTTTTGTTTTTATCAATTAGTTTAAAAGCATAAAACTATCTTTCATTAAAATTCAAGTATCAATTATGAAATTACGTATTATTAAAATTGAAAGCATGAATTTATTAAAAAACAAAAAATTTTCATTTATTAAAATTCAAGTATCAATTAGTTTATAAGCATAAAATTATCTATTATTAAAATTGAATATATCAATTTGTTTGAAAACAAAAAATTGTCTTTTACTGAAATCCAAGCATCAATTAGTTCATCGGTAACCATTAAATTATCTATTATTAAAATTAAATGTATCAATTTATTTAAAAACAAAAAATTGTCTTTTATTAAAATTCAAAGTATTATTTCCGTTTTAATAATTAACAAGTCGAGTAGACAGACCTACGATCCTGTCGGACGGGTTCATGACAAACTTACTTTTTTGGACGTTGATGGTGAGTCCCGCCTTACTGATGTGCAGGGCTACTTCTTGCAAGAGTAGGAACGTTTCCGTGATGAGTAGAAGATCATCCAGGTACACGAACACTTGGTGTTTCAGATGAGGTGGAATTACTTTGTCCATCAGCCGGGTCATCGTTTGCGGAGCATTACACAGGCCAAAAGGCATTATGACGAACTGGTATAATGGTCATCCGGGCACTGTCAAGGCGTTCTTATCCCTCGGCCCCTCATCGAGCGGAATTTGCCAAAATGCATCTTTAACGTCGAGACTGGTAATATAATTTGCTTTCGGCAGTCTCTCCAATATTCCATCGATGAGCGGAAGAGGGTAAGCGTCCTTGATGGTCACTGCATTTACTTTCCGGGCATCTAGACAAAGACGGACTTTACCTGGCTTCTCCACTAAGGTTACTGGCGAGGACCAGGCACTATGGGACTCCTCTATAATTCCCAACTCGACCATCCTGTCCAACTCTGCGTACACTAACTTTTCCATGGCCGGTGAGATGGTATAGTGTCTCTGCTTAATTGGCTTACTATCGCCAATATCGATGACATGTGAGACCAGTGTGGTGCGGCCAAGGCCCTGCGCAGCGTAAGATGGAAAAGCAGCGATGGGTTCGTCCAGAAGTTGTCGTTGGTCAGGCATTAATTCGTGCCTGTCGGGTATAGAATTGAGTTCATTGACACATCTAGTACTTAAAGACGAATCTGTAAATAAATCTGGGGCCAATCCAAATTGAAGGACGTAATCGACGCCAAGGTACACGTTCTCAGTCAGTGACGGGATAGTGAAGAAATTAATATCCTTCGTTTGACCTCTGAATGTCACGGGTCTAGCTTGGAAAGGATGTTTGGTGCCATCAGCTGTACTGATTTCAGAGCGCCAGGGTTTTACTACCGTAGGGTTTTGTTGTATTACCTTTGAGCCAAGGCTCGAAGCAAGGCAGCTGATACTTGCACCGGTGTTGATTAGTGCAACAGTGATTTCGCCCAACACTTTGATTGGTGCGTAAGGTCAAGTATCATTCTCAGAAACCTGCGAGATATTACATAATTTTAAAGTTTGGTGACAGGTGCGCACTCTTCTGCGGAAGTTCCTCCAACGACGAGTTGACCACTTCGTTTTGTGCTAGCGCGGGGTGACCTGTGCAGCAATATACTCCTGCAACCTAATCTGGTATGCTTTAAATACACGGGTCTGTGGATGCCGGGATTCTTCAAGCAGTACTTGAGGTGGTCGCTTCAGCACTGTCTTTGGAGAAGCCTCCGGAGAAGATGTGGCATCTGTTGCCTCGTGTACCAGCAATGGTGTCGTTGGGGTTGACTCTAGTGGGTTTACTGGCGAGGAACTTGTCTTGCTGGAACTGTCAGTAGACGGGACGGAGTACTATTCCGTTACTTTGTTTGTTGCGAGTGCTGCTGGCTGTTGTGAGCACTCGCTAGCAAGTTTTTTGACCTCTTACAATTTGTACAATCTGGCGTATGTATATCTAGTTTCCCATAACGGAGACAGAAGACGTTAGCCTCTGCCTGTGATGTGGTAAAGTGATGTCCTGTCTGCCGGCAGTTCCAACACGTAGGGGCCAGTTCGTGCAGTTCGGCTTGATGTTGTCGGTCTAGTTCAGTGGACGATGGTAAAATGGTCTTCGATGAGCTGTCGATTATAGATGGAAAGGGGCAAACCGGTAAGGGTAGCGCAGGCACGCTGTGCTTGAGCTCAGCTATTGCACGTCGTTCTGGCTGCTCTCGTTGGCTGGGGAAATTAACTTGGGGTGTGGACCGCTGGGACTGTTGGACGGCGCTTTTGCGGATATGCAAAGCGCATGCGCGTTGTGGCGTGGGCCGAAGACCAGCTGCTCTTGTAGCTCCAGCCAGATCCCCTCCCAGAAGAGGCTGAGGAACTCAGACTCTGGCATGGGGATCATCAGACGTTCCAACATGCAACACAGGGCCTCGTAGTACTCGTCTGCAGTCTCCTGTGCCTGTTGGCGTCTGTTTCGGATCCACTGCTTCATTATATCCTCCCCCTTGACTGAAGCAAACTCCTGCAATGCTGCATGCTTCAACGTCTTCCAGTCAAACGTTGGAGAAAGGTCCATAAACCGCCAAAACCAATGGAGCACGCTCCCACTAAACAGCATTTGAGCGCAGCGTGTGACTGCTCTCACATTTCCCCCTAAATTCAACCATGCCATATTCTCGACTCTTTGCAGAAAGGCACCTATTGTCATAGGGTCATTCCGGCCGGTGAACACCAGCTTCCAGCCAGCCACTTTCTGAGCTACCTTAGACGGTGGAAGTTCTTCTGGCTGGGTGGGTGGTGGATGATCCCAGGTGTCATCAGGCATGGGTCGAGAGGGTGGGTCCAGAGGTGGTGGATCCAGAGGTGGTGGTTGAGGCAATTGCTCTAATTGCTGCCGCATTTGCTCCATGCTGGCAGCCAAATCCTGCATGGCGTCTACTAGTTGTGACATTTTACTATATGGATCTGAAAAAGACTAGTTTTAATTTAAAAGAAGTGGCCGCAAGTGACGAGCTATGAATTAACACCTCACAAAAAAAATATAGACAAACAATAATTGTAAACAAATAAATATTAAATTTCCTAATTATGGATCGATTTAAAAAGTATTATGGGCTTAATTTTAAATTTACAAAGCGGTATCAGTATCTAATTCAGTCTTTGCATTTCGTTCTCTCTTCCCAAGCAAGGTCACCAATGGTACACTCCTCCTGTTGCGTCACAGGGACTACTCTCTTGCGGCATCATAAGGATTAGGGTTCGGAACTACTCTTTTGTCCGCAAGTTTTCACAAGCTACCACTTGTTAGCTCAGGGTGAATTCTGACCCACAAGCAGCGCGTGTCTTGTCATGGATAGTCACGGACTAGCTAAGCAGCCAATCACATGAAATCAAGATCCATGTAATGAAAGACACTTAAGGATCGCTTAGTTTGGGGTGCAGATCAGAATACTCCACAAATAAGATGTTAGGATAATAACTTCCGAATATACATAAGGATTCTAATATTATTTGGCCTTACTAGTCATACAATAGTGGTAAACCACCAAAGTTTGAGTCAAAGCAGGTCCAAACGATATTGATGCCCGAGGAAAAAAACACGTCCAGAAGTTATTAAGTTGCTGGGGAAAGATTTGTGCAATATCCCTAAGTAGTTACGTACCCGCCAATAATCTTGACACCTTGTAGGGACACCTAGAGACGATGGTCTGTCTCATGCTCACGACACTTGGTACAGCTGGGCTTTTCAGGTCCCACGTTAGGTGCCAATTTGTAGTGAAAGTAGGTATTAAATGTCCGTACAGGACTGCAGTGATGGTCTGCTGCCTCGTCGAAAGAGGATCCTTCGCCGAGATTGCCCGTGTCTGGAGACGCGTGAATGTGCTGGCAGGCTAACATGGCGATGCCGTGGGGTGGGTTCATTTCCCCAGCACAAGGACCTACAACAAAAGAATTTCGGATTCACGAATTCTTAGGGTTACAGCAAAAAATCGACCGAAGTCGAAAAATGGAGGTAACTAGCTAAGGGTTGGAATTGCTTGTTCCGAGAACAAGTAGAAACGAGCAAAAACGGATGGACTGGCGGAGACCTCGTCATTACGACGATCGTTATGGCCCACAAATAAGAGTGGGGCATCCGGACGGATGTGGTGCCCCTCGCACCCGCTCAACCGGATCAAGATCCAAACGTAGACGTGGCCATGTGTTTCCCATTTGAGTGAAAAACTCATACAAAAGCACTTTGCATAACTCTTTCCCACAAATAAGAAGCACAAACATAATCAATTTATGCTATAGAGTTATGCAATGAAATCACGTAACCCTCTATCATAAAAGGGCACATGAGCGGAACGCCACACTACCCGGCAAGAGCCCCAAGACACAACAAAACGATGGAGCGCGCCTGATGGCTAGCCCATTTTATCCAGAAAGCCTTCCACCGTTGCGGGTCCTATACCCGGTCAGATTGACTAAAATGTAAAGACCAACGGTTCAGTTTAACAATCCATTATTATTCTATTTTTTCCTTTAATAACAGTTATCACGTCTCTTAATTTATTGTCAATGACAACCTGTCGTGCATAATCTATTATGTTCGAGCAATGTACTGCAATTACTTTTGCCGCCCTGCTTTGGCGCAAGTTTAAATTCAATAAAAAAATATAGAAATTGTAATCAAATAATAGAATAAAAAATTCTCAAATAAAATTTAAAAATTAAGCAATTAGAAAAAATTTTAAAGAAAGAAATTACACAAATCTAAAAGAATCAATCATTGATGAAAATCGATATTGAAACAAAGGTTAAAATAATATAGAAAATGACCCAAAAATAAATATAAACATATACAATAAACTTAAAAGAAAAACAAACGGGTACCGGACGAACGCCCGCTGGTGATGTGATAATGCATTTAATAAAAGGGCGGGAAAAATTCGAAATTGCAAGTTACGCTGTAATTAAATTGAATTTGGTTTCTAGTATGACATCGCGAAAAGCTACTTTGGGTCAGTTATGCAAACAGGTGATTTTCTAAAGTTCACCAGCAACCGAAACTAAGCTCCTCCACCGATTCGTTTCCCAAGAGGGGTGTAGAAGTGCCCGAAACTTCTGGAACACATGGGTATCGACTTCAATCGTTGAGTATGCTGGGAAATCATCTGGCAATAACATTGCAGGAACATTTACATGACCAATTTCGTTTCTGGTGTGATTAATACTCCACACGAGAGTGCTTATAATTGGCTCATTTGCACAAAAAGTTTGACTTTTTGATATTGGACATGGAAAAGTTTTTCTTTTTTCACATTTCGAGGCTGGATTAAGGATTTTTCTCCAAAGTGTGCAGTATTGATGCACTCTCTTCAGATCTCTCCAGTCGGACTTGGGAGTTTGAAACATAAGCAGGCTTTATCCTATATGACAAAACCGAGACATAAACTTCCAGCAACACACTTTGTTTTTAATGTCAGACTAGGATTCGTAACTAAAATGACCAGATATGCGTCTCGACACAAAAGAAAATGGGTACTATAATTTCTCTTTTCCTTTCTTCTTGATTGCAACAAGAATTTATGTAAGTTGCAGCGCGAAGGTGTCCATTTGAAAAAATGGGACGACAGCGGAAAATGTGGATTTCTTACAAAAATCCATCGCACGGCAACTAAGTGGTCAAAATTCGCTACACTCAACCATAAAATCCACGCTGACATATTCGCATTATTTAGTGTACGAACTCCTCCCTTCACTCCACCAGATACAATATATAAACATTCCATCAATGTATTATATAAATATTCCACCAATGTATTTCACTGCTAACACTCCTATAAGTCACATGTGCTTGGTTCAATTTACACTTATGCAACTTCCAAACATTGTACTTGAATTCGGTAATTCACGGTAACAAACGTTGTACTGTTGAAAATCTCCATATTTTAGCACTGTAATTTAAACAAAAAGAAAAATATAATTTAAAAAAACAACGCTATTTATTTGTTTTCTGACAAATATATATATTTCGGGAGTAAACGTTCTCCCTTCTTCAGTGTCTAATTTTTTCTGAAACAGGCAGTTTTGAATTCGATATACACCGAAAAAACACTAGCACACAAAGAACGGTACCAGCTACGTCAAATCACAGCTTTTCGCAAAAAATGGCATCTTTCCGGACTTGGCTACATCGAATGATTACCGTCCCCTTAAGCCAAGAAAACCGGAAAAAAGAGGAAGATTACATCATGGACACAGCTGTCAAAAATGGATACGACCCCATGTTAGTGAAACGAATGGGAAAAAAAATGGAAAAAAGAGCGCAAAGACGCAAGCTCACAAAACTGAGTACACTCAAGGACGAACCAACGCAAAGAGCAGTAATGATCATGTCGGAGGTTAGCGGTGCCCTGAATAGAATGATGAGGAAAAACGGTATCCAAATGGTGACCAGAAGCTCACCGTTTCAGCTTAAAACCAACGTAGCGCAAATCAAAGACATAAGGAGCAAACATGAAAAGCGAGGGATCTACAAGATTAACTGCCAGTAATGCGAAAAAGTATATATTGGGCAGACAAAACGCAGCGTGAAAGTCCGGTTCAACGAGCATGTTCGAGAAGCACAATCAGCACTAACGAAAAATAAAGTAAAAGACGTTCGATCATCGGTAGCCCGTCACATTTGCGAAGGACACAACGTCAATTGGGAGCAGTTGGAAGTTATCAAAGAAATACGAGATTTGAGGAAACTGGACGCGTACGAGACACTTTGGATTATGCGGCAACCTATGGAAAAGCGATTGAATGATGATGTTGGCAATGGAGATTCACCTCTTTAAAAATTACTTCCAAATAATTAAGTTAAGATTACAATAATTTTAAAATAATTTAAAAAAAAATTTATAGTTCCACTAAAATTCATTTGACCCACATTTAAAATATACTTTCATGACCTGTTATTTCATTGATATGCATCCTTTTGTTAAGTACGGTCATTAATAACTAATTAGCTTTAGCATATATATTGTAAATCTTGAGGATTTCTCTTCAGAAAAAATTAGACACTGAAGAAGGGAGAACATTTACTCCCGAAATATACATATTTGTCAGAAAACAAATAAATAGCGTTGTTTTTTTTTAAATTATATTTTTCTTTTTGTTTAAACGTTGTACCTTTATTCTTGATATAGCGGGCACAAGTTTACATTGAAAGTCCAAGACTTTAACTTCATGAAGAAAAATAGCACCAATTCCACTTGCGTTGCAATATATTAGAAAATAATTTATTGGCAATATGGAACGACAATCAGGAATTTGCAATTAAAACTTTTATATTCCACTAAAATACCACCGACACTTCGTCGATCCTTCCCCGCTGGCGTTTTCAAAGCAACTCATCGTTTTCGCTTTTGGATACATCCAACTTGTCTTTCTTCTTTTCTTCCATCCCGTGCATACCGGTAAAAATTCAATCAACTGCCAACTCAGCTGAACTCGAATGCATTCCGTGATGTAATACACCGTTGGCCTGCACGAAATCAGTGTTTCCACAACCTAAATTTTAATGGGCAGATTTAAAGTTTTTTTGTTTTTTTTTCATGAAAAATTGGTTAAGTAAAGAAAAAACAAAAAGGCTTCTAAAAAGTAATAAAAGTTAAATCTTATGAAGAATATAATTAAAGAAAACGTTAAAATTTAATATAGAGGAAAATTAATATAGTTACATTTAATATAATAATAAGAAGAAAAATTATTCTACAAATTACAATTACAAGGGAAATAATTACATTTTTTTTTAATCTGCCATTATAATTTTAGATAGGAGATAGGAAGGTTTTGGAGCAGTTTGCTTATATGACTGCTCGATTACTACACCAGGCAAGAAAAACCAATATATCTTTATTTTCAGCGGCCGCCAATTTGTACGGTGCTGCCAATATCATCCATTTCGTGAGGTCTCAAAGATATTTATATTATACATATTATCTGAAAATTTTGAGAAGATCCAAACAAAACTGTAATATCTGGTTCGTTGGAAAGCCCATACAGTAGGAAAGTCTTGTGTAGTTGTTGTTGTAATTAGAGAAATTTCAAATGGCTATAACTTCCGTACATATGTATCGATTTTTATGAAACTGACAGGATATAAGGACCTTACATAGGACTACCAAATATCGTATTTCGTTGAATTTAAGGGTACTGTCACGCGCAAGCGATGTGTAAAAAAATAAAAATAACAAAAGTATTTTACACTTAGTATATTTTAAAACACTTATAAAATTTTTGTACAACAACTTATTAATATATATTTACACAATCTAATATTTACTTGTCCGACGCGAGTCACGGAATCTATAGAACTAACTAAGAAGCGCACGAAAATCTAATTTGCTGCTAAAAACCAGATTCAGACTGCTGACAATGCAGTCTGCAGAAATTTACCTTTTCATGTGAAAATTTTCGTTCCCATGAAAATTTTCACATGACGACTAAAAATTTGCAAGTTCATGTAGACGCTTACGTTGTACTCACGTTGCACTCGCGTTACATGAGCTTACTTGAAATTCAATGAATTTAAAGTGCTCCACGTGGTCTTGCATGCGCTTAACACCTTCCCCCTAAGTATAAAGTTGTCCTCAACTTTTCACAAGTAACGTGTCCTTATACGTTTGTTTTCGTTTTCTGAATTAGGATTTTCAAAAATTGTAACCTTTGCACCTTCTTTTGATGTAAATGAACTTTAAATACTTGGATAAATTATCTTGGATTGTCAACGCTTTAAAATCTTTATCATCCTTCCATTTGAAGGATACAACATCCAAGGATATTCGGTCGAAAGGTTGTTGCTTCAGTTTTTCGATTGTCATCGGAGTTTTGAGGTTTCGCCGAACAATTTTCTGTCTCTGACATTGATCACAACTTTACGTAGTTTCTGATATCTTTCCGCATTCCTTTCCAATGATAACTTCTTCTCAAAAACTCTTCAAGATTATTTACACTTCTATGAACTCCTACAACGCCTTTGTGCCATTTTTCTATAAGCCTTGATTTCTCTTTTGAATCAGTTATCTCAACAATTCCATCGTTTCTAGTTTGATCAATATTTGCATTATTGCTTTCCTCCCCCTCTATGTCTTCAATATCGTCCTCGATGTCTTCCCTGTTGCTCAGATTATCTATTTCATCAAGAGATATTTCTTCGATTTTGCCATTTTTGAAATGTCGAATGATTTTACTTCCTTGTTTGCATATCAAATCTCCATTTTTGTTTATAGTGTAATCGTTTATTACCTCGGAATGTTTGTATCCTAAAATTTCTTCAGACTCATCATTTTCATGGTCACCATCTATCTCGTGGTAGTTTCCTTTTCCTGATGGGATTATTGCATCAACAGGAAGATTCCTGCTGAGTTCGTTAGCAACTTTATTGTCCTTTCCAGACTTATACCCCATTTTGTACTGATACTCTTCTAATTTCAGGCGCCAGCGTACAAGTCTGCTACCTGGGTCCTTAATGTTAAACAACCACAGTAAAGGTCGATGATCTGTACGAATAATGAACTCGTTTCCGTACAAGTAAGGTCTACACTGTTTTACAGACCAAACTATAGCGAGACATTCTTTTTCTGTAACAGAATAATTTCGCTCAGCACTGTTAAGTGTCCTACCAAGAAACATGACTGGTCTTTCGTATCCCGAATCATTTTCTTGCGATAAGACTGCTCCTATTCCGTTGTTGCTTGCATCAGTAGTGAGTATAAATTTTTTATTAAAATCAGGATACATCAAAGTAACATTTTTCTTTAAAATTTTTTTAATTTCTTCAAACATTTTTCTTTAAAATTTTTTTAATTTCTTCAAAGGAAAGTTGACATTCTCTAGACCAAATAAATTCAGTGTCTTTCCGGAGTAATTTGTTCAAAGGTTCCACAGTTTTCGCATAATTATGCACAAATCTGCGATAGTATCCAATTAGTCCCAGAAATGATTTTATTTCCTTCTGATTTTGAGGCGCTTTCAATTTATCTATAGCTTCGAGTTTCTTAGGGTCCATGCTGACACCATTGTCAGATATTAAGTGTCCTAGATACGCTACTTCTTTGCGTAAGAACTCACATTTGTCCGGCTGAATTCTAAGATTATTCAGCTTCAGATGTTCAAATACCAATTTAAGCTTTTGATTATGATCCTCTAGTGATTCACCATAGATCACAATGTCATCTAGGTATACGAAGCATTTTGATCCTTGCGATCCCGAAAGTACAGTATTCATCATTCGTTGAAAACATGCCGGCGCATTTTTCAAACCGAATGGCATACGTGTGTACTCGTAGTGTCCATAGGGAGTGCTGGATGCAGTTTTGCATTGATCCTCACGTTTCACAGGTATTTGATGAAACCCGCTAGTCAGATCTATTGTTGAGAAATATTTCGCCTTTCCCAACTGATCCAGTATTTCTGAAATGTTTGGTAAAGGATAATTATCAGTTACCGTAACTTCATTAAGCTTGCGATAGTCTATAACTATGCGCCATTTCATTATACCGCTTGCGTCAACCTTCTTTGGCACCACCCATGGACTATTACTTTCCACCATTCCATGGACTATTACTTTCCTTAATAGTTCCGTTTTCTAGAAGTTTATCGACTTGCATTTTAACTTCCTCCTCATGGATCTTAAGAAATCTATATATTTTTGTATAAATTGGTTTTATGCCGGAAATGGTATCTATTGAGTGTTCTGCTGCTTTTGTGAGGTGATTAGGATCAATATCCCTAAATAAACATTTATACTTGTTAATAATTTCCCAAATACAGTCATTTTCCTCTTGATTCATGTGATTATCTCTAATACATATTTCGGAGGGTTTTTCTAGAAATTCTTCCGTAGAAATCTTACATATAAGTATTTCTTAAGAATTTATTTGCAATTCCTGTTCACTTTCATTCAATATTGCTACAGGAACTTCTCTATTTGAATTCACTTCAACTAGTGAATCCGCAATTTTAAGTTTACCCTGTTGAATTCCCACAACCAACAAATTTTCTCCAGGATTTTCGTCAACATGTAAATAATACATTGTTTCAGTACGCGGTTTGGCAATGAAATGTTTCTTCGATAGACGCAATTTATTATTGCCAATAATTAATGTTTGATCACTCAAATTAAGCAGTGCTTTCCACTCGACTAAAAATGGAGAACCTAATACCCCGTCAAATTTATCAAAGAGGCGATTTGCTGCTACCTGAAAAGGAATATTTTTCGCTACCATAATGCAGAGTCAGTGATGATAGACCGAAAGTATTACCATCTACTGCATTTATGCAACGATATTTTATACTTTTTGATTTATCCACATCCTTTTTGAAAACGTACTTCGCTGCTATTAAGTTCAGTGAACTCCCAGTATCAACAAGGAATTTCAAATATTTATTTTCTAGCCTAAGAAAAAGGAAAGGACTATCTTCTATATCAAGCGAATTTATTCTATATTCATTGTTTACATTTTGACTTTGAAAACTTACATTTTGTTTATTAGAGTTATTTGATGCACTTTCATTCTTCGATGTAGATGAAAATTTCTTCTGCGATCTCTTGAAATTCTTTTCTTCAGCATCATCAGATTTATTTGTTCCTTTACTCCTGCAATCTCGTGGAATATGTCCCATTTTCCCACACTTGAAACATTTCTTGTCTGAGTGCAATTTATGAACTCTTGGCAAAACATTCCGATCTGTAAAGTCCTTCTTAGTTGAAACTTTAACAAGTCCAAGCCGCTGCTCTTCCTCCTGAGCGAAACGACTAGCTTCCTCCAGAGTTTTTGGTTTCTGCGTGATCACGTACATTCTCAAAGCATCCTTCAATACATTGATGAATACGTTCCGCACCTGTTCCTCTATGAACATATTTTCTCCTATACTTGACTGATCTGATCGAGCAGTCAATATTCTTCGATGAAGTCCTAATAATCGTTGATGATATTGAATCACAGTTTCACTCGTGTTCTGCTTGAAGGAAAACAATTCTTTTTGCAATTGCAACATTGAGTGCGGTTCGGCATAAACTTGTTTCAGTTTAGCCTTCAATGCACTCCAACTACCAAATTCTTCATTAAGAATAATGGTCTGGGCATTTCCCCTCAGCTGCATGCAGATGTATTTGAAGAGGATGACCTTAACTGGACCTTTTGCCAGTTGCATCGCTTCTTCACACGCATACATAAAATTAAAAGTATCTTCTGCTTTCCCCTCGAACACCGGAATGAAACTCTTTAAATCACTAAAACTCACACCAATTTCACTTTCACCGTTATTTGCACTGTCACTTTGACTTTTAGCATTTTCTGCCAAAACAGGTGATGCGTAATTGCTACTTGTTGCCATTACTTCCGCGGAAAACTCTTTTTCGATTGCAGATCCTGATAGCGTACAATTCCTCTCTTCTAAGTCACTTTCGTCTTCTGAAGAGGATTCACTGCTAACAGGAAATCTTTTACGGTCACGATATTTAGCCAAGTATTCGCGAAATGTGGCAAAATCAATATAATCACCACCAAGTTTTATCTTAACACGTTCGCGATTAGAAAGCGTAAAAATTTCCTCTACGGATAATTTGGATTTTTGTATCCCTTGTTTCACACGATATATTAAGAAAATGAAGTAATTGTTTTCCTTTCACAATTATATCTATATCCTATTTACTTAGCACAGGACATTTTTTTTATGCTAAGGGCCCTATGATTCTGTGACGGTTCCGTGAATTGAAAAATATTACGATTTAATGTTAAATTAATAGTAATATTGTAATAAATATATATATATAATAGACAGCTCGATGATCAAAATTCAATAATGTACAAATGAAACAGAACACATGTGAACTTACTATGCCATTTCCTTCGCCAAATACGTTTCCTTTCGCCAAACGAGATCCTTGACCAAACACGTTTTCCTTGCCAACCAAGTTTTCGTCACTTAATACCTCCCACGATGGGTCAACCTACTTCCCGCTGGCTACAGTTGTTTGACCACCGTTGGTAGTTCTCGTTAAGAGAGAAACTACTTGAATCCTTTCCTTAATTTTCAAATCCCTCGATGGGCCAACCTACTTCCCGCAGGCTATAGTTGTTTGGCCTGCGTTGGTAGTTCTCGTTAAGAGAGAAACTACTTTTATTTTAATTTTCCCTCGTTGTCCCACATTGAGGAGCGTTTGACTATCTCCTTTGCACAGGATACACAAACTATTCACACTGTTCTAGTTCTTTCCTTTATTTTTTCTCACTTTAGTGTCTATTGGATAACTCACAAAGCTTTTTTTTATTATTATAAAGTCACAAAACTTTGTTTTTATTCTAAAGTCACAAACTTTGTTTTTCGTTAAAAAATTCACGAAACTGTTCGTATCCAAGGATAGCCTGTAATTTATTTGGCTATCCCACCGCTGCCACCAGATTTTTGTCACGCGCAAGCGATGTGTAAAAAAATAAAAATAACAAAAGTATTTTACACTTAGTATATTTTAAAACACTTATAAAATTTTTGTACAACAACTTATTAATATATATGAAAATTTTCACATGACGACTAAAAATTTGCAAGTTCATGTAGACGCTTACGTTGCACTCACGTTGCACTCGCGTTACATGAACTTACCTGAAATTCAATGAATTTAAAGTGCTCCACGTGGACTTGCATGCGCTTAACAGTACCCTTACGATTTTATTGAGGAAAATGGAAAACTCATATATGTATAGTGCTATTACTCCGAAAGTTGAGTGAATTTTGCCTTCTAAGGTATTTGTCGTTGTTGTACTGATAAACGGCTATCTCCATGATTTTGGGATCAAAGGTGTCAAACGAGAGGGGGAGGTACACAAATTTTTCTTGCATTATCCCTCCACCTGCACCCCATGAAGCTGGTAATACTGTTTTAAGACCGGTTTCTAGCTATGGTTAAAGTTTCAAATCTCTATTTTACCCAAGCTGTCACATAAGCGAGCTAATAAAAAAAGATGTAAGTAAAACCTGAAAAATGTTAAAATGCTTCTCAATTTAAAAGAACTCATCACACATAAGCCGAATCATATTTACCATAATAAAGCATAATTAAACATTCTCTATCCATAATGAATATTTCCTTTGATGTCCTTCACGACAATTCAATGACAACATGTCGCCGCAAATGCAAACAATCTTTTCAAATCCAAACAAATATGTAACAATGTTTCGCATTAATTTCGAGCAAACATGTTCTCATCTCGATTCATTTAATCCATTCAATTACCATTAACATAACCATCAGAGTCCTTCGTGGGTTGTCTTATGGCGCTCTAAGCAAACAGACTGGCCTACTTGAACAGCTGTACTACACTCGTAGTTGATATCTTTGTAAAAACTCATCGGCAGCGGAATCATTTATTTAACACACAAAGATAAAGAAACGGATGAGTCTCATCACTTGTCTGATCTGTTTGCTCCTTTCAATAATAAGTGAAACATCGATTCAACTACTCGCACAATGCGAGTACATACAAAAAACGATTCCGCTGCTATTCTACGGGGATTTCGCTGGGCAAACATATGAATTGTAACATAGCCGGGGATTTTGATTTTGAATATTTGCATGGTTCCATTGCACGTCATCAGGTCGATGCTATTGTCCTGTGAAATCCCAAAATGCACGGCACAGCGCAAGGAACTTTAAATTCAATTGCGCTATCTTGATCTCAGGATGGAATAGGGTTGTCAGCTGTAACGATTGGGGGTGAAAAATATCCTTTCAATATTGTTTATATTTTACGAGTTTCAAGGGTTGCTCTTAGAAAAATCTTACAATTATTTAGTCAATATAAAATGCTTCTCCCTGAATATCAGGCGTCTGATTCACTATAATTTGGCTGTTTATTCAAACCTGAAAACACTGACCGCAACCTCGAGTCTAGAATTCCCATCCTCATTTTGATTTTGATTCTCGTTTTGTGTGCGAACTCAATCCATACGAGCAAATATTGATTTTCTATGTACTTTTGTAGATTTTGTGCATTACACAGTTGGCATTGGTAGCGGCCGTGGCTTTAGGGTGAAGAATGGAATCAAACTGAGTTGATCAGGAGCCGACAACTAAATGATTTGTTTACACCCTGGAATGACTATCATCCCCATGAACTCGGTCTTCTTGCATGTATTCAAGTCCTTTTCGCCGCACTCATTCCGTTTGAATTCCAATTGCACTCGGAGCAAGTTTAGAAGGCAGGAAACCAAATAAAATGAATGGACTGCAAAATTGATTGAAATAGTGAGATATGGATGATCTGATCAAAAGGAAATCACTCCTTTTCGCCGTTGGACTCATAGAAGTCTGTTTGCTGATGGGCTTTAGGGGGTTAGTTTTTATGGTTTCGCTTTTTAACAGCTTGAATGAGTTTAAGACCATTAAGAGTTTTTTTGAGCTGTAACGCAGTTTTGGCTATCGGTGATTTTATAATTGGTAGTTTTTTATTTCGGCTTGGAAAAAATATTTTCCTTTTTCTTATTATTCGTATGTGCTGGGCATATTAATGTTAAATATTAATCGTGAGTGTGGAAAAAATTGTAAATTCCACTCCATTTGAATGCTGGACAAGATGTTTAGAGTTACCCCCAGCATCAAAAAGGTTATAGGCGGCCATAAGTGACCACAGGAAGAATAAAGCTCATGGGATTGATGAAATATCTGCAGATCTACTTCAGAAAGAACTTGGATGAACAAATTTACTGGTTGATACGGAGAAGAGGGTTGAGGAGATTCGTAAGAAAGCCTCATTTATTACATGCACAAAACGGGAGACAAGCTGTTTGGAAAATCACAGAAGAATTCATTTATTTTATACGTCCTTCAAACTGCTCTTTAAAATCATTGAAAGAAGATCTGATCTACTTCTCTCCACTATGAAAATATAATTGGAAAGATAATAGATAAAATATTCTCATCGAAATAGCTTTCAAAAAGTGCTAAGGATATATTATCGCTATGCACCAGCATTTCGTTTACCTGAAGCAAAGAATATTCGAGAAAAAACGACATAGACGGGACAGAAACGGACAATTGAAAAATTAGAAAAAAAAATTGATACCAGTTTGATTTGTAAATGAAAAAAAAAACTAGTTAAAAACAAAAGGATTTCAAAGAATAATTAGAAATTATTAAAGTCTTTGTTCACTCTGTTTTTCGTAGAAAACGATGTTTACATACCGATACAACGCAAGGAAAAAAAGGGGGAAAAATTGGATATGTTATGAACGAGAATAGAATTTTCTTTAATTTTCCTTTTTTTTCGTTTTACTTGGCAATAGAATAAAATGGATCATTAAACTTCAAAACCTCGGTCTTTCCATTTTATCAAATCTGACCGGGTATAGGACCCGCAACGATGGCAGGCTCTTCGTCTAAAATGGGCTAGCTATCGGGCGCCCTCCACCCGGCTCTTGCCGGGTAGAGTGGCCTTTCGCTCGCGTGCCCTTTTATGGTATAGGGCTATATGACTCGATCACATAATTCTATAACATAAATTGGTCTCGTCTATATTTCTCTTTTGATGGAAAGTTCATGCAAATTATGTTTGTATGAGTTTTCCACTCAAAAGTGAAATATATGGCCAGATCTACGTTTGGATCTTGATCCGGTAGGGAGGGTGCGAGGGGACACCACCTCCATCTGGATGCCTCACTCTTATTTGTGGGCCATAAGGATCGTTGGTTGATGACGAGGCCTCCGCCGGTCCGTCTGTTTTTGCTCGTCCCAACTTGTTCTCTGAACAAGCAATTTTCAACCCTTAGTAGGTTACCTCGGCCTCGAAACCAGTCGATCGGCATGTTTTACACTCCTTAATTCGTGGATGCGAAATTCTTTTGTAGTGGGTCCTTGTTCTGGGCAAAAGAACCCACGACACCGTAACGCTAGTCGGCCGGCGCATTCACGCGTCCCCAGACAAGGCCAATCTCGGCGGATCTTACCATCCTCTTCCTACGAGGCAACAGACCTTCGCTTCAGTCCTAAACGGACATTCAAATACCTATTTCACTACAACTTGTTACTATTTCGTCGTCAAAACATCAACATCAACAACAGCGCCATCAACATCATCAGCATCAACATCATCATCATCAACAACATCATCATCATCAACAACAACGACATAATCATCATCATCCTAGCCGCAATCCTCGTCGTAAACAAAGGGAATAATAAATTCTGTCATTTACAAAGAGTGAAAAGTAAAATACAAATAAAAAGTAAAAACTAAAGACAAGGATTTTTACTTCCAAAGTGGTGACCCTAACTCGCAACAATAATGGTAGTCGGACGAAATAATGAGGATGGCGAGCACTGTCTCCCTCAGGAGGCACCACCAGCCTTGAGTTTACCACTGGCTCAGGAGGTAAACGTCATTAATTAATGCTAGTTCTGAGTTGTGTTTCTTTCAAGTAGAATCACAACTCGCGGTACACAAGGTGGTACGGGACGCAGCCAAGTACTATCTCACGGTGTTATCCTTGGACTACAAAACCATCACGGATATAGCGGATATCATCTGTGCGCCACCGGAGTACGAGAGATACGGAATGCTCAAAGCTGTTATCGTCGCCCGCCTCCCAGACTCACATGATGCGCAGCTACATAAGTTGCTCAAAGGCATCGAGCTTGGTGACAGGAGAACTTCAAAGCTCCTATGGCACATGCATTCCCTCGCTGGCACATGGGTCAGATGGCTTGACCGCTGCCTCAGCAAGTGCCCTGCATGCTTCTTCGCAGACGAGGCACTATACATCGGTCCGGGAGTGATGGCCACGTCAATGCAACCATCGACGCGTTCAATAACACCCACAATGGGTCTCTCCTCACTGCGTACTTCTTCGGACCAAGTCGTTGTCGAGTTAATTGCTTTGCATGTCACGATTGCTTAGCTAACAACTTTGATTCGAGAGGCACCTGCACCAACAAGCTACGGGAGCGCTCCTCATCAAGAAACGTAAGCCAACGGTGAGGACGCTCCGTGATTCCCAGATCAAATAGCCGCACAAGAAACTGCTGGTATTACCCCAATCACGGGGCCCTAGCGATATGATGCAAACAGTCTTATTCCTTCCCAATTTCAGACTACACTACTAGGTGCTCGGAAAACGAGGTTTACCAGCGTTGTACTCAGCAGAAACCGCCGGCAACACCTTGGAGGAACGCCTTTATGCCTTCGGCCGCACCACAAGAACTAGGTTCCTGGTAGCCTCCAGCTCCACCCTCTGCATCATCCCGAGGCTGTCCATCGCCAGGCCTCTTCTCAACCAAAGTCTCGTGCTACAGGCAGCAATGGCATGCCCATCATAACCTTTGTATCTCAGCTGTTCACCGTAGATTTCGGCCTACGTCAGCCACTCCACTAGTCATTCGTGATAGCAGAGATTCAGACAGCCACTCTAGGAGCCAACGCACTAAAGCATCATGGTCTACTCATCGATCTTCGTAACCAGCGCCTCTTGGGCGATCTCACAAACCTCTCCACAGCCTGTGTCCTTGATCCAGCTATACACAATATTAGCATCGTCACTGAGTTATTGGCCTTGAAGGACACCATTGGAGACCAGTACAAAGGGATAATCGCTGCATACGCAGATGCACCCACACAACCCCTAACATTTGAAGTAATTACTTTATTTTGAATTTAAATTATAATAATCAGTTATTATTTTGCACACATAAAGCTATTTGTTAGTCACCACTATGTATGTCACTATATTCGTTTATTCTTCTCGGACTTTGTAAGTAGGTCAAGAAATGGCTCACTAGAATTTATTGTTTTCTTCAGGTCCGGTTTGTTCTTTGAGTCATCAATTTTTTACCCTTAGTAGGTTAGCTCATTCTCAACTTCGGTCGATATTCCTTTCACCCACGAGATTCGTAAGTGCGAAATTTTTTTTTTTGTAGCCTCTTTCGCCGAGGCAGCAGACCATCGCTGCAGTCCTCACGGACTTCTATCTGCCCCATTTCACAACAAAGTAGATCAAAATTGACCAATTTTTCACTGTCAAGCAGGTACTTGAAAAATGCTGGGAGTTCAACATAGACGTACATCATACGTTTGGTGATTTTAAGCAAGCATACGACAGTATTGATCGTAATATATGTACCAAATAATGCTTTGCCAAATTAGTCCATCTTACAAAAATGACAATGACGTTAACGACCTCCCAAGTTCGCATCAATAACCAACTCACTGATGCCTTTGACAAAAATGTCGGACTAAAGCAGGGAGATGGGCTGGCCCCATTGCTATTCAATTTGGCTCTAGAGTACATTATAAGGAAGCTACCTGTCGATACACGAGGTACATTACTACACAAGTCGAGCCACTTGGCAGGCTATGCGGACGAAATTAAAATTTTGTTACGGTCATTAACAAACTACCAAAGCACTCTTCCTGAAACTAGAATGCGAAGCAAAACTAGTAAGGCTACAAATCAATGAGAATAAGACAAAGCTCATGACGCAGTCGAGGAAAAATACCTCAAGTACATAAAATATCATATTTGGCGAATAAAATATCGAAAATGTGAGCAAATTTGCGTATTTAGGCGCCAAAATGACGAGAACCGGTAGTGAAAGGGACGAAATACGCTGAAGAATACAACTTGCAAATAAAATATTTAATTCAGTTTTGACGATGTTGAAGACCAGCTTCATACACAGGAAAACAAAACTCCAAGTATACAAATCTGTGATAATACCTGTATAATGCTATGGGTGTGAAACATGAACCCGAACCCAACCTACCGCAAATATATTGAACGTCCTTGAGCGACGGGTCCTGAGGCGAATAATTGGAACGAAGCTACACAGGGGCCAATGGCGAATGTATGAACTTTTTGACGAGCCGGAGGTCTCAACGATTGTAAGACTGCGGAAGCTTCAATAGGCTGGCCTCACGAATTGTATGGACGGACAACGGATATCCAAAAAGTTATTCGTTGGGAGAAGTGAAGGCCGGAGACCAGTGGAAAGACAGAGGAAACGATGGTCTGACTCGTTCGACGAAGGCAGCTCATCGCAGTTAGGATTTCGAAATTGGAGATTGTGGTAAATGGACCGAGACAGTTGGAGGGCCCGAGAGGGGCTGTAGTGCAACGGAAAAGAAAGTAATGCTAGGATATGTAAACAGGCAATCACAAAATGCCATTAGACCCGAAGTAACAAGAGGTCAAGTAGTTAGATACAATAAAAATAAGTAAAATAAGTTTCAGACATGTGAGCAGGTAATAAAATCCTATAGTCATTAAATCTTAAGCAATTAGACCTTAGGCAATTAGAACTTGGTTTACTTTAGTATGAATTTCACTGAAGAAGGAAGCAACTTACTCACGAAATTTGTATTTGTCAAATAAAAATAAATCTAGTTTTATATGGAGGAAATACAAATTAAGGATAGTTTGGAAGCGTTAAACATGGAAAAATATAAACAGGAAATTTACTTATTTTAGATGTAAGTAAAATTTCCAATCCGTTTGGTGTAGCGATTAGAGCACGCACCCCATACAGCGGAGGTCCCTGGTTTGAGTCTCGTCGGCGACAACGAGATTTGTTTCGAATGATTATTCGGACAGATTACAAGCCCGTTCCGTTATGATACGTCCTGGTTTAAAATCCGAACGTATCGCAGCTGGATGAATGGACACATGGCGAAAGCGTGGTACAGATCATATCACCTTCCCGATTGCCAATACATTCAATCAAGATAATAACGAACTCTTACTATCTCTAAGCGAAGAACCGAAAGGGGCTCTATTGCTAAAGCAAAAAAAGCTAAATTTGTAATACATAAAAACGAATAGATACAATAATTCTGCTCAGTTCAACAAGAACCATAATCGTGTTTTAAACACCAGCTCTAATTATCCCTTCGATAAATGGAATGCTCCCAGAATTTTCGTACGTATTGCTGTTAAGTTTATTTCAGCTCAATAATCCGTCATTTCAACGCGAATAATTCCTATACTTCTATGATCCTTTATTGAAATATTTTTCATCTTGATTAAGTCCACTCGGAGGGGTAGTGCAATGACATCTGCATCGTGGCATACTGGAACGCCCCGGACAAGCAAAAGGTGCACTACCATATGAGATTTGATCCGATCCCTTTCAAGACGTTACTTCTGCTGCAATTGCTGCTCCTGGCAACAATCAAAAGAAGAAACAGGAATCATTTGTGAATTAACAGGAAATGCCGAGCCGCTCAACTATTTCGCATTTGTCGTATTGCGGATGCAATTGTTGTTGTTCCAAGGAGCACATTTCAAGATGTTCACTATTATAACCTTACCCAAGAAATATATCGCAGACGTGAAATGTGCTCGCGGCGCGTGCTTAACTTCCGGTTAATTATAGTCAGTACAAGACGATGAACGGTACGCCACCGCGTATTTTTCGTCCATAAACCGTTCAGTGCACTCTATACGCTAAACATTCGCTCATATAAGTGATATGTGATGTCGTTTCCGTTTCAACAATTGGATAATAACAATTGAATGTGAAAAAACGGGTTTTTGGCTCGTGCCAACTGCTCGTCATTTCGATTGAAACGTTATAGCTTTGATGATATCCTGCCTGACCTTGTACCTATTAATTGTGCACACGTGAAATATGATAACGGCATGGGTACAATAAGTATCAAATTAAGTAATCAAATGGTACTAGTATGGTAATTATATGTTATTCCAAGGAAAGATGTGAGGAATTGAATGGCGCTAAAAAGGATTCAAAGCACAATCAAAGATATGAAATTTTTTGAATCTAAAATAGGATAAGTATTTTCTGAGTCAACATGAATGTACCCAAAGTTTTACAAAAGTCTAATTAATTTTTGCACGCTGATGACAGAATAAAAATATAAAGTGTTTTTCTTAAGACATATTTAACTCATTGAATTTAAGACTGCAATGAATGAATCTCGAGGCACGTATATTCGTCTATTGCAACACTCTACAATAGAATAACGCTTCCACCCCATACAAAAGCATCCCTTATATTTCTATCATAAATAGCTTCTCCCACCGTACAGTTAATAGCGACAAATTGAACGCCGTTTGATGCACACGACTTAATAACTTGCGGCCGATTGACGATAAATATGTTTCGTGCTAAACAGGATTCAACAAGGACTCGCAACGACTAGGGCTGTGCAGCATATTTGGAGGGCGTGGGTGTGTTTAGTCTTAAGCAGTTTATCAATTTCTCATTTCCGGCGGTGGTTTTAGTTTGTTGTTTCGAATAAATTCAATTCCGTTTCCTTTTTCGCACACCGAGACCTGTCACACGTATTGAATGCGAAATCGCGTTATCCTGTCGCGATGGAATGGGAAATGACTTATGATTATGACAAAAATGATTGGATGTTGAGAAAATAGTATAAATACATTGCAAGAACGGCAGCATTCCATTTCGAGTGTTTCTGATGGTTGTTTTGTTAGGCGTTTGTGCTTCCATAATGGATTCGAAGGATTTGTCGCGCAATTTATGATGACTGGTGGGGTTGGAATGATGGATGGTGAAATGAGATGGGTTGAAAATTAATTGTAACATCGCGTAGATAAATGCAAAACTCAATTAGCTGGAAGAGTGTGAAACATATGTCCTTAAGTTCATCTTCAAATTTTAGGTCAAATGCATGCTATCATCTCTGAATCAAGGCTCATTATGTATTCATTCTCTTAACTACTCAAAACCGATGAACAAGTAATGCCAAGGCAGCAGCTTTCTCCATTATTCGAGAATATTTGCTTAGGCTTATCTTGAATCTTACACATTATTCCTTGAACCATGTAAGTGATACCATATGAATCGATGTTCCCTGATCCGGCTGATACGTCACGGTTTTCGGGCGATTAATGAAGGAATTGTTCTTTGAAGGACGTTTATAGGCCTCTTAGCTTCATCGTAATATATCCTAATAACTTTCTTTGTTCATGAGAAAGTTCTTAAGTAGTCAATGCACATTTCAGGCAAACCTAAGCAACAATTTGGCCTTCTTGGTTAAGAGTCTCAATTAAGTGATTACTAAGCTCATATGAGCACATATAGAAGTGAGGATAATTCGTGACTAAAATCTCAAAGCATAATATGTGATAAGACAGGTTACCTTCGAGAGTAAAAGTGGTTTGGATGAATGAAGAATACGTTGTCTTTTATTTTTTAACAGGCATACGTTGAATAAATGTCCTCATCACTCATATAGCTTGAGATATACTCCTTCCATAGTGATTGAATTCTGCTTTTAAATCTTGATCCTTAGTACGTATAAAAAAATACGAAATCAATTTGATATCCATTATTGGGCATTATATCAATGTTTTTCCATCAAAACAATCGTGCTGGAAAATTGTTTTGTTCTGACAAACAAGAATTGATTTCAATATCGTTACTCTATTCAAATCTATTCAGAAAGCCATAAACATTTGAAGATATTCATATTTCATGTTTGCTCTCCATAAACAATATACAAACGTTATTTATTGAATATGAGGTCAACGCTGATTTGTTGACATTAAATCTATTTCACAATGATGATATGTACGTTACAATATTTGTTTTATTTGTATATTTTACAAATGAAATGTCATGAAGGAGATAAACAATTTTATTTAAATATATTTCATTTTGAAAATGACCAATAAATTTAATATTTTACATAGAGACTGCAAAGCTGTGGTATATGCAAATCGAGAGTAAGTTTTGCGTTTAGTTTGCACTGTACATATAGTACGGGAGGCAGTGTAGCAATTTTGCAAGTGATATCATAGCAAATGAATTTAATATGGTCACTGACCATTATCAAAGCATATCTACTAGATAGCAGCTGAAATTAGAAAAAAATTATTTCTTATGGTACTTATAAAGTAGAACGAAATGGAGTAAAAATACATATGGATTGTAAGCAAAAACTTGAAATTGCAAGCAATTGAACCAACACATGATAAAATTTAATCTATCTCTTAGTCATTTATTTATTGCGTGTATAACTTAATAACCGGATTTTTTTAACGAAATTTGATGCTTTATTGTGTAAAAATCTGACAATATATTTTATTCAAAGTATTGTCCATCGGTCCAAAAACGAATCTATCCAATTTCAGATGCCTTGCTCTGAAGTGAAGCGTATTCCGGTGAAGACGTTTTGCATCGAGTGAAATAAATGAAAGTCAGATGGAGCAAGGTCCGGACTATAATGTGGGTGGGCCAAAACTTCCCATCTACTATTTTCCAAATAGTTTTTCACGGGTCTTGCAACATGCGGCCGAGCATTGTCATGATGAAAAATTATAGCCTCGTGTCTGGTCGCATATTCCGGGCGTTTTTCGATGGTGGCACGCTTCAAACGTATTTATTGGGTTCGGTACACGTCACCTGTGATTGTCTGGCCCGATTTAAACAACTCATAATATAACGGCCCCTTCTGATCCCACCAAATACACAGCATAACCTTGGCGCCATGGATATTTGGCTTCGCTGTTGAGCTGGCTAGTTGGCCGAGCTTCACGTATGACTTTTTGCGCTTTGGATTTTCATAATGGATCCATTTTTCATCCCCAGTCAAGATCAGATGCAAAACTGATTTCTTTTTATGGCGCTCAAGCAGCATTTCAGACATACTGAAGCGCCGTTCAACGTCTCTCGGATTCAACTCATAGGGAACCTAATTACCTTGCTTCTGAATGTATCCGGCGGCTTTTAAGCGTTTCGAAATGGCTTGCTGAGTCACTCTCAACGATTCGGCAAGTTCGTCTTGCGTTTGACACGAATCCTCATCGAGTAGCGTCTTCAAACTTTTTGGCTGTCCTGGGCGTTCTTTGTCCTTGATGTCAAAATCGGTACTTTTGAAGCGTTGAAACCATTCAAAACACTGTGTTTTCACTAAAACATCATCGCCATAAACTTCTACAAGCAAACGATGACTTTCCGCAGCAGTTTTCTTTGCAAAAAAAATGACCCAACACAACCTCCCACAAATGCTGTCTTTTTCTCCAATTTTCGAAGTTATTCATCGTGAAAAATAATAATGATGCACACAAGGTAAAATGGTTTTGTTGACTGATTTTGATAGCTGTCAAATGTACCTTCAAGATGACATATATATAAAGTTCGAGCTTTCACGATATTTGTTAGTACGGACATCTAGCGCCGATTTCCGGTTTTTAAGTTGTACACCCAATACCTCTCATTGGTCTTTTTTTTCATTTTGACAGCTCCTTGATTGCAAGTGCAAGTTAGTATATATCCTCTGCCAATACAAGTGCGTCAGTCGCTAATTTGCATGGTAGAGCAAAAGGTGAAAGGTAGTAAAAGTAAAAAAAAAATGTTCATTTACATTCAGAATATTTGCAACAACAAAATAATCGTTAGCCAATTCAAAGTGAGCCAAACATACGTCAAGAATCTGTATTAATCGAGCAGCCACACAAGCAAACTGCTCGTAAACCTTTCTATCCCCTACTCAAAATTTTATGTGGCAGATTTAGAAAAAAAATGTAATAAATTATGTATTTCTATTCGCAGTCGTTATTTGTAAAATAAGTTTCCTTTTTATTATGATTATTAAAAGTAATTTCATATCAATTTTCCTTTATATTAAACTTGAATGTTTTTATATTTGTAATCGAATTCATTTTCGCCTTCACAAAATACTCCAACTGAAAATTGCAAAAAAACTTTTAGAAAAAAAAAGGAAACCGACTTCGGAATGCCCTAAAAAGGATGAAATAAATTTTATGGAAGCGGTGCCATATCATTTTTTCCTTGATTTTTTTTGTGATGGTTCAGATGTTGGAAGTATTTATGTTGAAATGGGGAAATTCCTTTGGCACCGCTTCCATAAAATTTATTTCATCCTTTTTAGGGCATTTCGATGTCGGTTTCCTTTTTTTTCTAAAAGTTTTTTATTTCACCCTTTTAAGTGGCAAAATTTTTTCATTTCAAACCATTCAAAACTAAGTTTCTTGAATACATTGTATCATGTCCTCGTGTATTAAAATATATTTTTTTAACTGCAATGCAAAAACCACTACGGCTAAAATCTGCAGCGTTCGTAGGAATCGAATTTAACTCTGATACATTTAATGCAGGATCTCATCAACGTCTACCTTGATTTTAGATTTCATAATAATCCAATATGAATTGTAGCTTTGAGAAATTTTTAATTTTGAACATTGCCTAGCCGGCATTTTTATATTCTAACCTGACCCAGAAGTGCTTTTTTATCGTTCAAATTTTTTCGACCTTTGAGCGGCCGCCATTTCGTTTCAAATTGTTTGAGTTTGGATTTTTCATAGTGAGCTTTATCATACAATTGAATAAATGTTTGTACTAGTTTTGGTACGAACTGGAGCTATACTATGGCCAGAACAGAAATTTCGCTGAAAATTTGGCGTAAATCGAATCAGAGCTGCAACCCCCAGGCACAAATTTTGTTATATCCTATGTAGACTCACACATACAACCAACCACACACATAGCCATATATATATATATATATATATATATATATATATATATATATATATATATATATATATATGTATATATATATGTATATATAATACATATATATATATATATATATATATATATATATATATATATATATATATATATATATATATTACATATATATATATATATATATATATATATATATATATATATATATATATATATATATATATATATATATATACATATATATACAGCGTGGGCAAAAAGTAACTTTCCGATGTAAAACATTAATAACTGTTACATTTGTGAGTAATTTGTTAAATTTTTATTTTTTTTGTAGACATTAAACTTGGGAGATTCCAATATGGAAAGGTACACCATCGCACACCGAACCAAACTAGTGTCATTATTTTTGGAAAACAGCTGTTCAGTAACTGCCACTCAACGTGCATACTGCCAATTTTATAGATTTCGCAAACCTCCAGCAACTATACGTGCTATGGTGGCCAAATTTGAGCGATATGGGAACGTTGCAGATGAGAAACGTACGGGCAGACCTCGTTCTGGACGATCAGCTGAAAACATACAGTTTGTTAGGCAAAGTGTTGGAGAGAACGATGAAACATCAACACGACGACGTTCAGCACAGTTGGCTATAAAGCGAGGCACGTTGCGCACGATTTTAAAAACGGACTTACACCTTTGCCCCTACAAAACACAATTGGTCCAGCATCTGCATCCTGGGGACCTGGTACTCCTGCAGGGATATCCTAAATCTTGTCGAGAATGAGGAACGATTTTTGGAAAATTTAAAGATGACTGACGAGGCGCTCTTTCACGTAAGCGGATTTGTGAACAGGCAAAACACTAGATTCTGGGGCACAGATAATCCCCAAAATGTCCAACAGCTTTCGTTACACCCACTTCGTGTAACTGTTTGGTGTGGCGTGACTTCACGGAAAATTTATGGACTATATTTCTTTGAAAATGATCAAGGTGCCAGTCTTACGATCAATGGAGCTCGTTACAGAAGTATGCTTCAGGACTTCCTTTATCCACTTGTGCGAGTACATAACAACAATGAGAATATATGGTTTCTACAAGATGGTGCAACAGCACACACCGCTCGTGAGACAATGAACTTGTTGCAACATCACTTTCCAAATCGTGTTATTTCGAAAAATGGTACCATAAAATGGCCACCGCGATCGCCCGATCTGACAGCTCCAGAGTTTTTTCTATGGGGCTACCTCAAAGAGAAGGTCTACGTCAACAAACCACAGACTTTACCGGAGTTGAAAGAGAACATTCGAGCGGAAATTGCGCAGATCACACCCGTCACTCTCCAAAACGTTATGAAAAATTTCGTGAAAAGAGCCCAAGCTTGCGTGAATTCTATTGGCGCACACTAATCGGATATAATTTTCCACACCTAATGTAAAAAAAAATACATAAGTTAATCCTAATTTGGCGATATTTGTTTTTTTATTTTAATCACATTATTTAAAAGTTATTACATATATAAATAGGAAAGGGACTTTTTGCCCACCCTGTATATATATATATATATATATATATATATATATATATATATATATATATATATATATAATATATATATATATATATATATATATATATATATATATATATATATATATATATTATATATATATATTATAAATATATATATATATATATATATATATATATATATATATATATATATATATATATATATATATATATATATATATGTATATATGACTATACTATACATGTATGTACATGTATATATATATATATATATATATATATATATATATATATATATATATATATATATATATATATATATTGTCGCGTGTTATTGGTTCGCGGCCTATAATTTTAACGTTTCGGGGAAGTGAAAACGCAGTGTCTTTTAATTTAAGTTAAAAGAGTTTATTTAATTAAATAAAATGCACAATAATCAGTTAACACTTTCACTAATTTTAATTGTCACTATTAAAAAATCTAACACTTGTCCATAAATTTACTATCGCAATTGTCTTCTAAATTACTTCACTATTACGAAACACACTATCGCAGTTCTTATCGCGGTCGAATGAATGATTCTCCCCCATTCATTCAGCTCGCCTTTATATAGGGTCTCTACCTATTCACCTATTTCTCGTACATTGGCGAATGTTCTACTGAGAGGTACCTGGTAGGTTCGAGCGAATTAATGAATGGAGTGACGTCACTTGCAGATGTTGATCATGCTTGTTGGGTTCTCGTGGGTTCGAGTAAATTCACTTGTTGACGTTCTTAATGATGATGAAAACAATTGCGACAGTAGCTCACAGAATTATTTGTACATGTAATTATTTGTACATGTAACACTGCCCCCACCCCAGTTCTTTTCGCCCCGAAAAGATGTGTCGCTATTTGTAGTCAATTCTCCCTGGGTGTGATATGGGGCATGACGGTCCAGATGCACGATTTTCATTTTAGCTCTCGGCTTACGATGTTCCTGTATTCGCTATACGACGTCGTTGATTCGCTTGGTAACTCGGTATGGTCCCTCCCAATTATGTTGCAACTTTGGAGACCTACCCTTTCGCCGTTGCGGGTTATAAAGCCACACCAAGTCGTCTTGCTGGAAGCCAGTAGAATTAGCCTTTAGATCATACCTGGTCTTCATGCGGTCAGTAGCCGATTCGAGGTGTTTTCGCACTGTCCGATGTATCTGGTTCAACCGTTGTCTTAGATCACTTGCGTACTCCGAGACCGTTTGGGGTTTCTCAGGGGGTGTTCCGAACTTTATATCGGCTGGCAAACGAATAGTCTTTCCAAAAATGACTTTGGCTGGGGCTTGGCCCGTCGACGCATGTTCAGCGGCTCTATACGCCATTAAAAATAGTGGGATATGTCGGTCGCAGTCCCTTTGGTTCTCGTCAACCATTTTGGCAAGGTGTTTATTGAGCGTGCCGTTGAAACGCTCGACCATTCCATCGGATTGGGGATGCAGCGGTGTTGTCCTCGTTTTCCGTATTCCCAGCTGCTCGCACATTTCGTTAAAAACTAGTGACTCAAAGTTTCGGCCTTGATCCGAATGTAGTTCACAAAGCACGCCGTACCTGCTGACCCAATTTAACACTAGCTGTTCGGCTACAGTAGTTGCTTCCTGGTTGGGAATGGGGTAGACCTCGGGCCACTTGCTGAAATAATCAGCTACAACCAGCGTGTATCGATTTCCCCATTCAGATTCAGGAAAGGGTCCAGCGATGTCAACAGCAATCCTTTCAAACGGTACCCCCACGTTATAGGTTTGCATTTGTCTTCTCAGTAGTCGTTTTGGACCTTTGACGGAAGCGCGAATTGTGCATCTGCGACACCAGTCCTCTACGTCTTCTCGAGCGTGGAGCCAGTAGAATCTTTCCCGCAATTTCGCTAAGGTGTTGTTAACACCAAGATGGCCTCCCGAGGATCCTTCATGCATTTCCTTTACCACATCGTGGATTCGGCTTTTGGGTAGTATAGTTTGCATCCTATAGGAGCTGCCATCCACCGTTTCCCATTTCCGCTTGAGTACACCACCCTCCACCTGAAGGGAGTTCCATTGTGCCCAATAGCTTTTCAGGGTTGCGCCATGCGTTGAAACGTCCTTCCACTCAGGTCGCCCAGTCGTCTCCTTCCATACGAGCAATGGTCCGATGTCTTCATCGGCTAGCTGGGCATTTCGAATCTCCTCCGATGACCAACCTTCATCGAATTCAGCCGTTATCAGTCGCAGATCAACGAGCGGTTCCTTTTCCTCAATCCGTCGGCAATGCTTGCAGTTAGCTGGACATGGGCGACGAGATAGGGCGTCAGCATTTCCATGAACTCCGCCCTTTCGATGAACAATTTCGTAGTCGTATGACTGCAATCTTTCGATCCATCTCGCAACTTGTCCCTCGGGGTTTTTGAAGTTAAGTAGCCATCTCAATGATGCATGGTCCGTTCGAAGAACAAATTTTTGGCCATATAGGTACTTGTGGAACTGCTTGGTGGCCTCTATTATAGCCAATAGCTCCTTCCTGGTCACACAGTAGTTCCTCTCACTTTTTGAAAGAACTCGACTGTAATACGAGAGGACTCTTTCTTCGCCATAGACCTGCTGGGAGAGTACAGCTCCAATACCGCCGTTGCTTGCATCGGTGTCAACCACAAACATTTTTCCGGGTTTCGGATACGCCAGTACGGGTGATTCACATAGCTTTTCCTTCAGGGTCTCAAAGACTGTCTGGCATTGTTCATTCCAGACATACGGACGATTTTTCTCGGTTAGCTGATGAAGACACTTGGCTATTTTGGCAAAGTCTTTGACGAATCTTCGATAGTAGGTTGCCAGACCCAGGAAACTTCGTAGTTGGCGCTTGTTGTTTGGTGTTGGCCAGCTTTTCACGGCTTCAATTTTCTCAGGGTCTGTTTTAACCCCTTCTGCTGATACGACATGTCCCAGGTATTTTACTTCAGCTGCGAAAAGGGTACACTTGTCGGGACTAAGTTTCAAATTTGCCAGTCGCAGTCGGGAGAAAACCTCTTCTAAGTTCCGCACATGCTCTTCGAACGTTCTCCCGATGACGATGATGTCATCTAGGTACACCAAGCAGGTTTTCCAGGTTAGACCATGTAGCACGTATTCCATCAAGCGTTCGAAAGTGGCTGGAGCATTGCAAAGCCCAAACGGCATCACCACAAATTGCCACAATCCGGTCCCAACTGAAAATGCGGTCTTCTCTCGGTCCTTCTTGTCAATTTCTACCTGCCAGTAGCCACTCTTGAGATCGAGTGTAGAAAACCATTTTGCGTCGGCTAAAGTGTCCATGATGTCATCGATGCGTGGGAGCGGGTAACTATCTTTCTTAGTGACGTCGTTAAGCTGCCTATAGTCGACACAAAAGCGAGTGCTACCATCCTTTTTCTTTACTAGAACTACAGGCGCGGCCCATGGACTTACAGAAGGTTAAATAATGCCTTGTTTTTCCATGTCCGAGATCAGCGCGCTCACTTCTCCTTGTTTGGCTATAGGGAGACGTCTTGGTGCTTGTCGAATCGGCTTGGCTCCCTGTGTATCTATGACGTGAGTTACTATACCCGTTCGGCCTTGGTCATCCGGGCTTGTTGAGAAGATGTCACTGTACTTGGTGACCAGATCAGAGGCTCGCTTGAATAGCTGCACCGGCAATTTGACTTGCTTCAATATTGCAGCCGTGGATTCCCGGGCTTTGTCTGTGTCTTGCTCCTTTTCCAATGATGGTTGTGAGTAGCTTCCAAAGAGGTGATGGTGGAAACAGGCTGGCAGCTGCCGATGACTTCTCCCGCTTTGATGCTCGTGGTTGAGTTTGCGGTGTTAAGGACTCTAACCGGCACATATCCGTTCCTTAAAGATCTTACAAGGCTTCGTCCTACAATCAAACTGCGCAATGCGGATGTCTTCGTTGGCTCTATCAGATAAGATCGGTGGTCTCCAGAATCACCATCAAGCTTGGCCCATACAATGCTTTCGGAAGAATTCGGTACATCAGTGTCAGTACACACCACTACATTCATCTTGGGGATTTGGACGCTGGGATCCTCCATAAGTACTTCGACATTCTGCCATTTCAATACCCGTTGGCCCAAGTCCAACGTGATTCCATGTGGTCGCAGAAAATTCATTCCGAGAATGCAGTCATCCATAATGTTCGCGACCAGAAAATTATGTCGGAAGACAAGGTCTCCCAACTGTATCTGGAGGTTGACCTCTCCATGAACAGTTGTAGTTTCGCCCGTAGCTGTCCGTAGTGAGAAAATTCTGCCCTTATGAAGTTGTTGCTGTCAGATAATCGATCGGGTTGCACCAGTGTCGATTGTTATGGTGCAGTGTTCTCCGTCAATTTGACCCGGAAGGCATAAGTCCGCTTCTCCACGATGTAGTCTTGACACGATGATGGTGGTGCTGGGGACGTTGATCCTCCTAGCCAACCTCTGCCCCACGAAGTTGGCTCTTACATGTTTCCCGACCCCTCTGTTTGAAGGGCTTCCATTCTGGGCTCCTGACTCGGTCTGGATCTCCTCCTAGCTGCACACCCTGGACAATAGCTCGGTTTTCTTCGCTTCTTGCAGTCTCTTTGCAGGTGCCCCTTCTCTCCGCAATTCCAGCATCTAGGCGCACCATTTACATGCGGATCTCGCTCAATTTCCACGCGCTCACACCTGCACTCGTCTGTCACTACCTCATGAACCCGGGCAGTGGTACGAGTCACATTTTTTGCTGCCTCAAAGTTCAGACTGTAAGCCAATGCGTCCTTAACCGTTTGCTTTTGAGCTAAACGCACGGCTTGTTGCAATTCCGGGTCCTTTAGTGCGCTGATGAATGCTTCTGTCGCTGCATCATCTCGATGTTCTGGGTCGTAGGCTGGATAAGCCAAAAGTGCCAGTCGCTCAATGTCTTGGGCTAGCTGCTGTAGGGTTTCACCAGACTTCTGCATTCGATGCCTTAGCTGTGACCGATAAATCTGCTTTAGATGATCGTCTCCATAACGCATGTCGAGCGCATTCATTATAGCATTCGGGTTTGAGTGCAATTCAACGGGGATTGTCTGCAACAGCTCGGCAGCTGGGCCTCTTAGAGCAAAAATCAATGCAGTTGCTCGTTCCTGCTCATTCCAGTGATTTATGCGAGCGGCTGCTTCGAACTGGGTTTTGTAAGTAGTCCAGACCGTTTGCCCATCGAATATTGGTGCTTGCACATTTCTAGATGAGCTTTGCGCTGCGGTTATAATTGGGGCTGGTGAGGCGGTTACTACTGCCTTCGCTGCTTCCAAGTCCTTTTTCACTTTTTCCATCTCATGGTTGACCTGGCTAATCTCAAGGTTGATTCTCTCCTCGACCTGGTATACCTTCTCCTCGACGCATTTAATTTGGCTGTTGAGACTACTGAGCTTCTGTGCGATGTCTGCCTTGATTTTGAACGCTTGTTGGTCTAGCTTCGCTGATTGTTCATTTAGCTTCACAGCTAAACTAGATGTCTGTTCATTTAGCTTCACAGCTTAACTGGATGTCTGTTCATTTAGCTGCGCTGATTGTTCGCTTAGCTTCGCTGATTGTTCATTTAACTTCGCTGTTAAATTGGATGACTGTTGTCGCTGCTCTTGCTGCATCAGCATCAACATTTGCATCAGCGCATTTTCTGGTTCCTTTGGTTTTGGTGTTTCGGCTTCACCACCTTCTGCGCCTTTTTCTGCATCTGAGAGCTCACCCAAATCCAGATTCACGCCTTCCGACTCGATCGCATCACGCAAGCGTGCAATCAGTATGGCCTTTGTACCTTGTGTAGCCACACAAGGTACCTCCTCTTTGAGCTCCGATATGCTCAATTGGTTAATTTTAAGATGTAAATTTCCTGGCATTTTTATTGTTTCGGGTATTTTTCCACGTTAAATTTCACAATTGTGCACTTTAAAATTGTTTAAACGTTTTCACTTCCAAAATTTTAATCTCACTTCTCGACACCACTGTCGCGTGTTATTGGTTCGCGGCCTATAATTTTAACGTTCCGGGGAAGTGAAAACGCAGTGTCTTTTAATTTAAGTTAAAAGAGTTTATTTAATTAAATAAAAATGCACAATAATCAGTTAACACTTTCACTAATTTTAATTGTCACTATTAAAAAATCTAACACTTGTCCATAAATTTACTATCGCAATTGTCTTCTAAATTACTTCACTATTACGAAACACACTATCGTAGTTCTTATCGCGGTCGAATGAATGATTCTCCCCCATTCATTCAGCTCGCCTTTATATAGGGTCTCTACCTATTCACCTATTTCTCGTACATTGGCGAATGTTCTACCGAGAGGTACCTGGTAGGTTCGAGCAAATTAATGAATGGAGTGACGTCACTTGCAGATGTTGATCATGCTTGTTGGGTTCTCGTGGGTTCGAGTAAATTCACTTGTTGACGTTCTTAATGATGATGAAAACAATTGCGACAGTAGCTCGCAGAATTATTTGTACATGTAACAATATATATATATATATATATATATATATATATATATATATATATATATATATATATATATATATATATATATATAAATATATATATATATATATATATATACATATATATAAATATATATATATATATATATATATATATATATATATATATCTATACATATATATACATATATTTATATATATATATATATATATATATATATATATATATATATATATATATATATATATATATGTATGTATATATATGTAAAGACATATGTATTTGTATATGCAAACATAAAGTTCACTCCGCAATCAATCTCATGAAATTTACTTAAAAATATCCTTCTTAACCGCATCATTCGTTCACGTTTATTCGATACCCATCGGCTTCGTTTTTAGTTAATTATGGTACCTAATTTTCATGAAAGTTCCAATTAAATCATACCATATAGTTCAATGAAAACTCAGCTATGCATTTTCATCTTCATCTGTACAGTTATGATCAAGTATAGCAGGAAAGGTATCTCTTTTTACGTTGCGATTCTCGCCGGTTTTAGTATGGAAACGACTAATTTTAGATTTCTGGGCATATGTTGTAATGTACATATAATATTAAGTGGAAAGTAACGAGTCAACTCTATAATTTGCAATCACTCAATTCTTATTATTGCTTCGGTGAATTTTATAATCCTTTATGTAACGTTTACGTCTAAGGATGTAAGAAGGATCCTATACCAAGCTCATTGGTAAGCAAAGAATGAATGCAGAAGAGAAAATCATCCTCAAATGTTCCCTTTAACTATTGTTGAATTGTATTTATGCCACATTTAAAATTAATTTATTGGTTATTTCCGGCAGAAATGATGGACTAAAATGTATCGTTTATGCAGAAAATTAAGGATACTGATCATTTTTATCATCCCTCTCAAAGATCTACATGACACCTATCATTCATTTTCATGCAAATCCTAGCAAAACTGTAGTGTCTGAGTCGGTAAAAAGCGCATGCTGTTCCATAGCCATATGTTGCCATAGAAGTAAATGCAGCGCATATTGTTCCATAGTAATACAGGCAAATTCAAACCGCTATAACTTCGCTAAATATGATTCAATCTTTATGAAACTTTCAGGATAGATTAACCTTATAAATAGTCATCTGTGTTTCATAGAATTTAAGGGTACCGTTGAGATTTTATTCAAGAAAACATAAAATCGATAAATCATACTATTACTAACAAAGTTGAGTGAATTGTGACTTTTCACGTATTTGTTGTTGTTTTACTCATCAAGACCTACATTCGTGATTTTTTTCAGATTTTTCGGATCACAGGTGTCCAATCGCGAGGGGGGTACACGAATTTTTCCTGTATTTCCCCTCCCTGTGCGCCCCTCGAAACGAACTTTGCCAAACTAAGACCTGTTTTGAAAAGTTCTAATCAAGACCTTTCATTTGATACGCATATCGGCTACCTTCAATGAAATTTTTTTTCGGGGGGTCACTCCCCTATATGGGGAGACCCCCCTTAAATACCTTATAAAATTTTTTTAAAGTTGAAGTTTGAAGAGAACACCACTTTACACCTACATACAAAATTTGATGTTTATATCTCAAGTAGTTTCCGAGAAAAAGTGCTGTGACACACCGATGGACGGACGGATGGACAGACGGACAAACAGGACGCGATTTTAGTAAGGTTTTGTAAAATTATTTTAAAAAACCCTAAAAAAGCAAACAAAAAATACACGCGATGAATTGATAACCTTCTTTCTTTTGGAAGTCGGTTAAAAAGACAGCTTTCTTTTAATTTTGTGTATTTTATTTTTATTTTTCTTCTCGAAATTGATTTTCGACCGTAATCGTTCGGTCTTCTTCAGCGATTAATTTATTTTTACTCACATTCCTGCTTATATACTAGCTATGTTTAAGGAAATTTACTCTAGATCATTAAAAGGTAATTAGGGAAATTTGCTTAATCTAATAAAAGGTAGGAAAGGTAATTTACAAAAGGTGTAGTTATAAAAATATTATTTTTACAAGATTCAGAAAAGATATTATTATTTAATTAATTTAAAAAGCCATGATCTGCAGTTTTCGTCATCCTGATTCATCAACTTTTTCCTTTCCCGGGTAATTGCCAGGCTTTCCATCTCATCTCTAGCTTCCTTGATGACTACAGCGTCCTCCATTGTTATTTCGTGATCCTTCGTGATAATATGTTCCGCTACCGCCGACTTGAAATTCGAAGTTCTTTCTTTCTTTCTTGCTGCTGCTTCGCCTAGATGCTCCTTGATTCGCGTGCCGATGAGTCTCCTCGTTTGACCTATGTACACTTCTTCACAAGTGGGACATTTGATGCGATAGATACCAGATTTCTCGTGTGGTTCGCGCTTGTCTTTCATTGATCCGAGAACGTTTTTGAGCTGGTTCTTGCTGCTTGATTCGATTAACCGCACAGAATTGAGCTGATTTATTCGCCGCTTGATCCGATTGCTGATGCCTTTGTGATAAGTTAGAGCCTTCCAGTACGTTCTTTTAGTATTCGCTTTTGATAATGTTGATCGTCCCTGACGCTGTCTATTAATCTGGATCTTCTGTGCCATTCTCCTAATCGTCGAGCCCTTGAAGCCGTTTAGTCTAGCTGTCTCAACAATGTACCTCATCTCCTTTTCCTTAGCTTCCTTGCTTAGCGGCAAATCGAGCATGCTGTGGATCATGGATCTGTACGGAGAACCTTGATTTGCTGCGAATGATTTGATGTATTTGGAATCGTTCGCTGTGTGTGAGTTGCTTTCCGGTATACATCGAAAGTTATATTTGTTTGGGTCCTCCTTACTACTATATCTAGGAACGATAATTTACCGTCTCTTTCTTCCTCCATCGTGAATACTATATTCTTGTGGGCTCCATTCAGGTCAGCAAGCGCCTTCTCCACGTCACTCCTTTTCACATATGCAAACACATCGTCCACATATTGGACCTAATGTTTTGGTAATTGGCCTTTCTTCTGCAGTCCGTTTTCTAGTTTTACCATAAATATCTCGCCGAAGAATGGTCAAAGTGGATTTCCGATCGCTACTCCGCCTTTCGTCTAATAAAATTTCCCCCGAAAGGTGAAAGTTGAATATACTGCCTAGTTTTTATTTCCAAGATAATGAGTTTTCTTGATGAGAAAGCCATTCTTCTATATATCCCAGTGTCTCCATCACTGGAATACTCGGGAATAGAGCTTTCACCTCGAAAGACACCATAATTTTGTCTTGCGCTGGTGGGCCAAACTTCAGGATTTTCTCGGAGAATTCTTTGCTGTTTTTTACAGATCTACCATTCATTTGGGTCATTCCCTTAAATTCGTTCACCAACCATCTTGCCAGTTTTTGGGTCGGTGCATTCACGGCCAAAATAATCTCGCGCATTTCGTTCCCCTCTTTGTGTATTTTTGGTAAACATTTCATCCTAGGCAAAGTAGGGTTGCTCACTCTAACCTTCGTCAATTCGCCAATTACTGACTCACAACTTTTAATTGTTCTTTCGAATCTTTTCATGGATTCCTCTAACAGGCTCCGGCGTAGCTCGAAGAAATTCCCGCTGCTTAGCTTTTGTATAACCGCCTCATCATACTTGCTTTTATCCATCACTACCACTGTGTTTCCTTTATCTGCCTTGACAAAGTGAACAGGTTTCTTCTTCAGTTCAGCAACTATGCTCGCCTCTTCTCTGTTTACCACCTTTTTCGCTCCCCTTATCGCCTCGGCTATATCATTCCTTGCCACCGTTTTCTGTGCTTCCGGTAGTCTGCTCATTGCTGCTTCCGTTTCTACGATGATCAATCGTTCCTAGATATAGTAGTAAGGAGGACCCAAACAAATATAACTTTCGATATATACCGGAAAGCAACTCACACACAGAGAATGATTCCAAATACATCAAATCATTCGCAGCAAATCAAGGTTCTCCGTACAGAGCTATGATCCACAGGATGCTCGATTTGCCGCTAAGCAAGGAAGCTAAGGAAAAGGAGATGAGGTACATTGTTGAGACAGCTAGCCTAATCGGCTACAAGGGCTCGACGATAAGGAGAATGGCACAGAAGATCCAGATTAATAGACAGCGTCAAGGACGATCAACATTATCAAATGCGAATACTAAAAGAACGTACTGGAAGGCTTTAACTTATCACAAAGGCATCAGCAATCGCATCAAGAGGTGAATAAATCAGCTCAATTCTGTACGGTTAATCGAATCAAGCAGCAAGAACCAGCTCAAAAACGTTTTCGGATCAATGAAAGACAAGCGCGAACCACACGAAAAATCTGGTATCTGTCGCATCGAATGTCCCACTTGTGAAGAAGTGTACATACGTCAAACGAGGAGACTCATCGGCACCAAGGAGCATCTAGGCGAAGCAGCAAGAAAGAAAGAAAGAACTTCGAATTTCAAGTCAGCGATAGCGGAACATATTATCACGAAGGGACACGAAATAACAATGGAGGACGCTGTAGTCATCAAGGAAGCTAGAGATATACGTGAATTGGATGTGATGGAAAGCCTGGCAATTACCCGGGAAAGGAAAAAGTTGATGAATCAGGATGAAGGAAACTGCAGATCATGGCTATTTAAATTAATTAAATAATAATATCTTTTCTGAATCTTGTAAAAATAATATTTTTATATCCACCCCTTTTGTAAATTACCTTTTCTACCTTTTATTAGCTTAAGCAAATTTCCCTAATTACCTTTTAATGATCTAGAGTAAATTTCCTTAAACATAGCTAGTATATAAGCAGGAATGTGAGTAAAAATAAATTAATCGCTGAAGAAGACCGAACGATTACGGTCGAAAATCGATTTCGTGAAGAAAAATAAAAATAAAATACACAAAATTAAAAGGAAGCTGTCTTTTTCTATTTTCAGTTGAATGTTTCTATTTAATTATATTCGTTATGATATTTAATTTTTATTACCATTTCCAATCCCCTGCATTTTTCTTTATTTCGGTCAAATTTAGTTTCTTTTAGAAAAATTCAAATCTGCCACATAAAATTTGCAGTGTCGGAACGTTGATCTGGTACACGTATAGGTGTACTAAATTGGGAATGGAATGGAAATGGAGTGGAGGAGTTGCAGATAATTCTTTTTTGGAGGTAAGGATGGGACCAATAAATGAAAGATCACACTAGGAAGTTGATTGGATTTTCGTTATAAAAATATCAGTTAGTAGCTCGGTTCGAAACCTAGTCCGTGCTTGGATTCGGGAGTTCGTTGCAAGCCTGTATCATCGTATTTTCACCTTGGCGAAATTCAAAGTAAATGAAAGCTGCTGTATTCCACCGGTTGTGTCCGTGTTAGTTACAGCCAACTGCAAGATGCATCCTGGGTGGAGTAAGTCATTAATTGCTATCAAGCAAAATTTGTAAACAAAGTTCAACATTGATACGTTTCATAGTAAATTTTTTGTCCCAATATAAAGTGAGAGAAATTTGGTTTGTCATTAGAGTGGCTGCGCGAAATGAATTGCGAGTAGATGCAAAATAATTGAAGTCAGTGGTGGAGTGTTGTATCGAATGTCTCGAATCAATTTTCGAAGTTTGGGACGCGTTGTCCGACGAAGGAAAAGGAACGGGGCGCACTACTCGAAATAGTGATGCATAGTTAATACCTGAATAAAATCGGGAAGATCATTTGCTGCCGGTAGAAGGAGTTCTGGAGCAGCCGCAACAGAGGGTATAGCATCAAAAACAGTACCGTTGAAGTGAGCGAGACCCAGAACTGTCAACACAAACACCAGCGAGTGCGGCAGCGTTAGCGGCAGGCACAGATTTTATGAATGCAATAGTTATCTCTGCTACTGGCAAACTCTTGTCTACGTGATTGCCCTGCCGAATATATCATCAGCGCCAATCCCACATCAAAGTGTTGAACAGCCTTGTGAATTAGGTATTGGAAGGTATTGAAACAATACCTTCCAATACCTTCCAATACCTAATTCAAAACGCAAAACTCTACTTTTAAGTGAAATTCAAATGTACTTTTCGGTTTTCCGAACATTTATAAAGAACCCTTTACTGAACTCTGGCACAATCAAGCATTGCGTGGGTTGTAACGTCTCCCCTAGCAATCAATTCGGCCTTTTCATTTTAAGTTCACTTTCGTCACGCGTAACTTATTGTAGCTATTAATAAAATCGTGGAAAATTCTCTTCATAATTTAACCAGAGCCCTTTTGTTAGGAGCTTTCTCCTGCCTGTTCGACTTGTTTCAATTGTATGTACTCATCCTCATGATACCTATCATTCCTGAAATTTTCATGCAAATCCTAGCAAAGCTGTAGTGTCCAAGTCGATAAAAAGCGCATATGGCTCCATAGCCATATGTTTCCATAGTAATACAGGGCATATTGCTCCATAGTAATACAGGAAAATTCAAATCGCTATAACTTCGGTAAATACTATTCGATCTTTATTGAATTTAAGGGTACCGTTTAGATTTTATTCAAGAAAACACAAAATCGATAAATCATACTATTACTAACAAAGTTGAGTGAATTTGGATTTCTCATGTATTTGTTGTTGTTGTACTCATGAAGGCCTACATTCATGATTTTTTTCAGATTTTTCGGATGGAAGGTGTCCAATCGCGAGGGGGGTACGCGAATAGTTCGTACATTTCCCCTTCCTCTGCCCCCCTCGGTACTCATGAGGCAATTTTAAGACTTGTTTTGTAAAGATCTCATTAAGATCTTTCCAATGACACCCTACTCGACTACTAATGGTGAAAGTTTTTTTTGGAGTGGTCACCTCCCTATATGAGGAGACCCCCCTTAAGCCCCTTTGAAAAAATTTTTGACCCATGAACTTTCAAGAAGTCACCACTTCTGACCTTTCTACAAAGTTTCATGGCTGTAGCCTCTATAGTTTCGAAGAAAAAGTGCTGTGACATACAGACGGACGGACGGACGGACGGACAGACGGACACAGGTCGTGATTGCAATAGGGTTTTGTATTTTAGTACAAAACCCTAAAAAATATAAATCTTATATGTTGCCAATATTAACACGAAAAATTCCAAACAATGTATGTAAAAAGGATATTTGAAATGATTTGAAAGCCGATTGTAACTTTTACCCTTAAATATTCAGAAACCAAATGTATATTGCTAAAAACTAAAATACTTTATAACGAAAAAATATAAACAACCATGGATTGCAAGAACTTAGCATTCGGTTTTTCTATTTCAATTTACCTGACCGGGTATAGGACCCACAACGATGGCATACTCCTCCGCCCATCTGGGCTAGCCATCGGGCGCGCTCCTCCGTTTTTTGTTGCTTAACAGGGGCTCTTGCCTTTCGCTCGCGTGCCCTTTTATGGTATAGAGCTCTGTGGTGCGACCACATAGTTCTATAGCATAAATTGGTCACTTCTATATCCTTTGATGGGAAAGTTCATGCAAGCTATGGTTGTATGAATTTTCCACTCAAATGGGAAATACTATATATGCCCATGTCCTAGTTTGGATCTTGATCCGGTTGGGAGGGTGCGAGGGGGCGCCAGCACCATCTGGATACTCCACTCTTATTTGGTGGGCCATGCGAATTGTCGGGTAACGACGAAGTCCCCTTAAGTCCGTCTGTCTTCCCCAGGTCCAGTTTGTCCTTTGCGTCAGCAATTTCTGACCCTTAGTTGGTTACCTCCTTTTCGACCTTTATTTGACCCCAGGAATTGGTGGATGCAAAATTCTTCTGTCGTTGGTCTTTGTGCTGGGGGAAAGAACCCGCCCCACGACACCGCAACGCTAGCCTGCCAGCCAATTCACGCGTCCCCAGACAAGGCCAATCTTAGCGGATCCCAACATCCTCTTCCGCCGAGGAAGCAGACCATCACTTCAGTCCTTCACGGACATTTATCTATACTTAAATCACTACAAATCATTTAAAACTGTAAATTATGAATGTTAAGACTTGCTGCCGTTCCTCTTGTCCTCTGCCACTTGCAGAGGACTTTGGCCATTGGATGGTAATTTAGCCATCACTTACGAGTAAGAGGACACGAGGGTTGGCTTTTTATGGAAGCCCCATGTTCTCCTGCCCATATAAGCAGTGAGAACAAACAACACCTCGCTACCTGGTCGTGCTATTCCCAGCTGACAATATGCTACCGAGACAGCACCTGACGAGTGTAGCGTGTGATTGGCTGGATGAAACCAAGGAGACATTTTTTAAAGGTAGCCGGAAGGTGACAACCTCCTGTTCAAAAGAAATTTTGCGTCGAAGGGGAGGCAAGGCAAGAAATGTTGACGGGTGAATCTTCGCACCCCCCAGAAATAACCGTCAGTCGCCTGTGCAGTGGGAAAAAGTCCGTAAGATAGTGCTAGAAACATGTTGCACCGTGATTGGATCAGAGCATTGCATCATCCCCTAGCAGAAAAACGCGCCATTTACACTCCCAAACGTGCGGCTGACTATCGTTTTTGAAGTCAAATTCAAACGCCTTTATTGATTCAAGCATTATAAATTTAATAAGAACAAAAGGCAAGTTTTACAACTTTAAAGCACTCAAAAACTTATTGGCCCACATAGTAATCTAAGCTTAAACAATATTTATTCAAAAAATTCGTCAAAATAAAAAAAACAATATCATTTGTTATCAAATGAAAATTACTAAATATTATCAATTTATTGGAAAAAAAATAAACAACTCTATTATTAATTACATTTAACTTAAGAACACAATGAAAGAGTGTACTTTGAGCTTACAACTGATATGTATAAACTTAATTCTAATTAATGTTATTAAAAACCAACAAATGGTAACTAGTCCAAACAGTATAATATCACACCTAACGATACAATATTATCGCAGCCTACATGTTAAACTGACCTCTAGCCATTTAAAACAACGAATACACACATATTACAATAACAATTAATATAGCAATAATGAGCCACAAAAAAACAAAAACTAAAAACCATAAATAATTTAGCAACTGCCATTTAGCCACCAAAATCAAGACTGCTCCGTCTCAGCTCAACCAGCTTCAACATATCTCCATTGAAACCGTTGATTCCATGAGCTCAATTTTGGAGGACATTCTATCTTTTTATTGGTGGCCCACTTATATATATATATATATATATATATATATATATATATATATATATATATATACTCGTATATATCTTCTTCTTCTTAGCACTACAGCCCCTCTCGGGCCTCCGCTTCCTGCAAATAGCGCCTCCAACTGTCTCGGTCCATTAACCACGTCCTCCCATTTCGAAATCCGAGCGGCGATGAACTATCTTCGTCGACCGAGTCAGACTAGCGTTTCCTCGGTTTCTCCACTGGTTTAGTTCTCCCTGCGAATACATGTTAAGGTATCCGTTGTTCGTCCATACGACTCATATGCAGCTTCCGCAGTCTTACAATCATTGAGATCTTCAGTTCGTCGAAAATTTCATACAGCTCATGATTGTATCGAATCCGCCAGTGGTCGCCATCTAACTTCGCTCCGATTATTCGCCTCAGGACCCGTCGCTCAAAGTCGTTCAATATATTTGCGGATGCTTGGGTTAGGGTCCATTTTTCACACCCATAGCATAACACAGGTCTTATCACAGATTTGTATACTTGGAGCTTTGTTTTTCTGTGTATGCAGCTGGTCTTTAAGATCATCAATACCGAATAAAATATTTGATTTGCGAGCTGTATTCTTCGGCGTATTTCGTCTCTTTCATTGCCCGTTTTCATTATTTTGGCGCCTAAATACACAACATTTTCGATACTGTATTCGCCAAGTGTGATATTTTGTGTAATTGACGTATTTTTCCTTCACTGCGTCATGAGCTTTGTTTTATTTTTAGGAAGAGTTCTTTGGCAGTTGTTAATGACCGTGAAAAAATGTTGATGTTGTCCGCATAGGCTACTACTTGGCTCGACTTGAATAGTAATATACCTCGCGTATCGACAGGTAACTTTCTTATGACGTACTCAAGAGCCAAATTGAATAGCAATGGGGCCAGCCCATCTCCCTGCTTTAGTCCGATATTTGTGTCAAAGGCATCGGTAAGTTGGTTATTGATGCGGACTTGGGAGATTGTCGACGTCATTGTCGTTTTGGTAAGACGGACTAATTTGGCTGGAATGCCAAAGCAAAGCATTGTTTGGTAAAGTACGTTACGGTCAATACTGTCGTATGTTTGCTTCAGGTCAACGAAAATTTGGTGTACGTCTATGTTGAGCTCCCAGCATTTTTCAAGTTCCTGCTCGACTGTGAACAATTGGTCTATCGTCGATCTACCTGCTCTAAAACGACCTCGATACTCCCAATAATACTTTTGGTATATGATCCGATTTGATTTTCTAAGAACTTTGAAAATATTTTGTGCGCCGTACAAAGTAGTGATATGCCTCTATAATTTTGGTACTGCAGGATGTCACCTTTTTTTGTGGTAGGGACTATAATTGATTGGCTCCACTCTTTCGGCATATGTTCTTGTCGCCAAATGTACTAAATAACTTTGTGGATAGCTTTATGAATACTGCTACCACCATACTTGATGAGGTCTACTGGTATCTCATCGACGCCCAGCGCTTTATTATTCTTTTGGGCTTTGATAATGAGACACACTTCATCAACAGTTGGTGGGGCTAATGGAAGCTCTACGCACGCATCTATAGACTCCGATGCTCTGGAGCTGTGTGGAGGATTAAGGAGGCTCTTGAAATATAGTATGATGCCCACCTTTCCTTAATCTTGTTCACATCAGCTATGATATTGCCGATGTCATCACGGCAGAGCGTGGTTTCGGGCTGATAACCACGCTTCAGGTGCTTCACTACTTTGTATGCTTGTCTTGTGTTGTTGCGTGCTAGACTTACATCAATATTTCTCAATTGGTCGTCATAGTATATTCTTTTCTTAATTCTAATCATCTTATTCGCTACTTTTTCATAATGTTCTCTCCTCGTCCTGGCTTTCTCACCTACGTATTTTTTGCACGGTTGATTCTTTTTGTCTAACGCATTCTGATATTTATCATCGAATCACTCATTCTTCTTGTTCCGTGCTTGATGTCCGATCGTCTGTTCTGCCACGGTCTTAATCACCATTTTCACTTCTACCCATAGCTCGTTGCCGGTTTTGAGCGATGAGTCTGATAAAATGGGAGCCAACTGGTTGCGCAGAGCCTCCGTAAAATTTTTAGCTACAATCCGCCTTTCGATGTCAAATCTTTGTAGAGGGCTAGCCTTCTTCGAATATGCCTTTTATTTTCGGCATCGACAGGTAAATTTGATAAAATAATGATCCGAGTTACAATAAGCTCCTCGGTATGCACGGATGTCAAGTTTGCTCGAGGCTCAACGTTGTGGGATCAGAGCCTAGTTGATTTTGTTTTTTGTGCTGCCATCCGGTGATACCCAGGTCATTTTATGAATGCGTGGATATTGGAAGCAAGTCGAACATATGACTAGATTTCTGCTACATGCAAAGTCGATCAGGCGCCGGCTGATGTCATTTGTTTCATTGTGGAGACTTTATCCTCCAGTCGTTCCCCGATAAGATATTTCATTGCCAAATTTAGCGTTAAAATCACCCTAAATTATGTTTGTGTCATTTTCAGGCCTTCAACTAGTCCTTCCAGGTGATTATAGAAGATTTCCTTCGTTTCTTCGGTCGGGGCGGGAACATTTATCAGCCAGATTATGAAGAATTTCACGTTTATACGGATCACACACAACCGTTCATTGACTGCCTTAAAATCAATAATGTGTGACTTGAACTCCCCATCCACAATAAAGGACACTCTGAATTCTAGTTTTCCAGTAGGCTTCCCATTTTTGAATATTGTGTGCGATCTCATGTCTTGAATATCATTTCCAGTCCAGTTCGTTTCCTGGATTGCCAGTATTTTTAATTGATATTGACTGGCCTATTGTAAAAGATCCTTAACAGCGCCGGGCTAATTGATTGATCTGGCATTCCCTTCTCCTGAAGCGAATAATCGGAGTGAAGCTAGACGCGGACCAATTTCGAATTCGATACCACTATGAGCTGTATGAAGTTTTTGATGAACCGGCGGTCACAACGATTATAATACTGCGGAAACTGCAATGGGCTGGTCACATGAACCGTATGGACGAACAACGGATACCCAAGAAGGTATTCGTTGGGAGAACTGTAGGAGGAGGAAACCGAGGAAACGGTGGTCTGACTCGGTCGACGAAGACAGTTCATCACTCCTTGGATCTCGGAATTGGAGGACGCAGTCAATGAACCGAGACAGTTGCAGGCGCTATTTGCAGGAGGCGAAGGCCCGAGAGGGGCTGTAGTGCTAAGAAAAAGAAGGAGAAGACATTACCTTCTGCAGGTTTCAAAACATTGTAATGTTTTCCAGGGACGGGGAGGTAGACCGTCGTTCAACCTCCATTCCGGCTCACCTTCACCCTCATACGTCCCCATAAAGGAGGTGAAAGTACGATCTTGGGCTTCAGCAGCAGAATTGCAGGTATAGTTAGAGCTTTTGACATTTCTTGGCATTTAATGTCCCAATCAGTAAACCAAATGTGGCACTCCGAGACCAGTTACTACCATTCAATCGTGGGGCGTAGGATGAGGAACAACGGAAGCTGGTGATTGGGACATCTACGGCGGGATTTAAAATAAATTCGCTCTCTCCATTTCTTTAAACATCTCACAGGCAGGAACATTAATGGCTTAGCTCCTTCAAAGAAGTTCACAGGTTCTATTTTGTGGAGGTACCGTAAATATTCGAATTCGGAAATTGTCTCTTGTTGGCTTACCTTAACTGAGAATAGTTTGTCGGCCCAGGGTTGACTCCGATCCACAAGCAGCGCATGTCTTACCATGGATAGTCATGGACTAGCTAAGGAGCCAATAACCTGAAATCAAAATCTATGTACTGTAAGACACTAAGGCAACACTTGGTTTGGGGTGCAAATCAGAATCCATCACAAAAAGATGTTAGGGAACAACTTTCAAATACATTCAGAGACTCTAATATCACTTGGCCTTGCTAGTCATACTATGGTGGTAAGCAACCAATGTTTTAATCAGCAGCAAGTCCAAATGGTATTGATATCCGACACAAAATCTGAAAGTTTTTGGAAATGCTGGGGCATGTTTTGTGCAGTATCCTTCGGTAGTTAACTAACCGCCCAAAAATTTGGATATCTCGTGGGGGAGACCTAGAGACGGTGGTCTGCCTCAAGCCCTCGACTGTTGATACAGCCGGGCTTTTTGGGCCCCACCTTGGGTGCCATTTGCAGTGTTTAATTGGGATGAATGGTCCGTAAAGGAGTGCAACAGTGGTCTGCTGCCTCAGTGAGTGAAGCTATTAGTGTTCGCCGGGACTGGCTTTGTCTGTTTACGTCAGTTGTCTAACATGCAATTGTTATGAAATTACTTCCACGTCTTTACGCGAATCTGTTTACTATTTATTTCTTGAACGTAGCCGTATTATTTGAACATAGCCGACCCACAGCCAGTTGTGCCCATTTGCACGTGAAGGTTAGGTGTTCGTTAAATAAGGAAGCGTAGCGTCTAGAATACGTGGATCCAACAGCGTTGTGGCTTGTGCATTCAAGTACAGTGGACGTCCATCCAGAGCTTCCTTACATGTATTCCTATGAAAATTTGAAGATATTAAATAATCTGAACGAAAAGAAAAAATATGACCAATGACAAAACACCACCTATTACGTCTATACCTGATTTTGAGCTGCCCCACTTCACAGGCTGGATTTCCTTTATGCTGTGCATTATCAATTATGTAATAATCTTTCCTACTTAACATATTAACTGCAATTTTCGACAAAAATTACACTAACCCCACGGAACAAATAGATGTGCTCCCACGAGTACCAGGCGTTTTATTCACCACACGGCTGACGTCAAGTCGTGGTTCAGTGGCAGAGATCAAGGTGTGAATCAACTCACCACACTGCCGACGTCAAGTGGTAGTTTAGTGGTAGAGATCTAACACTTGCCAGCTGATCGTAGTTGTGTAGGGATGCCAGACCTCTATCGGCTATGACGACTGTTTGTTGCATAATATTGCCAGCCAAATACGTACACGCGTTGCGAATGCCTTTGCATATGCGTCGGCTGATGCAGTTGGGGGTGCATTAGCTGATTTATTGAGTAGTTCGTGGGGGCGATCTGCTCAATTAATACAAATCCTCCGAAGGAGAGAGAGAGAGAGAGTGCACACGCTGCTATTGGACTAGACTGGGGTGCATTTATGTCGGAGTTTGTTATGTTTTTCGGTGATGTGCTAGCTGTAGTCACTTGATCAGGGTGCGTTATAGGCCCACACTCAGTTAATGGTTTAGCTTTGAATGCGTCTGGCTGATCTCAACGCTTAGTTTTACGATTTTTGGTTTGTAACAGTTGGCTTAAGTTAGGAAATATGTACCTGCCTTATCAAAACGATTACATGCCAGACACGCTTTAAAGTGAAAACCCTGTTCGTGATGATTCCAGCAAGCAGTGATCTTAACCTTCTATGCCTGTTTGTTGACATCAGTCAATTCTGGGTTGCCAAACTCAGTTTGAGCTAGCCGGATTGACTCATCTAGAGCATCTAGTGGAGTCTCTGCTGGGGAAGTCCGTGCTGGTAATCATATGAAATTGTAATTAACTTCAGCCATTGAGTGCCGGTCCTGTCAGTGTCGATGATTATTAGTATGATTCTGGGGTGATTGACCAGGGATATAGTAGACAGGCTGCAAAGCCCTTGTACAAGCGCGGAGCTCAGGGACTTTATGTCGGAGAGTGTAAGCCAAGTGCTCTTGTAACTCAGGATGAGTTCCTTCCCAAAATATCTCCGTGATGTCTTGCCTGACGGAGCACTCCATCAACTTGCATAGGGCTAAATAATAGTCGTCCACTGTCTCTTGCGCCAATTGACGCCTACTACGGAGCTTCTGCTTCAGGATTGTTTCGTTTTCGACAAAGGCATATTATACTGAAAAATAAAAAAACTATAAAATTTCCTTTTTAAGCGCTGTTTATTCTTAATTTTCTTAACCAGATACCGGTATTTCGAGGACAAGTTATCCTCTTCATCAGTAGCTTTACTCTGAAGCTCTTTTTGCAATCATCCGAATATTTAATCCTTTCACATTTAATGGTATAAACATAAATATCCTTAAGTACTACTAGGGGAAATAACAAACAATTATAATGCAGTTAAGAGTTGGCTGAGGCAGGTATAAAATTAACAAAGAGCTTAAAGGAAAATTTATTACCGCAAAAAAGTTGTAATGTAATTACGGGTTAGTTGTAATGTAATTACGGGTTAGCATTCCCTAGATCCGTATTTAAACGTTGTTCACTGGGGACTCTCGACATCCATAAGAATTCGCAAGCATCCAACTTTTTTCAGTCCCGGACTTCCTGTACTATGTCTAGATTAGCCCATTGAATAGTATGAGATTCCTCAATAATATGTCTGGCTAATGATGATCTTGCTGTTTCTATTCCACCTCTTCTGATGATTCAGCCTCCTTAATATGTTCTTGGAATCTTGTTTTTGCCAAGCGTTTTGTCTGTCCAATATATACTTTATCGCATTTCGGGCAACTGATCCTATAGATGCCACTCTTTCCCTCTTTTTTCCATCCTTAGTTGATCCAAGAATTGTTTCAACGCTGTATTTTCTGCTTGTGCTAGCCGTATTGCATCCTGTCTTTCTCAAAATGCGTTCAAATCTTTTTGTAGCTGACGAATGAGTGATTGGCACCAATTTCCGTACTTGTCGTCGTTCTTGTAGAAACAGAGAAGTGAGCCCATTTCTTCTAGATTGTTGCTCCATTTTTTGAATACGTTGCTCGATCAAATTCCTCCTGTACCTATTTTTTGCTAGCCGTGTCCACGATGTATTGTTTTTCTCGTTCCAGACGCAGGTTATTAAATGGTACTATTAATATTCGGTGGATCAAACAATTGTGAGCAGCCATTTTCTGTGCATAAGAATGGTTAGAAGAACAGGGGATTGTTCTCTGGGTACTTGTGCTTTTCCTGTAGATGTCAAATTCGAATCCACCTATAGCCTTTATGATCAAAAAGATCCAGGAACGGTAATCGGCCCTGACTCTCTTTTTCCATCGTAAATATTATTTTAGGGTGTTTCCCATTTTCACGATGGTTAAAGCAAATGAGGTGGAAGAGTTACAACAGTAACTCTTCCGCCTCATTTGCTTTAACCATCGTGAAAATTTCGTCCACATATCTATCCTTAGGCATCATTCCTTTTTTCTCCACCTCGAACTCCAGCCAACCCATGATAATATCACTCAACAGAGGAGAAAGAGGGTTACCAATAGCTGCTCCTATCGTCCTTTTGAAGAAGTTGTCCCTAAAAATAAAATAGGTTTCATTCAAACATACAGCTGCTAATTTGCTTTAGCATTTAACCCGTCTTCTCCATTCCATTGAATCACTATGTTCCAACAGCCAGTCTTCAAACAGTGCCAAGGACTGTTTAACTGGCAGGCTAGCAAACAGTGATTTGACATCATAGAAAATCAATAAATAGCCGTCCTCAACTTTCACATTTCGAAGCTTCTCCACCATTTCGTCCCTATTATGCACTGATCGCGTGCTAGGTTTATACGGAAGTTGTGCGCATTCTTTTAAAAGCCATTGGGCTATATTCCTAGTAGGTGAGCCACTAGGAATATAGCCACTAGGCTATATTCCTAGTTCATTTCCTCCTTATGGATTTTGGGCAGACACTTTATTCTAGGTGGGCAGGGGTTAAAAACTCTAAGTTTTTTAATGTGACCAATTACTGGTTTTGATCCTTTAAGGACTTTTTCCACTCTGTTTATCATGTCCGGTAGGTTTCCTGGTAGTAAATTTACCTTTAAGCTCTTTGTTAATTTTATACCTGCCTCAGCCAACTCTTAATTGCATTATAATTGTTTGTTATTTCCCGTAGTAGTACTTAAGGATATTTATGTTTATTACCATTAAATGTGAAAGGTTTAAATATTCGGATGATTGTAAAAAGAGCTTCAGAGTAAAGCCACTGATGAAGAGGATAACTTGTCCTCGAAATACCGGTATCTGGTTAAGAAAATTAAGAATAAATAGCGCTTAAAAAGGAAATTTTATAATTTTTTATTTTTTCAGTATCATTACAGGTGCTATTACTGCCGAAATGCAAATCGTAGAAAAGGCATATTCCTTGGATGTGGTCAGTTTCTAAATGCTCTATTCGTAATAGGGATCGGCATCCAAAAATCCCCAAAACCAAACCTGAGCACACCCCACGAAAAAAAGCTAAGCGTGCCTAGCTACAAATTGTAGATCTCTCCCGATGTTGATGGCAGTCATGTACTACGCTCTCCGCAGGAAGACCCCAATTGCGACGGGATTGTCCAGCTAGCTATAATTGCTGGCACCTTTCATGTGGGGATAAGGTGCCTAGTTCGGTCTGCATCACTTACAATTTATGGGGGTGCCAGTGGATGGTGATAAGCATGCATGTCGAATTGGCAATCTTCCATTTTGCTTTGCGGGGTGGGACAAGGACAATATAAAGGCATCAAATGGGTCATACCACCTAGATGATAGGCAAATTTAGGTGGAATAGTGTCTGTTTCTTGTGGTTGCGACGGCTGTTCATGATGGCTTCGTCCTGGGTTTACTGATGCACTGTTAACTTGCTGGGACGATGGGGGTGGTACCAACAAGATGGTCTTCGGTTGGTACTCAGGAGTCATTTGATTCATGGCGGAGCTTAGACGGGGTTGAACAGGCTCAGCCTGCCATCCTGATGGAAAGAACCAGTGGCTTGGATCTCCTCTTGCTTTGTTGTCCGGAGACAGTCTGGTATACGTGATGCTTGCAAGTCAGCTATCTGCTGCTAAATCTGACCAGGTGTGTCTTCCATGGTTGAAGGGGGAGCTATTTCAATTGCTGGGGGAACTTTTGCTCATCCAGTGGTACCCATCTCACTCCCAAAAGGTGGTTGATGGCTCACACCCTTTTTGGGCACCACCCCCTGTGCAACGGGAAGGGCGTGATCAGAGTCTGTGATGACACTCGTACTGGCTGCTCAAAATTTCAGGTGATGATTACATCCTTTGCCAGTGACAATAGTTACTGAGCATTGTCAGTACTGATAGAAAAGGGCAAAGTAACGCCACATCAGAGCCTTACGGTTCTAGATGCAACTACATACGAGTATATCCAACCAAAACTCGTATACGAGAACATTTTTATTGTTTTGTGACTGCGCTGACGATAGGAACCCACACCATGACACCGGAAACGCTACCTGCCAGCGTGCATATGCGTCGTCAGGCAACGTTCTTCAGCTGAGCGTTTCCATTTGGCTCCCTGCTGCAGCAGACCATCGCTGATATGCTTCACTGACAGTAAATTAATGATTTAAAAGACTATACATATCATTCTGAAAAATCGTTCAACTATTTAAATGGAAAGCAGTATGGAGAGGAGCGTAGAGTTATATGGAATATATGACCAGTGACAAATGCGTAAAGTTACGCAAATTACAACGTCCTGTCCAGGTTGGAGGAACACCGACTACTCAGGCAAACTTCAAACATCATAGCATAAGAAATATATTTTCTAAGAAAATTGAGGAAGCATTGGGGAAAACTTATTCTAATTCGAAAAAATTTTGTTGCCAGAAAATGAAAACAGCATTCGAGGTCATAGAACCTCCAGGATAAAAAACTAATCTTTTTTTATGACACGGATGGATATATTTGAAATAATTGCCAGGAAATTTCCTCTGTATAAAAATCACCAGATCACCTTAAAATTCTTGTCGGTATCAGAAAATATTTATTCGGTAAAGACAAGAGAATTTATTGATCAAAAAATATATGCCAATTTCCATATAACAATGACCACTTTACTTTACTAATATTATTTCATCTCTTAAAGGGATGAAGCTACCATTTTTTACTCCACACTATTTCTGAAATCTAAACTTTGTCATAATTTCATTTTCATCGATGATATTAAGTAAACTTAATAATAGTAATTTCTTCTTTTACTAAACTGAATTAATGGTTTTCTATGGATGAAAGGAGGGGATCATGCCAATTTTATCCTTGAAAGGAACGGATCAAAACATCATTGTCATTGAATTATGGGCATTAGATGCATTAGGCAGCCTATCATTATTATTGAGAGTATTGAAGGTATTTAGGCCACTGAAAACTCAGCACGAATCCTTCGCTGCTACTATTATTATCGCTTTCCGGCTTATAACAAATTATGGGAATTTCAATTATCTATTGCTCGACATGAACTCTTCGTTTTCCCATTGTTTCGCGCACAGTCTTTCGCAAATTCTCGTACGATGGTAAAAAAAGATCAAAAGGACCTCACTGGACTTCTTGCAAGCATTCGAATGCTTGAATGAACTTCTACTTCACCGTAATTCAGTTTGAAATCAAAGTTGAAAGGTAGCCGAGTGTTGGTGAAATTTGTTAGGCGGTAAAGACGGTAACCTTTTAATAAAACAATTTTGCAGGATTACAGGCCAATAATAAACTAAAGTAAATCGGTGGGCAGATAATCTGTTTATACTTGTGAGAATGGAAACATGGCTGAGACTGAAAGAAAGAGCCGAAAGAAAAGCCGCGTTGATCTGGTCCGAAAGGAATTACAAGCAAATGACGACAAGGAGGAGAGAAAGGACGATTAGTACCCATTTCATCGAGAAACATTCCTAATCTGAAACGATAATCCCTTAAACCTTTGAACTGAACTTGCTATTATACTTGCTAGACGTACTCGTACATAGGAGTTGGGAGTAGGACTCGCACAGCCGAGTCTCTGGACTACTGGACCATAATCATTATTATTATATGAAATCATGATGTTTACTCATGTATGAACGTTTGTTACATTTCTCTTGCATATCCCTGTTTGGGAACTATTATGTCCTAGTGAATCAGATTAATGTCCTTATTTAAAGATTACATTTGTCGATGAAGAAAACACCGCAATTGTATTCCGGTCTAAATCGGATATAGTCGATTGGAACGGACAGATGGAAGTGTGGGTGAAAAAAATTCGCTCCTTAGGATTCCTGTTCCTTGTTGTGCTTATTTGAATTTGGCACAATGAAATGTAGAGGAGAGTACTTATTCTCGGACATTGCTCAAGACCGAGATCATTGTTTGATCACTATGCGTGTTTGCGGTAAACAGTTTAAGAGCAGATGTTAAAGACTGAGATGATTGAAATTAAAATAAGACGTTAAGTACTTTTAAGAACAACCTATTTGTGATTATGGTCTTTGGTTTGACAAACGTTGGGCGGCAAATTTAAATAGAGCCTAAATGCATGCATGTCGAAGACGAGTAGAATAAAGGATTCCCGCAAGGCAAGATACGTGAGTGATCGATGTCGATGACTGATAAATCGATTTTAAAAGACAAATTCAAATAATTGAATTGGTTTTTTGGGCGTAGGTAAAATATATTGGTGATATATTGCTTTAAAATATTTTATCTGCCTTTTTGCTTGATAATTTTAAAATTACAAATTAATAAGAAATCTTCCAGTCAGGTACACTACATCAAAACATGCATTAACTTAATCTCATAATTTTTATTTATTAGTATTTATTTGCGCTGGGACTCTTTTATCCCGAACTTTGATTTTATTATTGTTTATTTAAAACATTCAGCAAAAAGCTCAAAAATTTGTTAAAAAGCTTTTAATAAACGTTCAGCAGCTATAATACAGACCAACCAACAATTTAACAAAGAATAAACTTTTGTTTCAAAGTTTTGACAAATTAAAAAATGAATGAAAAATGGGTTACTCGATTGATTAAAATAAAAATTTGGTATTCGAAACTTAAAGTATTTTCGCTTTGTGGTGAATTGAATTAAAATGATCGATCAATTGATAAATCAATCAAATAAATCGAATTAATTACGAATGGACTAATTATTACAGTGCTAATTAATTTTAAATAACTATGTAAGTTGATTAAAGCGTTGATGTTGCCGGATCAGGCCGTGATGGGCTCTAAGGAGTGTCAGAAACTCAACATACGCCCCCCCCGTTGAACGGTCCATTCAACCTTCTCCAAGATGTGCGGTAGGCTGTAGCGTCTAGGTAGCGGCACTGGTGGTTGGGCATGCAGGTTGGGTTCCTGTTTGCAGGAACGCCAGTGGAGGTAGATCACCAGTATGTATAATCCGAGAATGCCCAGGTAGCTGATGGTGTACTGGTGGATGTCGTGGTCGGTCACATGATCGGTCCATGAAACATCTTGCGCTTGTAGTTGTCGTCGTAGTTCCTCGATTTTAGATGCAGACTCAGTGAAATGAGTTGAGTCGTTGAAAGGGTCCACAAGGTTCGTCCCGTTCTGTACAACAGCCAATTCCTGCCAATAAGGTCCCAAACCATAATAAATGAGCATTTTCCACTCGCTTGAAGATAAGTAGATTCGACCTAATGGTTGAAAATACAGACCCGTGTGGGGTCTGGTTGTTGAGCCTTGTGTTGGAGAGGCGTGCGCTGTGGGAGCTAGCAGGCACATTAAGACGAGCGCCACAATTGATCGCCACCTTGTCCTCGGGATGTCGTCGCCGCTGATCTGGGACCCTTCCTTCGTCAAGTGGGGGAACTTGCTTGTAATGGTTCTTCGTTAGACTGTGCGTCGTCAAGTACTGGTAACGGGGCCAGTTTGTGTATTGGCTTTTTTAAAGTTCCGGAGGCGGTTTTGACAACAGCGAATCATACGAAAACATCGGCGCCTTCGTAGGTTTTAATAAAATTCACCCTAGTGGCCACTTCATCGATGGGGTGTTATCTTCGCTTATGATGACCACTGTTCCTGGGATCGCAATGGGATGTGACTATTTTCACTTGACACGATGCTGCAACTGCGCCAAGTACTCGTGCGACCATGGTCTCCAGAATTCGAGTTTGAGGTGATTGATTAGCTTCCACCGGGCATGGAGACCTCCGGTGACTGGCTCTGCGCGACCATACACCATGGCTGTGAGGGTTTCTCCGATGAGAAAGTGTGCTGGAGTTAAGGCTGCCAAATCATTAGGGTCGTTTGACATTGGAGTCAGTGGTCTAGAATTGAGGATGGCCTCCACCTGAACCAGCAAGGTATGCAGCTTCTCGTAGGTGAGAGCCACCGACGAAACGCCTCGACGGATCAAATTTTTGGCTGATTTGACCGGCGCCAAAATGAGGCGCGCGTGGAGGGATGAAATGGAAATCGATTTCCCGGCTGGAGCACGCTGTTGTTACTTCTTGATGAGCTTTGTTGGTATATAATGAGGACGACAATTCTGATACCCGTTTGTGAGCTCCCATAAAGTTGGTGGCGTTGACGCCAAATAGGTTTCGGCAGTGTCCTTGTCGTCCCATGAAATGTTTGAGAGCACAGAAGCATGCCTCTGTGCTTAGATCACTGACTAGTTCCAGATGGATGGCCTTTGTAGCAAAATAACAAAATATGACTAGGTACCTTGGTAATGGATCACCATAGGCCCACAGAAATCCACGCCAGAGTAGATGAACGAACGAGCTGGCTGCATTCGTGCACCTGGCAGGTTTTCCATGACTTGTGAAAACAGCTTAGGCTTGACTCGGGTGCACCACGCGCACCGTTGAGCAATCGATCTCGCGAGGTGTTTTCCTCAAATCGGCCAGAACCGCTGTCTAGTGTTAGCGAGCAGTGTTTGTGCAGCTAGATGGCAGTGGTCACGATGGATGTCCATCATCAGCAGTCTGGTGAACGGATATTTGAACGGTAGTACAATGGGATGTTTGGCGTGATATTGGCAGCCTCCCACCAGACACGGATTATGCCCTCTGGATCCAGAAATAGCGCCAGTCCCACCAATGGGCTGTGCTTGGAGACTTGCCTTTCCAACTCGATTTGTGAGTTGAGATTGCTTGACTGCCGCCTTGAGACCACAGATACACCGCATCATGTAGGCCACTATGCGCTACAGCCTCTTGAAGGAGTTGCCGCGTTGGATCTGCTGAATAAAGTGTGTTTCAGGAGCCTCTGCAACTTCCATAGCGATCTTGGTCCATTTCGTCTCCAAGTTGCAAGGGCCCCCACTCTGATATTCGGAAGGACAAACTGATTCTGCCCTTGATAAAAATGGTGGTCCCTGCAACCACATACTACTGCGGCTCAATTCAGCCGACGCCAGCCCACGTGACAGGATGTTAGCTGGGTTGCCTTCAGACGCTACGTGTTGCCATCGGTCCGGCCTTGAGAGGGTTTGCACGGCAGATACCCTGTTCGCCATAAAGGTATTGTACGATGATGCAGTAGAGTTGATCCACGCCAAGGCAATCTCGGCATCGGTCCAGAATACCTGAAAAGCCTCTTGCAGATTGCGCTGTCTCAACTCGTCTTCTGAGCTTAGTGCCTAGTTTTGCCACACACAACTCCAGGCGCGGAATAGTAAGTGTCTTGATCGGGGCTACTCTTGACTTGGCGCACAGAAACCTGACGATAACTTGACCGCTCCTGAGGGTTGACCGTATGTATATCGCTGCGCCATATGCCTTCTCGGAGCCATCACAAAATGTATGCAACTGTACTTGCACGGGTTTCTCGCCTGTACTGATGTGACGAGAAAATCGGGCCTGATGCAATGATCGCAAACCACTACGGAAATCGGATCACTGGGTCTGGATCCCCACTGGTAATGCTGCATCTCAGTCCGATTTCAATCGCCATAATTTCTGCAGGAATACCTTGGCTGCTACTATCACAGGAGCCAGAATGCCCAATGGATCGAAAATTCTGGCTACATCAGATGCCATCGTCCTCTTGGAGAACTTCGCATCGGTTGGATCCAGGTTGATTTGGATCTGGAACTCGTTAATCTTCGGATGTCAGATGACACGTAACGTCTTAATCTAGTCATCGTGTAAACTACTGAAGTCCAGCTGGACCTGTTGGTCTTCAGGTTTAATCTGCTTCAACAATAGAGGATGGTTGGCACACCATATGCGCAAATGCATAACTGCGCTCAAGAATATGGTGCATAGCTCCGCCTGTTTGCACAGTACCTCCTCTAAGCTACCTGCCCCGGTCATGACGTCGTCAATTTAGCAATCCTTCTCCAACGCACTGCTGCCCAGGGGACCTTTCTGCTGGTTTTCTTATGCTAGAACTTGCAGACATTTTGTAGCTAGATACGAGGCACACGTCGTGCAGTTGGTTACTGTTTTCAACTGATAGTATCGCACTGGGTGCGTTAAACTTTTTCTCCAAATTAAGCCGTGATACCGACGGTCTTCTGGATGGAGCATTATCTGCCGATACACATTTTCGATGTCGGTGGTGAATAAAGAACAAGGCATTCTGAAACTCAGGAGTATCGAAAAAAAGTCATCCTGGACAGTAGGCCCTGTATGATGAACATCATTCAACAAAACGTTTGTGGTCGTCTTACTGGATGCATTGAAAACCACCCACAGCTTGGTTATACTGCTGTCAGGCTTCAGGACACAATGATGTGGAAGGAATTATCGTCATTCCTCCCACTGCTGTGACGTCACCTCATCTTAGATCAGGATTCCTCTCCAGTCGACGCTCCAAGGCAATGAATCTGCGAATGGCCACGAAACGAACGTCGGGGTGTCTTATCATTGTTTGATAGAAATGTTCTTCGCAAGCCTTTTCAGTTAACGTAAGCTCGTGCTGTGGATCCTGTTCTTCCTCGACCTTCCAAAATCGATTGATGAGCTAATTAAGCTTGTTATCTTCTGCCAATATGCTGCATGTCACGGGAGATACATGAAGTGTGATCACTCTTCCGGCCACAATCCACCCTAGGAGCTTGTTCTGGAGCATTGGGAGCTGTGGGCCTAACTTTATTGTCCAATGGCTAGGACCTCGTAAAAGTGTTCGGCACTGAGCAACATGTCGATGCGCTCCGTTCGGTGGAAGTCTGGATCTGCCAGCCTTATGTTTTTGGGAATGTGCCATCCCGTTATGTTCAAGTTCTGAGACGGTTGCGGTGCTTTAATTTTATCCATGACGTAGGCTTCCAACTGCGCGGCATGTCCTGATAATCTGGATCTTATGCCAAGGTTCACAGTCAAAGTCAAAGTCAAAAGCGCTTTATTTAATACTAATCGTTATAAATTTTTAAAAGAACATAAAGCAAATTCCAAACAATAAAACTATAAAAAACTTAATGGCCCGAATGGCTCTCTAAATTTATACGTTATCAGTTAAACACATTTAATGAAAAAAATACACTTGCGAATTTAAATTAATTAAGATTATTAGATATTTTTTGATTCAATTGGAAAAAGGAGAAAAAACCAACCAGCATTATTCAAAAATTACTTATACTACTAACACAACAATGAACTTATATCCTATACCTAATATGTTACACCCTAATTCTAAATAAGTTCAATCAAAAAAAAAAAAAACAAAAAAAAACGTTACCTTATATTGAAACCTATACCTAAATTATAATACAAATAAACAACAACACTAGATGTAGCAATAATGAGATGAATCTGAAAAACTAAGTAACGAGGAAAAGCACAAAAACAGAAAATAAACACGAATAATTTAGACATTGTCATTCAGCCACCAATACCTAGATTGCTCCATCTCAGCTCGACCAGCCTCAACGAATCTAGCAAATGAGTATCTCCATTAGAAATGTTGGTCTCGTGAACTCAGATTCGGAGGATATTTTATCTTCTTATCGGTGGCCCGTCGGTATATGTGATATATGATTGGGAAGCCGTCAGAATCAAAAATATATCGATTCATGTCCAAATACACGAATGCTTCTGGAGGAACGAAGCCAGTAGTGAGGCAAGTCACAATATACCCGTCTGTAGGGTGGAACGGCTGTGAAATCCTAGGGTTTTCACTCACAGTTACAGATCTTGCGATATGATTCCGAAGAAGTTTCAATATGAAGATATCGACTCTTGTCACTTGAGCGGTTTGATAAATTTTTCTATTCGATATATAGTGCTTCCAATCCGTCTCAGGCTTTCTGTACAAACCAGTACATGCACGAAGACATTTCCTTTCGAAAACTCTTAATCTTTCCATTGTACTAGCACTCTGGTTGTACCAGATCTGGCATCCGTATGTCAAAACTGGTCTAACCAGGGTCTTGTAACAAATAACTTTGACTTTTTGATCAATGTATTTGGAATGAAAGAGTCGCCGAAGGGCCATGACTACTTTTAGTGCCTTACTGAGCATGATTTTGACATGTTCAGTGTAGTACAGATACTGATCGAGATGAACACCGAGGTATCGAACACAGGATTTATGTGGAACCCGTTCTGAACTACCCTCACCAGCCATAATGTGGAAATCCTTCCAATTACGTTTCAGGTCTTGACTGGCCCCCTGCAGCGTTGTCCGAAACAAGATTGTTTCGCACTTCTGCGCATTGATTCGCCAATTGTCGGTGTAGAGCTGCACATCATTAAACATTTTTTGAAGATTGCTCTGAACTATTGTAGCTTTTCGGTCTGCCGTATAGATGATCAGATCATCAGCAAACGCTACCAATGATCGCGTTGGCGAGACATTAAAATCAAAGCTGTTCAATAGCTTGCGAATGAATATTGGGAAAAGCAGGGGCGCAGTAACTGTTCCCTGCTGTAGACCATTCAAGACCTTGAATTTGCGCATTGTTGTCAGGTTTCCATCAGTTACAACAAACGATTTCCCGTATAACATATTACACATCATGGTGACAAGGTGTCTGGGGAACCTGTCCTGCAGAAGTTTGAAAACTAGTCCATCTAACCACACCGTATTGAAGGCTTTCTCCATATCAATGAGACATACTCCAACACATTCTTTGTTGTTTAGTTTCCAACAGATGGCTGAGGTTACTTTCGTTATTGCATGTATGGTCAAATGCCTGGCACGAAAACCAAATTGGCAATTCGGCATCAACTCATATTTCTCAATGTGGGCGTTTAATGCTCTGTTGAGTATCACTTCAAACACCTTGCTGATGTTAGGCAGCAAGCTGATTGGGCGATAGCTTTTAGGGCATGAAGATTCTTTTCCTTTCTTCAAGATCGGAAATACCTTAGCCTTTTTCCACTCATTTGGGAAATATGAATTGCTCAACATGTTGTTGAACAATATGCAATAGTTCCTAATAGCAACCTCAGGCAAAGGGCGGAGAACTACATTTGGAATACCATCATTACCACATGATTTCTTGTTGTTTATCTTGCGAAATATGAAACACAAGTCTTCATAGCTGACAAAATAATCAATAAGATTCAAGCTCGGTATGAGGTCAGATGTTAATGTTTCATCGAAATGAAGAATTGATTGGCCGTTCAGGCTTGATTTGAAGTCGGAAACTTTTGCTTCAACGACCTCCGAAAATATTTCATTCCTTCTGTCTGGGTTTGGCAGATGAACCAATTCTAAATGTGTTCCAATCAGGGCAAGTTTCTGCAATCCATCACATATAATCCTGTTTCCATTTCTATCCGGAGTCGTACTATCAATTTCGATACCAGCTCTATCGAGAAGATTTATCTCATCACTAGTGACTTCAAGATTCGATACCTTAACTCGAGACTTCTTGCGGAATAAGCTATTCACTTTCGCGAACACGCCATCTGGCTCCTGTGGGCTAATACCCCTCAGTTTTTCCGCCCATTGATTGCTGACCTCACTCTTGAAGTATGAACGGATTAAGTTCCGGACATTCTTCAGGTGTAATTTCAACAAAGCCAACGAGGGATGGTTGTAGTCCAAAAATCGTCGATAAATATTGTTGACGCGTGTGAGAAGAAGGCTTTTCAATCTTTTCAACCTTGCGATGGTTGGTGTTTCATATCCTTCCATATTGTTTCGATGTTTAATCTTGGGAACTACTTCCTCAATCGTTTCCAAGGTCAGCTTCTCTAACTTCGACAAATAGAGATCTATTTCATCGTCAGTTAGATTTCTGTTATTAGGAACCCTTGAGCAAGCGTTGCCATCATCAGAAGGAGGACATTGCTTCTGGTACTCCTGATTAAACTTCTTTTGAAACTTTCCCCAGTCTGTTTTTTTGAAATTCAACCGATGGTTTTCATGTTGAACTGGAATGAGGAAGAAATCATCCCTTTGATGATTGATTTCCATTACGATTGCGTTATGGTCGCTATCGTAAGGAAGCACCTGCAGTTTCCGTTGAGGACTATTAAAGCTGAATTCAAGTCTTGCGTCAGCAATGCAGAGGTCCAAATACGAATTTGTCCTAGGGTGTGCTGGGAACTCCGACCCATATAGGTTGCACCTGTATTCAATTTGGTTCTCTGTTATCCATGGTTTCAGGAATACACCTCTTGGATTATTGGTGGCGTTTAGCCATAATGTATGCTTGGCATTCAGTTCACCGGCAAAAATATAATAACTTTGCAGCCTGTTCAATTCGAGTATTTCAAACAACAAGAGAACATTTTGACCAGTTGCATAGGCAGAGATAACGAAGAGGTTATCCCCACCTGGCAGTGAAATTTTGATGACGGACACTTCAAGAAATTCAAAGTTTTTGAATTCGACTTTTTCAATATTTTGGAAACAATAGGGTCTTCGAACCAATATCCCGGTGCCACCTCCCCCATCACCTATTACCCTATCGTTTCTTACGAATGCAAAATCTTTGAATTCCATGGAATGCCATGAATTGAGGTGGGTTTCAGTGAGAAGTATGATGTCAGGCTTTTGCTTAACAACAAATTCAAGGAGATAATCACGTCGATGTATAGCAACGATAGAGTTGACGTTGATCGATATGAGGCGAAGCCTATCCATGGGAATATGACTGGATGACAAGTTATTATTAGGCATTTGAAAGACCTAAACGCTGAAAAGCAAAGTTAATTTTTGAATCTTGTTTGTCGATTCTCTCCGATAAAGAATTAAGTTGCTGGTAAATTTTGAGAAGCAGCTCATTATTGCCACTTACATTATTTACATTATTTCCAGCATTTTCTGCTGGTCCTCTAGCGGCGAGTGCAAATGATACTCCGGGCTTGACGAAGTTGGAAGGTATGATATTACGGTGTACTTGTGTTTGCTTTGGAGCAAATTTAACTTTTGCATCTTGATATCGGGAGCATCCTCGATATGATGCTGGGTGACCAAAAACACCGCAGTTAACGCAGTATAATTTTTCTTTAGGCTCCGTCTGAGCCAATTTGCACTCACCGGGAGCATGAACGTCTTTGCATTTAACGCAACGATAGTGCATGGCACAATTGGCAGCCGAATGTCCAAATCTTTGACACCGGTAACACTGGTTGACTTCTCTTTTCTGGAGGCGTTCCCACCTCACCACTCTGAAATTTAAGTACCTTATTTGTTGAAGGGCACTTGGACTGCTCTTATTTGCAATTTGTACCAGGTAAAGTGGTAAATTCTTCCTTTCTATGGTCGACCTTCTTGTCGCAAAGGCTTTGATTGAAACAAAATCAATATCTGGTGCAGCCTCCTTGAGCACCTGAAGAAGATCGACCGTATCCTCTCCGCTGTCCAAACCCTTCAACAAGAAGGTCTGATTCTTTTCACTTTTTGGGGTATAGGTGAAGTATGGAACCTCCCCAGAAATCAGCGCATCTTTGGCTGACTTGAAATCAACCAGTGATTTTGTCCTTATAGTTAATTTTTCGGCATTAACTCTTTTGATTTCGAAATTGGCCAGTTTATTTTCGGCTGCCAATAGCCGAACCATATCTTTCCCGGTTTGTCCGAACACGTTGATTGGCGGAACTTTTTCTGTCTTGTTGGAAGCTTTTTCAGAGGAACCAGCAGAACTGCGGTCTGGTTTTTTCTCCTTATTTTTGTTCTTTAAATATTGAATGAAATTAACGTCATTATCTTGATTAAAATTACCTCTGATGTTTTCTTCGATTTCCATATCTTCGGTTAATCCCTCCAGCGCTGCAAAATAATTTTGGCTCTCGTTGGTGCCACCAGCACTTAGAACTTCCTCTGGATTTACTTGCTTTGCACTTTTCTTCGGCTTTGTTACCTGTTGCCATTGATTTTGTGGCTGCGTCTTTTGAGGCTTCATCCCTTGCTTGAAAAGATCCTTGAGAGACTGTATCTCTTGCCTTAGTTCATCATTTTCTTTCTGCAATTTGGCCATTTGTTGATTATCCGCTATTATTTGCAGCTTGCACCCTCCATCTACGGAGTTTTCTTCGTTATGTTTTCTTTTAGTGATTGTCGCCAGTTTCGTATTCGTCGTTTCCCCAGGTTGCCCCAACGGTGGGAAGCCGTCGGGCTCCTCCATACCAGCGGCGAAATTTTGTTTGTGAATTTGTTTTTCGTTACCAATCGAAGTAAAAATATTCGATAGAAATTTCATGAGTCGATTACTTCGACAATATAAGATTTTTTCCGATAAAAATTAACTTCGGACTAACGTTTTTAAAAAATTGATTTAATTTTTGAAAACTTTTGACAGGAGCGATTTAAAAGACGTCCATACGTAAAGACTACTACGATCCACTTCATGCCAAGGTTCACCTCATGGTATGCCTTCACAGTACTACCACTTACCCTTTCAATGAAGGCAAGGTGTGGTGTCAATGATAAACCCAATTTTTTGGTGATTCTTTTGGTGACTAGGTGTTTTTGTTAGCCCGGATCCAGCACAGCTCGACAATCCATCGTCTTTCCATTGCTAGTGACCAGCGTGATGATGGCTGTGCCCAGAAGTACATGTCCGTGGGGTCGGGGCTCTATCAGAGTCGTTAAAGCGAGCGATGGCGATTCTAAATTTGTTTGCGGTTTCGAATCTTGATTCGGCTTTGTCGTGCTCGAGGATATCGTCTTGGTCTGTTTGGGCTTGTTGTCTCCAAGCAGATGTAGCAGGGTGCTGTGATTCTTGGAACACAGCTTGCAACTTCTGGCCACGTAGCTGGAAGCCTCATGTTTTTTTCGAAGGAAATTCATGCACAGCTTCTTAGCGCGGACGAAACTTAATCTCTTTGCAGCAGTGATCCTGAGAAAATCCGGGCAGTAGTAAAGTGGGTGATCATGCTCACACATTAACCACCAAGAAGCTGTTGTGGTCGTCACGGTCGACTTGGTGGCTTTTCTACGGTTGATCTTCGGTTTCCTTTGTGTCTCGAGTGCCTAGAAATGCATTTTCATGAAGTCCAACAAACTCTTCAAGAGTAGTAGCTCGCGCGGGTTGGATAACGATTGTTCGTATGATGTGGAGTCGCTGGATTCAATTTTCAGATTAGCACATGTAGCAGCAACGAGTCCCAGTCCCTTGTGGACACTTGCAGGTTCTCCAGGCCTCTGAGACACTCTTGTATGGTGTCATGTAGAACCTTTATTGCTGCCAATGATGGCTTCTCATTAACATGAGATGGCTGACTCATCAATTTGTTGATGAGCGTCGCTAGTCGCTGGTTGTCGTACCTTTCTTTCAAAGTTGTCCAAGCCACCTCGCAGTTGACATTCGACAATGTAAAATTTTGAATCAAAAGCTCCGCTTCTTCGGTGAGACCGGCCTGAGGTGCCACAGATTTTGGCACTTGGACATCGGTTGGCTATTCACCATTTGCATGAACAAGTCGTGGAATCGTTACCAATGTAAATAGTTCCCATCGAAGGTTGGGAGTATTATTTTCGGCAGAGGCATGGTAAGAGGAGTCACAGGTAGAGTCGCTGAGGCAAATGTGGTGCTGAGCTCATCCATTTTCAATTCTAAACGTGTGACCCAATCTTGGGTAAGTTCTTCCAAATGAGTATGTTGTTGCACGTTAAAACCATACACTTCAGGATCGTCATGGAGCTCGAAAATCTGCCGGTGATATACATCCAGCCGTTTCCAACCTCGTTGGAGGGTCATGAGTTGACTCCTGCATCAGGTCCAAGTGACCTCCTTCTGGTCAAAACGGTTGATGAGTGGAGGTAGTTGCCTTTGGTAGTGTCGTATATATGTTGAGTAAAATATTCGTGCGACGGAGTGACCTCCGGTAGGGATAGGATGTGATTATCGTCTAGTTCAAAATTCTCTCCCACGGCCTCCAGTCGCCGCAGCCGCTCCGCGTAATACCCGGCTTCCTGCTTCCTTGAGGACGAATCCTTCTTGCAGTTTGAAATGACGTCTTCGACGATTCGAGCCAATCCTTTTAGGTTTTCGATCAGGGGATCCACATTCGCCATCGCGTAGAAAGTGGGAAAGTGGCCGGATACACCACGACACTACACAAAACACCACACAGCACTTCATGACCTGTTTACTGCGGAAAAACAATTATTTAGTTATGTACGGCAAAATAAATACCAAGTGCATGTCGCCGGGGCCTCCAAATGTTTGCGCCGGGACTCTTTTGTCCCGAACTTTGATTTTCTTATTGTTTATTTAATACATTCAGCAAAAAGCTCGAAAATTCGTTAAAAGCTTTAAATAAACGTTCAGCAGCTATAATATAGACCAACTAACAATTGAACAAAGAATAAACTTTTGTTTCAAAGTTTTGACAAATTAAAAAATGAATGAAAAATGGGTTACTCGATTGATTACAATAAAAATGTGGTATTCAAAACTGAAAGTATTTTCGCTTTGTGGCGAATTGAATTTGAATTAGGTGAGTTGGATTAAAATGATTGATCAATTGATAAATCAATCAAATAAATCGAATTTATTACGAATGGGCTAATTAACATTAAATAACGATGTTGCTGGATCAGGCCGTCATGGGCTCTCAGGAGTTTCAGGAACTCAACTGTATTATTACGTAAACTTTTGAAGCTAAAATTAAGAACGCACAAGAACACTTTCAGGAGCAAAAACTGATTAAGATATTGTACATGGTATCTGAATGAGTTATAGAAATTAATCATATTATCTGTCTATCCGCTTTTATGTTTAATAGAGTTGATGGGTTTCCGTGGCCCTATAATAAGGTTTCAATTTATTATCCGTTTTTTTTTTCAATCATATTGTTTCATTTGTTTCAAATTGAAGAGTTTAAGTTGAAAACTATTAATTATTATTATATTAATTTTAATTTCAAATTTTATATAGCTCGAAAGACCAGTAAGCCTGATTTAGAATAAGCCTTTTTATTTCAATTCATTTCATATATACGCTACATTTTAACTTAACCATATATATATATATATATATATATATATATATATATATATATATATATATATATATATTTATATATCTATGTATATATATATATATATATATATATGTATATATATATATTTATTTATTTATATTTATATATATATATATATATATATATATATATATATATATATATACATCTATATAAACATAGATACATAAATATATATATATATATATATATATATATATATATATATATATATATACATATATATGTATATATATATATTTATGTATACATATATATGTATATATATATATATATATATATATATATATATATATATATATACATATATATATATATATATATATATATATATATATATATATATATATATATATATATATACAGGGTGGGCCATAAGAGTGTTGGCGGTTTAAATATTCGATTTAAAAAAAACTACGAAACATAACACAAATATATTTGTATTGTTAAAAAGTAGAAGCATAGGAATTTTTAAGACTTAAAAATAATGTTGTCCAAATGGCTTCCCTCGGCTGCTTGGCACTCTTGGAACCGAAGTCGCAAATTTTGGAAAACTCGTTGAAATGTTGTTCTCGGTATTTTGTTACTTTCCTGAATAATATTCCTCGTCAGCTGCTCTAAATTGGTCGGATTATTCTCGTAAACTACCGATTTGAGGTAGCCCCATAGAAAATAATCGCATGGAGAGAGATCGGGGCTACGTGGGGGCCATTCAATATCCCCCTTTTCGAGATGAGTTTTCCGGGAAAAACATTTTTCAGCAGCTCTATGGTTACCCTAGCCGTATGACATGTGGCCCCATCCTGTTGAAACCACATCCTCGAGGTATTGCCTTGAAGTTCTTGCAAAGCTGGCACCAAAAAGTCTGTTAACCAACACTGATATGGCCCACCCTGATATATATATATATATATATATATATATATATATATATATATATATATATATATATATATATATATATATATATATATATATATATATACATATATATATATATATATATATATATATACATATATATATATATATATATATATATATATATATATATACATATAATCGAATATAAACTTATTTAATGCAAACTATACTTAAGATGCTCATGGTATATTGCTGACAAATGGCATATGGTATACTTTAATCTGCGAGAGCCCCCTGGTCCACAGGAGCATTCTTGGAGGCTTGCATTCATAGAGGAGTACTGTCCCCACGTACCTGAAAAAGTAGAGGTTTCCGTAAGGTTCCTTCGCGGACAGTATCCGACTATAAGTTTAGATCTTACTTTTAATGCAATTTCAGCCGAGAGCGAGAATGCCACATTGCCCGAGACCTTCGGGATGTTAAGCGACCCATGCCTATCGAGGGAAGGTCACCAGGGGCAAAAATGGTTGTTGCGAACGGATCCTTGGAGCTTGGTGAACCTTTGAGCATGCAAATGCCCCTGGCGGTAGGTAAAACACTAGGGAAATAAACCAAGAAAAAAAACAAGATAAAAGTCGAGAAGCAGAGAAAACTAAGGGTATTGGAAGTTGAGTTTCCACCATCGACGGCAGAGGATAATGACCAAGCAGGCTCTCGACCGTCGTCATCCAACAACTACAATATTATAAGTGGTGAACTTGGCTTCTATAACAAATAGATCTACAAGCAATCTCGGGCCAGACGGAGAAAATTCATTCAGGTGTAGACCTTTGTTGGCGTAAACACCATCAAAAAAAGAAGGCAAATGTGTAGAATGCTTGCAAACCCCAAAAATTAAGCCAAAGCAAATGTTTTCAAAGACAACGCAGGTTTCGATAGAGGAACAAACCACCCTGGCATCACCTTTAGCGGTAATTACGTTGGCTTGAAAAGTCAGGGGTAAAACAGAAAATAATGGACAGCCTTGAGATTATTGAGGTGTTCGGGCGCAGCAAAAAAATAATGCGAAGGCCAGAGTCTCTTAAAAAGGAAGAGTGGAAAGTTCTGCAGGATGCGTCAGATGTGCACGTGGTGGTGGATAGCATAAGGAACATTGAGAATTTTATGGTTACTGCTGCAATTGTTACCGAAGCGACCAAGCAAGGGTCTTAAATTCCAAAATAACGAACCATCCTGAAGTCAATAAAGTGATCATGGCAGAAAGAGGAAGAAGTAACCAAACAAACGAAGCGCCATTTTGTGATTTCATCGCCGCGGTTGAAAATGTGGTTGAAGTACAATATTTGGAAATGGAAGGCGATAACTTCTCCCAAGAAAGGGAGTCACAAAGGATAATTGCTCTCCAGCGACATTAAGATAAAAGGCTAATCCGAAAAGCGGGAGACATTCTAAAAAAAATCAATTCAGCAAAAGTTTAAAGAATGGTTTCCTTCAACAAGAGGAGCTCCTTCAGCGCATAAGGAATGACCGGCGAACCTAGCTAAAGACTGAAGAGAACCAAAAGGGTGATGAAGAACTGAAGACTAAAGAAGCGCTGAGGGCCAACCCTAAAGACCACCATCAAACATCAATATAAGACTGGAAGTTTGCCCAATCAAAGGAAATCGGAATGAGAGAAGGAAAGAAGAGGCATTTGATGAGTGTGGAATGCCAGTTCAGGGGTTTTAGATAGTGCTGATAAAAGGAGCGAAGAATGCCGCAACGAAACTTCTTCCAAAAAGCCAAAAAAATAAAGTTTCCATTGACGCTCAGCGAGAAAAACGACCTGCTGCGAAGCAGGAGAGAAAGAAGCCACGATGAAGACCCTGGAAGCAGCCTCTGCTCATAAAACATGAAGATCGCTGATCTTACGCAGAAGTACTGACGGGATATAGGGGGATGCTCAAGGACCACTTTCTTTAGTGTGTACCTAATACCGAACGAACCAATATCATATTTCCAAACCATTTTTAATGCTTTGGAGGACACTGTCTCGAACAAAGATGGCAGCTTGCTCGTTGGAGAAAACTTCAAAGCTAAAGCGATCGAATTGGGCATGCCTCAAACAGATCCGCGGGGAAAACGAATCCTAGAAATTGTGGCCAGGACAGCGGTTGTCATGCTAAACACCGAAATCATGCCGTGCATGACATTTGTCTTGGAGTCCTTGGTGTAGAGGAACACAATTGGAGAGTATTAGAAGACATGTTCCAGAATATCTAATGTGGCTTCTGAGGGACTACATAAAGGACCGAGGCCTACTTTAGTACACGACGCAGAGTCAACGAAGGATAGAAGTTCCATTAGGTGTTGTCTAGGGATCTATCCTTGGTCCAGAGACATATCTGGATATACCAGATGAGTCGCGCTTGATCGGCGATGCGAATGGTGTTCTGGTGCTAGTCACTGGACGTACCGTTGAACAAGCGCAACTTGGGCTAAGTATGCTGATACGCTAAGTGAGAGACTGGATGACTGCTCGTGGAATTAGCTTAGCATCGTAGAAAATCGAAATGGTCATCATGACAAACAAAAGAATTGCTAGAGTAAGGATGATAAGTATTGGAGACATACTAATTGAATCGAAGCCAGTGGTGAAGTAGGTAGGGCTACTGATCGTAGCCAGTGGTGAAGTAGGCAGGGCTACTGAAGATGTGTTTCTCTGAGCGAAGCAGGACACTGGCTGAAAAATTCGACTTGTGGCCTACGTAGGGGGACCCAACACATCAAGAAGACGCCTCTTTATGAGTGCAGTGGGGTCAGTGCTACTGTACGGAGCAGAAATATGGGGTGATGCTCTCAGTTAGGAGGTGTACCGAAAGCGCTTAGCACAGGTACAGAGAAGAGGAGCACTGAAGATTGCTTCAGTGCTCCTCTTCTGTCATGCCTGACATTCGCTGATTTAGCGGTGAGAGTTATTGCAGGTGTGATACCTGTTGCTCTCCTTGCTAGAGAGCACTGCACTAAGTACTTGCGTTAAAGTGAGGACGAGAGGGAGACAGTTGCCCGCGAGGAGGGACAGTGCACACTCAACGATCGGCAACAGTATTGGGTGAATTTCACGAAGAGAAGGTGAACCATGCAGCTAATTCCGTATCTGAAACCATAGCTTATTCGAACGTATGGTGGGACTGAATTCTATCCAACCCAGCTTTTAAGCATACACGGGTGTTTTCAGTCTTACCTGCATAAGATTGGTAAGTCACGGTCCTCCGATTGTCGGTTTTGCCTAGGAGAGGAAGATAATGCCTACCACATGTTTTTTCTGTGCAAAAAATGGGACAGGCTGCTTTGGGACTTCTACATGGAAGAGCTCATCCCCGCTAGTATAGTCACGGTAATGCTTGGATCCGTTGACAAATGGAGCCATGAGGCACATTATGCTCGGGCAGTCCTAAAAGATAAAAGGGGCTTACTGCAGCCGAGAGTGTCGGGGCTGGGGGATTGCTTATATGGCGATTCCTCTTCCTTATTCTCCCCCACTAAGGAAAAATACCCCAGCTTGGAGGTACTTCACGGCGAAGAAAACCGAGACCTGGCCCAAAGTAGTGCTGTAATAATTGAGCAGTCCACCTAGGCAAACTGCTCGCAGAGCGTCACGTCATAAAAGTGAAAGCTGTATCCCATTCAGCTCATGTTGCGCTACAGTTCCCCGTTGGCGGAATTCATAGGCATCTCAAATCGCGTACAATGAGTCACGGACGTATTGGTGCATTTACTGCCGAATGTTTTGCACCCATTCTGCAGTATTTGGCGGCTGAAGTATTTGAATTGGCAGGAAATGCGCCTGAAGATTTTATTTTCTAAGACTTTTGAAAATATTTTGTATGCTCTACAAAGTAATTATATGCCTCTATAATTTTCGCATTGTAGCTTGTAACCTTTTTTGTGGATAGGGAATATAATTGATTGGCTCCACTCTTTCGGCATATGTTCTTGTTGCCGAATGTGTTGGATGACTTTGTGAATAGCTTTATGAACACTACCGCCACCATATTTGATGAGCTCCACTAGGATTTCATCGATGCCCGGCACTTTATTATCCTTTTGGGCTTTGATCATGGAACAAACTTCATCTAGAGTTGGTGGAGCCAATGGAAGCTCTCCGCTGACATCTATGGGCTCCGATGTTCTGGAGCTGTGCGGAGGAATAAGGAAGTTCTTGAAATATGTTACCCATTTTTCCTCAATGTTGGTTTCTTCAGCGATGATGTTGTCGATGTGATTACGACAGAGCGTGGTTTTGGGCTGACAACCACGTTTCTGGCTTTTCACTACTTTGTAATTGACCTCAAAGTGTTCATATCTAACAGATTAAAGTGTTAGAAAAAGTTTCTGAGCTCATAGTGTTCTCTCTTTGTCCTGGTTTCCCTACCTACGTATTCTTTTTGTTTAACGCATTCTGGCACTCATCATCGAACCAATCATTCCTCTTGCGCCGGGCTTGATATCTGGTCGTCTGTTCTACAACGGTTTTAATAGCCGCTTTCACTTCCATCCATTGCTCGTTGCTCATCTTTGACGATGCGTCTGATAAGATGGGAGCCAGCTAGTTGTCGAGGGTCTCCGTGAAATTTTTGGCCACAGGTGCCGTTGCGAGCGTTTCGATGTCAAATTTTTGTAGCGGGCTAGTCTTCGCTGAATATGCCTTTGAGATACGACATCTATAGATTAATTTGATCAAGTAATGATCTAAGTTACAATTGGCTCCTCGGTATGTACGGACATCAAGTATGCTCGAGGCCTAACGTTTTTGGATCAGGAAATGATCGATCTGGTTTTGTGTGTTGCCATCTAGATCATTTTATGAATCGACTAGTCTTCCTAGGTGATTGTAGAACATTTCTTTCGTTTCTTCGTCCTTTTCTTTGGTCCGGGCGTGAACATTAATCAGTCAAGTTTTGAAGAATTTCGCTTATATACGAATCGCATAGAACCGTTCGTTTATTGCGTTTAAAGCAATAACGTGCGATTTGAACTCCCTATCCACAATGACGGCCACTCCGAATTCTCGTTTCCAGTAGGCAGTATATTATGTGCAATCTCATGTCTTCAATGTCGTTTCCAGTCCAGTCCGTTTTCTGGATTGCCAGTATTTTTAATTTATATTGACTGGCCTGTTATAAAAGGTCCTTAACATCGCCAAGGTATTTGAGTGATCTGATATTCTAGGATCCAATGCCGTAGTCCTTTTTCCGTTTGCGAGGCCGTAGCTGTGAGTCCAATCCATTCCGAGGCCCATCTGCAGGTTTCGAAATATTTTGGGGTTTCCCAGCGACAGGGAGTACGCCCGTCACCCAACCTACATTCCGGCGGGATGGTTATTACGTCAATTCCGTTATCAGGCACGGAAGATTCGCCTTCACCCTCTTACTTCCCCTCAAAGAAGGTGTAAGTAGGATTTAGTAGCAGAGCTGTAGATGTATTTACAGTTATTAGCATTTCTCGGCATTTATTGTCCCATTACTGGGGAACGGTTGTACTAGTTGACTGCAAACCACCTCGGGTAGGTGAATTTTCTTGAGAAAAAAATTGTATGTTGGCTAGTTAGCTCACCAATAGGTGGAACAAGCATATTTAGGAGATATTGTAAGCGCACTCCACTCCGTCTCACTCGTTGTGTGTAATTTCATGGAGCTGTATTGACGCTCCTTGACGTGTCGACGGTGATTGAAACGATGTTTCTAACTTGCAGCTTGTATAGAATATAGGGGGTATTATGAGCAGAATTTCGTTTCTCTATATGAGACTTAAATTTTGAAACGGGATCTCTGTTATAATTATCCACGCTACTAAACTTATGGAAGTTGTTTGAAAATGATTAATTCATAGGCAAAAATTAAAAAAAATGACATGGCTTTTAATTCATTTGCCTGGTACCTTGTTTGCTACCACAACTGCAACTTCTGTGCCTCTCGAGCATACTTATCATGAGAGAGAAGCACTGGTGGACTAAGGGGGTGGATCGGGTCCACCCCGGGCCTCCGGTCCTAGGGGGCCTCCAAACCTTGAAGAGTTCCTTAAATCATATTCCAAACAAGATTGCAAATATGTTCAGCAACTTAGTAAGAAGCAGTTCAAAGTTTCGGGACTCGTAGATACAAATGGAAAACAGCTTAGACCGATTATTTACAATTTTTAAATTTGAACGGTTGATTTAAAATTGGAATTTCTTCACTGCCAATCTGCCTTTCTTTAACATATAGTATCTATATTCCACCGATATCCATCAACTGCTGAGTCTATAGGCCTCTACATTACTACACCCCACAGTAAATTCGGTTACACCGTGATTAACTTGGCGCTTTTTCAATTTTATTACGATCCTTTGCAAAAGGTTACAGTATAGTATTATATGAATATTTTATAAATGATGAAAAAAATACAACCACAGCTATTTTAGGTTTAAGAAATCATCAGTGTAGACATCAAGATCACCACTGGAGTCATTTGAAATTTTGACGCGGTAATGATATTTTTATGCTCATAGCGACCAATACTCGGGGATAACCAGTCTTTTAAACTGTAAACTTCATTCCGCCGTTCAGCTAGGTTCCAATTTCTATGACTTGAACAGATTTCGAAGCGTAAAATTTGGGTTAAAAATGTTTGTTTGCTGCAAATTGGCTCGAATTTCCTGCTAGAAATCAGCTGCATACACTAAACCAAGCGAATTGTTTCAGAATGCAGAATCCTTCCCAAGAACATACAATTTGAGGTTTACCCGCCAGCGAAATCTGTGAAGTTTGAAATTTTTAAAACCTTCCGCTTCATTCCGTTACTTACTCTTGCATGAGTTCTACCACCGCCCTCTTTATACAATGTCCGTACGAACTCCTGATCAAAATATCAGCTCACGATCTGGATAATCCACGCCATCACGTTTTTTGTTTTCTTTTGAACAATTGAGTGAAGTAACATTCCATTGGGCGAATTCAGACACGGCGTTAAATCCACCCGCGTCTAACATGTTTGACGCGGATGCTCTTAGTTTTAAATTTCGATTGGATACTCCCAGCATATTTTTATGTACGATACACATTTTATGTGTGTATGTGTTAAAAGGCTCATTCGATCATAAGATGCGATAAGATGAAGAGCGAGATCGAATCAACTGATTTTGCTTATTACTTTAACGAGTTTTATGCGCAGTAAATTTTTCGAGCGAAATTACATGAAGTTTATTATTATTATGTACGAGTATGAGGGGCATTTCATAAATATTGCTCCGGTTGGTATCACTGCGAGATAGCGCTGCAACAATGAGCAACTCGCCAGTTGTAGTTCAAAGCTCGAGAAAGAAGTGTGTTATTTTCTTTCATTTGTAGTGTATTGCATTTTTTAGTTACGCAACTTTTAAATGGAGCCTGCAGGTGTCTCGAGTACTGTGACTATTAAAGACCAACGGGCATACATTAAGATTGAAACTTTACGTCAAAAAAACCCAACAGAAAGGGCTTTAAGTGAGGTTCGTAGTGAGTCAACAATGGACCGTAGTACAGTTTATCGTTGGTCTAAACGTTTTCGTGGTGGTCGCGTTAGCATAAAAGATGATTCAAGACCAGGAAGACCGAAAACATCAACCGATGAACGAAGTGTGAAACTTGTGGTTGATGCTCTCGAAGAAGATTGTCGTGTGACTTGTGAGGAACTTTTGCAGTTACAGGTATTCCACCAACATCAGTTTACTGAATTCTCACAAATGATTAAAGAAAAGAAAAATTTGAGCGCGATGGGTTCCGCTGAACTTGACTGGTGAACAGAAGCAAAAACGCCTGGACATTGCAACCTTGCTGAAACAAAGATTCAGTATTAAAGGTCAAACATTCTTGAATCGAATTGTTGCAATTGATGAGGCATGGGTTAGAGCCTTCCAGCCGGAGTTGAAATCACAGTCCAATGAGTGGAAAGGTCCATTTTCCCCATGACCAAAAAAATGTCGACGAACCCAATCAAAGGTCAAACAAATGATGATCTTTGCGTACGATAACCAAGGAATCATCCTGACAGATAGGGTTCCGAATGGAAAAAGTGTCGTGGAAGTAGTTTACTTTTGTGATTTCCTGCAGAATCTGCGTAGAAAAATGCACAAGGACCGACCTTAGTTGCTCAATGCTAGACCACTCATTCTCCATAACAATGCCCGTCCGCACATTGGACATGTCGTAAACAAAAAGCTACGCGGAAACGGTTGGGAGATGTTGCCTCATCCTGCCTACAGCCCGGCCATGAGTCCATCAGACTTCGACCTAATCCCAAAGTTGAAACAACCTATGCGTACGTGGACGTCGTTTTCCATCTCTGGAAGAGCTTTCTACCATCGTTACCCGAGTCATCCGCCAGATGAACAAAGGTGGTATCCTCGATGGTATACTAAGGCTTCCAATTCGTTGGGATTCAGTCATTGCGAAGCAGGGAGACTACATTGAAGGAATGTAGAGAGATATTTCTGTAAAAATAAAAAATTGAAAGTAAAAAAAAATTTTGTGCATTATTTATGAAATGTCCCTCGTACTATTATGCGATGTTCAACATGAAATGACTGTCTATATAACCTGTTTGAAGCTTCTTTTTCACTGCATGTCTGAATAAGGCGAGACACAGCTAACATATCGGCGCCATCTTAACCTGAACGTTCTACGTTCCAAATTTAACCAGTCCGGCCATTATACAACGAAGGCAACGGTTCTACTTTGACAACCGTGGTGGAACGTACATACAGTGGCTCACAGCTTATTTGATGCACTTCAATAAATATTAAACAAACTGTTGTCCTTATGCAGATAAATAAAAATTTACAAATATTTTGATGCAGATTTTACAGTTAGTATAACTGAAATTCGAAGCACAAAAGAAAGTAAGAAAAAATGTTTCAAATGTCCCGTTAGCAGTAATGAAGCAAAATCAGTTGCATAGGATAGCTCACAGCTTATTTGATGCAGTTAGTTCTTTGTATCCTAGCATTAAAAGTGCACGATTTTCACCGGATTTTTTTTGGATATATTGTACTTAGTGCGTTTCTGATTTTATTTTTAAAAAAGTTATTTGACCTTGATAGTTTAAAAGTGGATAAATTGTGTAATATTTAAAATGGGCCGTAGGACAACACTTAAACAGCGGGAATTAGTCATTCATCATTTTAGAAATGGTGAATCTCATCGCAAAATCAGCGAAGTTGTCAATTTAAGTTCATCAACAGTTCAGCATATAATTGAAAGGTTTACCAATGAAAAAAGGTTGGAAAACAAGGGTAGAAATGCACCAAATAAAATTTTGAATGAGTCTGATGAACGGTGAATCGTCCGGAAAATAATGCAAAACCCTAAGTTATCAGCTCCTAAATTGGCGAACGAAGTGTTTACTGGAATTGGTAAAGAATGCAGTGCTGAAACCATACGTCGTGTGGTAAGAAAGCATAATTTTAATGGCCGAGTTGCACGAAAGAAGCCGTTCATCAGTATCAAAAATCGACAAAACCGCCTGAACTTTGCTACGGAGCATATTTCAAAGGATTTGGACTTTTGGAAAACCGTGATTTTTGCTGACGAGTCCAAATTCAACATATTTGGCTCAGATGGAATGGCGTACGTTTGGAGAAAGCCAAATACAGAGCTCAAAAAAGCAAATTTACATGAGACTGTTAAGCACGGCGGTGGCAGCGTAATGGCTTGGGCCTGTATGTCAGCAGCCGGAGTTGGGAAGCTAGCCTTTATTGAAGGAAACATGGACAAGATCATGTACAGTAATATCCTAAAGGAAAATCTCCTGCAAAGTGCTGACGAACTCGGAATCCGGCGTGAATTCAGATTCTACCAAGATAATGACCCTAAACATAAGTCAGAAATCGTGCAATCTTGGCTTATTTGGAATTGTCCTCATTTGATGGCTCCCCCGGCACAGTCACCCGACTTAAATGTAATTGAGAATTTATGGGCTTTTCTGGAGAAAAAAATTCGTAACCACGCAATTTACAACAAAATTGATTTAAAGAAAGCTCTTTTAGAAGAATGGAGTAAAATAACGCCAGAAATGACAGGAAAGCTGGTTGAATCTGTTCCAAATAGACTCAAAGCTGTCTTGAGCCAAAAAAGAAACCATACGAAATATTAGTGTTGAACTGGAAATCCTCTACATGGATAAATTTAAGGAAAACGTGGACTGTATCAATTAAGCTGTGACATAAAATTTTGCCTTTAATTTTGTTTTTGTTATTTAGTTATTTAAGAATCAATTGTTGAAATAAATTAAATTGTTATTTTTAAAAAAGGGCTTCTATTTAATTTATTGCAGTTTAAATTTTTTGAATACCTTTTCTAATACAGAAGTTATAGTGCTTTTAGCTTTGAAAATGTTACTGCATCAAATAAGCTGTGAGCCACTGTAGGTAATATATTTTTAATTTTAGTTGAGGCGTCTAAATAATGCAGATTTTTAATATTTATCGTGTATCGTGTGTCTAAACAAAAGTATGTTATATCTTCATCAGTAAATAGGCCTTAATAATATGTATATCTTATAGTTTTCTAGTGAGTAAATTTCTTACATTTATTGCGTTTTACAAATTACCTGCTCCTTTGTTGTAGATACTTGCTCTCACTAAAATATTAATTTTACTTTATTCTTGATAATGGTAGAAAGAATGACAAGCTATGCTTGCTCATGCAAAAAAGTGCTCCAAGCGACGTCACTTAGATCGTATTCCGAAAATACGTTCGAAGTTTGTGCTTCTCTACCCGTTGAGTTTTTCGAGGGTTTTAAATGAAATTAAAAAGTATGCATTTTTAAGGTCTTTGTAAAAATTTTTTTTACAAAGACCTACTAGTTTCACGACCTGTCTGTCCGTCTGTCCGTCCGTCTGTCCGTCCGTGCGTCCGTCCGTCTGTCCGTCTGTCCGTCTGTCCGTCTGTCCGTGCGTCACAGCTGATTTCCTCAGAAACTATAGAAGCTAGAATGCTCAAACTTTGTGAAAAGGTCAGAAGTGATGGTCTCTCAAAAGTTAAGGCCTTGACAAAAATTTAAAAAATGTTTAAGGGGGGTCCCCCCTAATAACGAATTGGCCCTTAAAAATTTTTTTAAATCAAAGGTAGTCGAGTGGGGTATCAAATGAAAGGTCTTGATTAGAAATCAAAAAATCATTTGATGAATTAGGGGGTCCACGGGAAGGCAAAATGTACCCGAAATTTGTGCCCCCCCTCGCGATTGGACACCTTTCAGCTGAAAAATCTGAAAATTATCACGAATGTGGACCTTTATGAGTACAAGGGCAACAAAAACCTTAGAAATCTAAATTCGCTCAACTTTGTTAATAATAGTATGATTTGTAGATTTTACATTTTTGCCCATAAAATCAAAACGGTACCTTTAAACTTCTTGAAATTTTGTAATTATATAGACTGACATAAGATGTATATGTTCACAAAATTTAATTGAGATCGAATCATAATCAAGTGAGTTATAGCCATTTCAATTATATGGAATTACAACAACGGTAACACATGTTTATGGTTCATATAGGGTTTTCCAATAAGAGGTGTTATTTTGATATTAAAAGAAAAATGCCATTTTTAATACAAATGATCGGATGTTTAGTTCATTATAAAGAAGAAGATATGCCGTTAATAGCAATAACTAACATTGGGCAAATAACCACTACGACACGCTCCCAGGACCATATCCTCTTCATGAAATTTTCCATAACCAAATCGCAAAGTTGTTGCCCTATGTCCTCGATAGCCTCACGAATTTCATCTTTGAGATCTTGAATTGACGCTGGGCTATTGGCATAGGCCTTCTCTATCACGTGACTCCAAAGGAAGAAGTCGCAAAGTGTTAAATCAGAAGATCTATTCAAAATAACACCTCTTATTGGAAAACCCTATATATATTTAAAATTGACTTAGGTACTTTTATTTTCTTTAAATTTTCATGAAAATTTAAGGAATAGTGTTTAACTTGAACATGTTCAATCGGCCGAGCATTGAGAAAAATCATTTAAGCTAGATTAAAATGGCGGCTGCACTGTGCTTATGAAAGAAACTGTGCATCTTTTGTATAAATTTGAACGATTTCATATCTTAGTATTGGATGAATAATTCAAGTTATCGATTCACGCCATTAGAAAACTTGCTTCTAACCCTACGATGTTTACAAAGACCTTCTGGTAGGAGCACTCTCTTGCTTACTCAACTTGTTGATTCTTATTCCTCCCCGTTGCAAGTTATTTAAAAATCGGATTTTAAATACGAATATATTACAGTTTACCTACTCAATATCGTAAGAACACTTAGAAATGGCGCCACAACTATCTTTATACCATGATTGATAATGAGATGAGACCCAGTTATGTACGTATATGAAGGTTGTACCGTAATTTGGTTTTAAAATTGAAGGCGAATTTCATGATAATAAATATAAGGAAATTTTAAAATAATTTCTTTTAACCAGCTCATTCGATATTGTCTTTTTATGACGGCAACAATCTTTGGCTTCGCCATCTTTTGCAGAAGTTGAGACGGTAATGCAGTAATTTTTAGCTTTTAAACTAAAATCATAGTCTAAGAGCTAGCAATATTACAATTCATATAATTTTATAAGGAATTATTCTGATTTATCCTTTTCCTTCCTAAGCTGTAACAAGTATGCCAGCAGTCTGGCAAGTCCAAAGCGTTGCGTTCACCAGTACGATTATTATCGGTACTGAGTGAACAGTGCAGTGAGTTAGTAAAAATAGGATCGTGTTAGATGATGTCATAATGTTTCTGAGATTATTGTTAATATTAATTCATCATGATAAAACGTTTTCATGGTTTTCAAAACCTGGCCAGACGCTGATTTCTAACTTAAAAAAGTATTCATAAAAGCTGGAATTCGGGTATGTCAATCCTTAACTACATATGATTAAGAACCCTTATTGATTTGACAGACGTTAGTTACATTGTCAAACTGACTCCAGACCAGTTCAACCGGCTAAGAGTGTACATGACGGATTGCAACAAAAAAATTCGGGAAATCTATCCAAGGGCTGTGTTCAGTCCCTGTGCGAATCATCCGTTCTTATGTGTTTTTTCCAGCGTCACATGTTTTGCAGTTGAAGAAGGCTATATTCATTCTTCTCATCATCTACACAGAGGTGGGAATTACTCAAAGAGAAAACAGGTAAAAGTTTAAAACGTTTGTCTGATACTCACTAGAGCGCTCATTACGACTCAGTTAAAGTCGTAACAGTCAACGTGGAAATAATTGTAAGTTCTTTAGAATATATGCAAGATCCATCAAAATCCAATCTTAATACAAGATCAGCAGCAAGCTTGCTTTAGCCAGCTATTTGTGACTCTAGCTTTTTACCATACATTAAATTTTGGCACACAATATTAGAAGAAGTTAATTTAGTGCGCCGACACCTACAGTCTCCTAAAATGACTTTCGATAAAGGACTCACTAAACTAAAAGCCCTGAGCAACTATTCAGTGACAAAACGAACCCTGATTGTAGACAATGCTGTTACATTTGGCACAAAAAAGTGTAGTGATATAGATATTGGCGTCGAGCGAAGAGGACGAAGGAGGGTAAGAAAAATAATGCCGGGTGAACTAGCTCTTGATGCTGCTTTGACAATTCAAGAGGAAGCTCGTCGATCAATGTTCGAAAGCATTGATCGATTTATAAGAGAATTGTTCCAACACAACGTGGCAATGAATGATATCAGCAAAATTTTCAAAATTGTCGAAAAAATGTTCATGCTGGGAGCTTCTGGCGGAACTCTGGCTGTAGCAGCAGACAATCTTTTACAAAATAAGGATGAGTTCGATAAAGAGCAGGTGCTGCGAGAAATAAAGCAATATCGTAGGCATCTACTTGCCACCAATCCGAGTGTGGTCAATGTCCCAGCTGCACAGCCCAAGAAATCCTTTGATTCATAATAAAACGGGACTTCGGTTATACTTCAGTACTTCTTGACCATTTGCATCTCAGTTGCATCATGGGAGAGAAGTTTTTCGAAACTCAAACTAATTAAGAGTTACCTTCAATCTACGATGCATCAAGAGCGACTGGTCAATATTTCCATGCTTTCAATTGAAAGAAGAGTTTCAGAGAAAATTGATTTCACTAAAACTATTGAAGAGTTTAGTAAAATAAAGGCAAGAAAACAAGTTAAATAACTACTAGCAGAAAATAAAACCGGTGTATAGGGTTATTCATTTTACGCTTGGGAAAGTAAAGCTAAAGAAAACACATAAGATATTCAGATGGAAATGAAATTTTTTATTCAATATAAGGATCGTCATTATATGTGAAACACAACATCATTCAAATATCCTCCACGGGACCTCTTACATGCCTCGATTCTTTTGAGGTAATTTTCAATGACTTTTCGGCAATATCTCGGTCATAACTTCACGAATATTGGTTTTCAATTGCTCAAGATTTTGAAGAATGTTCGCGTAAACACGATATTTTGCATAGCTCTATAAAAAGAAAGCCAAAGGTTTTAGGTCGCAGGATCTTGCGGGCCAATTGACATCACTCAATCTCGAAATTACGCGTCCTGGAAATTTCTCTTGCAAAAGTGCTCGATTAGCCTGTGTTGTGTGGCTTGTGGCTCCGTCCTGTCGGAACCACATGTTTTCCAGATCATAATCTTCAATTTCTCTCCAAAAATAATCGGTTAACATCCGTCCAGAGCGGTCAGAATTGACTGTTATGGCTCTACCTTGATCGTTTTCAAAAAATACGGGCCAATAACACCACCAGACCATAATGCACACCAAACGGTCACTTTTTCCGGATGCAAAGGCCTTTCTGCGATCACCTGAGGATTTTGAGAGCCCCATATGTGGCAATTTTGTTTATTTACGTAACCACTGTGTCACGGGAGCCTTCCACACACACAAGAAAACAAATAAACGAAAAAAAAAGAAAAACAAAAAAAATATAATAAGTTCTCCGCAAGGATAACTTCCCGAGCCAACTGAAGTCGAGGTTTAACAATGTATGTAACGCTTTATATTTTGTATCACACTTAGAAATTAGAATTAAGTAACTTCTAAGCAGATCAACGAGCACTTCGCTGACAATGCATTCAATCATTGTGCTGAAAAAACGAAAGCGTGCAATTAATTTCACCGAATCGGACCGGCAAATACTGATGAAAGTATACCGGTTACAACTTTAGCCGGGCTGACGAGTTTATCAGATTTACTAAGCGAGCTTCCTGTATCGGATTCCATTTCGAGTGTAACGTCCCTAAATAAATCGTTACTGTTCCATACATTGGTAGCTGATGAATCCAAAAACATATTATCGGTTCATGATGATAATCTAGTAAGGCAACTAGTTAATGCGATAGAACAAACAAGCTCAGATCAGATAGAATTAAAGCCACAAAACGCGTATAATCAACTTGGCACAAATATAAATGAGTCATCGGAATTATTGCAAGCCATTTATACGTTTAGGCTTATCGTATTTAATACTCCTCCTAGCCAACGGATACAAATTAACAATTCAGTAAATACAAATTCTCCTGTATCAACTCAACAACAGCAACCGAAAAGCTGTACGACACTTCCAGAGCAAATTCAAAATGAATTTCAACCTCCTTCCGGCCAGAAGAGTATGGTTACCACAAGACACACAGCGCAATTGAGCGCTCAACATCCAGTTATCACCGCGACACCAAACAGTAGCAATATGCAGTTTGCTGCAAGTATGGACATTAAAGCGGAACCCGATATGAGACACGGATCAACAGGTGTAGGACATGTTTCGAATGCGATATCCCATGGAAATGTTGTAAACATAAATAATTATCAGCCTGTGGATGCATCTACTCAACAAAATGCACTACGCGCCAGCAACAAGCTGCAATGCAACGGCAGCAATATTATAATCAATCGCATATTCAAGTGCAGAAGCAAGCCCAAGGTAACCAGCCACACATTCAGCAGCATCCGCCAACACATAGCACATTTGGATACGATCGCGAACACAATATAGGACGGAAAAAGTGTCCAGCAGATATCAGGACGGCAGTAGAAATGTAGGCGGAAGTGGGGGAGCAGGTATACCATATGTTGAGCAACATAAATCGAATCTGTCATCTGCATCGAAGCAACAGCAGCAACAACAACAACATCAACCATCATTGCGTCATAGCTCATCAAATGTTTCATCGTCGTCACGAATTTTGGGCGGAATTATTGGAGGTTAGAACGAATTCGAGGATTGATCGGGGGAATCAAGGAGGCTTTCGGATCAGCGAGGAGAGCGTTTTTCTACGACCGAGGTGGATCGACAGCAGAAATTGGCGGCAGCAAGATTGGGGCCCCCCGAGTCGAACAAGCCGGTTGAAGGGTGCAAGCTTGGTATAATTTTACATATACTTCTTTTTTAAATATCTTTTGTATGTTATTAAACCGTGTAATTAAATTGTTTTGTGATTTAGAAAAAGAAAGAAAAACATTTGAGTGAAGTAGTGAATTGGAAATTGTGAAGTTGGCTCGGGAAGCGAGGTGGCACTCCCGTACGAGCGACGCCCCGTGTGTTGAAGGCTCGAGGGCGCTTCGCCGCCACGTGGTGTGACTCCGAGGTTCGTCAGGGCTCATCCCTTGTCCTAGGCTCCCCCGCCTTAGTTGTGGTCGCGGTTAGGGAGGATAGGCGGTGCATGAGCGCGTTGCGCGTCGTATCGCGGACAGTATCGGTGCGAGCCTTTTGGCGAGTCGCGATTCTCGCTTGGCGGCTCCTGTGGGGCCCATTGGCAAAGCGAGTGGCGCACGGCCCCTCTCCATTGGGCTAACCGGGTCCGAGGGCCCCATTCAGGAGCTCCACCAGAGGGCACGGAAGCGATATTCAGTCGCGAAATTGTTACAACTGAGCGAAAAATGAGCCTCAACACTAAAGAAAATTTTGTTCGAAAAATCGTTATCGATGGCTTGTTGTTCAATCACCCAATTCGCATACATTCTGCGTTGTGTATGGTCTTGAGGCTTAAGTTCTTGAGTGAGTTGGATTTTGTACGGATGGAAATGCAAATCCAAATGTAAAATCCACCACAATGAGCCGTAAGACAAGCCCAAATGTTGAGCACGTTGAGGAATCGACAAATTCGGGTCTTTCTCCACACTTTGAGAAACGACAGCGATATTTTCAGCAGAACGAATGATGCGATGATGCACAGGCCTTGCAATATCAATAAACCGATCCAGTCTCTTCTAAATTTCTCACTGTGATCGATATTGATGGCTGTGTAGGTCGATTATGTGGACCGTAATCGGCTCGTAAAGCCATAAATGTTGATACAGCAGAATCACCATTTTTATAATAAAATTTAATAATTTTAACGCGTTCTTCGACTGATAAACGATCGATATTTCTAAATGGTAAACCTTCAACTAAAAAACACGCTTTGGATGACATTTAATTTTAACAGATGTCGAATGACAGGGTTATACTTTCCCAACCACGAAATGGATTACCCTGTACAATATTGTTTGTTGTTTCATCTAAAATTTAAATTCATAGTTGCTTTATTCTGTAAATCATTATAAATCATATAAAAACATTTAAAAAAATATTATGATATCAAAAAACTTAATGGCCCTTTGCACTCTAAATTTATACAATATTACAATTATATCGATCAAAAACTAAGAATGTCGTACTTAATCAAATGAAAATTTCAACATATTATACGTTAGTTAAGAAAAATGAGAAAACATTAACCGACCCTATTGAAACACACACACTCATATATATATATATATATATATATATATATATATATATATATATATATATATATATACATATATATATTATAAAAACAAAAATTTAGTATCAATAGTATTCCTTTTTCCGAAATGTACTGTAAAACGACATCAACTTTTTTTGGATGGGGGCCTCATATAGATTTTCCGCCCCGAGCCTCTGACAGCCTTAGTCCGCCACTGGATAGATGGTAATTCATTCATATTCTGACAACCACCGCTTGCGGCCATTTTTTCAGATGCAAATATGGATTATCGAGCATAGGAAAAATCGAAATTTAATCTACTCAAAAAAATTTTCCAAATTCGAGGTTGGCAAAATTATTCAATTCTCGCATCAGTTTCTTTGGAATAAAGTTTAATGCAATTCAAAAATGTATAGTTGGGGTTTTTCATTCAAATATCTTTAAGTAAATGCATTTCCGGCCAAGGTTCAACTGGCAACGCGACATTAATATCGTGCACCTTAATAAGATCTTGGTTTTACTGAAAAAACTGATACCTGCGGAACACAGCTTCCGAATCTCATACTAATAGTGAGACAGAGATCAGTGAGATAACATTTCCAACTCTCCCGTTTTATTTATGTATTGCATATTATGTATATATATATATATATATATATATATATATATATATATATATATATATATATATATATATACATATTTATGTTAAATGTACTTCCATTCCCAATTATTAATGAATATGACAAATGTGTACATACCTTGGCAAGATTATTTTTCTTGTGCTTAATGTAATAAAGTTTCCTTCTGCCCATATTTTGCCTCTATTACGTTATGATTCAGCAAAAGGATTCTGAACTAAATTCAGTACTTGACCTACTTTCAAGTTCACGGGTCACAGGGCATAATTAATGACTTAAGTAGTGACAAAACTATCCACATGTTAGTGACTTAAACCTTAAGTGCTTTGACGTACCCTGACAAAAAACACTAAATTTGATTTCTTATGTCATTCGCTATCGACTTAAGTGCTACTGCCTACAATGTTGCGAGGTCCTGTTGCCAAAGAATTTCCATATAAAGGAGAAGCATTTGTGATGGGTTTTGTGGAAATGTCTTTCATAAACGTAAATGCAGGTGTGACCTCTTTCCCTCAGTCACCATTTTACACAATTCACAGAAAGCAAGTCACATTACGTACCATTGATAATGGGAATGTGCTCAAAAGCTTTTATCTAGTAGTTGGTGTTCTCGTTTGGACCAAAGTGTCTTGATGAATATGAAAGAAAAGATTACTTTATTCCTTCCATTAGTGCTTTTAACTTGTTTTTAAGGGGGCAGAAGATGGGTTCTTTTTCTATTTATATTCTACTCAAATAGGAGTTTCAGTAAATGCACTTTCGATGCATTAATTTAATCTGGAAGAGTATTAAAATCTATGAATGTAATGTGCAGGATTTAATTTTAAAAATAGTACTCACTGTCACTCGAAGATCAATGCGCTTTTAAGTAAATCACACTAACGAGCTTAAATTTTATTAAATGTTAAAGTGTTTTGTTTCAAAGCACTTTAGATCTTTTATTTTGCTTGCATGATGTATGTAATGATAATACTTAAGTGTATGTAGTGGAAAGGCAAATTTCTCGAAGGTACCCGTAATTTTAAAAGCAAATAATCATTTCATTGGCCCCCATTTTGAAAGTCAAACCGTTTTTAAGGACAACTAAAAGTAGAAGGAGGTTCTATGTGCCTGAAGAGTACTGTAAAATAATTAGTAAATCATCCAACGTCTTCTGAATATCAAAGCGTCTCTCTCACGTATATTCCATGGATCTCTTCTTGGAATGTGGGGGTATGGAGTTAGTGCGATCTAGCACCTCAACTCCCTCATATCTGTAAGTACTTCAATACGCCTCTACCTTCCTGAGCCATTTTCAGTCATTATACAATATGATTTTAAGAAATAAATGTAAAAGAGTTTTTTGGCGGATAATTTGGAACTTTAATGCATTCCCGTTCCGTAAGTTCGAAGGAATGCCAGGGTAGGGGAAGGTCGGGACCCTTCGCACGCGGGGCACATTCATACAGTCAAAACAAAACTTGAACGAAACAACGTACGGTCTTGCTTTTGTATGCGTGCGTGAGTCGAGGTACCAACTTTACGTCAACGTAGTATCGCGCCGTTCGCCCGGGCGAGAGTGAAGCGACAGACATGAACGTGTTTTCGCGCTCGGTAAGTAATTTTTTGATCAATGTTTTTGTCTATTGTTACCGTAGATAAAATAAGTTTTTGTGTAGAGTATTCTATCAGTAAGTAGCAAAATATACTTAAGATACGTTTTCAATACTAAATTTATGACGTTTTCCTATTAATATTAAAAGAGGTTACCTATATTTTGTTGTTATTCAGTTAGTGGGGTACTTTCGGACAGAACTAGATGGGGCACGTTTGAACGCGTACGAATGTGCCCCAACTGGTGGGTAGGTATGATTTAGTGTATTAGTGTGCTAATTGCTAATTTTTGCATTAACTTTGTCCTGTGTTTTGCGATCGCCGATGTACATATACTCGTATATATTTTAATACCTATTTCTTATCATTTCTTCACAGAAACATGGTGCGGACTTATAAACCAAAAAAGACAAGTAGAGAAGCTGTGGATGAAAAATTCATGCCGTCAGCAATACAGGATGTTATGCAAGGAGTATTGTCTTATAGAAAAGCTGCGGACAAATATAATTTGAAATTGTCAACATTAGAAAGCCGTGAAAAAAATACAAGAATAGCAATGATGCTGAAGGGTCAAGCAACCGTAAATTTGACTCTAAATATACAAGTTTCCAAGTCTTTTCTATGAAAGAAGAAAAACTACTAAATGATTATATTATCAAATGTTGTAAGATGCATTATGGGCTTACGACGATTCAAGTTAGAAAGCTAGCATATGAGTATGCCAAATCTTTGAGTTTGAAATATCCAGCAAAGTGGGAAGAATATAAGATGGCTGGGAAAGAATGGATGTATGGTTTTCGCAGAAGAAACCCGGAACACAGTTTACGCAAACCCGAAAACACAAGCGCTGCCAGATCTTTTGCGTTTAACAAAACTTCGGTTACCGAGTTTTATACCAACTTGAAGACAGTGTTGGAGCGACATCGATTAACTGCTGACAGAATCTTTAATTTTGACGAATCAGGTGTATCTACCGTTCAAGCTACTCCTAAAGTCTTGGCTCCAAGATGTCAAAAACAAGTCGGACAAATTGTATCAGCTGAAAGAGGTGAGCTCGTAACTTTTGATGGCATTATATCTGCCAGTGGAAATACCATTCCTCCACTTTTCGTGTTTCCACGCGTTCATTATAAAGATCTTTTTCTCGAAGGAGCACCCGAAGGAAGTCTCGGCGCTGCAAATAGAAGTGGCTGGATAAATAGCGATATATTCGTCTCTGTTTTAAAACATATCCAGAAGCACACGCTCTGCACAAAAGATAACCCCATATTATTGTTGTGTGACAATCATGAAAGCCATGTTTCTCTCGAAGCCATCAACTACGCCAAAGAAAATGGCATAATTTACCTATCTTTTCCACCACATACATCTCACCGCCTACAACCACTTGATGTGGGAGTCTTTGGACCATTTAAATCAATGTTGAAAATTGCTTTCAATTATTGGCATACAATGAACCTAGGCAAAGCATTGACATTTTACAATACTCCAAAGCTTGTGAAAATTGCATTTTTCGAATCATTCACCGCAAAAAATATCACAAGCGGGTTTAACAAACCCGGAATATGGCCTCTTAATGAATTAGCTTTTAGTGACGAAGATTTTGCTCCAACTGAGGTGTATACATTAGGTAACTTAGAATATGTGCCTCGTACTCAAAACGTAGTTGAAGATTTGTCAGCACCTACTCCGCAGCCAAGTGTCTCTGATTTCTGCCAACCCTCTACTTCTGGAACACAGGATTTCTTGGAGGTTTCGCGAGAATCTACAGAACAAAGTATTAACTCACCATTGATAACTTATGATGATGAACTACAAAGGTGTATTTTAGATGCTTGTGAACCAGATGCTTTGAATAATTCACCAATCTATCAAATAGTTGCTCCTTTGAAAACAGTTTTCACACCAGAGGCAATTCGATCCTATCCGAATGTTGTAAGAAGTAATAAAACAAACAAAGGACGACGGCCAGGAAAATCACGTATTTATACTGACACACCCGAAAAAAAACTCATTGAAAAGAAACACAATGAAAAGCAATTGAAAAAGCTAGAACAGGAAAGAAGGGCTCGGGCAAGACAAATGAAACGTAGTTTAGGTAATTTTAATTTCAAACCGAAGAACAAGAAAGCTAAAAACACAGTAAGTGATGAATCTGATATAAGCTTTCAAGAGAGTTCAACTTCTATCACAGATGAAGATGAAACCGAGCATGAAAATTTTGAAATGAACAGAAGCCAATTGACAGTTAATGTAATACCAGAAAATATTAAAGACGGTTCGTTTATTTTAGTGAGGTTCCCTAAGAAAAAAAGTATTTTTTACTATGTAGGAAAAGTTGTCGGTCACTATAGTCAGACTGAATTTAAAGTATCTTATCTAAGAAAGAAGCCAGGTTTTTCGTGGGCATTCGTTTTCCCTAATGTTGAAGATATTATTATTATATTATTATCTTGTTAATTAACAACAACTTTTTGCAGTGCTAATCCACACCAAAGATTGAAACATGTGATTCTAAATTTAAGATAACTAATTTACGTAGAAAATGAAGCAATTTTATGTTTTATTGTTAGAGGAAAGTAATTTAATTTTCGTTAATTTTAAGAAAAGTCATTTAAGTTTTGTTTTACATAAGAAAAGCTATGTAATTTTTGTTGACTATAAGAAAAGTATTTTATTTTTGTTTAATAGAAGTTAAATTTTTATTTTTGTGTTTAATTTCATTGCTAATAAAAGAATTTTGATTTATATGTGTTGTTTTAATCGCACGTACAGAACTACCCCACAGCGTACGAAGGTACCCCTAACATTGTATCTAGGTGCCCCGTTGTTGGGGCGGATTCGTACAAATTCCAGATTTTGTTTAAATCATAATTATGGTTGAAACATTAGAGGAACTCATCTGTCATTTTTTTATATGAATCTCAGATAGTTAGACTATAAATTTAAGCTGTCAGGTGATTGATTCATGAAAAAAATATAAATAAAAAATAAAATGTAGAAACCGTACGAAGCGTCCCCACCTTCCCCTACTATTAGTATGATTGTCAATTGTATCAAAGAGTTTCAGTGCGTTGTCACGTATGTAATTTTCAACTGTCTAAAGTTTTAGGTCATTATAGATGTCAGTGTTTCTAATCTACCATGGCATTATTAAGATCTTTCTAATAATCCTATTTTGGAAGGACTGGAGTGCTTTTTTGTTAGTCTTTGTCGTCTGGTATAAAGCAGAACTACCGTATAGTAGCGTTGGGTGTATAATTTGTTTGTATATGAGCAATCGATTTTCAAGGCTGTCTTTTGGATTTAATGAGTGAGTGGAGAGAGGAGAGAAGTCCAACACAGTGTCTTCGTTTATTTTGTATGAGGTGTTTCCATGTGAGGCTTCTATCAAATGTTACTTCAAGGTATTTAGGGGGAGTGCTGGTCAACAGGAATACTCGTGGAGGCTGGCATTCTTTGGGGAGTTCCGCCCACACGTACCCGACTAAATTCCCGCAGGGGGAATGTCGGTCGACAAGAGCACTCTTGGAGGCTAGCGTTTTTTGGGGAGCGCCCCCCACGGACCCGAGGACATGGAGGATGACAGGTAACGACCCTTGTTGGATCTGGACTACGCTTTGGACAACGAACTGGAATGGACTGGAATTGGATGCTTTGGGCTGGCGGATATAATGGTTTGGACCTAGTTGCCTTGCACAGTAGCGCCGAGGTGACACTCGTATGTGAACGGCTCCAATTCAACTATCCCACCGTCTACGTCCCGGTAAAACCTTGGCAGGTCTCGGAGTACGTTCGAAGTTCGCACCATTGGGTTGGTGGTATAGGTTCGGTTGAGATGGACTCCCGATTAGCGCTGGTCTGGCTCTGAGCACTTGTCCACATAAGGGCCTGTGCCTCCCTGCTCTGCAAAGATAACCATGGGACCAAAAAAGCGACTACACATAGGAACGGTGACAGCGGCTCTGAGGGGGGACCCAATAAAACTGGAACCCAAAAGCTTATATAAAAGATCAAAAAAAACCCAAAAAAAAAATAAAAAATAGTAACGACGACGCAACTAGCGGTTGCACCCACGATGTTAACAGTACATAGAGAGCGGTACTAACGTTGACAAAAACGACGAATAAAACAATGACAGTGAAGACGGATGAAAAACGGAGATTAGCAGACAGTCTGGTCCAGACTGAGATTCCTGCGGCGTTCGGGTGAAGCAAAAAAATTATGCAAACGCAAGAGTGTCCTATGAAGGAAAAGCGGGAAACTCTGCAGGACGCTTCAGATGTTCGAGCGGTGGAAGAAAATATCATGAACATCGAGAATTCGATGGTCACTACTGCGATCGTTACCGAAGCGACCAATCCAAGAAGCGTAAATCTCGACATAATAAAGAATCACCCTGAAGCCAACGAGGAGATTATGGCAGGAAAAGAAACGAGTGGCCAGGCAAATAAAGCGATGTTGTGTGATTGCATCGCTAACGTTGAATATGTGGCAGAAGTGCTGCATTCGGATATAGAAAGTGATAACTTCTCCCAAGGATGGTCGCAAAGTACAATTGCCGCCTAGCGACACGAAGAAGAAAGGCTATTCCGAAAAGACAAGAATATAATCTGCATGTGACTCCCCAAAAATCAGCAAAGCAGTAAAGGTTGCGCTCCTTGAACTAGAGGAGCTCCTAGACTGCATAGGGTATTATTGGAGGAGCTGGTTAAATGCCAAGATGAGCAGAAGGCTAAAAAAGCGCTGGGATAGATAGCTCCACCAATAAAAATCAATAAAAGAATGGCGTCTAGCCCAATCGTAGGAGATCGGGATAAAAGAAGGAAGGAAGAGGCACTTGATGGCCGTGGAGCACCAGATCACGGGTTCCAGACAGTGTTTACAAAAGGAGCCAAGAGAGCCGCAAAGAAATTCCTTCAAAAAGTGCCAGAGAGTAAAGTTCGCACGGACGCTCAACCAGAAAAAGGACCTGATTCTAAACAGGAGAGTAAGAAGCCCCGACGAAGACCCCGGCAGCAGGCACTGCTCGTAAAACCCCAAGATGGCCGATCCTAAGTGGAGGTACTACGGGACATCAGGGGAAACGTAAGGCCCAAAGAAACCAACACAACCATTAAAGCAGTACGACCAACGCGGTCGGGCCACGTACTGGTCGAATTCGGAGCAGAGGCCGACAATAAGGAAGCATTCTAGGGCGTGGTAAAGAAAGTCCTCGGCAAAAGCGCAATAGTCTCGCTTGAGCCGATGGCAACGATCGAAATAAGGACATTGACTGCGTCACGGATTTGGCCGAGGTAAAAGAGGCCATCAAAAGGGAGTTCCCTAGCGTGGGAAGGATCAAAGCGAGACTGACATTAGAAAATAGCAGGGGTCAATGCATGGCATTTGCCCTTGTTCAGAAATTGTTCGACGTCCTTTTCGGTCAAGTCAGTTGAGACCGAACAATTTCTGAACAAGGGCAAAGTACGAATAGGGTGGGTTGTCTATAGGATACGGCAAAAAGCAGTGCTTCTTCAATGTTTCAAATGCCCTGGCTATGGTCACACCACACAAATATGCAAAGGACCCGATAGGAGTTCCTTATGCTACAAATGTGGTGAAATGGGACATAAAAGAAAAGAGTGTACGAAGGAGGCACACTGTATTCATTGCAAGGATGCTGATCCAAGACCTGATTTTAGACACGTCTTGGGATCAGGAAAATGGCGGGCTTTCCAGGAAGCCCTAGCCAAAGCTACACCGCAGTTCAACCACCCGAAATCTTGATCAATTCGCGAGGGACATGAAAGCTGACTTCTTGCTGGCGAGTAAGCAATATCATGATAAAAGTCCTGCATCATGGTATCCTGATGAAACTGGTACTACTACCATCTGGGTTCGAAATAGTGATTTCCAAGCGGAGAGCTGTGGACGTGCGGATGATTTTGTGTGTGTTCGGTGCTCAGGGACCACCTTCTTTAGTGTGTATCTAACGCCGAACGGATCGATATCATCTTTCCAAGCCAAGCTTAATGCTTTGGAGGGCACTATCTGGAACGCAGAGGGCAGCGTGCTCGTTTGGGGAGACTTCAACGCGAAAGTAATCGAATGGGGCATGCCTCAAACAGATCCGCGGGGAAAACAAATCCTAGAAATGGTGGCCACGATGGCGCTCGTCGTACTAAACACTGAAAATATGCCGACTTTCCACCGTATTGGCTGTGGGGGAATCATACCGGACGTGACATTCGCCTCGAAGTCCTTAGTACGGAGGATACAAAACTGGAAAGTATTAGAGGACTACTCAGCCAGTGATCATCAGTGCATTCTGTTTGAGATAAGCGATGTTGTCTCCTGACGCCCGTGCTCTCGGCTTTCTACAATTGGATGGAACATCGGAAGGATGGACGTCGAGAGGTTCTCACAGCAGGTGCACCGCTGCAGGGAGATCCGGAGGGGACAGAAGAACTGGCAGCTCAAGACGTGGTGAACTCAACTATGAGCATCATCACGACTGCTTGCAATGCTTCTATTCCCCGTCAAAAACCCCGGCACGGCAAGCCGGTGGTCAACTGAAATCGCTAAAAAGTGAAGGGAGTGTCACAAGCTTCGGCGTGAGGCTCAACGGGCGCGGAACCGTGACGAGGCAAGCAACCGCGCCAGCATACAACAACAGCAAGGCTCACTGCTGGACAATGTGAACAAGGATCCATGGGCCTTGGCTACAGGCTAGTTATGTGGAAGCTTGGTGCCCTTCGGAAACCTTGTATACATGATGCGGAAAAGATGGACGAGATATTGCGGGCACTTTTTCCCCCCCATCCTGTCCATGTTGACGCTGTGCATGGTGAAACAGCAGTCGAGTATCCACTCTTCGAACAGCCGGAACTGAAAGAGGCAGTTCTTTCGTTGAAAGTGAGGAAATCTCCAGGTCCAGATGGTGTTCCGGCTGAGGTGTTACGGCTTGTCTATCACCATTGTCCTGACTTGCTTCTCAGCACATTCAACGCTTGCCTACAGGACGGGGTTTTCCCGGTACGATGGAAGGTGGTGAGGCTCATGCTTATCAGCAAGGGGAAGGGAAATCCAGAATCGACGTCTGCATACCGCCTGTTATGCATGCTGGACACGGCTGGGAAAGTGCTAGAGAAACTCCAAGGGAAGACTCACTGACGCGATTCGTGCTGCGGGGACCTATCACTTCGGCAGTGCGGCTTTAAAGCAGGACGTTCTACCATTGATGCGATTGCAGAGGTAGTGAGCACGGTCCAAAAGGCAGAGGCATATAGTCGCGCCAAGCGACGGATCGTCCTGTTGGTGACACTTGATGTCAGGAACGCCTTCAATTCCGCTAGATGTGTGGATATTCTGGATACGCTAGAAAAACCTTTTCGAGTTCCAGAATGTCTAATGCTTAAAGGACCGAAACCTGCTCTACGATACGTTGCCCAGGGATCTATCCTTGGCCCGGACCTGTGGATTGTGTCTTATGACGGCTATGCGGATGATGTTGCGGCTCTGGTCGCTGGACGCACCGTTGAACAGGCGCAACTTAGGATAGGTATGCTAATGCGCCGAGTGAGAGACTGGATGACTGCTCGTGGGCTCAGTTTAGCACTGGAGAAAACCGAAGTGGTCATCTTGACAAAAAATAAAATCCCTAGAGTAGGGATGATCAGCATTGGAGACAAACAAATCGAATCCAAGCAACCGGTGAAGTACCTGGGGCTACTGATCGACTCGAAAATGAGATTCTCTGAGTAAATCAGTGCAACGGCTGAGAAGGCTGCTTCAGGAGTATCGGCTCTGAGTCGACTTATGGTCAACGTAAGGGGACCCAGCCCATCAATAAGATGCCTCTTGATGAGTGCTGTATGGTCAGTGCTACTGTACGGAGTAGAGGTATGGGGTGACGCTCTCAGTAAGGAGGTTTGCCGAAAACGATTGGCACAGGTACAGAAAAGAGGAGCGCTGAGGATTACATCTTCCTACCCGACAGTATTCGATTCGGCGGTGAAAGTTATTGCAGGCGTGATACTTGTCGCCCTCTTTGCTAGAGAGCGCCACTCTATTTATCTGCATCGAAACGAGGATGCGAGGGAGATGATTGTCCGTGAAGAGAGACAGCGCTCACTCAACGATTGGCACCAGTCTTGGGCGGATTGCACGAAGGGAAGGTGGACTGCGCACCTGATCCCGGATGTGAGACCGTGGCTAAATCGAAGGCATGGTGAGACTGACTTCTATCTGACCCAGCTTTTGAGCGGGCATGGGTGTTTTCAGTCTTACCTGCACAAGATTGGTAAGTCACGGTCCCCCGATTGTCGATACTGCCCAGGAGAGGACAATGCCTGCCACTCATTTTTTGCGTGCATAAAATGGGACAGGCTGCGAAGAGCCTTCTACAGGAAGATGGGAGAGCTCACCCCGGATAATATAGTTGCGGTGATACTCGAATCGGTTGACAAATGGAACCAGGTGGCACATTATGTCACAGCAGCTGGGGGTGTTTTGGCTGGGGGATTGCTTGTCTGGCACTTCCTTCTCCCCTTTCCCGATAGAAGAGCGATCCTTCAGCTTGAAGGCACTTCACGGCTTAACAAAACGAGACCTGGCCCGAAGTAATGTGTCAAACGGTTCCAGGCTAGGTTCTCACGGTGACAGGGGATCTTTTTAGTGGGTAGTCCGTCCGTCTTTTTGCGAACATGGGAGTCCCACACTCTGGACGTAAATGCGCATTCACCTCGCTGCCACAAAAAAAAAGAAAGTATTTAGCCGTTGGTGTCCAGTCCATTTTTTCATTGTCAACGATAAGTCTCTGTGGAGTTTATAGTATTTTCCTTGTGATGGATAGGGCTTGTGTTTTGTTAGAATTAATCTTAATTTTCCATTAACGAAAGTATTCCAATAAAATATTTATTGATCTTTGCATGTTTGAAGGGATGGCTCCTGCTTGTCGTGCTGTAATAAATAAATCACGAAGCGGACCACAGCGTTTCCTTTCACTGCAGGCGTAATATGGGGAGAGAAGTACTAAATCTCCGCAGTAGCAGTTATATTGGTCGGTTTGCACCGAGCAATCCATCGATGAAAATTTATAGGAAAGTGAAAATTTAGTGTAGTATAAATTGTGAAGGACATTTTGAAGTGAAAAAAATGGACCGGTTCGATTAGTTTTGAAGGACGTTGACACATAGAAGATACATCAGTGTAGCACTGAGGTTTCAACCAAAAATAGATCGGGTTTAGTACTCGATCGACGACAGGAAAGCACAAGGCATTGGGCTTGCCGCTATACAAGCAGAATTTCGGAGAGCTTAGTTTTTTGACTTAAAAAGATTGAAAGTGTCAACAGTCCAAGAAAGGTTTAAAATGTAATAAGATATTGATTGAAAATGATAGTAGTACTTCCTGCAGTTTAGTTTTGACACTAAAAATTATTAAAAATACGAGAATTCCAAGACTAGGTTTAAAAAACAGTACAAGATTTTTAACTGTGCACTTTAGAAATTTTCTGAGGTCGTTTGCTTCACACTTTTCTTTTTTGATTCTTCCGTTTTTTTCATCTTCGTTCCTTGTTTAGATGGATTGGTTTTTAATTTTTCGGGACCCCTTTCTTGATCATCGCTTCATCGTGAGGTCGTCATTCTCCTTCTTGATATTTTCTAACTCTTCATTGTTGATAATTATCTTCATTTTTCCTCCACCATCTGCGAAGCCCACCTTATCGAGTTTTCTCTTCAGTTTTATAACCGACTGATTACTATTGATCGTTCCTTCGGACACCCCCATCAATGGGCAGCCGTAAGGCCCCCTCATTCCATCGGCCCTGAAGTTTTCTTGAGGTTCTTCGTTTTGTTCTTTCAGTTATCAAAGTAATCTTAGGATATTCGAGATAAATTGTTCGAATAAATTGTTTTGACCATGTGATAATAAGCTTTATCCATTAAAAAAACATAGTTTGTAATTGACGTTTAAAAACTTATTTGATTTTTAGAAATTATTGGTAGGAGCGTTTAAAAAATGCTAGACGTGGGATCGTTTGCTTCTGCTGAAACCATATAACAAATACAAATCGGAACTCTTATTTTAAATGGTTATAAACATTTTCGGGGGCTTTATTTATATGTAGTGGAACAACAAGTTGCTAAATTCTTCACATACAGGGTTGAATTTTAAACTATTTTTGGTATCATTAAGTAAAATCAATAAATTGTTACGTATGCCTTTACCGGCAGTAACTCCAACTGGCTGCCCGAGCCCACTAACTTTATGCCAGCCTATGTTTAATTATCATCCCACAATCACAAATCATCTTCAAATCCATTCCCGTCGCATTGCTCTACGATACAACCCACACATCCTTTCTGACACAGGAGTAAAATCGCATGCTGTTGCAAAAAGGAAAATCGCGTCATTACCTGAAATGAGGAATCTTCAAGTGGCGAAAAGTTCCATTCAACTACAACAGCTCACAATTCCTATTCCCTTCCCGGGAACGGAATGAAAAAAAGGACTCGTCACCTTTCCGTCAGTTGAACATCCAACGCAATAGACAGTGCCAGTTCTCCTATTTGCTATGCTCAACCATTGACTTGATTCTTCCCCGCCTAGCTCACTTTTACTTCACTCAGCTGTCATTTATGGCCTGTTGGTCCTTTTCGTGTCTTCCTTTTTGTTTCAAATCGCATTCCCCCAGGATCCTGGAAGAGTACCATTTACATGACGGTGGCAGCGATTTACATGCACACATGTGTGCACGTAGTCGTCGTCGGTGTGGATGCTCGCACAACGCTAGGCAGGTCGCAGCCCGAGTGTATATGGCAGATCAGTGGCCGACTTATGTACCAGGGGTGTCACAAGTGTTTGGTTAAGATAACCCTCGCCGCGATGTTCGTTACACGTCGGCATCCTCCCTTACGTTGTGCCGCTTTACTAGCAGCCACCCCATGCTGCTGATGAGATCATTTGTCGCCGTACACGTTGAAAATCCGTAGCAAAGGTTGTAATGTGTGACGGACGACGTGGATGTTGATGGCTGAGGGCGGAGTTTGATATGCGAATAGGTGAGGCCGTGCAGGGCGTTCAGGCTCAGGCTGTGGGTTCGGGCTCTTCCCTTTTATACTTTTCAATAATAAATTGTTGACAGGCTCGGCATTTCGGGGTGCTACTGTTTCGCGAACGTCGATTCAAACTCATTTCAATTCTCACCCTGACGCGGTGATGTTCGTAAAAGCGTGGGATCACAAGCGATAATGAATTTAGTGGTGTAGTGGCCATTTAGTCGGGACACACTTTGTATTTGGTTCGATTTGTGAAAACTTGTGCATGTTTGTTGTGTGCCTGAAGAAGGACTGGATTGCAAAAGGATTTGAGACGACAATCAGCGAAGTATTAAGAGGCCGGTCCTGTTCAATAATAAATTCGCTGAATGTGATTGTTTTGTTTGGTGCTAATGTGAATTGAATAACTTGTGTAGTTAAGGCTTAACTTCGTGTTGAAGGAGGAAATAGGACGTTGAAGCGCGCAAATATTAAAAGTGTGGAGTTTTTAATTGTGAGCGGATTAAAAGTATCAAACGAGGATTTCAGCTGAAATGGTCTACTTTGTATGTACCTATTTATTTTATTTCTAATTTTAGATTTTTTTCAATAATATGCGATAGCTTGAATAGAATTCAGAAATCCGTCGGCAACTTGTAAATTTGCTGATTAGTTGAAACTGATATTTTTGAATGCAAAAATGGGACTTAATTGAAAATTCGACCATTTTGTCTAATTGGAAAATTATCAAAGAACGTGATTCCAGGTATAAGTTCGAGCCTGATGCTCTTCCTAGGAAATACTTTATGAGCTGATACGAACTCCTTAATGGTATCAATGGTGTACTCATACATTTAGTTTTTATAATTTATTTATCATATCTTCATTTTATGTATTAAGGGATGAATATGGTTTTTTATATAAAACTGAAAATTATCGCCCCTTACATCTAGTTCGACTCTCTTAGGGGTTAAAATACTCTGGAACTCTTGAAATTGGTTTATTATGCATATTTTTTAGTGATGGGATGTATGTAGGATAATTCAAACACAGGAGTTGATTAATCCTAATATTTAACCATTTGATAAAAAAATTATTGCAAAATATCGACCAATATTGAAACCACAGCCATTTTCGTGAGGGTCCTTTTTTGGAAGCACTCCGCGCCATGCGGTATATATAACCAGTGTAAATTTCGATCTGGAATTATGTAAAAAGTACTACATATTTTAAATACTCATAGCTACAGATATACCTACGGGATTTTAAAAATATGTGAATTTGCTTTATTGGCGCGTATTGAAAGAAAGCATTGATTTTTTTTACAAAAAATATTAATTTTTGATTGATAAATGTTTTAAAACTAACTAATTGAATTACCCATTCTTATTTCTCTGTAGAATGTTATTTTAGAGTTGTTTTCTTCAATTCAAATGAAAAAATAACAAATGTTGGAGTTATGTTGCATGTCGATGTGAAAAAAAGTGTGCCGAGAAAACCTGGATTAAAGTTTCAAAACATGTTAATTTTGTAGGGAATGAAGTGTACATCTATTTACTTTTTTATCATCAATGTTCTATCCCAAGGCCATAAAGATGTCCTTCCAAATTAGTACGCTCTTCTTAACTTTTTTTCGAGAGCTTTAACCCTTAAAGTACATACTTCTTAAGAATCACGTTAAGTGCACACTTGGGTGTCCGACACCCTGAAGTGTTCTATGCTGATTTGCTCTGCCGCTATAGAATATTTTATCATAAAAAAACTATGGGTTGTCCTTTAAAATATTTCCTTCGAAGTTATGTAAATTTTATATTCATTTATTAATTTTTAATTTGTTTAAAAAACTATTGAAAGAAAAACAGGTGAAAAAATGGCTTTTTTAACTTAAAATTCATAACTAACGTAATTTTCAATATTTTTACCTAAAAACTTAGGTTTATATTCGCAAGATACTAAACTTTGATAAATAAATTGCTGCTATATTGTTGCTTTCAAAAACGATAGTTAGTTGTCAGATTGCAGTCAATTTTATGATCAAAAAAGGCAAAATAAATGATCAAGTTTTTTACAGTTTAAATCAATTTATTTTGCGAAAATACATAAAAATAGTGAGTATTAGTAATTGATATACAAAAATCCAAAAGTGGAATATAAAAAAATCTTATTTATACACATCAATAGTCAGCGCAAAGACCTGTGCGGTGGTCATTGCACATAGGGCGCATCCAAGAGCCGCAATGACTTTTAGTTTTTCTGTCGCGCTTTAAGGAGCATAATGAACACCTTGAATAGTTATATCCCATCACAACTGATAGATTTTGATCTGAAGCTTGTCTACTAATGCCCAACATTGAAGTTATTGCGAATTCGATGTCGACTCTCAAAGTGGCGATTTCATATCTTTCTTCCAAATGCGGTTGTTAAAATTTTCAGTCACACCTTCCATGCAATCTTGTGCTGTAATTCTGTCAGATTCACCTTCGTTTTTTAATTTACACATGAGTAGTACTCTTGCATTAACCATGGCATGATCTAGCATGGCAAAAAATCTTCTCAATGGCCATCTTTTAGTTCGTCGGGCTGTCGTGTATTAATGGCACGCCTGATCGTAAGTGTCTGTGCCACTTTTTGTCTTATTGTAGTGACGAATCATATTTGGCTTTCCGTCGGTAATTTCAGACGACGGCATAAAAGTCGAAACTAGCAGAACAAATCTATTCTTCTTCGGAGTGAACGAAACTAATGTTATATTCTCACTAAAACAGAACTTACAGTTTGGAACCGTCTTAGAGGGTATTTTCATTTCTTGCGGGATTCCTTTTTTATTTTTCCTAATAGTGCCAGTTATTGTCAAATTGTACAGAGCTTGGAACATTGTGAATTGTCGTGAACAAGTTATCTATGGAGACTGTGCGATTGGTTCCATGTATTGGTGCTGTAACTGCTTGGAAGATATATTCGGGCACCAACTCCACTTTGGACAACCCATGGGTTTTTCTCAAGTAAGAGATAGCAGAAATCTTAAAAAAAATTGATTATTACACCTCTTATTTACTTACAGTTCCAACAAGTAAAAAAATTTAAATGATAAATTATCAAATAACCAGTCAGTGCATCGTTCAACGTTTTGTCCATTCGTTTAGTCGGTACTTATCGGGTTTTGTTTTCATGTAAACACGATGCTTGCGACGTCCTCTAAAACCATGAAGTTGCTCGTCAACTGTGCACATATTGCTCGGCTTATAATTTGCTGTACAATTGTTAATAAAAATATCCCAAAGCGAGTCCATCTTCAATATTTCTTGAGCTTTTTATGTCAAAACGTAAAATTTTTGACAAGAACAAAAACCTTCTACATGACATGATACATCTATAAAATGTTACTCCATTCTCATAACTCCATAGCCTTTTTACATCCACTCGATTCGTTTTCCACATTCCAGAATGATACAAAATAGCTATAAAAGCATTGATTTCCTTTGCATCAGTATGATGTTCGAAAGTTTAATTTTGTTTACCCGCAGCTATTGCAACAGCACACTTGTTTTCTATCTCTTCGTTCGTTCATTCAACAATTATGTTTATAATTTCGTCAGTAAATAAAACTTTCCAAAAATCAAAAATCGTCTCACAATTAGCAGCATCGCCTATTAAGCCAGGTATGAATTCCGACAATGGAGGATCGAGACGACCTAGAAAAGTGATATATGAAAATACTCAATAAAAATCAATAACATTAGAACTTTTTTTTCGAATTACACGCCGAAATTCCTACTGTGCAGCGAGGACATAGCGTATATAACTATAATATACATACAGTATATCTAACACGTCAATATATACACACGTGCCTAGAAACTTTCGATATGATCGTTCTCTATACATATTCTATATGTAAATACGGAGTGTATGAATACGCACGTGGCATAACAACAAACCTATACCTACATATGTATACTTTATTTCTTACCTGACGAACAAGACTGTTGATTCGTGCTCCGAACGAAACGATCTTTCCCAACGCATTTTCCATACAATTTTGAAGATGGTCGTCCAGCCTGTCTTCTTGCCGATTTACTTTGAATTCTTATGCTAAGCGGAGTTTCATCAATCTCATTTTCTCTCTCACGCATTCACTTTTTTGGACGGAACTTTTCCGCCTCTGGAATTTCATTATTTTGTTCTTCTGCATCTGAATCGTCAGGTGCATATTCGAAATCTGAAGCATCCTCTTCACTTTCACTTTCCTCGCTACCAAAATCTTCTTCATCGTACTGCGTCTCAATCAATTTCTCACGCATTCGCAAAGTATAAAAACATGAAATAATGAAAAAAATTTTTTAACATTCCAGATGCTATACTTCGGTTGTAAATTCACCAAAAATCAATAATTTTTCAGTAAAAATATTTGCTCCAAAATCACTTTGCACACTGGGTGTTTAACACCCGGATTTTTCGAAACGTGTGCTGTGTGCTTTACACACTAACAATTCACGCACTGTCCCTACCCGCTTTCCTTGAAGTTAGTGATCTGAACTTATGGTAGATGGCGATACATACCCGATTTTGTTCAACACTATAGGATCTCTGCGTGTTTGAAAATGTTGTTGGGTGTCAGGCACCCACAATGCACTTTGAATAATATTATTGCGCGCCTGTTTTGCTGCGTCGTTCAAAGAGTTCTCGTTAGATTTGATTCGCTGATATCAGCTGCTATAGAACTAAGTTTGTTTCGAAAATAATTTTTTTGTTTCGTATTTCGTATTCTGCACCGTATTCGTTTAAGGCATTTTTTATGAATCTACGTCTAGTATCCGTTGCATATTGATGTGTTTTTCAATCGCTCCTGTCACTAGTTTTCTAAAATTAAATCATTTTTAAAAATGTCAGTCAGAAATTAATTTTTATTGGAAAAAGCTTCTCAAATCGTCGAAGCAATTTATTCAAACTATTTGTGTCGAATATCATAATTTTACTTCGATACATAGGTATTGAAAAATGAAGTAGGCATCATAAAATAACTTCAAGACCACTAGTATACAAGTAGAAGAGCCCGACGGCTTTCCATCATCGGGGAAACGTTAGACAATAAGCCAACGACAACGATCACGAAAAGATAACATGATTAAGAATACTCCGCAAATGGCGTAGTAAATTACAAATATTCACCAGAAATGAACAAAATATGCAAACAAACCGACGAACTGAAGCTAAGGATACAGTCTCTAGAAGAGCTTGTCAAAAAAACGATCAAGATTGAAAAATTGTAGAGCAAACAACTCCGGAAGAAATCTTAAGTGTGGTGGCACTAATAATGTTCGAAACTTTTGTAAAGCGCTAGAAGGATTGACAGAAGATATGGAAATTGAAGAAGATGGTTAACAAGCGATAAAGAAATATAAATTTTACTCATTGTTTAAAAAATAAAAGCAAGGAGAAAAATCAACTTGCAGTTCTGCTAGTGCCTCAGGTAAAGGCAGCAATAAGGCCTAAAAAAGTTCTGTCAATAGATATATTAGGACAAAATGGCGGAGATATGGTTTGGCTATTGGCAGCCGCAGATAAATTATGCATTTTTGAAAATAACAGAATAAACGTAGAGAAATCAACAGTTAAAATGTAACCCTTGCATGACCTGAAGCCAGTCAAAGATTCTGAATTCTGGGGAGGTTCACTTCACCTAAACTCTAAAAAGCAAAAAAAAAATCAGCCCTTTCTGTTAAAGGGTCTGGACTGTAGAGAACATACGATCGATATCTTTCAAATCCTCTAAGAAGCTGCACTAGACATTGAATTCATTTCAGTTTAAGACTTTGCAACAAGGAGATTGACCCTTCACCAGATAAGATACTTAATTTTCAGAGTGTTAAGGTGAGAATGTCTCCAGAAAAGAGAAGTCAAACAGTGCAATTGGTGTCAAAAATTTGGCCATTTGGCTGCCAACTGTGCCACGCACCCCCTGTGCCTTAAATGCAAAGAAGTTTACACCCTGATAAATTCAACTTGGCTCAGATGGAGCCACAAGAAAGATTATACTACGTCAACTGCGGTATATTTGGTTACTGTGCATAATATCGAGGCTACCCTGGATATAAAGATGCAAAAGTTAAATTGATACCTACTAAAACAAATGCAAGTACAACGCAGTGTGATACCTTCTATCCAGCCCGAGGTATCATTTGTACTCGCCACTAGTAGACCAGCAGGGAATACTTTAAATAATGTAAGTAGCAACAATGTGCTACTTCGTAAAATCTAGCAACAACTTAATTCTTTATCGGAAATAATCAACAAAAAGGAACCAAAAATTAACTTTGTTTTCCAACGTTTAAATCTTACAAATGTTTCAAAATAACTTGTCGTGAGGCCCGCATTCCCATAGATGGGCTTTGTCATATCTCGATCAACGTTAACTTCATTGTAACTCTACCTGAACGTGACTATCTCATTGAATTCATGATTAAACAAAAGCCTGATATCATGCTTCTCACTGAAACTCACCTCAATTCATGACACTCAATGCCATTCAAAGATTCTGAATTCCTAAGAAACGAGAGCGTGAACTGTGATTGGGGGGAAGCTACTGGCATATTAGTTAAAAGACCTTATCGTTTCCAACATATTAATAAATGCGATTTCAAAAACTTTGATTTTCTGCAGGCGTCCGTCATCAAAATTTCACTGCCGAGTGAAGATAACTTCTTTGATATCTCGGTCTATGCAACGGCGAGAAGCGTTCTAAAATTCAAGGACGAACTCGATTCCTTGTTTAAAATACTCAAATTAAAAACCATGCATGTTTCTTATATTCTTACTGACGGTCTTAGTGCTTGACATACATCATGGCTGGACGCCAACAATAAACAAAGAGATGTATTCCTAAAATCGTGGATAACAGAAATTCAAATTGGATACAGGGGCAATGTTTATGGGTCGGAGCTCCCAACACACCCTAGGACAAATTTATATTTGGATTTTTGCATTGCTAACGCAAGACTTGAATTTAGATCTAACAATCATCAACGGAAATTGCAAGTGTGCCTTTACGATAGCGACCATTTTGCCATTGTAAGGGAAATAAATCATCAAAGCGATGATGTCTCTTTCAATCCAGTCCAAAATGAAAGTCATCGGTTGAATTTCAGAAAACGTGATTGTGAAAGTTTTCACAGGAAGTTTAATCGTGAATACCAGAAGCAATATCCACCTTCTGATGGCGATAACTCTTGCCTCGTGGTTCCAAACGACAGGAATCTAACTAACGATGAAATAGATCTCTGTTTGAAGCTGAAGAAGCCGACATGGGAAGCCATTGAGGAAGTTTTTCCCAAGATAACACATCGAAACAATATGGAAGGATATGAAACACCAACCTTCACAAGGTTGAAAAGACTGCAAAGCCTTCTCCTCACACACGTCAACAATATTTATCGGTGATTTCTGGACTTCAACTATCACACATTGGCTTTGTGGAAATTATACCTGAAGAATGTCCAAAAATGCGTCTTCTCCTTCGTTGCATTACAGCCCCTCTCGGACGTTCGCTTCCTGCGAATAGCGCCTCCAACTGTCTTGGTCTATTAACGGCGTCCTCCAATTTTGAAATCCGAGCAGCGATGAACCGTTTTCGTCGACCGAGTCAGAACTGTGTTTCCTCGGTTTCCCCTCTGGTCTACGGTATCCATTGCTCGTCCATACGATTCATGTGTCCAGCGCATTGCAATTTCCGCAGCCTCACAATCGTTGAGACTTCCAGATCGTCACAAATTTCATAAAGCTCATGGTTGTATCGAATTTGCCTTTGGTCCCCGTCTAGCTTCGCTCCGATTATTCGCCTCAGGACCCGTCGCTCAAAGGCGTTCAATATATTCGCGGATGCTTGGGTTAGGGTCCATGTTTCACACCTATAGCATAACACAGGTCTTATGACAGATTTATTTACTTGGAGCTTTATTTTCCTGTGTATGCAGTTGGTGTTCAAGATCGTCAATACTGAATAAAATATTTTATTTGCGTGTATTCTTCGGCGTATTTCATCTCTTTCATTGCCCGTTTTCATTATTTTGGCGCCTAAATACACAAATTTGCTAACATTTTCGATACTTTATTCACTAAGTGTGATATTTTGTGTATTTGAGGTAATTTTCCTCGACTGCGTCATGAGCTTTGTTTAATTTTCACTGATTTGTAGCCCTACTAGTTTTGCTTCGCTGTCGAGTTTCAGGAAGAGTTCTTTGGCAGTTGTTAATGACCGTGACAAAACGTTGATGTCGTCCGCATAGGCTACTAGTTGGCTCGTCTTGTATAGTAATGTACTTCGCGTATCGACAGGTAGCTTCCGTATGACGTACTCCAGAGCCATCTATAGGCTCCGATGTTCTGGAGCTGTGCGGATGAAAATCTCAGAAGAGTAGCGAACAAGATAATTAGGATTAAGAAAAGAAAATACTATGACGACCAATTGAGAAGTATCGATGTAAGTTTAGCGATCAACAACACAAGACAAGCATACAAAGTAGTGAAAAGCCTGAAATGTGGTTACCAGCCCAAAACCACACTCTGCCGTGATGACATCGGCAATATCATCGCTGATGAAACGAAGGGTAAGGAAAGATAGGCATCATATTTCAAGAACCTCCTTAATCCTCCGCATAGCTCCAGAACATAAAAGTCTTAGTTGCGCATTTTGTATCTGCGTATGAGTTGAATACTTCTCGTATGATACATTCTGGGTTCATTTTAATGTTGATTATTGTCGAAGTCGATAAGACGTATTGATCGTTATTAATAATCTGAGCCCTAAACACAGAGTCTTCAGTGGTCTTGAAATATAATTCGTCGCCTTAGTTGACTCCAAGTCTGTTAGATGTTATGTCGAAGGTTGTAAAAATGTCTTGACTCTCTTGAATCTGGATTGCAGAGACCTTGATAAGATCGTACTTACGATTGTCAATTCTAGGAAGTTATTCGAAAATCAACAAATGTTCTCCTGCGTAGCTAAATGCGACTTTTAATGTGGTAGTGTGCAATATTTCGAGATGTGCAGTTAGAAGGGGTTGAAGATTGTGAATTGCTTTTTCGAAATCTGCAATTTTTACGCATTCCCGTAGATATGCCTTGTTTTGTGTAAATTGTCTGAAGGATGCTGTCTTATTTGTGAAACACATCATTGACATAGTTTTTAATATGTTGATACAGCGCAAGAAAGCGAATATTGATTTGGTTATGATCTGTTTTGATGAACCAGTAGGTATTTAGATTTATTGATTTCGTTTAAGCCTTTCTGTAGTTGTTCCGAATTTTGTGCAAGTTTATTGTTCATTTTTGAAGTTGTTGAGTTTAATGTACTGGTAGCCTTTAGGACGATTTTAAAAACAACTGCATCAATTTTTCCTGGTTGCCGCTAAGGTGATCGTTGTCCATTATCACCTCATCGTTTACTCCAAACAAGGACGTTGACATTTGACTAAGTGGCCCTCGTGGCTTTCAAGTATTTAAAAAACGAAGCGTGTTGATGCGATCAACGGATTCTTGACACAGTTCGGTGAAATGCTGGGAGAGATCCCAACAATGAATCTGATCATTGACCAGCTTTGCAGATGTACACATTATTCGAACGCTGTAATTTATACTCTGATATGCTCTTTATTGAATTTGATTTGAAGTTTAATTTGAGTTCACCTCGAAGAAGGTTGGCCATCCCGAATGTTCAATTCATAATCCTCCTCGCAAAGGAATAATGCTAACAGCAGAGAATATTGGAGAAGTGTAGGATCCTCGAACTAACATCGTTGAAAAAAAAAACAGTAGCCAATGTTATCGACTTGCTTTCTTTCGTTTTGATTTGGTTCGATCTTCGTGGGATCATTGCAGTTTAGATGTAGATGAAGATTCTTTTTCGGGAGAAGGATGATCAGCAGCATTCGGTTGAATTGATGAACTGGTTCGGGTGAGATCTCATTTGAAGTTTCATAACATTTATTGTTGAATGGGTGACTACAAACTTCTGTTATCACTAGTTCAATAAATTTCCCATTTAGTTTTAGTGCAACAACTCGAATTAAACCGCCTTCACCTGGATAAGGAAAGGCTACTTTTGCGAGAGGCCATTGCATGGATGATAGGTTAGCAGCTTTCACTAGCACGACATCTCCTTCTTTAATATTTGGTCGTAGAGCTCACCATTTAGGTGTATGTAATCGGTTTAAATAATCGCGTGGCCACATGTGCCAAAAGAAGTGTTTCATGTAACATATTGCACTAACTTCCATCTTTTCAGGAGCGTGATACTACTTTCACTAGGGTCTTTTTTGATTTCAAATAGGTTGCTGCGGGTTAGAAAATGGCCTGATGTCAACGTACTCGTATTTGATGGTTTTCAACTTACATCAGTTAAGGGTCTAGAATTCAAGCATGCTTCTATTTGTGCTAGAAGTTTGTTGAGTGTTATATATTGAAATGAATTATATTGTTTTATAGTTAGTCTTAAACATCTAGTACATCTAAGTTTAGTACATACGAATATATGATATATAGAGGTTAAGCTGAAATGTCAAGAAGTTAGTACTGTGTAATAAATAGTATGAGTCAGTCATAAATTAGTCCGTCTCAATCGTAGACAGTTTAAATTGAATAAACCATGGCGCAGCCGGAAAAAGTATGAAGGAAAGATAAAACCAAAACCGAAAGAAGACTTTAAAAGGCGAAAATGGATTCAACGTTTAGGGCTCCCGGACCATTGAATTGTGAAGTAAATCTAAGCGGAGAGTGACGTAAGTTCAACAGATCTTTTGAAATTTTTGTATTTGCATTCAGAGCGCAACAGCCAGACGATGAGGTTAAGATCGCCATGCTATCAAATTTAATGGGCGAGAAAGGCATCGACATTTTTGATACATTTAAGTTGAGTGATAATGACAAGAAAGTATTTCAAAATGTAATCAAGGAATTTGACGGATATTGCAATCTGAAGACGTATGTCATATACGAACGTTTCAAATTTTATACTAGGCAGCTGCAATTGGGTGAACCATTCGATAATTTTTTTACTGACATTACGAAGCAAGTTCAAAAATGTAACTTTGAAGATAATTCGGAAAATACAGTTGATCAAATGGTGAGATATCGTATTGTACTTGTTATAAACAATACCGACTTATAGGAGAAGCTTCTGAGAATGGAAATTTTATCTCTGAAAAAAGGAAACGAGCTGTGTCGAGTGTCGGAAGTTACACACCGGCAAGCAAAATATGTCCAGTGGATCCAGGGAGAATCTACAAAGGTAAATCAGGTTGAGTCTAATAAAAATACTTTTAAAAGCAATAAGGGTAATTTTTCGAAGAAGAATCCGAAGTTGGAAAAAAATAAACCATATAATAATAAGATACTTAATAACAATATCACTTATTGTAAAAGATGTTCATATAGCCATTCTATTAATAAGTGTCCAGCTTATGGAAATTTGCAAATAGATGCAGGGCTAAGTAAATTAACGCAATAGATGGACATGACGACATTGATCTTAATGCTTTAGTTATTGACATGGTAAAAATGGAAGGAATAGAGAAAGGGGACTCATGGTATACTAAAATAAAGATAAATGGGAAAGAAATCCAATTTGAAATAGATTCGAGTGCTGAAGTAAATATTATTCCTTGTTCAGTATTTAAAATGATAGAAAGTGAGACAACTATTGTTAAGCCTGTTAAGTTAAAATTGGAGGCATATGGTGGTTACAACTTAGACGTTTTTGAGCCGCAATAAAACTTGAGATAAAACATAAGTCAGTGGCGAGTGTAGAACAATTTCTTATTGCTAATGTGGATCCGTCTACAATTTCAGGATTAAAAACGTGTGTTAAATTAATTAAGCACATGGCTGGTCTTAACTGTAACTCTAATTCAAAAGAGGTATTTATTCGGAAAAATGGTTCATTATTCGAGAGATGGGGTACTTTTCCAGACAAGTGTGAGAATTATTTAAAGAAAGATGCGGTTCCAGTCATACATACACCTCGCCGCATAGCGACCAGTCTTAAAAATAAAGTGAAGACGAATTAGATAACATGGATTTTCCATTTCCATGCAGGAATGATTAAACGAGTTAATCATCCCGCTGAATGGGTCCACAATCTAGTAGTGGTTGAAAAACCCAATGAACCTGTTAGATTATGTTTAAATCCCTGCGATTTGGATAGAAACGTTATAAGAGAGCCTTTTCAAATACCACGATTATCAGATTTATCGTCACAACTCGAAAACATGGAGTATTTCACGGTATTAGACCTCAAAGATGGATTTTGGCAGGTTCCACTGGAGGGAGAAAGCAGTGACTTGTGTGTATTCAGCACACCATTCGCCATTAGTCCCCATCTAGCTTCGCTCCGATTATTAGCCTGAGGACCCGTCATTCAAAGGCATTCAATATATTTGCGGATGCTCGGGTTAGGGTCCATTTTTCACACCCATAGCATAAAAAAGGTGCTATCACAGATTTGTTTACTTGGAGCTTTATTTTCCTGTGTATGCAGCTGGTCTTCAAGATTGTCAATACTGAATAAAATATTTTATTTGCGATTTGTATTCTACGGCGTATTTCGTCTCTTTCATTGACCGTTTTGGTTATTTTGGCGCCTAAATATACAAATTCGCTAACATTCTCGATGCTTCATTCGCCAAGTGTGATATTTTGTGTATTTGAGGTATTTCTCCTTGACTGCGTCATAAGCTTTGTTTTATTTTCATTGATTTGTAGCCCTACTAGTTTTTCTTCGCTGTCGAGTTTTAGGAAAAGTTCTGTGGCAGTTGTTAATGACCGTGACAGAATGTTGGTGTCATCCACATAGGCTACTACTTGGCTCTACTTGTATAGTAATGTACCTCGCGTATCGACAGGTAGCTTCCTTATGACGTACGAGTACTCGTACTCCAGAGCCAAATTGAATAGCAATGGGGCCAGTCCATCTCCCTGCTCTAGTCCAATATTTGTGTCAAAGGCATCGGTGAGTTGGTTATTGACTTGGGAGGTCGTCGACGTCATTGTCATTTTGGTAAGACGGACTAATTGGGCTAGGATGCCAAAGCAAAGCATTATTTGGTACAGTATGTTACGATCAATACTGTCGTATGCTTGCTTGAAGTCAACAAAAATTTGGTGAACGTCTATGTTGAACTGCCAGCACTTTTCAAGTACCTGCTTAACTGTGAACAATTGGTTTATTGTTGATCTACCTGCCCTAAAACCACCTTGATACTCCCCAATAATACTGTTGGCGTATGATCCGATTTTATTTTCTAAGATTTTAGAAAATATTTTGTATGCCGTACAAAGTAGTGATATGCCTCTATAATTTTCGCACTGTAGCTTGTCACCTTTTTTGTGGATAGGGAATATAATTGATTGGCTCCAATATTTCGGCATATGTGCTTGTTGCCAAATGTACTGGATGACTTTGTGAATAGCTTGATGAACACTGCTGCCACCATATTTGATGAGCTCCACTGGAATCTCATCGATGCCCGGCGCTTTATTATTCTTTTGGGCTTTGATGATGGAACAAACTTCATCCAGAGTTGGTGGGGCCAATGGAACGTCTCCGTAGACATCTATAGGTTCCGATGTTCTGGAGCTGTGCGGAGGATTAAGGAGGTTCTTGAAATATGATGTCCATCTTTCCGTAATCTTGGTTACATCAGCGATGATATTGCCGATATCATCACAACCGAGCCTGGTTTTGGGCTGATAACCACGTTTCAGGCTTTTTATTACTTTGTATGCTTGTCTTCTGTTATTGCTCGCTAAACTTACATCTATACTTCTAAATTACTTAGGCTTGGTATTTTCAAAAGAGGGTGTTAAAATTGACGAATCTCGGATTAAAGCCATTTAAATCTGTCCGAAAAATCCCCTGAACTGAATCATGTTGCCCCCAACGAGATTTGAACCTGGGACCTTTGGCTTATGCGTTCATGCTCTTAACCACTAGACCACACAGACCATTTAGTTCATATCAATTTAAACAATTTGCACATGAGTGGATTATTGGCTTAATAACCTCTAGTCCAAACTACATTCGTAGTAATGGTTTAGCGGAGAAAGGAGTAGGGATAGCGAAAAGCTTACTTTGAAAATGTGGGGAAGGAGGAAAAGATTTAGAGAGTGGATTGCGGGCATATAGAAATGCTCCAACTTTGAGTTTATCGGCATCACCAGCGCAACTTTTAATGAGCCAAGCACTTCGCCCTAAATATTCTGTTAGAAAGGAATTATTGAAATCAAAATTTATTGAAGGAACTTATGAAAAATTGAAAGTAAATCAAGACAGATATAAAACATACTACGATAGGACTGTAATGAAAATGAGAAAGGAGGGGTTTCAAATAGGAGAAAGTGTCGTTTACCAAAGAAAAGGGATTTGATAACCAGCTAAGATTATAAAGTCACATTTAACGCCAAGATTATTTATTATTCAGAGTGAAAATAATCAATTATTGAGACGAAATAGCATAAACTTAAGAAAATCAGAGTACACTCCCAGTTTTAAAATAACAAACTCACAATTTTTGGATATTAATGAGCCAATGCTTAATAATTCGGGTTCTTGCATTCCACGTATAAGAAATAAAAAGGGGCAAAGTAAACCAATAATGAATGAAAATAAAGAAAGCAATTCTAATATAATAGTCCAGTCAAATTAGTCCTTAAAATAGAAGTAAGGTTACTAAAATTCCCATAGAGCTAAAAATTGGTATGAATGTTCAGAATACTATTATAAATGAATTGTGAAAAGTCCCCAGCAATCCCCCTTGCGCAAAAAATTTTATTGGTGGTGAAAGTTTGCAAAAATAGGTTTTTTGCGTTTTTCAGCTTAACGGTGAGTTTTACAGCAAAAATAGTTCAGACAAAAATTGTAGATCATCCGAATCTCTACAAAAAATTGTCGCCACAGTTTTTTTCATAAGTAGTGCCATTTCCGTGATATAGCGGTTAAAAGAATTGAAAAAAATATTTTATTCGTGATATGCACACGTTTCCACACCACCTATGAGGTAGTATGCTTGGCGCTTTTTTTTAACGTGGTTTCCCCGGTAGGCCTATTCCACGATCTATTGTGATCCTATTGTATTCAAATTGAGTATTGAAAACGATGAAAGCTGTGTAAATTATGTAATATATAAATGAAAAAATAATTTGGAAAAATATCATTGTGGCTATCAATAAAACATACGAATGTTAATGATCCTGATTTTTCTGTAATAATAATTTTATCACCATACTCCAACTTCAATCGCATTTTAATGGTTCTGTTATCTATTGTTGATTTTTTACAAATACTTTTCGATTCGTCTAATGTGAATTGACAATCATCGTTACTTTCAAAATATTAAATATTTCTCTCATCGCAATAGTCGACCGACTTTACCCCCCAGTGGTCGGTTTCAAAAAAGAATTGTAGCAATCGTTATGATACTTAGCCTTCGCAGCGACTGAATCATATTCAAATTCAATTCGAGCAGCAACAGCTTTGGATATAGTTAGAATACTGTCTTTGAACGAAAGTGTAGTCACTTTTAAAATCTTACGTTGGTACGGCAGTGCTTTTTTCTTCCCCAACTCTTCATTTAATTCATTGCTGCAAAATAAACAACACTAATTGAAGCAAAATGTAGTTTCACTTACGCGTGCTCTAGTACGAGGAGGACTTATTTTTGATTAGCCAACTTCTTCTTCTTGGCGCCGTCTTTTCACGGCACCAATGCTACTTTTTCGAGTATAATTTTTTCGACACTGCACATGAATTGTTACAGATGTCTGGTCTTTCAGGTACTCCGAAAACTCATCACCTCTTTCAATACTTGCATCAATTAATGCTTTCATGCCGCGATCAACAGAAACAACTCCACTTTCACTCAAAGGTTGACTACAAATAAAGCAGAATTGCGACATTTTTTTTAAAAACATAAAATGCACAAACTTTGTTACAAAATATAAGCGATAGCCTCGAGTTGTCACTACGAAGGAATGCTTACGACTAACAGTATTTTGTTGAGTATGAGACCTTTGAAACGGAGCAGGTATACGAGCATCGCCACGCTGACAATTGAATGGAAGACAGATGTTACTCAAGGCCAATGCGACTAAATGAAAATAGGGGCGGAGTTTTTGACGTTCATTTATATTCTATGAATTTTATAATTTGTATGTATAAGGCATAGGGACTCATATGTTTACTCATATAACGGTTCAAAAATGTATATAAAAGTAAATTAACGTGCATATTACGAATAAAATATTTTTTTCAATTCTTTCAACCGCTATATTACGGAAACGGCAATACTTACGAAAAAAATTGTGGAGACATTTTTTGTAGAGAATCGGATGAGCTACAATTTTTGTCTGAACTATTTTTGCTGTAAAACTCATCGTTTAGCTGTAAAACGTGAAAAACCTATTTTTGCAAACTTTCACCATCAATAAAATTTTTTGCAAAAGGGGGATTGATGGGACTTCTCACAATTTATTTATAATAGTATTCTGAACATTCATACCAATTTTTAGGTCTATGGGAATTTTTGTAACCTTCAAAGTCTTATCATACATGATCAATTAGGTTAGTAAAACCCATAAAAATATACCAAAGTGCAAATTAAATTAAAACATGGTTTATTTAAGAGTTTAAATTACAAATGATAAATTAATTACAATGCACAATAAGGTGATGCTTTCAAGTGTATAATGATGAAGAATTTGTAAGGCCCGCAAATAGTAGTCTGTTTTTAATATGATCAATTATTGCAATTGTTGAATTTAAAAACTGTAAAGATAACAAAAATAATAAAATAAAAAGGGGAGATGTTATATATTGAAATGAATTCTATTATAGTAAGTCCAAAATATCTAGTCTATCTAAGTTTAGTACATAAGAATATATGATATATAGAGGTTAAGCTGAAATGTCAAAAAGTTAGTACTGTGTAATAAATAGCATGAGTCAGTCATAAATCAGTCCGTCTCAATCGTAGTAAGTTGATATAAAATACCGACGACCTTAAAATCTTCAGGACTATTCGTGTGATGAATGACTGATGATACTCCCAGATGACATTAATGTATTGGTTTCGTATCAATTGTCTTGTTTTCAACGCTCCTAAATGTTTTCATATGTGTTTTTCCAATAAACTAATTACCTTAAGCTTTGACTATTCGATTAATGGCTCAGTGCTTTTATCGGTTGACCATTTTAAGAATCTTGGTGGGACGTTTGACCAACATCTCAAGTTCGACCGCCACATTGCCCATATGACATCTAGAGCAGCTTGAATCGCGGGCATTTTTCTGCGCTGTTCCCACACTTCTTTTAGCACTCAAACTTTTGTCCGTCTATTTACCTCACTCGTTCGCTCTATCCTAGAATACGTATGTCGAATATGGTCTCCCCGTCACTCATACCTTTCGAATGCCGTTGAATCCGCACAAAGAAAATTTACTCGCTGGCTAATCTATAAATGCAAACTACATGGTCTGTATAATAAGTAACCGGACTGAACCTGCCCCGCACCGTCAAAGCGTCTGCTAACCGGTATCTGGTGCTGTAGTGGTGCTGGGGGTCTAGGAAAAGGGAACCGGGCTGCAGGTGCCTCCAAGCGCTTGGAGAGATAGCATTGAGTGAGAGCGGAGTTCGTGTTCAGTTACGTCGTCGGAGTGAAAATGGAGCGTACGATCGAGCAACGTGTTAGCATCAAATTTTGTATCAAACTCAAGAAAACGGCCACGGAAACTCTTCAAATGATTCAAGAGGCTTACGGTGAGGATGCTCTGTCCAGAACTCAAGTGTTTCAGTGGCACAGAAATTTCCGGGAGGGCCGCGATGACGTCCATGACAAACAGCGCGTCGGTCCTCCATCAACGAGTCACACGGACACAAATGAGCAAAAAGTGCGTGATGTGTTGAACAGTGATCGTCGTCTGAGCATTCGGGCTATGGCAGATGAGGTTGGAATTGATAAGATGACCGTTCACAACATTATTAAGAACGATCTGGGCATGAGGAAGATCTGCGCGAAGCTGGTACCCAAACACCTGGCTGATGAGCAAAAGGAGCGTCATGTTGCTGTCGCTTCGGAAATCCTTGATCGACTGCAAACCGAACCAGAGTTCTTATAGCCCGGATATGGCACCAGCGGACTTCTTTCTGTTCCCCAAGATCAAGACGCTGTTCGGGACTCTGGAAAACGTTCAACGTGCTACGACGAGGGCTCTAGACAGCATCGAGGTTGCCGACTTCCAGGGAGCGCTCGGGGATTGGAAAATCCGGTATCAGCATGTTACCGACTTCAATGGGGACTACTTTAAAGATTTCTAAAGAAAAATTGTACATGTTTAGCCAATGAAAAATTTCCTGAGGTCAGTCCGGTTACTTATTATGCAGACCCTGTATCCTGTCGTCGTTATGGCGAACGTCTTATCTACCTTCGCATCCCTTCCTTGAAGATGAGGTGACAATATCTTGACCAATGTTTGCTCTTTAAGCTTACTCGAGGCTTTTTATCATCTGATATTCAAAACGCGATTTGCATACGCCATCCATCTAGAACTAGATCTACTCAATTTTACTCCATTCCTTTCCCACGGATTATTCCGACTCGTATATTACCATGAATACCTTCAACTTGGTCCTCCTTTGGAGTCGCTCGTAGGGTTCAAGTCAAAGCTGCATAGGATTCTTAATTTTTAATTTCATTGAGTTACCTCATTTAAATTTGTCTAATTACGAGTATCTTTCGTTCACATATCTTGTAATCATGTTTATTTTGCCTTAAATTGTAGCTTTCTTTTGAGATAACTTTCTGTCTATCTATTTTGTAATTAAAATTTATTTTGTAAAATAGATCTGAAATAAAAATTACTTACCAAGTTTGATATTAATAGCTGCAATAGGTTCGGAGAAAAATTGCTGTAACTCACAATGGACGGATGGAAGAACAGTCGCAATTTCAATAGGGTTTTGTACATTAAAAGTCAAGAGTTTCAAGGACACGACATCGTCACTTTGAAGGCAACGCTAATAAATTTACGTCACATCAAAAACAAAGACATATATAAAGCAATACTAGCTCATATTTACGATATTAACAACATTGATTCTCATCGCATTGTTTCTTTTGCCGATAACGTGAAATTAGTTAAAAGTGTAAACATTCTTCTAAACTTGACGCATACAAAGCATTATATATAGCAAAAACAAAAATCTTATGAACTTAGACGAAGGCAACATTGTATTACCGTTACTTTCCCTTTTGTGATTTGTCTTTCTATGCGTCGCTTTTACTCACTTCGTTTTTAGGGTTTTGTAAAATAATTTTACAAAACCCTACTAGATTCGCGATGAGTCTGTCCGTCCGTTCGTCCGTGTGTCACAGCAGTTTTTCTCGGAAACTGCTTACGCTAGAAACATCAAATTTTGTGTGTAGGTGTAAAGTGGTAATCTCTTCAAAGTTCAACTACAAAAAAATTTTATAAGGTATTTAAGGGGGGTCTCACCATATAGAAGAGTGACCCCCGAAAAAAAAATTTCATTGAAGGTAGCCGATATGGGTATCAAATGAAAGGTCTTGATGAGAACTTTTCAAAACAGGTCTTAGTTTAGTAAAATTTGCTTTGAGGGGTGCACAGGGAGGGGAAATACACGAAACATTTGTGTCCCCCCCCCCTCGCTTGTGGACACCTGTGATCCGAAAAATCTGAAAAAAATCAGGAATATAGGCCTTGGTGAGTACAACAACAACAAATACGTTAAAAGTCGCAATTAGTAATAGTATGATTTATCGATTTTATGTTTTCTTGAATAAAATCTCAACGGTACCCTTAAATTCAATGAAATTCAGTACATAGATGTCTATTTGTAAGATTGATCTATCCTGAAAGTTTCATAAAGATTGAATCATATTTAGCGAAGTTATAGCGGTTTGAATTTTCCTGTAATACTATGGAACAATATGTGCTGCATTTATTACTATGGCAACATATGGCTATGGAACAACATGCGCTTTTTACCGACTCAGACACTACAGTTTTGCTAGGATTTGCATGAAAATTTCAGGAATGAAAGGTGTCATGTATATCTTTGAGAATCGGTTCAGCTAGTGGTATCAGTAATCGTAAAACAAAATAGTGGCTGTTTTAAATGCGAAGATTGAATAATTTTGAGTTATTTTTTCCCAACTTCAACGTTTAAAGTGCATGCTTTGAACACTTGATTCAATTGAATGAATGACTGAAGATGAGTACCTACAATTAATGCTCATAAGTGAAACAAATCAAGGAGGTGGGAGAGAGCTCCTAGCAAAAGGGCATTGTAACTATTCTAGGATTCGAAAAAATTGGCCATGAATCGATGATAACAGTACAGGAGAGTGGCCCCTGCAAAAAAATTCATCAAACGTAGCCGATATGAGTATGAAATGAACGTTTTCATGGGAGCTTTTCAAAACAGTTGTTAAACTGTCAGTTTTTGCTACAGCGGGGGCACAGGGGGGAAATACATGAAAAATATGTTTCCTCCGTCGTGGATGGACATCTGAAATAATTATCAAGGGAGATATTTATGAGTATAACAATACCAAAAACCTCAGAAGTCGAAATTCGTTCAACTTTGTTAATAATAGTATGATCTTTGAAATTCATATTTTCTCCAATAAAATCGTCTTTGTCATGTTTCTTGATTTGACTCGATCTGGTGACTGCATTTTGTAAATTGAATACAAAACCCTTCTGACATGAGCGTAGGTCTGTTTACCCAACTTGTTATTTTCTATTTTTCGGTATCGACACAACAGTGCATTGTAAACAGACGCTGATGATGGACGCTTAATTGAGGTTCGAAATGCATTCGATAATTTAAATAATAGTAGACAAATTTCGTACAGTTTTTATATATTTGTGCAATGATTATTTTTCGATCTTTGTGGTCGATGAGGAACTAAACCAAAAGCAAGTATTTAGCTAAAAAAAAGTTATTAAAAATTTGCGGATCAAACAAATACTTGCAAGAAAGTCTTCATGATCAAGCCTGATTGTTATTTAAAGCTGTATTTAATACTGCTTTCGCTTAAAAAGAAGTGAATATATTATTTTGTAAGAAATATTCTTTCCTTTGTAAAACATCGAGTTATTTCATCAATACAAGTCTAAATCTAAAATCACGTTGTTTCATTTGTCCGGAATGACTAAAAGGAGAGAAGTTTTGGAAAAAAGTGATTTATGCAACAAAATGAGATATTCATAATAAGAGATTTCAGGAAACAGGATTTCGTATCAGATTATACCCACTCCATTCCATATTAGAATGAGTCACCATTCAAGAATTTTTGGCACTAGACTATAATCTTAAAAAAAAATAAGCTAAAGCTTTCGGATGCCTGAAGTCAATATTCAATTATGCTTGTCTATTTAAACTGAGCGTTTAGTGGATATTGTGTATTGAGCACCGAGCAAGTTTTTATTGCTTAACCTTGGTCAAATGCAGTAGACTATATAGCATTGATCTCAACATAATTTAAAATCAAGCTACCATAATATTTTCAAACCTTTTCGAGCACATTGATTTTCCCATGGACTTGAGCAATGATCCAGGAAATCAAACGGAAAACCGTCCTGTACCAATTATTCCACTCTACAAACTGATGCACCACCAATTCAATCTGTTCGGATTATGGGGTGTGATTTCTTTCAACTGTTCATCTGTTTGCGTCCGCTCACCCTCCATGGAGAATTCAATTCGAATATTTCTCTCTCAAACTCATCGTCCCGAAAAAAGGAACGAGAAAAAAATTTAAATCATCCCGCCAAGTATTTAAGGTACACCACAAAAGGGTTAGTGCAAAACAATCGGAACAATCTCTTCAAGTATTGAATGTTTACAGAAAAATTTGCTTTTGAAGAAAGTGTAGATTTGAGAAGAAAGAAATCAATTCAGGATCGTCAGTAGCACGAATTGTAGTCGTAACCCATGAAATCAAAATATGTTCATTACATCTGGCTCCGTGGGCTTGAATGATTATTTCGAGCGCATGTAAAAAAGGGGTTTAACCCATTTCATCGTTGTGCATTGACGCATCGCGGTTAATCAATTACACTTGACTGAATATCAATTGCTACCAAGGCGAGCGACAAAGCCAAGAAGTGAGGATTTAATTGGGAAGTCGTGCTGCGTTTATTTTTCATAATTTGCGCGAATATAAACTTTGAATAAAAAACCGCTCTTTGTCTTTGTCCAAATTCATACGCATATTGATTTCTTCGCTCCACACATTTATTCATATGTTTTCTTTTTTTGTTTTCCAGAGCCCTCGTGGCATGCAACCCTGCAGTCCGCCTGGTGTAGTCGCAATGATGCCCTCCGCAAAGAGTCCTACGATGGAATCGGCTGCCGGGAATGGAAACGGCGGCGGGAATGCCGATGGCTCGACCACCGAGAACACTAGCATTAGTTCCGAACCGTTGGAATCCTTGCATAATCCAATTAGTCAACGATCGTGTCCTTTGAAATTTTCCATAGCGAAAATTATGGAACAAGATGAGAAGCGGGACGAAGAGAAGAATTTGAACAGTTCTAGTCCAATACCGCCGAATATGAGTCCGCCTCCGTCGGAAGACAGAGCTGCCGGGTCCGATGTGGACAGTGATGGAGGAAACTATGATTCGGCTTTCAAAAAGTACGTCCCAACGCCAACAACAATGCAACAGTTTGTCTCTAGTCGTCACCAGGAATTGCTCTCCCAATACCCCCTGCTCTACTATCCTGGTCAATTGATGTGCGCTGCTGCAGCCGCTCAGTATGCTGCTCTCACACAACACACAAGTGCGACTTCACTTCTCTCCGGGAGCAACGTTACCAGTTCATTGCAACTTACTAGTCTAAACATTTCTCTAAGTCAACATATGCCGACACAGCACATGCGCAGGAATTTATCGGGAGCTGTGCAGGAGAAGCCTTCCTCTAGTCATCCTTCCTCTTCAGGACGCAAATCAATGTCTGCCGAAAGCCCCAAGGATCCTTCATGCCCTCTCTCACCAACAGCCTCTGGATCATCGACCACAGGATCAGTAAAGCAAAAAACCTTTTCTTGTCTGGAGTGTGGGAAGGTGTTCAACGCCCATTACAATCTAACTCGGCACATGCCAGTCCATACTGGAGCTCGGCCTTTCGTTTGCAAGATTTGTGGAAAAGGATTTCGCCAAGCTTCAACCCTCTGCCGACACAAAATTATCCACACCTCTGAGAAACCGCACAAGTGCCACACGTGTGGAAAAGCCTTCAACCGATCTTCAACTCTCAACACCCATGCGCGGATTCACGCTGGCTACAAGCCCTTCGTCTGCGAGTATTGCGGGAAAGGATTCCACCAAAAGGGCAACTATAAAAACCACAAGCTCACGCACAGCGGCGAAAAGGCGTACAAATGTTCAATCTGCAACAAAGCATTCCATCAGATCTACAACTTGACCTTCCACATGCATACGCACAACGATAAGAAACCATTCACTTGCAAGATTTGCGCGAAGGGTTTCTGCCGCAACTTCGATCTGAAGAAACATATGCGGAAGCTGCACGAGATCGGACCTTCATCTCCGCACAAATTGCACGCCGAGCAGACCTCAACAAGTCTCCCTGGCAGTGGCTCGAATACGCACGGAGCGTGGCACGGAAGCCCAGTGTCGAGTTTGCATCCTGGTAGCCTTGGAGCCTTGCGATCGGACTACCCCACCGCCTTCATGCATTTGAGCGGAGCATGTGGCCAAAGGATGGATAGCAATCCGTTCATAGCAAAAGTCTTCTGACAGCGATACTACATGGACTCATTAGTGCAACAGCCCAAAAGGATGCTAATGGACTGACTTTAGCTCCGGTCTCGCAGGAAGCAGCTGTTAGGCGGTTCATTGACGAGGCAGTAGCAGGTTCAGGAGTGTTTACTGTTAATTAGAATCGATAACAATAAACAAATTAATGATGATACTCGAATGTCCAATATCAAAGTGATTTTCAGCCTGAACCAGGACCAAAGCTTGGAATGTGATATCTCATCAATGAAAATATTTAATGAAAAAAAGTGCCAGGAAGGTCCTGACTCACCTGAGAATCACTGCCGTATTGCAAACAATGCACAAGAATTTGGCCCAGCCCAACGATGAATGTTTGAATTTTCAAATTTCGATTTACGAGTAGCCTTTAGTGACAGTTGAAAGGAAATTTAACATTGCAGCTAGTCGTAGCGATTTCACCTCTCCATTATTGTCCTTCCGATTCATCAATTGCAACTTGTAATCTCATTTCCTGTGTTAGATTGTTAAGTAGTCGACTCAGTGTAAATATTTATCATGTATGAAATGGTAGGAATTTCTAAGTGTTCGTTGTTCTTGTACAATATATTGATGAAACCAAAACAAAAAGAGATTAAATATAAATGAATGTGTAAAATGTAAAATAAATACAAAAAAAAAGATGAAAAATATTGCATTTAAAATGAAAAATTGAAATTATAGTTGAAATAAATATTCTAATGAAGAAATATACTTCAATTGTGGTATTTTAATAGTTTTCAAAGTGAGACACAGTATTGGTGAATTTCGCATTCTTGAAGTTTTGAACATTGTTTGGTTGAATTTGCTAGTCCAATTGCTGACTAGGCTGTAAAAAGGAATGCAATTAAAAGCTTGTATGGATTACAGTACTAAGTGGAATCGTCTCTTGAAATGAATTGCATTTGGTGTAAGTACCGTAGATAAATTTGACTCCGCACATCCGTGTGAGCAATCCACTTCCCACAGTTTCTTAAGGAAGCGTTGTAATTTGAAAAGAGCAGAGAGTGGGTACGAGATCTGTTCAAAAAATCTGGGGACTTTCTGAACCGCACGGCCCCAGTTAATTTTAAGGAGATCAGTGTGGTGTTGCTGCATTAGTAAATATCAACTGGTCTTAACCCTGTTTCCCAATTGCAGATATGTATTCATGTCTTCATTTGTTGATTAGTTACATGGTTGTAAGTGAAGTGCGATTATTTCTTTTTCTAACTCGACTAACGATGAGAGTTGTGGGTATCCTCCCACGTCAACTGACGAACCATATGTCGACCTTAGTCTGTAACTGGAAGAAAAATCATACCTCCCATAGATATAAAATAACTGAACTATAATATAAGTTAATGATATTCAATTCCAGATGCTTTAAAAAAATATATTTTTTAGGGCTTAACACCTCTTTTCTATTTCGCTTTACAATATGAACTAACTTAAAACTAATTACAATGATATTCAGAACAATTTCGCTTAATGCTAGAAATTGCACTTTCTGCAACAATTCCACTTACTAAGAAATTGCATTTCCCGTTAGTAATGGTATCGGGCTCAGGAAATGTGCCAGCCATGGTGTCAGCAATATTTATTTCGAAATGCAGGTAAATATGCGCGCTCAGGTGATAACTCTTCCCGCCTTAAGTACAGATGTCCTCATCTGTTAGAAAAATGGGCTGTCGGAGAATTTTCGAGGCATCGTAGTGAACGATGGTGATGAATACACCAGTATCGGAGCTGGTGGTAAGTTTTGCGTTTCTGCAGGACCTAGCGTTGTTGCGTGAGGTTCGTTGCTCGCTATTGACGATGGTGATAGATGGTCCAATTTCGGAGCTTGTCGTGGGGTTTCAGCTTGTTTCGTCCTTGCAGGACCTTACGTGGTTGCCTGGGGCTCGATACTCGCAAACGTTCTGTTACTACCTCGAGGTACAATGATTGCTGCCAGGATGATGAAGAGGCAGACAGTGACTCCATATAATTTCAGTTCGCTTATTACGCCGTCACTTTTCAGAAGCTCAATTTCGCTGGTGTTGTTGATGTGAAGTTGATGGACCATCTTCAACGATACTATCTGGCGGTACTGTTTCTCCATTGGTGTTGGTTGGAGAATGGCTGGTAATGCATTGATGGAAGATATTTCTTTAGCTGTAAATATACGCTCATTAATTATAATTGTGGAATTATTAAATTTGATCACGAATGTTCCGTTGAGGACATGCGGGGCGTTGTCTATTTCTATAGTTCCTTGGTGTTCGTTAATGATAAGGACGCCGGGAGTGACTTCTTCGATCGCCGGTATATGTTGACCATTTACTCTGTTACAGATTGACCTAAAGCTTTTAAGTATATTAGGAAAGCAAGTTGAGTCACTTATACCCAATAATTTTGTTTGATCGCAAATTGAAAAATTCCGGTAGTTATTGAAATCTTTGATGACACTAAAAAATTGGTCGAGATTTCTCAGTAGAGTACCATGCGCGATTTCTATTATAATATCCTTCATTTTTACAGGTTTTATAATGATTCTTTCAAATGTTTCTTGGGTGGTTAATGGTACGTTAACAATGTACAGGGTGCGCCAGAGAAACTTACTTATTTGAAAGGTCAATAAAAACAAAAGTACTTCAGTTATTGTTTACATATCCCAATTTTTTTTCATGCAGTCTTGAAAATGACATCGGATAAATGGCGACCCCCATTGCGCATACACTGATGAAGTCGATTTTGAAATTCGTATCCACTCTTTGCAGCATATCAATCGGTATGTTGGCAATGGCGTCGCAAATGTTGTTCTTGAGGTATGCTGTGGTCCGTGGTCGATCGACACAAACCAGGGATTTCAAATAACCCCATAAATAGAAATCGCATGGAGTCAAATCTGGAGAGCGTGCCGGCTATTGGAGACCGCCTCTGAGAGAGATGAGGCGGTCGGGGAAATGTTGTCGCAACAAATTCATTGAGTCTCGTGCTGTGTGTGCTGTGGCTCCATCTTGCTGAAACCACACGTTCCTAACGTTCATTTCTTCGAGTCTTGGAAGAAAAACTTCCTCGATCATGTTCCTGTAACGAGCTCCATTCACGGTAATTGCGCGTTCGTTTTCTTCAAAAAATAAGGACCAATTATTCCCATTACCGACATTGCACACCAGACAGTAACTCACTCGACTGGAGGGAGAAACAAACTTGGGAACTTCCCCCTGCAGATGCGCCCCCTCTTGCCCCTCTACCCGCCTAACTCACTGCGCGGAAATTTTTTCAAATAAGTAAGTTTCTCAGGCGCACCCAGTTGTAATGATTTTTTTTTAAAGTCTTGATCTGAACGAGAAACCGACCTCTCATCGGTTCTAGACATTAAGTCTGAGTAGTGCCAACGGATGGTACCAACCGGTCAACCAATCCGTGCACCGTAATCCATTTTCGCGGTGGCTGCTTGTCGGCCAGCTAGATCGGAGAGGATTTCGGTCGCGGGTCTCCAAATGGATTACGCTCACCTACAATTTTCAGCCACCAATAAATGCCCGTTTCCAAACGCGTCACAAAACACAATCATACGGAGAGGAAGCCTATTTTACGTTACTCCGTATTTCTTCGTACAACCAGTTAAAGGACAAAAATCTAATCTTTACTTCGCATTCCCGAATTCCCGACGCGGTACCGAAAAATATACTACGCTAACTCAACCCGACGAAAGCTACGCGAATAAAAAGGCAAAACCAACAAAGGTACCGCGTACCGCGCGCGACGCGAAACTGACCTCAGCGGATTTTCTCAAACCCTACCCTCGCGACGGCATACTTACCATGCACTCTTTTTCCCGCTGAAAGGAAGGACCACTGCAAAGGAAAATAGTGTTTTAATGTCTTAGCAATTCATTTTATTGTCAACCTCTTTTGTTTTTCAAAAAGCATTAGACCTCTACTTGTATAAATGTTCTTTGTTATGTTTTAATTTCTTCTTAATCGATTGCTTTTACTTTTCCCATATTCATTTAACACTATTGTTCTAAGAAAAAAAATTAAGTACCTTACACAAAGTTTGTGATTGTTATAACCTTTAGATACTCCCGAATCCGAATTTACAAAAATTTCGCATTAAAAAAATAAAAGAATCATCATCAGTTGAAATGAATTGTTTCTTTCTGATTTACTTGTTGAGTCAAATTTATCCAAAAGTCAAAGTTAATGTTGAGTAAAGTAAGTAACTCATCAATGGGAAGTTTATTCTTTTCAATTTTCAATTCCGTGTTGATTAAAGTAAGCTTGCTTGAATCAATGGCGTTTGTTAATTTTAACTCATCATGAGAATAAATAAAACAAATAATTTGGATTAACAAATAGTCCTTAATTTAAGTAGGATAGGATTGATAAATTGCTTATAGTTATTTATATCCTTTTTTATATTCATAAATATCCCTAATACTTTTTTTTAATAATTCTATCTAATAATTAAGTAAGGAAATAGGGTTGTCTTATATTTGACTGGATTTTAAAATTTATCGTGTTTTTTCGTTTAGTAAGTTCTTTTTGTGTTGTTTTGGTGTACAATATTTAAAATTTATATGCTTTTTATTTCACGTATACGTACTGATTACCTCTGAATTAAAATGAGGATAGAATTGAAATTTGTTGGTCTTATTGAAGGGAATTCGTAAAAGCCCGATTTCTTTCAAAACTGATAATTCAGGTGATATAATTATTTGTTCTAAAACTTCTATTGAAAGTAAGCAAAATGCATGGAATATCTGAGAATCCACTATTTCGAATTTACAGAGGGCATTTCCAAAGCCAGTACTTTTGAATATTTCAGTGAGAAGAGCATTCACCCCTACTGTCAGGTACTGCTTGAAGTTTTGTCCTACTTTTGAGTTTATGACGTTTTCTGGCAAACTCGTTAAAAGAACGCAAAGTTTCACAAATGACTCATATCCATCGAAAAATTGATGCGTAAAGTCAGAAGAGAATTTCGTTACAACTTTCAAGTAGAAGGAATTGATTTTAAGTTTCCTTTCAATCTTGGTATAAGATTGCAAATCATCATCTGTTGTGTTTTCTAAAATTATCAAAATTCTCTGATAAATTTCATCGCAAAGGAAATCAACAGCGAAACTAATCCATGGAATTGGAATATTATTGTTTTTGACGAAAGTGCAACACTCGGTACTTAGTTCTGAAATGCACTTCCAAGTGTCGGTAGTTTTTTTAACATCCACGAGAGCTATAAACTTTCCAACGAAGCATAAACTCAGAAATAATGGATTAATATCGTCATAGTTTATGTCATTTTTATGTACAAATATATGAATGTTATTTAAAATGATATCAATGACTTTTTTGTTGAATTTTCTAGCAATTCCCAAATATAACAGTTGGGCCCTCACCAAAGCGGGCAGGAACATTATGAATGCTATTTTGAAAAAATGTATAACACTGCTCTACCACTTTGAGGTCTGTCAGTAAAATGATATGTATGATAGGAGTATGAACTGCTTGGATGACAATAGCTAATGCATCATACAATCTATCTATTTTTGATGTGATGCTCAACAGTTTGGTGGCAGATTGTTCATTCAAAGTACAATCGAATATCTTCTACGTACCCCTGATAGCCGATTCAATAAAACCCCGGTAAATAATCTCAAGACGTGAGTATCAACCGTCTTTCAGCCTTCAGGTTTAGCAAGTGTTTCCAACGCTAAGTCCAAATGTTCATCATTTTCTTGGTCAAGAGATCTTAATGGCTCAATACAGAACTGTAATGCGCTCGTCACAACCAACGTGAAATGACAAGCCACATAGCAGCAAGGTGTGTTAGTAGTGGTCGCCACCGGCGTCGCATGATTCATTACACTGTATAATAGAGATATATCGTTTGTAATTATTTTGACGCTTGACAACTCTAAGGCTTCTTCTGCGGTAGTATACGGCAATTTTTCTTTATCAAACATATTTGTAACTAATTTGACTTCTCTTTTCGAGAATACAACAGTATTTATTATATTTCTTTTAGCTAGATTAACAGCGTATTCAATAATCATTAGTTCTTCTTTAATGAGCCTGAGTTTGTATTGGATGCTAGATGCAAAGTCAAGTCTATATTTTGTATCGTTTCTTGCAAAATTAATAAGTTTATTGGTTATTAGAGTTAAGTTGTTCAAGCGGTCGTTAAGTGATTTGTTTATTTCAACCTGCCTATTGTTGTTAACTAAGATATTATTAATTTTTTCCTTTATCGTTACGAAGTCCTCGTGGTCGGGATTTCCCGCGACCCATTTCCAGGCAGAACTGATAAAATTTAGGGAACGTTTAACAATTCTGGGTCTCATGTTTTTCAGAAGATCTTGGGGTTGCTGTAGCTCTTGCGCGAGATATGGCTGCAAGGGATTATCGTGTGGAATGTCTTCAATTATCGCTGTCAGTTTTTATTTTAGCAAATCCAGAATTAAGGGTGATTATCTGGCAGTTTGTATATTCCAAAACTTGTACTTTGCAGTACACCATTCGAAGGAGATATCTGCAAAGAGAATCAACTTCTTATATTCCTTTTATGGATAGTTTTTCCTGATCGTGTTAGTACTGTAGAGTTTCTATTTTCCTGAACGATCTCCTGTTGATAACGTGGTATTAATTTTGAGCCTATACGTTTATTTCTTTAAGGGTTGTCTCATTTTGTTGTGATATCCTAAATCTTTTTGCTGTTTTCTTTTTAGTTGGTCTATATTAGAGAGCCGTGTTCTCTCGAACTCTTCTGGACTCAGTCTAGGATTTCCCCAAAGAAAAGTTCTACCGGTTTTTTGTTTGTAGTCGAATGGATAGTGAAATTGTATTCGTTGACGGCCCTGACAAGAAGGTCTTGAAAAGTACGAGTGATTCCTTCTTTTTTAAAGCATCTCATGATTTTGATGAGAGCTGAGTGAAATCGTTCGACTTGTCCGTTCACTTCACTCTTATATGGAGCTGTCGTATACGTTTTAATTTTTACTCGTCTTCCATCATTGATTGTAGGGTTACGGATCGCAATACACCCTCATTGTCGATAACTACATTTTCGGGGATACAGAAATAGAACAAAATGTCTCTTAACGGTTCTTTGATATTTTCTACGGATTTGGATGGGATGATTTTTGCCTGAGCAAACTTGGTGAATTTATCCACGGCCGTAAGAACTCGATGCTTTTCCGTGGAAAAGAGATCAATATGTACCGTATGGCCTGGGTAGTTCGGTAGAGGAGCCGGGTTGAGTTGTGGATTAGTCGGATGTCTGTCATACTTATTTTCTTTACAGACAACACATATATTTACCAGGCTTTTAATTTTGGAGGACATTTTTGGAAAATAAAAATTTTCAAGTAGTTGGAGCCGATTCTCTTCGGCTCTGCGATGTGTTTGCAGAATCTTGCTCTCTTGCTCGATTTCACTAGTTACGTCCTCAACAAGTCTTTGGGTAAATCTTATCCTGTAATTTTGGAAATGGATAGGATAAACCTCATGAACTTTACCCATGATTCGCTCTTCGGTAGTATGTCCATTGATCGTGTGTGGGTTAAGATACCTTTTAAAGATGTCAATGATGTCCTGTTCGTTGTAGTTACGTTTGGTGAGAACATGCCGAGTGTAATTGTTGAAGGGGTTGAGGATCTGATAGCTATCCTCGTCACTTAACTTGAGAACCAATTGATTTCTGAATGCGTTAAGTGGTACTTCGACAGTGGGGATTAAGTTGTGGGACGAACTTTCATCGCTGTGCTCTGTTGTAGTCATAGAGTCAATAGCAGCTATCTGAGGTGGTCTTGATAAAGAATCCGCAACTACGTTAGTTTTGCCTGGTTTGTATTGCAACTCGTAGTTGTATTCCTCTAGAGTCGCTTTCCATCTCTTCATTTTTGCGTTGGTATTTTTATTGGAGAGCGCATACGTTAAGCGCTGATGGTCAGTAAATATCTTTACCTTGCGGTTGCGGGGCCCATAGAGGAAATTTCTTAGAAAATCCAACACCCAGATTATAGCGAGCATCTCTTTCTCGGTTGTAGCGTAATTTTCTTCTGTACTGGTAAGAGTTCTCGACAGAAACGTTATTGGTCTCCCATCCTGTGACAGTACAGCGCCGATTGCATAATTTGAGGCATCAGTTGTGAGCTCATATTCTTTTCCAAAGTCTGGATGCCTTAACACAATTTAATTCGGAAGCAAGAGATCTTTTTATTTTATTAAATGCATCCAAGGCTGCGTCATTGAGGTAAATCGGTTTATTTTTTGAAAGGATTTTGGACACTTGTCCATCTTCCCCTCTGAGAAGGGATGTCAGGGGAATCGCTAAACGAGCGTAGTCTCGGGTGAAGCGGCGATAACACCCTGACATACCAAGGAATGATCTTAGATCCTTTAAAGTTCTTGGAGGGTTCAATTCCATTATGGCTTGGACCTTTTTAGGATTGGTTTTGATTCCGTTCTTTCCAATTAGATATCCCAGGAACTCAACCTCTTCTTGGAGAAATTCACACTTGTCCAGTTGAATTTTTAAGTTCGCCCTTTCCGAAGTCTGAAAAACTTCAGTTAAATTCTGAAAATGCTCTTGTTCATCCTTTCCAAAAATCACTATGTCGTCAATGTAAATGTAGCAACGCTTACCGATGTGTGCCCTTAGGATGTCATCAAGAGTCCTTTGGAAAATGGATGGTGCATTCCTTAATCCAAACGGGAAGCGGACAAATTAAAATTTGCCATTATTTATGGAGAATGCGGACTTTTCGATATCTGATTCATTTAGAGGGATTTGATGGAATCCACTCTTCAGGTCGACAATAGTGAAGAAGGAACTTTCCCCTAAGTTCACTAGGACTTCTCCGATTTCAGGAATAGGGTATCTGTCGGGTATAGTGACCGAGTTCAGCTTCCTATAACCTGCGACCATTCTGTATTTTTTTTCACCAGAAGCATCTGCTTTTTTTGGCACGATCCATACTGGAGAATTATAGAGGGAACGGGAAAAGTTATTTAATTTGCCGTTCTACCCCGCCCTTAAAAGCTCTAGGGTAGGGATAGGATTTTAAATATACAGGATCTGTCGTTGATGTTCTTATTTCTACCTTGACGGTTGTTATAAAGGTTAGACGTTCGTCTGGGTCGGTGAATAGACTTGGGCAGTTTCGAATAATAGATTTCTGTTTCGAGGATTGTGATTCCGTCAGATGGTTAATTCTAAGGTTAATTTTATTAACTGCTTGCGATTGATACTGTTTGAGAGGTATTAAAAGATTGGGGTAAATTTTCATGTAGTTGTTATCGGTGTGAATTACTGCTTTATTTGTTTTAATGTGTCGTTACCGATAATGCCGTCGAAGGTCTTTAGGTTAGGAAGAAGGAAAAATTTCAGTTTGCCAACAGTAGGCCCAAAAGGTTGTATCAACGCATGATGTGTAATTTTCACGTTGCTGCCAACGGAGTTTGCGTAGAATGGTTTATCGTTTTCTAAGGGATTTCTAATGTATTTTGGCCGCACGTAGTTTTTATTTGACCCAGTATCAATAAGGAATTTCAGCAGCTCGCAATTCTCTAATTTGTACTCGAAGTACGGGAGTGAAGAGCTCTTTAATTTAAAAAATAATGTTATCTGAAGTTTCTAGGTTTTCAGAAGTGTCTGGCACAAGGTCTTCGGGTATGTCGTATTGAATTCATTTAATCGATTAGGGATAAGTCGTATTTTTGGTCCTCTTCCTGCATCATAGTTTCATAATTGTCGACGTCTTATGGATTTTTGTCTGTTGTTTGCGTATGATAAGTGCGCTGAAATTTATTTGGGCGATGGAACTGTTGAGAGTGCTCACGTTTGTAGCCAGGCTTATAGTCTTTCTATTCTGATAGTTTACGACCTTAGATCACATCGACTGATCTATTTCCATAGGTTCTGGTCTAGGCTGAGGTTTGGGTGGTTGTTGTTGGTGATAGAAGCCTTGTAACGCATTATTAAATTGGTGTTGTGGATATGCGAACTGTGGCCGCTGTGGCCTTTGAGGGTTACACACAAGATCAGGGATGAAGGCTCTTGGCGCAGGAATTGGAAAACTGCGGTTTTGGTGAACATTAAAACGTCTTGGGGGTACAGATGGTAGTGCAGTAGTTTATACCCTGCGTATAGTGCCCTGAATACTATTAGCATGTTGTGTTTGATAGATCACATTTTGAAGTTTGAGGCAGAGATAAAGTGCTTGGGGTAGATCTACTGGTTCTCTCATACTGAGCAACCTTGGAAGATCTCATTTCAAACCACGCACAAAGGTATCTAAAGCTTTGTCACGGTATGCACGCGTCATTATTTTCATGGTTTCCGAACCCATTTCCATCGAACACAATTTATTGAATATGAGCGACAGGTGGTGATATACCGTTTGGTAAAATTCTGGTATCGAGTCATTTCCCTGGACCAAAGTAGTCATTTGATATTCGAGGGTTCCTAAGTCCCTCTTATCCGCATAATGCAACGTTAAGCACTTGGAAATTTTCTCCCAATTCAAAGGGGTATTATAAGATTCCAAGGCTATGTCTGCTTGCCCTGTAATCTTGTTGCGGATAACTGATAAAATCCCATAGTATTTTGCGCTTCCCTTTAGATGATCGTAGATGGTTATTATTCACTCCTCACTCATTTTCCAAGATGAGAATTCTGCTGGTTATCCGGAGAAATCACGAAGACTTTTGACCACGTCGGGTATGCGATCCATCTCACTAAGATTTCGATCATCAACCTGATTAATAGGCTGGTCAATTTTAGAATATGCATACGAAGCTGGATTCATCAAGAAAGTCAACATCTGCCTGCTTTGACTCTCAAGCTTTTCAGAGACTAGTCTTTCTATATATTCGTTAAGTTCCATTTCAGTTAAAGTTCGCACATTTTGACTTGGCGGTGTATTAGGATTAGAGGATCCAGCTGCATTCGCGGTATCAGTGGAGTATGGTCGCGCAGGTCTGACTAGATTGGGGTTACTCATTTTGAAAGATGAAATTCCCACTACAGAAGGGAAAGGAAGAATCAAAAACCAAACTTAGGAGGATCACCAGAACAGATAAAGATAGGGACTATATACCGAAATCACTAGGACAAGATCGCTTGAACCACCAACATTTAACTTTTTCACTCACTGTATCTTTTGTTTTACTATATTCTTTATAATTAAATGAAAGTTCAATATATTCAACGTAATTCCTTGTTCGGGAGATATATTTTCATGCAATAAATACACTTTATAGTTCAAAAATATGTCTTGATATGTTTGCATTATATAAATATTCAGATATTTGTTTAAAATTTTTCCAAAAAGAGATTTCGTGAGATAATAAAGTAATTTGTCAAACTTGCATGCAGATTTTGCTTCAATATGTTTATGTTTATTATTTCAATAGGCTATTCAGGAAATCTCGTACAAAATAATTGATTTTAGATTAACTTACATTAAAATTAGGCTTTGCATTCCTGACAATATGGGTACGCGCCGCTTAACGTCGGGCCAAGTCACTCCCGTTTGTCCTTTCTGGTCTACTAGGGCAGCTCCAATCGTTGTGCACCTTGCAATGTTGCGGGGCGATTCCGCTGCCGAAAGGGTATTAAATATAGGTTGGTGAAATCACTCGCGTGGTTATTGCGACGTAATTCTTGTTTCCACCGAATATTTGTTTCGACCGATGAATTACACGATTAATCTTTTTGAAGTAATTTAATTTTTAAAGTTACAAGATGCCGCGGCACGGTCCTTGCTCGGGCGCCAGTTAATGATATTCAATTCCAGATGCTTTAAAAAAATATATTTTGTGGGGCTTAACACCTCTTTTTTATTTCGCTTTACCATATGAACTAACTTAAAACTAATTACAATGATATCCAGAACAATTTCGCTTAATGCTAGAAATTGCATTTTCTGCTACAATTCCACTTACTAAGAAATTCCATTTCCCGTAAGTAATGGTATCGGGTTCAGGAAATGTGCCAGCCATGGTGTCAGTAATGTTTATTTCGAAATGCAGGTAAATATGCGCGCTCAGGTGATAACTTATATGTTAGGAGATAAACTATTCCGAATGGATTATCCAACCATACATGCCGACTCCGGCCTGGGGCATTTTGGGTCCCGGGTTGTTCCGTCGGAAACGGGCCTGGGCGCCACTCGTCTACTCGTAAATTTGCCCCCCGAACCTGAGATGAGCTTGGCTCGCGCCGGAGTCTTCACTTCCAGGGAAAGCTATCATGACCACTGCCTTTATATGAGTACCAACCTAGAACAGGAGGACAAACCCACCAAAAAACTCCCGCGACAATCCCGTAACCTATCTAACCTAAGTCTTAATTGTCGATAAATTAAATTCATGAGAGCTGGAATTCAAAACCAAACAAAAGGCCTAAGCTACTCCAGCACTTGCAAAATATTTGCGCAGAAGATGGGCGCCTTAAAATTTTCACACTCACTCCCGAGCCAAGTCTCACAATTCACTTTTAGCGCGTTCTTGATTGAAAAAAAAGAAATACAAGTAAATTCGATTCATTGAACGTACAAGTATAATTATTACTTATAAATGATGATTCTCATTTAAAACAATATTCAATGAAATTCTTTCTTAAATCTATCATTATATTTAACTAACCTCAATAAGAGTGCTCGACGACGGGGGGCCCCGGTAAATTTTCCGCTACGATTGTGTCCCGTTGATCAACTTCCACTAGCAGCGTGCATCCCTGTCAAAATCACCACCAATTCCTCGAGGCGTCTCCCTGTTCGACTCGATGTTTTTTTTCCTTCCTGGGAGAATTTCTGGAGAAATCAACTCGGAGACTCCGCCACGTTCTTCCCTTGCACTCGGGTTCCAAAGCAAAAGCCAGCTCGAGAATGATTTCCAGCGATTTTTTTATTAATTGTTGATGCGACTTTTCCAATTGGGCTCCAAAACAAGAAAACGAGCTCCTCGCTCAGTATTAGGCCCGTCCTCGTCTTGGGTGGGATTTCCGCCCCGTCAAAAAACCCTTCAGTGAAGTTGGCCGCAACTTCTTGGAATCGTGGATTCTAGTGCCACCGTTGACCCTTTGGACCTTCAGCTTTTTCTCTGTGTTTTTATTTAGTTGCTTTGTTTTCAATGTTGCTAGCCATGCCTGATGAAAGCGTCAAGTGTTTATTTCATCCAGGAGTTAAAATTAAATTCCGCTTGCGTTTTGTCTTTCATTGTTGGCAACATCGAGTTGATGATATCGAAAGTGAGAAGATGTAAGCTTGCCACGTATTCCTTCATTTTTCGGCACCAAATAAACGTCGGACTTATATCATCCTTGTGCGGCATTGAATAATTCTATCAATGGCAAAGCCTGTGTAGCAGATGTTACCGAAACAACGAACGACGGTATACTTGAGCCCGATAATTTCACCAATCGTCCTTTAGCCAAAGAGAAGATTCGTTTACCATCTGGCCTACCAATGTGATCTATTTGCGATTGAACTTTTCCCACGTCGAGTGCCCCATGTTGGAGACTTAATTTTTTCCATATAATCAAGAATGACAAAATTTTTATTACCGGTGGTAGTAACAACAATGTCTACGTTTCGAATAACTTCATTAAGTTTCGCCACACGAAAACCGTCCATGCTGGCCTGAAGAGCGCAGATAGGTTCGTTTTCAGTAATATACGTGGTGCATCCCAATCCTTTCAATGCTTGTGCGCATCCTTTTCCAAATTCACCATATCCGCAAATGACTACTTGCTTCCCGCCAAAAATAACATCTGTTGAATGCTTTAACTATCAATAATATACTCCATGCAGCTATACAAATCATCAAATTTTGTTTTAGTGACAGAATCATTTACATTTATTACTGGGACTGTTAACTTTTCAGATTTTGATAGCTGGTATAGTCTATGTACCCCAGTGACACTTTCCTCTACCATGCCTTTAACTATTTTAAAAATGGCTGGATATTTCTTCAACATTAACTGTGTTGCATCGAGTCCATCATCCAAAATCATATTTGGTTGGCAATTTTCAGCATTTACACATTTATCCTTGCACCACCAAAAATCTTTTTCAGTCTCACCACGCCATGCGAATATCGGATAATCTGCTTCAGCCAATGCGGCAGCAACTTCATTCTGTGTCGAGTATATATTACAGGCCGCCCATCGAATCGTTGCACCTAATTCAACCAAAGTCTTAATTAAAACTGCAGTATGTGGTGTGACAATTCAGTAATGAGACTGATTTTATTGTCGCGCTTTTGATAAACCTACAACCTTGAAACTCCCATCTCCTTCCCGGGCATCTTTCTCCTCTCTACTGATATATTTACCGTCGCTCCAGCTTGTTTAGTTCACCAGCTGTGTCGTGTTGAGTAGACGTGTATTGGTGGTGCTCGTCACGAAAATGGAGAAACGAAATCAAGAGGAATGCGTCGCAATAAAATTTTGCGCCAGATTGGGCTTAACAGCTTCGGAAACGTACGCTAAAATTGTAAAAGTGCATGGTGATAGTGCTCTTAGTCGTAGCCAGGAGTTTCGATGGCATAAAGAGTTTAAGGAGGGCCGTGAAAGCGTGGAAGTCGAGGCACGGAGCGGACGACCAGCGGAGGTGCGGACTGACGCGAATGCGCAGCATGTGTGGACCCTAATCCATGAAGATCGGCGTTTAACAGTTCAAATGTTGGCCTTGGAACTGGGTATGAACCGTGAAACGGTCAGACAAATTTTTATCGACGATTTGGGGATGAAAAAGTTATGCGTGAAGATGGTTCCAAAGAACCTTTCTGAGGTGCCCTTAGCATGTCCCAGTATTTGGCCTGTCAAGGGATCGCCGTGGTGCAACAGCCACATTATTCGCCCAATATGTCGCCCTATGACTTTTTTTTGTTCGCTAGAACAAAATCGGTGGTCAAAGGAACCCATTTTGAGTCGATTACGGACATCCAGGCGGCCGTAACAAGGATATTCGCAGACATCCCAGGGAAAGCGTTCCAGAAATGTTACAAAGCATAGAAAACGCGCTGGAATCGTTGTATAGCTGCCCAAGGGAGCTACTTTGAAGGAGATGGTAGAGTTGCAGAATAATTTTTAAATATACGGTTTTCATGGAATCAGTCTCATTACTTAACTGTCACACCTCGTATGGGTGCAGCCAACAATTCGTCCATTTTTTAACGGTTTGTCTCCAGAGGCCCGCTTTCATAGAGCCATTATTCCGGGCATTTCTTGTTCACCTATCGCCCTAATTTACATACTATGTTTACCATTAGTGTTATTAATGATTACATCATATTTCTATTTGCAAAGTTTTCAATAGTAACTTGGCTCGGGTGATTCAATCATTTTTTTTCGTACAACTTGTAAACTTATTGCAGGGGCAAGTGCTGAGGCTTGGAAGGAACTTGTCCGTAACATATATCACTCGCGAGTATATTTGATATATTTCAAAATCAGAATATATCTATGACAAATATAATTAAGACCTGAACACCTCACCGGGGAAACAGGAATCAACAAAACGGGAAAATCTTGTTTCAGGGTTCACTACCCTTCAGGAGCGGATTTTTCCGTTCGTGGGAGTAGTTCCCCTCGCTTTGATATCACTCACAATGAGTAAGTGAATTACGCGCTGAAGGCATTTGGCTGACAGTTCGAATTGTTAGTAATGTTTATTTACATCTTGACGCGAGTTGAGGATTTTGTCGATAATCCTCGCATTTTCCTCCTTTTCGAGATGACGTGTTAACATTTTTAGTCTTTCTCATCCCCGCCGGGAGTAGTATCGTTATACCAATCCGTGGTTTGTCATGCGTGGTATTTATCCACCAATTCCCCCGTAATTGCGGTCGTCATTTCTCTCCCCGGAAATGTCACGATTTCACTGATTTACCCTTCGGTGGTAGGTATTAGTGGATATGTGCATAATTTACATGTTCGCGAGCATTGTCAAGAATTTCCTTGCAAATATATCTTTTGTAGTCTTTTCACTGATGAAATATTTGATAATCGTAAAAATGTCAACTGCTTATTATTAATCTTTCATTCGCTTAATCTTCCTAATAATTCGATCTTAATTTGACCTAGCAACAAATGTTCCAGGTGCTCGGACGTTCCATTACTGAGCAATTCGGCAGAGATTCCAGTCATTCTTCTTCCTCGTAGCACTATAACCCCTCTGAGGCCTTCGCTTCCTGCAAATAGCGCCTCCAACAGTCTCGGCCCATTAACCGCGTCCTCCAATTTCTAAATCCGAGCAGCGATGAACTGTCTTCGTGAACCGAGTCAGACCAGCGTTTCTTCGATTTCCCCACTGGTCTCCCGCCTTCAGTTCTCCCAGCGGTATCCGTTGTTCGATTCACGTGGGTAGCCCAAATCGTTGAGACCTGCATTGTTTGGTATTTGCACCAATGCCGTGTTAATGAGGTTATATATATATATATATATATATATATATATATATATATATATATATATATATATATATATACACAAATACACACACACAGACATATATATATATATATATATATATATATATATATATATATATATATATATATATATATATATATATATATATATATATATATATACATACATATATATTGGTAGTCTAAAAAGTCTTTATTTAAAATGAATCTTATTCAAGTACATATTGTCCATTATTATCTATGACTTCTTGCCAATTTTTGGGTTGAACCGTTATTCCATCTGTGTACAACTTCTTTGGTTTCGCGACGAAAAACTTGGCCAAGTGATTTTCACAGTCCCTTTTTGAAGTGAATTCCTTTTCATTAAGGAATTTTTGCAGGGACCGTAACAAATAGTAGTTTGATGGTGCAAAGTCTGGACTATACGGTGAATGCATCAAAACTTCCCAGCAAAGCTCTGTTAATTTTCGCCGGGTCATCAAAGATTTGTGTGGTCTGGCATTGTCATGATGGAAGACAACGCCCTTTCTATTGATCAATTCTGGCTGGTTTTTTAAAATTGCTTGTTGCAATCTGGTTAATTACTGACATTGCAGAGCCGGATTGAATGTTTGGCCAGGTTCTAGAGCCTCATGATAAATGATTCCTTTCCCCACCGTATACACAGCATAACCTTATTTGGTGTCAATCCTGGCTTTGAAGTCTTTTTGTGATGATTCACCTTTTTTTGACCATGATCTTTATTGGATGACATTCTCGTATCTTATCCATTTTTCATCGCCCGTAATCACTTTGCTTCAAAAATGGCTTGATTTTGTTGTGTTTTATTAGCATTTCACAAATGGAAATTCGGTAGATTAATTTTTTTTGTGTGAATTCATGCGGCACCCTAACGTCGAACTTCTTTGTATATCCAGCCTTACGCGAATGGTTTAAAACTGTTTGGTGATGGATACTAAGTTCTTTGGCAATGTCATGGCCGCTTATGTGTCGGTCTTCTTCAATTATTTGTAAGATTTCATTGATTTTTTCAGTGATTGGTCGACCTGAGCGAGGTGCATTTTTGACATCAAAATTTCCAGAACGAAAGCAAGTGAACTATCTCTTGGCTGTGGCTTTTGATAAAGTATCTTGCCCGTAGACACCACAAATTTTTTCACGAGCCTGCAATGCATTCTCACCTTGATCGTACTGAAATTGTAAAATATACCGAATTTCTTCAGAAATTTCTCTCATTTTTAAATGAATACAACTTTTGACACGAATAACGAAATACAAAACTGTCCTTATAAAAATTAAAGACTGGAATTTCACCTTTCAAACGCATGTCAGTTTGACTCAATCTTATTAGTATTGTCCAATATATGACAACGAACACCATCTAGTGGGAAAAAATAGAATGGCGGCAATTTTAAACGAAAAATTGTGGTTTCTGTTCTGACCAAAGTATAGCTCTGATTTGGATGAAATTTGGTACAAAGGTTCACTGATTTATGTGATGAATCTCACAATAAAAAATTCAAAGTCTATAACAAAATGGCGGCCGCTCAAAGGTCGAGAAACGTGCAAAATTTTGTTATTGTAGTTGTGACCAAAGCTTTCAACTGATATTAATGAAATTTAGTAGTTTGATAAAACCTATTATGTAGCGAAATAATTATGTAAAAAAACTGGAGGCCAAGTCGCAAAAATCCGATATATATGGAACTGATTTTAAGATAGAAATTATTTAGATCTAGAGACTTTGACATTTTGGTGATCATGCCCATGCAATTTTCAAAATGGCGGCGGTTTAAATATGGGTTTTCTTCACGTTTTTGTGGCCCTCTAGTGGTCACATTTTCCAATGGATTTTGATGAAACTTTAGATTATGGATCTCTCTACTAAGTTCTTGTATTAAGCAAAATTAAAGTTCTTATATTATGCAAAATTATGCAAATTATTAAAATCGAATGAAAGATAAAAAAGGCGAAAATTTCGAACCTAATATTTTTAACTGCTATTTTCACTAAAAATTGAATACTTTTGCGCTGTCCAGAGTGAATCTCCGATTTGAACGAGATTTGGCACATTGATTGATGAGGCCCTAGCATACAAAGATTTAAAATAATCCAAAGTCAAGTGCATGCATTCAAAATGGCGTCAAAAGGTGAGTGCAATACGCTATTTCGGTAGCAACTGAAATAATGAATACTTTTCATGAAAACGTTAACTTGGAAGTATTTATATAGTAGACCATTTTTAGGATGTTGTGAAATATTTTTACAATATCCTAAAAAATTATAAATACGTCCGTCCGTTTGTTCGTGCGTCACAGCAAGTTTTCTCGCAAACGCTAGATTAAGGAAATTTCCTACGTAGGCAAAAAGTGGTGCCTCTCGAAATTTGCAGTGCAAGAAAATATCTCTAGCAGCCAGATTCCGATGAAACTTGAAATTTAAGTTATTAAGCAAAAAATTATGCTAATCGGATGACAAAAAAGTCAGGAAATTTACCGCTTAATATTTTTAGCAGCCGTTTTCAATAAAAATCGGAAATGTTTATGTTCTTCAGAGTGAAACTCCAATTCGAATAAGATTCAGCACAGCAGTTGAGATTAAACGATTGATATCTGTGGAAATACTCAAAAAGCCAACATTCAAATTCAAAATGGCGGCCCCTGATGGTTCAGAAAAGAGTTGAAAATGTATATATTAATGGCAACGCAAGTGCTGATTAAACTTTTGTGGAAATCTTTTGAAATTAACTTTTTTTTGAGCTATTTAAGCCGACAAGCTATCACCTTTGGGTGGCGAACACTGTTAAATGTGTTAACAGCAAATGTGAACCTGTATTTATATGTTTATAACAATTTATTATTCGCTGATCTTCAATATGTGATCCATAAGTATGCAACTCAATTTAATTAGCGAAATATTTGCGCCTGTATAAAGGGTATTTAAATACGAACGTCGGCAGATTCTTTTTATGTTAATAAATACCCATGTGATGCTCCAAAAATTGCACTAAGAAGTCTAGTAGTAGGCTAGCCAAATTCTTTTTCGAAATCTCACGCCACATTCGAGAAATTTACCTTTCCGGCTGGCGGGGAGTTTTTTGAAATTCAACCGATGATTACCATGTTGAACTGGAATAAGGAAGACATCATCTCTTTGATGATTGATTTCCATTACGATTGCGTTATGGTTACTATCGTAAGGAAGCACCTGCTGTTTCCGCTGAGGACTATTAAAGCTGAATTCAAGTCTTGCGTCAGCAATGCAGAGGTCCAAATATGAATTTGCCATAGGCTATGTTGGGAACTCCGACCCATAAAGATTGCACATGTATTCATTTTGGTTCTCTGTTATCAACGATTTTAGGAATACACCTCTTGGATTATTGGTGGCGTTCAGCCATGATGTATGCTTGGCATTTAGGTCACCAGCAAGAATATAATAACGATGCAGCCTGTTCAATTCGAGTATTTCAAACAAGGAACTGAGCTCCTCCTTGTACTTGAGAACATTCTGACCAGTTGCATGGCCAGATATAACGAAGAGATTATCGTCACCTTGGCAGTGAAATTTTGATAACGGACACTTCAACAAATTCAAAGCTTTTGAGTTCGACCTTTTCAAAATCTTTGAAATAAAAGAGTCTTCTAACCAAAATCCCGGTGCCACCTCCCCTATCACCGTTTGCCCTATCGTTTCTTACGAATTGAAAATCCTTGAATGTCATGGAGTGCCATGAATTGAGGTGCATTTCAGTGAGAAGTATGATGTCAGGCTTTTGCTTAACAATGAATTCAAGGAGATATCGCGTCGATGTATAGTTACAATGGAGTTGACATTGATCGAGATGAGACGAAGCTTATTCATAGAAATGTGACTGGATGACAAATTATTTTGTAGCATGTTGACCTAAACGTTGAAAAACGAAATTGATTTTTTGGTCTTGCTTATTTATTCTTTCTGAAAGAGATTCAAGTTTTTGGTAAATTTTGAGGAGCAGCTCATTGTTGCGACTTATAAAGGGTTTTCCAATAAGAGGTATTATTTTGAAAAGCCCGCTATTTCCGCAGATGTCACTTTTGAAACTGTCATTTTTTGACATTTGACTAGTAAAAACTACGCCATTAATAAAAATGGAACGATACACGCTTCAAAAATCCATTGAAATTATTAAAATTCACTATAAAAATAGTGAAAATTTGGCAGAGACGGTTCGTAAAACTCGAACATTTTTGGGTCATCGTGAAGCACCTTGTCGGACAACTTAGTGATGTGAAGAATAAAACCCGTGCACGTCACTCAAGAACTGCCGAGAATATTGCTGCTGTAGCCGACAGTGTTAAAGAAAACCCAGGTTTATCCATTTCTCGTCGTTCTTTGGAATTGGGAATTCCACAAACATCATTACACCGTATTTTGCATAAAGATTTGGGTCTTAAGGCTTACAAAGTTCAGTTAACACAAGAACTCAAGCCGGCCGGTCAATCATCAACAATGCCGTGTCTTTGCTTATTGGGTCCTTGAATTGCAAGAAAATGATCCGGATCGAAAAATCTTCTTGAGTGATGAGGCCCATTTCCACCTCGGTGGCTTCGTCACCAAGCAAAATTGTCGCATCTGGGGCTCGGAAAACCCAAGAGTTATTGTTGAAAAGTCTCTTTATCCTCAATGTGTGACTGTTTGGTGCGGTTTATGTCCAGCGGAGTCATTGGACCTTACTTTTTCGAAAATGAGGCTGAAGTAACAGTTATGGTGAATGGATTGCGCTATCGAGAGATGATTAATGATTTTTTATGGCCGGAATTGGATGGTATTGATCTGGACAACGTTTACTATCAACAAGATGGCGCTATGTGCCACACAAGCAACGAAACCATTGATCTTTTACGGAAAAGTTTACTTTCAAATAAACATCCGATCATTTATATTAAAAATGGCATTTTTCTTTTAATATGAAAATAACACCTTTTATTGGAAAACTCTGTATTATTTATTTAATTTAAATTGCTGTCTGCTGGTCCTCTAGCATTATGTGCAAATGACGCTCCAGCTTTGACGAAGTTGGAAGGTATCACACTGCGATGTAATTGGGTTGGTTTTTGTAGTGAATAATGATGTTCAATATGTCCGTGAAGGACCGCAGCGATGGTCTGCTGCCTCGGCAGAGGAAGGTGTTGATTCCTGCCGAGAATGCCCTCGTCCGGAGACGCGTGAATGCGCTGGCAGGCTAGCATTGCGGTGTCGTGGGGCGGGTTCGTTTCCCCGGCACGAGGACTCACTACAAAACATTTCGCATTCACGAATTGCTTGCAGAGATCAAGAGGACGACCGAAGTCGCAACATTGTAGATAACCTCCACGAAGGAGACCTACTTGTTACTAGAACAAGAGAAACCTGAGAAGAAAGGCGAACTTGGGGTAACCTCGTCTTTACCCAAGTAAATTCAGGGCCCACAAATGAAAGAGGGGCAACCGGGTGGTGGTGGAGCCCCTTCATGCCCACCCAACCGGAATAAATCCAATGTTAAACTGTTGAAGTGGCCAGGTATTCCTCTTCTGAGTGGAAAACTCATACAACTTGAATTATATGAACTTTCCCATCAGAAGGGGAGTACCCCGGTGACCAATTTATGTCATAGAATTATACAATTGAATTGCATAACTCGATGCCATAAAAAGGCACTTGGCTTGGGCCACTCAACCCATAAAGTCTCCTGAAACAAAAGAAGAAATTACTCTGTACCCGGCGGCTGGCTCATATTTTGGGGTAGAAGCCTGCCACCGTACCGGGTCCTATACCCGATTGGAAAAGACCGGAAGGGAAAAGACCGATTCTTCCAGTTTAATTCATCATTTTGTTTTCATTCGAACAACGCCAATGTAATGAAATTGATATATCTCCACAGTATGATTATTCTATGGCAATCAGCACAGCAATTTACAACACCATATTGAAAAGCATTTAACCATTGAAAGAGGGAAATTGATATTAAAAGAAGATTAACATTAGAAGAAAATTCATTTTACTCCAATTTCCTGTATTATTACAATTATTGTGGTTAGCTCTTGTAGATGCCACTCTTTCACCCTTCCTACATTATGTTTCAAAACTTTTTACATGGATTTATACGAAATTAATCATTATTTCCTTTAAAAAAAAAAATTTTATACGACGATTCTTCCTTTTTTTTTCTAAATAGACGGATGCATTAGGAGGACGATTGTCGTCCTATTACATTTTCATTTTGATCATTCAATAAATTAAATTTTTATATATATTCAATATAATTTGCTATGGGGAATAAATATTAATTTTTATATATATTCAATATAATTTGCTATGTGGAATAAATATTAATTTTTATATATATTCAATATAATTTGCTATGTGGAATAAATATTAATTTTTATATATATTCAATATAATTTGCTATGTGGAATAAATATTAATTTTTATATATATTTGATATATATTTTTTTTTTTTTTTGTAAATTAAATAAATATATAATTATAAAAATGTTAAGAGGGTACTTACAGTACCTTTCCCTCGACGACGAGCGCTCGTTGACGATTTGGAGGTAAGCAAGTCCTGGAATTTTTGGTAGTGAAGAATCGCGTTCATATATCAAATATTAACACACGAGTATTAAGACATAGAATAGATCTTAAGGGTGTATAAAATCATCTAAAAATTCAGCTATCAAAGTGTAAATACACATAGACTTCCTTGAATATCAGAACCGTATGGTCTTCGAACGTGGTAAGGCTCGCTGCTACTTCTTCTACTGCTTTTAATGTTTAATATTTCGTTTATATGCAATCCGTTGGTCAATATATGGATTGAGTGATTTGACTAATTCTTCTGGATCTAACTTTTCAGTTGATTTATCACTCCTTGTTGAACTATGTTTGAATACACAATGCGCCTTTTTGCATACAAACGGTGTGGTTTCCCAGAAACAGGGAGTACGGTCCCGCCGTTTCCCAATCAACATGTGCCGCTTCGTAATATGAAGATCTTCACCTCGGCCTTCCAACCACCTGTTGCACCCCACTTCGGGGACCTAATGCTGATGGCTCATGGCGATATTGGCAGCTGCTATCATTTTTTTACAGGCACGGTCGTAGAAAAAGTAGCAATATCTGAAGTTTCCTTTTTTTTTTTTTTTTCTTCTTCTTTTTCCGCTGTGCATCCACTGGATGGTAGAAGATGTCTCTGCCACAAACGTTTTATTAGCACGTCTCCCTCGCCAACCATCCAAACATACTTCTCAAATGATCACCACAAGCACACAAATCACTTCACCAGATCCCTGTTGGCACTTGATCGAATGACGTCTTCTCTACGAAGCGGCTTATGGGAAACTGTTCCCTGAAAACATGTTCGAGGCAAACGCAATAACCTCGCTCGTACCATATGGAAATAAAAGTGCCATCTATGTGTGAACATGCGGTGGTGATAATGCACACTCATTTCGGTTATTTTTAAAATTCGAAATTGTTTATTTTTTTGTGTAGATTCGATTAAGTTTTCAATTGAAAGCAATTTATGTTTATAATTATTAGGCGTAGTTAAGGGGGAAATAAATCGAAAGAATAGGACAGGCACGCGTTAATTACCAACAAACAAAACAATTTTTAATTAATATTATGGTTGGAATGGGTAAAATTTGACAAATTTTGTGGGGTTTAAATGATACAATGATTTTATCGTTCCTATAATTTAAGGGGTTAACCGTTTCGTTCTAAGCATTTGCATACCGCATTACACCGCAATTAGTTAAATTATGTTCAAAAGATATTGAAATAAAATCACTACACATTAAAACAGTTTTAGAATTTTGTTTCCCGGGTGTTAAGTACAAAAGAAATTTTTCCCTTTAATTATTTTTCATGCGAAAAAAAAAACGAGTGTCGCGATGAGGAAGGTGACTGAATGGTTACTCCTTATTGAATTGAGTTGGTGCTGTGTGCCTGTGTCAGCGCTGCTTTTAGAGCCATAGCTCCTAGATTACTACATTTTGGGAAAAATTTAACATTTGCATGTTGATAGCAACGGCATCCTTGATATGATGCTGGATGACCAAATAAACCGCAATTAACAGAGTATAATTTTCCTTTTTGATCCATCTGAGCTAATTTGCATTCACTGGGGGGCATGAATATCTTTGCATTTAACGCAGCGGTAGTGCATGGCACAATTGATAGCCGAATGACCGAATCTTTGGCACCTATATCACTGGTTGACCTCAGTTTTTTGGAGATGCTTTCACCTCACAACCCTAAAGTTCAAGTACCTTACCTTTATGAGGGCACTTGGATTGCTATCATTTGAAATTTATACCAAATAAAATAGTAATATTTTGCCTTCAATAATTGACCTCCTTGTAGCAAAATTTTTTACATTAAAGAATTTGATAGCTGGTGCTGCTTCGTATAGCATTTCAAGGAGATCAACTGTATTTTCCCCACAGTTCAAGTCCTTCAACATGAAGATCTGACTTTTTCCCGCCTTTAGCGGATATGAGACGTGAAGAACTTTCACCCTATTTAGAGCATATTTCGTAAGCTTGCAATCAGCCAGTGTTTTTATTTTAATTGTGAGTTTATCAGCGGTCACTCTCTTAACTTTGAAATTATCGATCTTACGTTAAATAGCTGAACCATATCCCCTCCGCGCTGCCCAAAGGCGTTTATCGGAGGAGTTATCTCAGTAGTCTGATTATTTTTAAAAGGAGAACAAGCAGGTGCACCGGTTGACTTCTTCCCCTTCTCCTTATTTTTTGATTTTAAGTATGCAATAAAGTTATCACTGGAATCATTAATATTACCTTTGTTTTCTTGGCCCTCCTTCTCAGTATCCACATCGTCATTCAACGCACGAAGTACCGGATAGTGATTTGCGCTACCGTTTGCTCCACCCAGGGTTAGTATGGTATCAGCATCATGGATTGTTGTCTTTTCTATAACTTGTAATATCGGTTTATTTGTTTGTTAAGCCTTTTGCGTTGCTACTTTTTTTCGTTCGTCTAGTTTGCTGTCGCTTTTTTTCGTTCGTCTTATTTGTTGTCGCTTCTTCTATTCCGGACGTTTTTTGTGGCTTAATCACTTGTGATTTGTTGACGTTTGTTAGTTTTCGGATCATTTCTTCCAAATTTTGAATTCAGAGTTTCATCTCTTCATTTTCTCGAGTAACTTTTGCATTTTCTCTGGTTACTCTTTCCCATTCTCGCTTGAAAGCGTAATACACTTCGCATGCTCAAAGTTTTTTTGGTCGTTTTTCGTTTCATGATTTTTTCATTAGTACCATGTGAAATATCTGGCCCCGGGTCCCCCAGCGATGGGAAGCGGTCGAGCTCCTCCATGCCTCCGGAAAAAAAATACGTTTCTTCTTTTTTGAACTTTTTGAGACTCCCTCACAGGTGAAATCCTGGCACTCGATAAATTGGTCGAATAGTTCGACGATGTAATAAGTTTTAAAAAAAATTAGATTTGACATTTTGAAAATTGTTTTAATTTTTAAAAATTTTTGACAGGAGTTGTTAAAAACACATCTCTTCGCAACGAATGCTAGACGTAGAATCGTTTATAGAGTATTCGTTTGCTCAAGACCTGGTGGTGAAGGAAATGCCGAAGCTTCCATGTCAAACTCCGGCGGTTGTTGTGTTGGTTGCGCTTGAGGTGATGTTGATTAGGATAAGTTTGATGGTGCCCTAGTTCTTGTTGTTTGTGGTTCGTTGCATCGCTTGAATATTAATGAATATACAATAGTGATGGCAAGTGCGACTGTTTGGAGCTTGAAACTTTTCCTTCGTTCTGCTGAAAATATATCGTCATCTAGAAATTTTTTGCGTCGTTGCAGTTATTACCGTGTAACGCTGATTGATGAGTCTGCACAGAGGAACCGCAAGCCACATTAGCCGGCCCTACGTTACCCGCCGCCAAGGAACGTGTAATAAATCAGCCCTACGCCACTGGCGACCAATGCACACGCACACTACTACCATATGGCTTCTCACTTCACGTCCGTTGTGACGACTTCCCATGGGATATGGATTTGACAGCCACATGGTGAGCGCGGGAAGGTCCGGCCAGTGGAATGTATTTAAAGAAGAAAAGTAAAGAGGGAATGAAGCCACGACGCCTCGATTAACTGGCAAAGAATTTTCATCGAGTGCTGATGCCTTCTGCAAAGCCTCTGGTTTCTTGTTTTGTGTATTCATCATGATTTGTAAGCGTTGGTCGATGTAAATTTATTTGCTGGCGGAAGTGTTCCATTTTGTTGGTTCGTGTTTTTTTAGTGACGAAGGTTTCGATGTTACCATTGATTTTCCTTATGTGATAAAGAATGTCTTATAGAGATATATCACGCGGCTCAGAAGGAGGATCTCGGATAATTGCTGCTTTACCAGCAACGTATTCAATAGCGGCCGGGGAAGGTGTAGCCCTGAGGCTTGATGACACGAATCAATTTATTACAAGGTGGGCCAGAAAGGCGTACGATTTTAAAAACACTCTTGCGTTTGAAGCTTTAGAGAGGAGACTGTGCGGGTGGTGGGGTTAAGTAGCTCGGTTCTCGGAAATTTAGTCGCGATGGATCACTTCACCGGAGCGCAACGTGCATTCTGCGTTAAACATTATTAAAAATCACAATTCGTGCGCTATTGTTCGGCGTTTATTTTGGCGTGAGTTTGGATTACATGACCTAAATCAGTGGCCGAAAGAAAGTGTGATTCGATCGTGGGTCAAAAAGTTCGAAGAGACTGGTTCGACTCTCAAACAGAAGCCTGCAGGACGCCCAAGGTCAACAAGAACGGAATTATCGGACCCTACTTCTTGGAAAAAACAAGGCCAATCTGTCACTGTAAATTCTGACCGATACATAGCCATGTTAAGGGATTTTTTCTTTCCACAACTGCAACAATTTGAAGCCTATAATCGTGTGACATGGTTTCAACAAGATGGCGTGACATGCCATACAGCTAATGCCTATTTGGCGGTAGTAAACGAGATGTTTGCTGGGAAACTGATATCGCGCCGAGGTGACATTGCATGGCCTCCTAGAAGTCCGGATCTGACGCCACCGGACTTTTTTTTGTGGGGATACCTAAAAAGTAGAGTCTACACCAATAACCCAGCCACGATTAACCAGTTGAAGACCAATATCCGGGAAGAAATGGCAGCTATTCCCCGTGCAATGTGCCAGCGAGTTTTTACCAATTTGAGGGTCAGATTCGAAGAATGTTTGCAGCGGGATGGTGCACACCTGGATGACGTTATTTTTAAGAAATGAATTTCCCAGATGTCAATTTTTATAGAAATAAAAATTTGTATGTGAATTGTACTCAGTTTTTTTTTAATGAGTTTTTCAAATTCGCAATTCTTTCTGGCCCACCCTTATGTGCCTGGTTGTAAAAACACAACAAGAAATACCCCGGAAAAACTATTTTTTAGCGTTCCTTCGGAAGAAAAAAAGAAAAAACAGTGGTTTCGTGCTGCTCGTCGGGATTATTTACCATCTAAAACACAGTTTTTTTTGCTGCGAGGATCATTTCACTTTGAAAGATGACATGGATAACTACATACAGTATTCATTAACTGGTACTGCTAAAAAAATTGAAAAAAACGTTCTGCCCCACATTTTCAACTGTCAAAATAACAGAACAGTTAGTGAAAATCTTCGTCCCACTTCAGTCCAGAGAGCTCGTCGTGCACAAATTGCAGAAATAGTGGAGTCAGTTACTTCACATCCTGATGAATTAGCAGACTTAGAAGAAATTGAGAATAACGATACACCGAACGTCACAGGTAAGAATTAGTAACCGTTGAGATGTATACGTATTTTAAGATAAAAAATTTTGTGAATGTAGCCAGTGTTAAAAGGGCTGAGAGTTGTTTTAGATGGATGCGAATTTATATTCCGAGGCAAAGCCGAGGGATATAATTTTATTATGAGTCTAAAACAATTTGTTGCCTTTTTGCGCATAATGTACTACTAATTATTTGAATTTCATTGATCATACTGTACTATTAAAATTATCATTGAGCATTTTCATCGTTTAATACTTAGCAATTTGAGCGTGATTTTTAAGTTTGAAAGAACAAGTCAGGAAAAATGTTGAAGAGTCTTATGATTGTTGAATTAATTTTCGGAAACTGTTATTTTTGCAGCTACCACTCATGCGATCCAAACCTCTTTTAGAGACCAAGGTATGCAAACGGACGGTCGTCTGAAGAAGACTTATGTTCGAAGCGTTGGAGTTATGTGCGAAATTTTGGATACCAGCTTCCTAAAACCGGTCAACTGTTCACCTGTCAAAGAAAGAGCATCGCCTTCAAAAGAACTGTCTCCTTTGAAACATCAATCATCGTTTAGTGAAAGTGAGGTCTCCAATGATTCAAACTTTTCATCTGGGAATAGTATTGTTTCAAAAAGTAATAATCCTGTCGATTCAGAATGCGAAGAATTAATCTCAGCAGAAAATAGTGCGATGGCTGATTTGAGCGCTAAATTGAAAAATTTCAATATTAGTAAGAGTCCGAAAGAATACGTTGGTCTTTGTGATGAGTTACTGCGGGTGATTGATTTATTACACAAACACACACAAATCGAGGTTAGAAATCTTAAGTTAATTCTAACAAAATTAAAATTGGACGACAGTTTTTCAAGGATTGGAGATGATTTTGGGATGTCGCGCAGGCAAGCTGGAAGAATATTCTCGCAAAATATTTCAACACTTGCTTCGATGTTAAGTGTTTTTGTATGTTTTCAACCTCACATGAATGTCCAAGCGTTGCTTTCCATTCCTTTTCGTGCCAATTTTCAAAATGTCCAGTCTATTATTGATTGTTTAGAAATTGAAATTTTGAAACCATCCGATCCTATGAAACAGGCACTAACATGGTCTGAATATAAACACTGCAATACCATGAAATACCTTGTCTCGTCTGCTCCCGACGGTACAATCAATTTCATATCGCAAGGTTATGGAGGTCGAGCATCAGATATGGCAATATTCGAAGACTGTGGAATTTTAGAAAAGCTCCCTGAAAATGCATGCGTCATGGCTGATCGAGGTTTCAAACAAATAGAAGTTTTATTGAAAAAAAAAATGTACTCTTGTTCGACCTCCAAGTGTTTCAAGTAACGTCAAATCAACTGCTTCAGAAGTCCAGGACACAAAAAAAATAGCAAGTTTGCGAATTCATATAGAGCGTGTAATAAGAAGATTAAGAGAATTTGCATTTTTGGGGCCCCATTCTTGTATTCACCATTCACTGATTCCACACTTAGATTCAGCCATCGTCATTACTGCAGCTTTGATAAATTTGCAATCTCCGATTATTAGAACATAAACACGATTTTAAAAAATTTTGAATGTGCTATACACAAATGAAAAAAGTGGATCAATAAATCACAAGTTTAATTCAGATCATACGTGTATTTATTTACGCTGAATTGCTTCTTATCAAATTTTATTTTTATCATCACTGAACCTAGTACATATTATGAAGATCGTAGAACTTAAGGACCCATTAGTCGTGGAAATACATTTACTTTCCAAAAATCTGTCGCTTTCTCAATAACTTGTTGAACATAAAGTTCATCAAAATCTTCCTTACAAATTTCGACATCACCTGTTGTTTCAAAATCTGGTTTCGCAACGCATAAATATCCTATTTTTGTTTTCGTCGCAAGCATTTGAAGCTGCATTTGCGCTTTACATTTTCCTTTTATCTGTCCGTTACATAAGTAATTTGAGACCGTGGATTCTTTTCCTGGACACTTAATTTCCAAAATAAAATCATCCCCAACAGCGTTAGGTGAAGCGCCAAGTACTGGAAAGTCAGGCAGTAAAATCAACCCTGATTTGCGACACTGGAATCCACATTTTTTCATTACGATACTTAAAACTTCTTTTTCCAGTTCCCTACCGCGCTTCATGTATTTGTTATCAAACACTTTTGCTGCTCCAATTATTGTTTTTACGAGAGAACCATCTGTTTCGGTGCAACGAGCAGCTTGATACAAATTTGAGGCTGTGACTCGACCATATCGCAACTCATGCCACAGTAAAGAGTCGTTTTGAGACCTACTTGAAAGTTCTGCTAGCTCACACAGTTTCTGCGTCAACACAGTTTTCGCGAAAAGAATAAATTCATCAGCCGTTGTGAAATTTGATTTTTTAAATTCTATCATTATCTGATGAATGGACAAACACATAATTTCACGCTCTTTAACATTATAAAAATATCTAGTGAATTGCACGTCAACTTGTTTTTTCTCAGCTGTCTCTAAAAATTCGCGTAAAAATGATTTTTTTGCATCGTCCGTGTATGGCGCTGAAACCGCATTATTATCATTAAATTCAGATGCTTTAATGAATTTTTTAGTCGTTCCCACTGTAGACAAAACGGATTTCTTCCAATAACACTGTACTTCCGTAACAGCAGGTTCTTCGTTTCGACGATACAACCACATTAAAAAAGCTATCGCGTGCTTACAACCTCCTTAAAAACCAAAAAATTAAATCTAAGACAGCTAAATCTTTTGACTTGAATAACATTACAACACCCCTGCTCCCCTGGTGATATATCTTATATTTTTAGCTTTTGCTGCTGCACAGTCTAAACAGGAAACACTTTGGATGACATCTTCTTCTTCATTAATTTTCATCTCCACGCGATAATTTGTTGATCTTACTTTGTGTTCCGGGCAGACCGTGCAATTTATAATGCACAAGGGCCCATCCCGTTGTAAAGAAACGTAACCCACTCCTTGGTCACCATAGCTCCCTCTGGATGATCTTTAAAAAATGTTTAAAAATGAAAAAATATTGAACTTCTGTAACGTCAATAAAAAGCACGATGAACACGATAGTATCTACGTACCTTGCCAGTTTTGCGTTTCGTATTTTTTCGGCATTGAAGTTATTGTCGTTTCTTACATACTCGAGCACCATAAATATATCTATTTTAGGCAGATTTCGGGAATCAGCCTTAACGAACCCAGACTGCATTTTATTCGCCATTTTGAATAAAAATGACAGTGAATTTGAGGAACGAATCAGTCAAAACCGGATAACTGCTGACTGGCGACTGTCAGGCGCAGACTGATGAACGTGCCGCTCCGAGTCCCAACAGTATCGTGACGTCACGCTAGATAAATTCCATTTCGAGCGCTCTCTATTTTTGAGGTCTTTTTTAAATAAAACTAAATGACTTAAATTTTTTTTTTCGACGGTATGATTGTTTTTCGTGACTACTCTACCTAATAAGAGTAGTTTTGAACTAATTTTTGATACCATGTCCTAACCCGATTTGTTTTTCTATTTAGTGAAAGAAAATGAAAGTCCTTTCAAGCAATATCTTTTATGCACGTGAAAGTTTCCATCTTCAAACTTAATGTTGTTTCCGTAGTGTCTACCTTGGCAAAGCAATGTATCATCGAATAAAGCATTGGATGGAATATTTACAAGAAATGATAAATTTTCCACTTGTGCCTGCTAGTCACATGGCCTTTGTCTTATACTATCTGGTTTATTGGATACACTTTATCGGAAACTTGAAGCAATCATCCAATAGCCCCCCATTAATTATTGTTGTTCCTAGTGCATAACAGAAAAGAAGAAGTGAACAAAAAAATAAGACATTGTTCACATTTTTCCAATTTATATATTATATACTTCTAAGAAAGATTGGAGAATTATTATTAATAATGCAACCAGCTAAATTAACTCTGTCGTGATGACAGCGGCAATATAATCGCTGATGAAATCAAGATTAAGGAAAGATAGGCATCATATTTCAAGAACCTCCTTAATCCTCTGCACAGCTCCAGAACATCGGAGCCTATATATGTCTGCGGAGAGCTTCCATTGGCCCCACCAACTCTGGATGAAGTTTGTTCCATCATCAAAGCCCAAAACAATAATAAAGCGCCGGGCATTGATGAGATTCCAGTACAGCTCATAAAATATGGTGGCAGTAGTGTTCATCAAGCTGGCAATAATAACATATGCCGAAAGAGTAGAGCCAATCAAATATATTCCCTATCCACAAAAAAGGTGACAAGCTACAGTGCGAAAATTATAGAGGCATATCACTACTTTGTACGGCGTATAAAATATTTTCTAAAATCTTAGAAAATAAAATCGGATCATACGCCAACAGTATTATTGGGGAGTATCAAGGTGGTTTTAGAGCAGGTCGATCAACAACAGACCAATTGTTCACAGTCAAGCAGGAACTTGAAAACTGCTGGGAGTTCAACATAGACGTTCACCAAATTTTCGTTGACTTCAAGCAAGCATACGACAGTATTGATCGTAACGTACTGTACCAAATAATGCTTGGTTTTGGCATCCCAGCCAAATAAGTCCGTCTTACCAAAATGACAATGACGTCGACGACCTCCCAAGTCCGCATCATGCTATTCAATTTGGATCTGGAGTATGTCATATGGAAGCTACCTGTCGATACTTCTGGTACATTGCTATACAAGTCGAGCCAGGTAGTGGCCTATGCGGACGACATCAACATTCTGTCACGGTCATTTACAACTGCCAAAGAACTCTTCCTGAAACTCGACAGCGAAGCAAAACTAGAAGGGCAACATAATGAAAATAAAACAAAGTTCATGACGCAGTCGAGGAAAAATACCCCAAATACACAAAATATCACACTTGGCAAATACAGTATCGAAAATGTTAGCGAATTTGTATATTTAGGCGCCAAAACAACGAAAACGGGCAATGAAAGAGACGAAATACGCCGAAGAATACAGCTTGCAAATAAAATATTTTATTCAGTGTTGACGATCTTGAAGACCAGCTGCATACACAGGAAAACAAAGTTCCAAATATACAAATCTGTGATAAGACCTGTCTTATGCTATGGGTGTGAAACATGGACCCCAACCCAAGCATCTGCAAATATATTGAATGCCTTTGAGCGACCAATTGTTAATTCGATACAACCATGAGCCGTATGAAATTTTTGACAAACCGGAGGTCTCAAAGATTGTACGACTGCGGAAGCTGCAATGGGCATGGATGGGTATGGATGAGCAACGGATAGCCAAGAAGATATTCGTTGGGAGAACTGAAGGCCGACGGCCAGTGGGGAAACCGAGGAAACGCTGGTCTGACTCGGTCGACGAAGACAGTTCATCGCTGCTCGGATTTTGGAATCAGAAGACGCGGTCAACGGACCGAGACAGTTGGAGGCACTGTTTGCAGGGAGCGAAGGCCCGAAAGGGGCTGTAGTACTAAGAAGAAGAAGAAATTAACTACTTCAAACAAAATAAAACACAACAAGCGTGCGTTATATATAACTTATGCATTAAATATGTGTACTTTATTATTGATAAGTTTTGAGAAAAAAAGTATTGATTTAAAATGTTAACCACTATAACACGTGTTTCATGGTAATTAAGTAAATATTTGATAACACAATATAGAATATGTAATGTGTTAGAATGTTATTGGATCGATGGAATAAAAAAGCAACGTTACAGTTTTTAAGTAATGATTAAGAAGTTTACAGTAGTACAGGGTTATCCATTTCGTGGTTGGGAAAGTATAACCCTGCCATTTGACATTTGTCAAAACTAAATGTCATCCAAAGCATATTTTTTTTGTTGAAGGTTTGCCATTTAGAAATATGGATCGTCTATTAGTCAAAAATGTGTTAAAATCATAAAATTTTACTATAAAAATGGTGATTTTGCTGTATCAACATTTAGGGCTTTACGAGCCGATTACGGTCGACATAATCGACCTACACAGCAAACAATTTCAAACACAGTGAGAAAATTTTAAGAGACTAAATCGGTTATTGATATTGCAAGGTCTGTGCATCATCGCAACATTCGTTCTGCTGAAAATATCGCTGTCGTTGCTCAAAGTGTGGAGGAAGACCCGAATTTGTCAATTCCTCGACGTGCTCAACATTTGGGCTTGTCTTACGGCTCATTGTGGTGGATTTTGCATTTGAATTTGCATCTCTATCCGTAAAAAATCCAACTCAATCAAGAACTTAAGCCTCAAGACCATACACAACGCAGAATGCATGCGAATTGGGTGATTGAACAACAAGCCATTGATAACGATATTTCGAACAAAATGTTCTTTAGTGATGAGGCCCATTTTTCGCTCAGTGGTGACGTAAATAAACAGGATTGCTGCGTATGGGGCTCTCAAAATCCTAAGGTGATCGCAGAAAGGCCTTTGCATCCGGAAAAAGTGGCCGTTTGGTGTGCATTATGGTCTGGTGGTGTTATTGGCCCGTATTTTTTTGAAAACGATCAAGGAAGAGCCATTACAGTCAATTTTGACCGCTATGGACGGATGTTAACCGATAATTTTTGGAGAGAAATTGAAGATTATGATCTGAAGAACATGTGGTTCCAACAGGACTTAGCCACAAGACATACAACACAGGCTAATCGAGCGCTTTTCCAAGAGAAATTTCCAGGACGCGTATTTCGAGATTGAGTGATGTCAATTGGCCCGCAAGATCCTGCGACCTAACACTTTGGATTTCTTTTTATGGGGCTATGCGAAAGATCGTGTTTACGCGAACAATCCTCAAAATCTTGAGCAATTGAAAGCCAATATTCGTGAAGTTATGGCCGAGATATTGCCGGAAATGTGCCGAAAAGTCATTGAAAATTACCTCAAAAGGATTGAGGCATGTAAGAGGTCCCGTGGAGGACATATGAATGATGTTGTATTTCACGTATAATGGTAATCTTTATATTGAATAAAAAATTTTGTTTCCATCTGAATATTTTATGTGTTTTCTTTAGCTTTACTTTCCCAAGCGTAAAATGGATAACCCTATATATGTTGATTAACCTTAATAAGTTAGTCTTGAAAAATGACGAAATAAAGCAGAAAAATTTGGTAAAGCAAGAAGTAAGGGTTAAAAGTTGAAAAGTTATCACATATTAATGGCACGCTAAATATTCCACTTATCGAAGAAAAGAAAACACATTACAAATAAAAAAAACATATACAATTGCTACACAATTAAATAATATATATATGCTTAAATTCAAAATAATATTACTAAAGCAAAAACAAAAACCTTTTAAAATTTGGATGTATAGATGGAAAAGAGTATGAATTAAATGTAATACATACAATACACATTTTATATATTTACATTACAAACAATACATTGAATCCGAAGCAAGAAGAAATAGGAATTATACATATAAATAAGAAAAAATAACAAGTATAATATGGACTAAGTTTTGTATTAACAATTTTTTAATTCTTATTATAATTGAATGAATATTGTATTAATGATCACAAACAATAATCACGATAACATAAATTGCTAAGAACCCCACGGCTTTCCTTTCCAGCCTGCTCTTCTTTTTTTCCAGCGGGAGGGAGAACGTACGGTGAGTATGCCGTGAAGAGGATAGGGTTTTAGAAATCAGCAGATGGCCGGTTTCACGTTACGTGCGGTACGCGGTACCTTCGTTTGCCTTGCCTTTTTCTTAGCGTAGAGTTCTTTGGGTTTGACTTAACGTAGAATACTTTTCGGTACCGCGTCGGTGATAGCTGGGAACGCGAAATTCAATCTAGTTTTTGTCGCTAACTGGAAGAATGAAGAGAATAGGGAATAAAGGAAGGTAGGTTTTTTTTCCATATGTTTGAATTTTTGACGTGTTTGAAAAGGTCCTTAATGGTGGCTGAAACACCCAATTTGAGCGTAATCCATTTTGAAGAGCTGCGACCAAAATCCTCTCCGAGCTAGCTGGCCGACAAGCAGCCACCGCGAAATGGATTACGGGTTTACCCGTTGGTACCATTCGTGGCACGACTCAGACTTCACGTCTAGAACCGGTAAAAAGTCGGTTCCAATTTCGTTCGAGCGAACGTAGACGGAAAATCTTTACAAACGTGAATTTGGATTGCCACTGTTGGTCTAATTTCCATCGTAATCTTGCCTTTTTCTTTTCTTTCTTTTTTCTCGTAGCACTACAGCCCCTTTCGGGCCTTCGCTTAGAGATATGTTAGTTAAAGTATTTCATTGTCTTGATCGAATGTATCGGCACTCCACAAGGTGATATGATCATTATCACGCTTTGGCCGTTTGTCCATCCACCCAGCTGCGAAACGTTCTGATTTTAAACCAGCACGTATCATAACTGAACGGGCTTATAGTCCGTCCAAAGAATCACTTGAACTAAATCTCGTTGACGCCAACGAAACTCAAACCAGAGACCTTCGGCTTACGGGCTTAGTGCTCTAACCACTAGACTTCGCGAATTCGCCTTTTTCACCGCGTTTGAATTGCAATTGGTCCTTAGGTTGTTTGGTTTGCGATAGTTTGCGCTTTGTTGTGAGGTAAATTTATCGTCATGAATGGATCAAACTGCATCTGAAGCTACTAGAACTACTAAACTTTCTGCAAGCAGGGGCTGAGGTTGATAGATGCCTATTAGAACTATAATGTGATATTTTCATCCCTTTACACAACCCTGATTACGTATTTGTTCACTACCCTGTATATGACATTTGTTAACTTTTATTTGAATTTGTTTGATGGTAATAATGTTGTCTATGACTTGGTGATGAGTTCTCTTGGCTATTATACATTGCATTATTCATTTTTTTGTCGCACTATAGCCCCTCTCGGGCTATCGCTTCCTGCTAATAGTGCCTCCAACTGTCTCAGTCCATTGATCGCGTCCTCTAATTTCAAAATCCGAGCAGCGATGAACTCTTTTCGTTGACCGAGTCAGACCAGCGTTTCCTCAGTTTCCCCACTGATTTCCAGCCTTAAGTTCTCCCAACGAATACTTTTTTGGGTATCCGTTGTTCGTCCATACGATTCATGTGTCCAGCCCATTGCAGCTTCCGCAGTTTAACAATCGTTGAGACCTCTAGCTCGTCAAAAATTTCATACAGCTCATGGTTGTATCGAATGCGCCGTTGGTCTCCGTCTAGCTTTGCGCCGATTATTCGCCTCAGGACCCGTCACTCAAAGGCATTTAATATGCTTGTGGATGCTTGGGTTAGGGTCCATGTTTCATAACCATAGCATAACATAGCATAACACAGGTCTAATCACAGATTTGTATACTTGGAGCTTTGTTTTCCTGTGTATGAAGCTAGTTTTTAAGATCGTCAAAACTGAATAAAATATTTTATTTACGAGCTGTATTCTTCGGCGTATTTCGTCACTTTCATTACTGGTTCTAGTTGGTTCGGCACTTAAATACACAAATTTGCGCACATTTTTGATACTGTATTCACCAAAAGTGATATTTTGTGTACTTGAGGTATTTATCCTCGACTGCGTTATGAGCTTTGTTTTATTTTCATTGATTTGTAGCCCTACTAGTTTTGCTTCGCTGTCAAGTTTCAGGCAGAGTTCTTTGGCGGTTGTTATTGTGTAGTGATACAGGTAGATGTAATGTCCATGCAGGACTACAGTGATGGTCTGCTGCCTCAGCGGGAGAGGATGTTAAGATCCGCCGAGATTGGCCTTGCCTGGGGACGCGTGAATGCGCTGGCAGGCTAACATTGTGGTGTCTTGGGGCGGGTTCTTTTCCCCAGCACAAAGACCCACTGCAAAAGAAATTCGCATCCACAAATTTCTGGGGTCAAATAAATGCCGACCGAAGTCGAAAAGGAGGTAACCAACTAAGGGTCAATGGAAATTGCTGACTCAACTGACAAACTGGGTCTGAAGAAGACAGACGGACTTAAGACGACTTCGTCGCTACCGACGATTCTTATGGCCCACGAATAAGAGTGGGGCATAGAGATGACGGTGGTGCTCCCTCGCAACTTCCTAACCAGATCAAGATCCAAATGTAGACGTGGCCATGTATATCCCATTTGAGTGAAAAACTCACAAAAAAGTACTTTTTATGACTCTTTCCCTCAAATGAGAAATACAAACGTACCCGATTTATGCTATAGCGTTATACAATGAAATCACATAACCTTATATCATAAAAGGGTACGCGAGCGTAAGGCCACTCTACCCGGCAAGAGCCCCTGTTAACAACAAAAGGCGGAGGAGCGCACGCGATGGCTAGCCCATGCTAGTGGAGGAGCCTGCCATCAATGCGGGTCCTCTACCCGGTCAGGTCGAGAGAAATGGAAACACTGTCGGGTAAGATTTACCAATTCATTTTATTCTTTTTACTTCAGTATTAGTTCCTTTATTTCTATTTACAGCCATCAAGGCCTATGGAAGTATTTTATAATAATTAAATCAATATAAAGATTCAAGCAAATTTTATTATTTCATGACAGGCCCGAAAGTGTAATGTATTCGAAACCACTACTACACACTTCTTCGGAAACCGCAGCATCACATTTTATTAACAAAATTAGATTTCGGTGGTTATTGTTGCTTTTACAGGTATACTCACAAAGTGATTCCCTTTTCAGATTTTCGCGTCAATCGTATGTGATCCGAAACAAAAAATATTGTAGGATTCTAGTCTCTGTTTTGAAAATTCACTTGAAGACTCTTCATCTGAGACAATAATTGAATGCTATTGACGAATCCCCCAGCCCTAGCGCCCCCGGCTGCTGTGAGTCCCTTTTATATTTTAGGACTGCCCGAGCATAATGTGCCACCTGGTTCCATTTGTCAACCGATTCGAGCATCACCGCAACTATATTATCCGGGGTGAGCTCCCCCGTTTCCCTGTAGAGTTCCCTTCGCAGCCTGTCCCATTTTGTACACGCAAAAAATGTGTGACAGGCATTGTCCTCCTCTCCTGGGCAAAACCGACAATTGGGGGACCGTGACTTACCGATCTTGTGCAGGTCAGACTGAAAACACCTATGCCCGCTCAAAAGCTGGGTCAGATAGAAGTTAGGCTCACCATGCCCTCGATTTAGCCACGGCCTCCCATCCGGGATGAGGCGCGCAGTCCACCTTCCCTTCGTGCAATTCCTCCAAGAATGCTGCCAATCGTTGAGCGAGCGCTGTCTCTCTTCGCGGACAACTATCTCCCTCGCATCCTTGTTACGGTGCAGGTAAATAGCGCAGCGCTCCCTAGCAAGGAGGGCGATAGGTATCACGCCTGCAATAAGTCTCACGGTCGAGTTGGAGACTGTTGGATACGAAGATGCAATTATCAGTGCTCCTCTTCTCTGCACCCGTGCCAAACGTTTCCGGTATACCTCCTTGCTGAGAGCGTCGCCCCACACCTCTGCTCCGTACAGTAGCACTGACTCTACAGCACTCATCAAGAGGCGTCTTCTTGATGGACTGGGTCCCCCTACGTTGGCCATAGGTCGACTCAGAGCCGATATTCCCGAAGCAGCTTTCTCAGCCGTTGCCCTGATTTGCTCAGAGAAACTCATCTTCGAGTCGATCAGTAGCCCCAGGTACTTCACCGCTGGCTTCGATTCGATTTGTATGTATCTAATACTGATCATCCTTACTCTAGGGATTCCCTTTTTTGTCAAGATGACCACTTCGGTTTTCTCCAGTGCTAAACTGAGCCCGCGAGCAGTCATCCAGTCCCTCACTCGGCACATTAGCATACCTAGCCTAAGTTGCGCTTGTTCAACGGTACGTCCGGCGACCAGAGCCGCAACATCATCCGCATAGCCGACCAAGCGCGACTCATCTGGCATCTCAAGTCTCAGTAGCCCGTCGTAAGACACGTTCCACAGGTCCGGACCAAGGATAGATCCCTGAGCAACACCCGATGTAATTTCCATCCTTCGTTGGCCCTGTGTCGTGTCGTAGAGCAGACTTCGGTCCTTAAGGTAGTTCCTCAAAAGCCGCATTAGATATTCTGGAACTTGAAAAGAGTTTTCCAGCGTATCCAGAATATCCACCCATCTAGTGGAGTTGAAGGCATTCCTGACGTCGAGTGTCACCAACAGAACGATCCGTCGCTTGGTGCGACTATATGCCTCTGCCTTTTGGACCGCGCTCACCACCTCTGCGATCGCATCAATGGTAGAACGTCCTGCTCTAAAGCCGTACTGCCGAAGAGATAGGTCCCCAGCAGCACGAATCGCGTCAGTGAGTCTTCTCTTAATGAGTTTCTCTAGCACTTTCCCAGCCGTGTCTAGCATGCATAACGGACGGTAAGCAGACGGCGATCCGGGATTTCCCTTCCCCTTGCTGACCAGCACGAGCCTCGCCACCTTCCATCGTACCAGGAAAACCCCGTCCCGTAGGCAAGCGTTGAATGTGCTGAGCAGCAAGTCAGGTCAATGGTGATAGACGAGCCGCAACACCTCAGCTGGAACACTATCTGGACCTGGAGCCTTCCTCGTTTTCAATGAGAGGGCTGCCTCCTCCAGCTCCAGCTGTGTGAAGAGTGGGCAATCGACTGCTGTTTCACCATGGACAGCGTCAACATGGACAGGATGGGTGAGGAAGAGTCCCCGCACTATCGCGTCCATATTTTCCGCGTCATGTATACAAGGCCTCCGTAGGGCACCAAGTTTCCCCATGACCAGCTTGTAGCCAAGGCCCCACGGATCCTTGTTCACATTGTCCACTAGGTCTTGCCAGCAGCGAGCCTTGCTATTATTGATCAATATGCGAAGGCATTTCATTGCCGACTTATATGCTGCCACCTGCTTGCATGCCTCGTCACGGTTCCGCGCCCGTTGAGCCTCACGTCGAAGCTTGTGACACTCCCTTCGCTTTTTAGCGATTTCAGTTGACCACCAGTACACTGGGGGCTTGCCATGTCGGGGTTTTCGAAGGAACATAGAAGCTTTGCAAGCAGTCGTAATGATGCTCATAGTTGAGTTCACCACGTCTTGAGCTGCCAGCTCTTCCGTCCCCTCCGAAGCTCCCTGCAGCGGCTCACCTGCTGTGAGAGCCTTGACGAACCTCTCGACGTCCATCCTTCCGATGTTCCATCCAGTTGTAGAAGGCCGAGAGCACGGACGTTGGGAGACAGCATCACTTATCTCAAGCAGAATGCACTGATGATCACTGGCTGAGTAGTCCTCTAATACTTTCCAGTTGTGTCTCCTTCGTACTAAGGACTCCAAGGCAAATGTCACGTCCGGTATGGTTCCCTCACAGCCAATACGGCGGAAAGTCGGCGTATTTCCGGAGTTTTGTATGACGAGGGCCGTCCTGGCCACCATTTTCTGGATTCGTTTTCCCCGCGGATCCGTCTGAGGCATGCCCCATTCGATTGCTTTAGCGTTGAAGTCACCCCCAACGAGCACTTTGCCCTCTGCGTTCGAGACAGCACCCTCCAGAGCATTAAGCTTGGCTTGAAAAGATGATATCGACTAGTTAGGTGTCAAGTACACACTAAAGAAGGTGATCCCTGAGCACCGAACCCACACGAAACCATCCCCCCGTCCACAACTCTCCACTTGAAAGTCACCGTTACGAACCCAGATGGTGGCAGTACCAGTTTCATCAGAATACCATAATGCAGGACTTTTATTATGGTGTTGCTCACTCAGCAGCAAGAAGTCGGCTTTCATGTCCCTCGCAAACTGCTCAAGCAGATTTTGGGCGGTTGAATTGCGGTGCAGATTTAGCTGCTGGATGCGGGTCATCGAAGCTCTGATTTTGCCTTGGCTAGGGCTTTCTGGAACACCCGGTATTTTCCTGATCCCAAGACGTGTCCAAAATCAGGTTTTGGATCAGCATCTTTGCAAAGCATACAGTGTGCCTCCTTCGTACACTCTTTCCTTTTATGTCCCGTTACACCGCATTTGTAACATAGGAAACTCCTATCGGGTCCTTTGCATACTTGTGTGGTGTGACCATAACCAAGGCATTTGAAGCATTGAAGAGGCGTTGCTCTTCACCGTATCCTACAGACAACCCACCCTATTCGTACTTTGCCCTTGTTCAGGAATTGTTCGGCGTCCTTTTCGGTCAAGTCAACTATGGCCATGTATTTTCCCCTGTTGTTTTCTGGTGTCAGTCTCACTTTGATCCTTTCCACGCTAGGGAACTCCCTTTTGATGGTCTCTTCTACCTCGACCAGATCCGTCACGCAGTCTTTGTCCCGTTTTTCGATCGTTGTCATCGGCTCGAGCGGGGCTTTAATTGCGCTTTCTTTACTGCGTCACAGAATGCTTCTTTATTGCCGGCCTCTGCTCCGAATTCGACCAGTATGGGTCCCGACCGCGTTGGTCGTACTACTTTAATGGTAGTATTGGTGTCTTCGGGCCTTACGTTTCCCCTGATGTCCCGCAGTACCTCCGCGCGGGATCGGCCATCTTGGGGCTTTACAAGCAGTGCCTGCTGCCGGGGTCTTCGTCGGGGCTTCTGCCTCTCCTGTTTTGCATCAGCTCTTTTTTCTAGGTGGGCGTCCGTGCGAACTTTACTTTCTGGCTTTTTTTGAAGGAGTTTTTTTGCGGCTTTCTTCGCTCCTTTTGTAAGCACTGTCTGAAACGCGTGATCCGGTGCTCCACGCCCATCAAGTGCCTCTTCCTTCCTTCTTTTATCCCGATCTCCTTCGATTGGGCTAGACGCCATTCTTTTATTGACGTTTAATAATGGAGCTATCTGCATGTCGCCTTTAGATTTTGCCCCAAGTGCCTCATTAGCTTTCTGTTCATCTTCGGCCCTTCACCAGCTCCTCCGATAGTGCGCTATGCGATCCAGGAGCTCCTCTAGTTCAAAGAGCCCTGCCTTTGCTGTTTAACTGATTTTTGGGGAGTCGCATGCAGCTTGTATTCTTTTAAGAACATCTCCCGCTTTTCGGAGTAGAGTCTCTTCCTCATATCGCTGGGCCGCAATTGTACCTTGCAACCAACCTTGGGAGATGCGTTTCGTGTCCGAGTGCAGTACATCCGCCGCATTTTCAACGTTGGCGGTACTATCACGCGATGTCTGGTCACTCTTTGTTCTTAGTGCCGTAATCTCCTCGTTATCTTCTGGATTTTTCGTTGCAATGTCGGGATTAGTGACCCTTGCATCGATCGCTTCAGTAACGATCGCAGCAGTGACAATCGAATTTTCGGTGCTCTTTATGTTATCTTCCATTGCTCGGACACCTGAAGCATCCTGCAGAGTTTCCCGCTTCTCCTAAATAGGATGCTCGGGCGTTCGCATCATTTTTTTGCTGCGCCCGAACGCCGCAGGAATCTCAGTCTGAACCAGGCTGTCTGCTGTTCTCCGTTTTTTGTCTACCGTCATTGTCATCGTGTTGGTCTTGGTTTTTTTCGTGGTTAGTACAGCTCTCGATGTACTGTTGACATCGTGGCTGCAACCACTAGTCGTCGTTGTTGTTATTATTTTTTATTTCTTTTTCTGGATTTTATTGGTCTTTTGTTTTTGGTTGCTCCAGTCTTGTTGGGTCCCCCCTCGGAGCCGCTATCTCCGTTCGTGTGTGTAGTCGCCTTTTTGGTCCCATGGTTACCTTTGCAGAGCAGGGAGGCTATGCGAGGGTTGGCACAAGCCCTTATGCGGACAAGTGCTCAGAGCCAGACCAGCGCTAATCGGGAGTCCGTCTCAACCGAACCTACACCACCAACCCAATGGTGCGAACTTCGAACGTACTCCGAGGCCTGCCAAGGTTTTACCGGGACGGAGACGGTATGATAGTTGAATTGGAGCCGTTCACACACGAGTTTCACCTTGGCGCTACTGTGCAAAGCAACTAGGTCCAAACCATCACATCCGCCAGCCCAAAGCGTCAATTCCAGTTCGTTGTCCAAAGTGTAGTCCAGATCCAATCACAGTCCTTACCTGTCATCCCAGGAGGGAACCTCACGGCGCCCCCCATATCCTCGGGTCCGTGGGGGTGGCACTCCCCAAAGAATGCTAGCCTCCAAGTATGTTCTTTGCGACCGGCTTTCTCCCTGCGGGAATTTCCTCGGGTACGTGGGGGCGGAACTCCCCAAAGAATGCTAGCCTCCAAGAGTGCTCTTGTCGACCGGCTTTCTCCCTGCGGGAATTTCCTTGGGTACGTGGGGGCGGAACTCCCCAAAGAATGCTAGCCTCCAAGAGTGCTCTTGTCGACCGGCATTCCCCCCTGCGGGGGTGTTCTTGTCGACCGGCATTCCCCCTGCGGGGAACGTTAATTTACGTAAGCTTGCGAACATAACCAAATGTATATCCTATTTTCGTTTGTTTTATCTTTCTAATGCATACAATAGTTTTGTAGTGAAATTGTTAAGTAGTCTTTATTTGAAATATTTTAGTCAATTACAACCACTAATTAAGCTAAAACTAGTTTTTGTGTGAAAAAATTCACAAAATTCTCGAGGTTAATACTCTACTTTATAGTAATCTACTTGCAGCTATAAATTTTTTCCGGCAAGTAACCAGACGGGGTATCGCCTATCGGTAGCATATATCCGTTATAACCACGCCTTCTTCTTCAATGAGCGGATATTATCCCAGATGTAAGTTGCTAAATTTTCTGTTGTAATAGCAGTGTCATTGAAAAATTGGAAGTCCTTGTCCAGATTCTTATGGTCCAAGTTCTTGAAAATCACTTCCTCCATGTGATGTTTTCAATTCCACAACATTCATGACCATGCCGCTCTTTGCACAAACCAATCCCTGTACGGTAGCTTCCACGATGTAATTATGACCGTGACCATTCTCCCAATTGCATTTTCCATATGTTTCGCGATTGTCGTCATCACTCAAATGTTTACTATATAAACGATGTACCACACTGTAATGCTCTTTTCGTGTAAGATAAACAATTATTCACTAAGACGTGATGTTAATCCACTTCACACGGCACCAAATCAAATGGCCACAAAACTTATCGAATTGTAAAAGCGTTCCATCGAACAAAATTTCGCCAATTCGCCCGTAGTTCATTACGATCTCCCGTCCAAACAAATGCAATTTTCCTTGGGAGCACTATGTCGCAGGGGAATAGTGATGTATTGGAGTTAAAGGGTGAATGGTTTCCAATTTATACTTTTAAATTTAATACCCCATGATTTTGATGGCACTTTTACCAACACTTTTCATACCACACGTATTTTGCACCGTGGGCGTGTGTCCAACCTGTCTTTCTCGAGTAGCGGCTGTAAGTCGACTCCTCGATCCGTCCCAGAAATTCCCGACCTTTCGTCTTTCGCATCAGCTGCTCAATCGGCCGCGTACGATTGCCTTCGGTCAGGTAATACACCGTTGGGGTGCACTAAATCAATGTTCCCATCTTCAAATTTTAATTCGCATATTTAAATTTATTTTTTTTTAAGAAAAATTAACTGAAGTAAAGGAAAACGAGAAAGATTCTAAATAGAAACGTTTAAATTTACTATAAAGGAAAATTGATGTAAAATTCCATTTAATTATAATAACAAGAAAGAAAATTATGTTACAAATTACGACTATGAATGGAAGTAATTAAATATTTTCCTAAATCTGCCATTAAAATTTTGAATAGGAGATAGGAAGGCTTTCGAGCAGTTTGCTTGTGTGACTGCTCGATTACTACAATTGACCGTGACAAAATGTTGATGTCGTCCGCATAGGCTACTACTTGGCTCTATTTGTGTAGTAATGCACCTAGTGTATCGACAGGTAGCTTCCTTATGACATACTCTAGAGGTTAATTGAATAGCAATGGGGTCAGCCCATCTCCCTGTTTTAGTCCTATATATGTGTCAAAGGCATCGGTGAGTTGTTATTGATGCGAACTTAGGAGGTCATCGACGTCATTGTAACTTTGGTAAGACGGACAATGAACAATGACAGTGAACAATTGTTTTATTGTCGATCTTCTTCTTCTTCTTTGTAGCACTACAGCCCCTCTCGGGCCTTCGCTTAGAGATAGTTAGAGTATCTCATTTTCATTACCGTATTGATTTTGTCTGAAGTTGGTTTGGTCAGTAACATGCTCCCGTGCGCCTGCTCAGCTATGATATGATCTGATTACAGTACATATCACCACTGAGTGAGCACTCATAGTATGTCCGAAAAATCCCCTGAACTAAATCAAGCTGCTCCCGACGAGATTTGAACCTGGGACCTACGGCTTATGCTTCATGCTCTAACCACTAGACCACACAGACTACTTATTGTCGATCTACCTGCTCCAAAACTACCTCGGTACTCCCCAATAATACTGTTGACGTATGATCCGATTTTATTTTCGGAGATCTTTGAAAATATTTTGTACGACGTGCAAAACAGTGATATACCTATAATTTTCTCCCTGATCTTCTTTTTTGTGGATAGGGAATATAATTGATTGGCTCCACTCTTTCTGCATATGCTCTTCTCGCCAAATGTGCTGGATGACGTTGTAAATAGCTTTATGAACATTGCTGCCACCATATTTGATGAGCTCCACTGAAATTTCATCAATGCCCGGGGCGTTTGTTGTGCTTGCTGCTGCGCAAAAAACTGCGGATAAACTTCTGTCTGTCTGTTGTTATATAGTGGTGGATCCATGCATCTGATGAGGAGCTATTGCTTGAAGATATTTCATCGATGATGCTTAGCGCCGTCAATCGAGTGCGGCTTGCTGATGGCGATCATGTAATTTTTCCAGTTGAGCTCCTTGATGTTTGTGCCATTTTGTAATCTCTGGTGGTTCCTATTTAGCTATTCCTGAGTAATTGTTAAAATCTTCTATAAATTAATTTTAACAGTTTTGTTAAAAAAAAAAGTATTTAATAATATAACACTTTATCAATTATTTCAATTCGCTCAATTGGTTGATGGGATCCGAATACAACTCCTAATTTTCCTTGTGATCCAAGTGACAGTGGTTGGAGGAGTAAACCCTTTCGATATTGTATGTATCCCGTAACAGCCCGTTCCTTCCAAAGAAAACCGCACTTGAAGTGTTTGAAGAGAGCAGTATCCGAAAAACTCCCGGAATATGTGATCAGACACGAGGCAATAATTTTCCATCATAACAACGCTCGGCTCCACGTTGCTTTTCTGGTTAAGAACTATTTGGAAAACAGTGGATGGGAAGTTTTACCCCACCCGCCTTATAGCCCAGACCTTGCCCCTTCTGACTACCATTTGTTCCGATCGATGCAGAACGCCCTCACTGGAATACGGTTCACATCAGAGCAGGATATCAAAAATTGGCTTGATTCATTCTTAGCTGCCAAGCCGGCGCAGTTCTTTTGGGATGGGATCCACAAATTGCCAGAAAGATGGGAAAAGGTCATAGCTTTAGATGGGCGATACTTTGAATAATACTATTGAAGTGAAACTTCTTTACTGGGGGGTAAAAATTTTCAGATGCAACGAAAATTTAATTTGCAGGTTTAAAATTTTTCAAAAATTCACAGAAGTAAAGAAAAATGTAAGAGATTTTAAATAAGAATATAATTAAAGGGAAACGTTTAAATTTAATACAAAGAAAAATGATATAAAGTTACATTTGATAATAATGATAAGGAAAAAAAATATTTTATAAATTACAACTATGAATGGAAGTAATGAAATCTTTCTTTTTTTTCTCAGTCTGCAATTAAAATTTCGGACAAGGTTTAGGAAGGTTTTCGAGCAGTTTGCTTGTGTGACTGCTCGATTACTACATTTTCAGAAGGACATAGTGAACATCCAGTCTTATCAGTCTAATATTTTTAAAATATTTTTTTCCAATAATAAGACTCGGGCAAGGTGGGAATTATAAGATTTTTCGAAATGAAACTCCAAAGAAAGTAACTCTGAAACGAAAAGAGCAGACCAATTATTAAACAGCCCTTATTCTGGAATATTCAAGAGTTGCCTCTATACTATAAGTAGGAAACTTTACAAATTAAATAACTCTTCAAGTTAACATTTCCACATGCATGTATATTAAATAGAATGCATGTACATGTATACATTCTCTCAAATATTATTAGGCAATCTGCTGACAGTTGTTACAAGGCGATAATTGAATTATCAACATGTAAGACACTTAATAAAGCGAATTTAAGACAATTGGCCAAGTACTCACTCAGGCGTCCAAGAATTACATTTACACTACACTAAACTGATACCACATAAGCTCATTTGATGCGATTCGCCGACATCGACGTGCCCGTCGTAGGGTTCTTAGTGGAAGAAGGAAGGGTCTTCTTAAGGCTGAAGGCTGAAGGCTGAAAGTATCGTGGTCGGAAGTGGTTGTCCCTTGGCTGCGACTTGTGTTGCTGATACGCTTATTGCGTGCTGGCTTGAGTTTTCTCTTCCTTTCTCATGACTTATGTTTTGGGTCTGATTAAAATTCCAATTTCTCATGTTCATCCAACATTACTCGAATTTGATGACTGAGGTGTGATATACGGCGATTTGGTGTGATGTTGCCAGAGCTCTCCTGGGGTGTCAAGTGTATGTGATAGAGATTTAGTGCCAAATGATAAGGGTGATTTTATGGAATATTTAGTCGTCAAATCAGGATTTATGTCACCTTGAGTTAGGATTTTATAGTGTCATTTGAACAATTTATTTCTGCTCAGTTGAGCTACCTACAATGAAGACTGTGGAAAGTGATGCACCTGCCAGGAAGTTTTAGTGGGTTTGGATCGAAAAAACGTTGGTTCAGTTACATTGACTTGGTCTCCTTATCACTTTTTCTTATATACTTTCAAATTTAAATGAAGCTAATTTAGCGTTTTTTTTTTAATGTTTCATATATGTAAGTAATTTCATAGGTTCACCCTAAGATCTACTTGTGCGAAATTAAATTAAGTTTCAGGAGTATTACTGAGCTTCATAATGAAATCTAATTGTTTTGATTCAAGATTGTAGATCAGACGAATTTTTTGGGCAATCTATATTATCTTAAAGAACAAAAATCAAGATCCATTTTAATAAATCATGAAAATAAACTCTCTAAGTGCTAAATTTTTTATGGATCGATCGCCCCTTTTTACATCAAGTTAATGTAAATCTAGACGTTTCTGTGCTCTACACTGGGCATTAATTATAACACACAGGTACGGATCATGTTTCGGATAGCTCCGGCAGCCCAAATTACTTTAACAACATTCTTTTTCCATAGCTAAATGGGTTGCATTAATATTTATCATTTGAAAAATTTGTGTTTCATTTCAAGGTGGTTCCGACGTATATACTTTAATTCTCTTCAGGACACCACACAATAGGCACACAGATGATGTCGACCACCCTTAGAGGCGAGAGAATGATTCCAATGTATTCTTTCTCTACAATTCACTTGTATGTTCTAACCTTTAATATCGATCACTCTTTTTCTTTTTTAACAATTTTTCAATTAAAAATATCATTGCAATACAATTAAAATTAAGCTACGAAAAAAATGTTCATAAAGTAAACTCTGTAAGTTAGCACTATATAATCACATAATCCATTATCACAAAATTTAGTTATGTATGGTGTCTGATTTGAACTTATACGTGAAATACTTGGAGCTCTGAAACGTTTCATGCGTGTGTCAAAAGATAGATAGTATATAAATTTTCTGATTTTCAAATTTTTAAGTGAATTTATTTGGATTGACATTAGCAGTAAGTTTTAAATTAAAACATAAGCGCTTCAGAAACGTTTTCCTTAGAATAACTATTAGGTTTTTAGGGCTTTATTAAAATTTTTTTCAAAGACATGTCCATTCGTCCGTGAGTCATAGCAAGTTTTCTTAGAAAGTGTCAGAAGTGGTAGTTCCTTAAACATTTTTAAAATTTTTAAAGTTTGTCGCCCCTGTTTTTGTGGCTGGGAGGCGAATGCTTTTTACACAATGAGTGTGGGGCTACCATGCTCACGAGTGACTGGACTACCCACTAAACAACTCGCCTGCCAACCTGAGAAACAAGCCTTGAACCGTTTGACACATTACTTTGGGCCAGATCTCATTTTGCTACGCCGCTGAGGGATCCCTTCTCTAGCGGAAGGGGAGAGAGGACGAAGAATTTTCAGACAAGTGATCTTTCAGCCACAATGTCCCCAACTGCTGTGAGTCTCTTTTATCTTTTAGCACTGGTCGAACGTAATGTGCCAGAATACCCCATTTACACTGGCATGAACGGGGAGCTGGGAGTAACCTGTAGAGGGAACCAAAAAGATGAGCTAATGGATTGGGGTGGCCACACGATGTGAATGCTAAAAGGCCGGTTGAGGTCCATGGCTCAAGCCAACACCTCACCCCTTACCACCAGAATATCTCCAAACAACACTTCAGCCTAAAACTTTAATCGCGAATGTTGCGCAATTACTCGCACGTTGCTGAGTCGTTGGGTAAGCGGGTAGCAGTACGCTCCGAAGTATATTCGAATCACAAACTGATCTGCCAGTATTCAACAAAGCGCTTATATTTGGTCGTGGAGTGAGTTTCTGCTTCAATTTTCTCTGAAAACTGTTGAATATGCGAACACGTGAGCTCCCATTCAACAGCAGCTCTTCCTCCTCATCTCGTCTCGTTTGTACGTAAACTGAGAGAGAGCTTTTGAGCTGATTGTAGCATTGTGAATAGAAGTGACATTGTTAAGAAATAAGAGATCTGAGGAAATTTCGAGAAAACTTAAGGAAATATTTGCTCAACTCGGAATCCCTTATTTAGTTCATATCAATTTAAGGAATTTGCACAAGCGTGGAATATTGGCTTAATAACCTCTAGTCCAAACTACCCTCGTAGTAATGGTTTAGCGGAGAAAGGTGTAGGGATAGCGAAAAGCTTACTTCGATAATGTGGGGTAGTAGGAAAAGATTTAAAGGGTGGATTGCTGGCATATAGAAATGCTCCAACTTCGAGTTTATCAGCATCACCAGCGCAACTATTAATGAGCCGAGTACTTCGCCCCAAATGTTCTGTTAAAAAGGAATTATTCAAACCAAAAGTTATTGAAGGAAAAATTTGAAAGCCCCCGCAAATAGAAGTATGATTTTCATATGATGAATAACTGTAATTGTTGAATTTAAAATCTGTAAAGAAAACAAAAATATTAAAATAAAAAGGGGAGATGTCATATATTGAAATTATTTATATTATAGTATGTGCATAAGAATATATGATATTTAGAGGTTAATCTGAAATGTGTTATATTATTGTTAATACATAAGAATATATGATATTTAGAGGCTAAGCTGAAATGTCAAAGAGTTAGTACGGTGTAATAAATGGCATGTGTCAGTAATAAAAATTACATAAAACACTCCTGTCTAGAGCTTTCATCCGGCTGATTTGTATTCGCTTGCGAAATACATTTTGCTACTGTCTTTTCCTTTTTCTTCTTTTTCCGCTTTCTGCACCCGTTATTACTTTCTGCTGGCTGACTCGTATTTACTTGTGAAATACATGCCACTGCTGTCTCTCCACCTCCACGGCATACAAATTGATCGCAATTTGATAATTTTTATCATGCCTATGAATATAAAGCAGAAGGGTGCTCATATCTTTTAGTATTGATTCCATTGGCTGACGAAGGCATGCGGCGGTACGTTTGCGTGTTCGCAATAGTACCACCGGGTCAAATTTGTCAACTGATACAAGCATTACCGCAAATATATTATCTGGTGTGAGCTCTCCCGTCTCTCTGTAAAGGTTCCGTTAAAGCCTGTTCCTTTTCTTTGCATGCAAAAATGTGTGGCAGGCATCGTTTCCCTCTCCTGGGCAAAATATACAGTCGGTGGACCGTGACTTACCAGTCTTGTGCCGGTAAGACTGAAAATATTCAAAAACTGGGTCAGGTAGAAGTCAGTCTCACCACGCCTTCGATGTAGCAATGGTCTCACATCCGGGATGAGGCACGCAGTTCACCTTCCCTTCGTGCAATTCACCCAAGACTGTCGCCAATCGTTGAGTAAGCGCTGTTTCTCTTTGCAAACAATCATCCCTCTCACGTTCTCGTTTTGATGCAGGTTAAAAGCACGGTGCTCTCCAGCAAGGAGGGAAATCTTCAATCCCCAGTGCTCGTCTTCTCTGTAACTGCACCAAGCGTATTTGTCGCGCCTCCTTACTGAAAGCGTCGCCAGATATTTCTGCTCCATACGCTATTACTGAGTTTATGCCACTCGTCAAGAGGCATCTTTTTGACGGCTTTGGCCCCCTACGTTGGTCATAAGTCGGCTCAGAGCCAATACTCCCGAACCAACCTTTTCAGCCGTTGCCCTAGTTTGCTCAGGAAAACTCATCTTCGAGTCGATCAGTAGCCCGAGGTAGTTTACCGCTAGCTTTGATTTGATCAGTATATCTCCAATACTGATTATCCTTACTCTAGGGATTCTTTTTTTTGTTGAGATGATCACTTCAGTTTTATCCAGTGCTAGACTAAACCCATGAGCAGTCATCCAGTCTCTTACTCAGCCTAAGTAGTCTAAGTTGCGCTTATTCAACGGTGCGTCTAATAATTAGAGCCACAGCATCATCCTCACAGATGATCAAGCGTGACTCATCTGGTATCTTTAGTCTCAGTAGTCCATTGTAAGACCCGTTCAACAGGTCTTGACCAAGGATGGGTCCCTTTGCAACAATCAATGTAACTTCCATACTTCGTTAGGCTTATGTTGTGACATAAAGTAGTCTATGGTCCTTCAGGTAGTCCCTCAGAAGGCGCGTCAGATATCCTGGAACTTGAAAAGGAGTTTCCAGCGTATCCAGAATATGCACCTATCTAGCGGGGTTGAAGGTATTCCTAAAGTCAAGTGTCACCAACAGAACGATCCGGCCCTTGGTGCGGCTGTATGCCTCTGCCTTTTGAACTGAAACCACCACCTCTGCAATTGCATCAATGGTGGAGCATCCTGCTCTAAAAGCATACTGCCAAGGAGATATGCTCCCGGTAGCACGAATTTCGCCAGTGAATCTTCCCTTCACAAGTTCCATGCATAATGGACAGTGTGCAGACGGAGATCTAAAATTTCCCTTTTTCATGCTGATTAGCACGAGCTTAATCACCTTAGATCGTACTCGGAAATCCCCGACCCGTAGGAAGCGTTAAATAAGCTAAGCAACAAGTCCGGACAATGGTGATAGGCAACTTGCAACGCATCACCTGGAACACCATCTGGGCCTAGAGCCTTCCTTGCTCTCAATGATAAGTCTACCTCTTCTAATTCCGGCTGTGTGAAGAGTGGGTGCTCTATTGCTGATACACCATGGACAGCGTCAACACGGAGGGGATGAGCGGGAAAGAGCGCCGACACTATCTTGTCCATTTTTTCCGCCTCATGTATGCAAGGCGTCCGTAGGTCACCATGCTTATCATAATGTTTGTCACTTAGTAGCAAATACCCGGCTTTCATATCCCTCGCAAACTGCTCAAACTTTGGGCGGTTGAACTGCGGTGTAGCTTTACCTGCAGGATATGAATCATGGAAGCTCTGAAGATGTGCTTAGGATCCAGTTTGCAACCAGTACTCTTGCAAAGGATACAGTGTGCCTCCTTCATACACCCTTTTCTTTTTGTCCCATTTCACTGCATTTGTAACATAGGGTACCCCTATTGTGTCCCTTGCATACTTTTGCAGTGTGATTATAGCCAAGGCATTTGAAATATTGACAAGGCACTGCTCTTTGCCATATCATGCAAACAACCCACCCTGTTCATACTTCGCCCTTATTCAGAAATTTTTTAGTGTCCTTTTTGGTCAAGTAAATGATGGCCATGCGTTTTCCCCTATTATTTTCTGGTATCAACCATGCTTTGATCCTGCTCACACTAAAGACCTCCCTTTTGATGGCCTCTTCTACCACGACTAGGCCCACGATGCAGTCAATGACTACTGTTGTGCTTTTGCTGAGGACTGTCTTTACTGCGTCGCAGAATGCTCCCTCGTTGTCGGCCTCTGTTCCGAATTCGGCTAGTGTGTGTCCTAACTGCATTGAATGTATTGATTTAATAGCAGTGTTCGTGTCTTCGAACCTTATATTTCCCTTAATATTCCACAACATTCTGCGTAGGACTGGTCATCTTGGGGTCTCATGAGCATTATCTGCAGCCGGGGCCTTTGCGTGGCTTTTTCTTTCCTGTTTCGCGTCAGGTCTCTTTTTTTGTTGGGCGTCCGTACGAACTTTATTTTCTGGCAATTTTCGAAGGAGCATTTTTGGGGCTTTCTTTGCTCCTTTTATCATTACTGTATGTAACTCCTGATCTAGCATTCCATGCGCATCAGTGTCTCTTCCTTCCTTCTTTTATCCCGATCTCCTTCGATTGAGCTAGATGCATTCTAGTATTAATGTTTGATGATGAAGCTATTCGCGCACCCCTTAGGTTTAGCCCGCAGCCATTCTGTAGTCATCCAGTCTTCATCGGCCCTCTGATCATCTTCGACCTTTAACCAGCTCCCCCAGTAATATACCATGCAGTTAGGAGCCCGTCTAATTCAAGGAGCCTAGACTTTCCCGCATGCTGATTTTATTCTTTTTAGGAAAATCTCCTGCTTTCCAGATTAACCCTGCTTCTTGTTGTCTGCGAATTGTGCTTGGTGACCTCCTCTTTTGGGACAGGTAATCGGTTTCCATTTACGAGTACAGTACTCAGCCACATTTTCAGCTGTAGCCCTGAAATCACACAACCACACTTCGTTTGCCTAGCCACTCTTCTTTTTTCTGCCGTCATCGCTTTGTGGACTTCAGGATGGTTCGGTATTATTGCGCTTAAGATCCTTGCTTTGGTCACTTCAGTAGTGGTCGCAACAGTTATTATCGAATTGATATTCTTTAGATTTTTCTCCACTGCACAAATAACTGACACGTCCTACAGAATTTTTTTAATACGCCCAAACGCCGCAAGAGTCTCAGTCTGGACAAGACTGTCCGTTGTTCTCCATTCTTTGCTGTCTTTTCTGTCATTTTATTCTTCGCCATTTGTGTTGTCGCTTGTACCGCTCTCAAAGTGCTGTTAACACCGTTGCTGTAACTATTGGTTGCGCCGTCATTGTTTATATTTTTGCTTATTTATTTTTATCTATTTTTGATTTTTTTAGTTGAAATTGCTCCAGTTTGATTAGGTTCCCCTTTGTAGCCACTGTCTCTGTATGTGTGCGTAGTTACCTTTTTGATCGCATGGTTATCTTTACAGATCAGGGAGGCCATTTGATAGTTCACATAAGCTCCTATGGAGACAAGTGCTCAGAGACACACCAGCGCTAATCGACGGTACGACTCTACTGAATCTACACTATCAAACCAATGGTGCTCTGGTCGCTGAACCTGCTTTACGACACAACACAGGGCCAATAAGGGATGGAGGTCACATTGGGTGTTGCCCAGGGATCTATCCTTGGTCCATGCCTGTAGAATGGGCTACTGAGACTGGAGATACTAGATTTCATTCATTCCAGGAGCCTTATCTTTTCTTAGTTACGTACGGCTGCCTGTACTTTGTGTCTCGTTGGTGGTGAAACTGGAACCTCATCTTCTGCTTCTGAAATGTTAACAGCATCAGTAGTTGTTGGGGGTGCTGTGAATAGCGTCAAATTGATTACCAATGGTTGCTCCTTGTGCAATTTTGCAAAGACTTGTTTGTGGGTTCAAGCCATCTCTTAGTTATTCAATAGAGGCATACCCCAATCTCACTTCATGTCGGGTCATGTTTTCATTTCTATGTTGGACCTTGGTGTTGATGGTCAGTCGTTTCCTTTCTTCGGCACATGTTTCAGCTTTCCATCGCACCTGTATTGTCTTTCTTTGGCCGCAGTTGGTCGTTGGATGTATTCTTTGTGCAACTGGTTCCTTTTCTAATCATTTCTTTGCATTCTTCGTCGTACCAGTTATTCTTAATTTTCTTTGTTTGCTGCCCCAAAGCCTTTTTGGTCACCTTTGTTACCACATCTCTTACTGTCTTCCACATGGCTTGGATACCATCATGACTATCTGCCACTCACGGGGATATATTAATGCAATTTTCCAGTACTAACATCTATGTGACCACTGGGGTTCCTTGTTTACAGTTCTTGGATATGCAGCATCGGGACTTGACATTTACGAGGTAGTGGTCCGAATTGCAGGCAGCGCTTAGTCTATCTGATTGAATGTGTGACCATCACATTCTGTGTAGCTCACTGTGAAGCCTTTGCTGTGTCCTCCAGTTGTGCCTCTATGCGGTGTTTCTCGGCCAATTTTTGTATTCAAGCACCAAGAACTACTTCCTAGTATTTTGACGGCAATGCATTGACAGTGCGTTCCAGGGTGCTGTAGAAATTGTCCTTGATGGCTTTTCTTTGTACCCTGTGAAGGCTGAGTGTTTACCAGCCAGACATTAAAGAATTTGGTATTGATATGAATCATACAGATTCCTTCATTAACGGGCTTGAAGTCAGTAATAATTTGTTTAAATGTGCTGCCAACAAAGAAAGCCACTCCGAACTCGCCATCTGATTTCTTTAACTGCGAAAACGTTGATTCTATATTTCTTTATTTCCTCCAGAAGTTGTCTCAATGCACGGAGTCAGTTCAATCATCAAATATTCTAAGTTCCAAAAGAATAGTCCTGCATACATTGTGATAGGTGGTGCCATTTATCCAATCCAACACGAAGCTGCTGTCTTGGTTCCATGATAAGTAAATACTAAGTGGGGTGTTGTCAGTGCTCCAACTTATTCGATTTTGGCTCGCGAACGATTTTTATTTCCCATATATCCGCCAGCTAGCCGGTTGGGGCAACCTAAACCTGCCACCTTGTAGTGAAATGGGTATATATGAATGTCCGTGCAGGACTGCAGCGATGGTCTGCTGCCTCAGCAGAAATGGATGGTAGTATCCGTCTAGATTGGCCTTGTCTGGGGACGCGCAAATGCGCTAGCAGGCTAACGTTGCGGCATCGTGGGGTGAGTTCTTTCCTCCAGCACAAGGACCCACTACAAAAAGAATTTCGCATTCATTCCTGGGTCACAAAAAAGTCAACTTAAGTCAAAAAAAGGAGGTAACCAACTAAGGGTTGGAGATTGCTTGACGAAAAAGGACAAACTAGAACTAGAGAGGACAGAAGGACTTCAGACGGCTTCGTCGTTACCGATGATCCTTATGGCCCACAAATAAGGGTGGGGCATCTAGATGGAGGTGATGCCCCCTCGCATCCTCCCAACCGGATCAAGATCTAAACGTAGACGTGGCCATATATTTCCCATATGAGTGCGAAACTCATACAAATATAATTTGCATGAACTTTCCCATCAAATGAGAAATATAGACGTGACCAATATATGTTATAGAATTATGTGTTCGAGTCACATAACCCTATACCATAAAAGGGCACGCGAGCGGAAGGCTACTCTACCCGGCAGGGGCTCTTGCAAAAAACGGAGGAGCGCACCCGATGGCTAGCCCATGATATAGGAGGAGCCTGCCTTCGTTGCGGGTCCTATACCTGCTCAGATCGAGAGAAAAGCAAAGACCAAAATTACGAACTTAATCCTCCATGTTTAATCGTCTAATCATACTATAACTCTATTTAGACAATATCGTATTTAAAAATATATAAGGTTATCCATTTTACGCTTGGGAAAGTAAAGCTAAAGAAAATATATAAAATATTCAGATAGAAACAAAATTTTTTATTCAATATAAAGTTTGAACCTTGCCATTATACATATACACAAAATCATTCAAATGTCCTCCACGGGACCTCTTACAGACCTCACTCTTTTTGAGGTAATTTTCAATGACTTTTCGGCACATTTCCGGCAATATCTCGGCCATAACTTCACGAATATTGGTTTTCAATTGCTCAAGATTTTGAGAATTGTTCGCGCAAACACGATCTTTTGCATAGCCCCATAAAAAGAAATCCAAAGTGTTAGGTCGCAGGATCTTGCAGGCCAATTGACATCACTCAATCTCGAAATTACGCATCCTGGAAATTTCTCTTGCAAAAGTGCTCGATTAGCCTGTGTTTTGCGGCTTGTGGCTCCGTCCTGTTGGAACCACATGTTCTCCAGATCATAACCTTCAATTTCTTTCCAAAAATAATCGGTTAACATCCATTCATAGCGGCCAGAATTGACTGTAGTGGTTTTTCCTTGATTGTTTTCAAAAAATACGGGCCAATAACGCCACCAGACCATAATGCACACCAAACGGTCACTTTTTCCGGATGCAATGGCCTTTCTGCGATCACCTTAGGGTTCGGAGAGCCCCATATGCGGCAATTCTGTTTATTTCCGAAACCACTAAGCGAAAAATGAGCCTCATCATTAAAGAACATTTTGTTCGAAAAATCGTTATCAATGGCTTGTTATTCAATCACCCAATTCGCATACATTCTGCGTTGTATATGGTCTTGAGGCTTAAGTTCTTGAGTAAGTTGGATTTTGTACAATGAGCCGTAAGACAAGCCAAAATGTTGAGCACGTCAAGGAATCGACAAATTCGGGTCTTCCTCCACACTTTGAGCAACGACAGCGATATTTTCAGCAGAACGAATGTTATGATGATGCACAGGCCTTGCAATATCAATAACCGATCAAGTCTCTTAAAATTTTCTCACTGTGTTCGAAATTGTTTGCTGTGTAGGTCGATTATGTCGACCGTAATTGGCTAGTAAAGCCCTAAATGTTGATACAGTAGAATCATCATTTTTATAATAAAATTTAATAATTTTAACGCGTTCTTCGACTGTTAAACGATCCATATTTCCAAATGGCAAACCTTTAACTAAAAAAAACACGCTTTGGATGACATTTAATTCTGACAGATGTCAAATGGCAGGGTTATATTTTCCTACCACGAAATGAATAACCCTGTATAACAAGATAATTCCGAACAAATAATGAACATATGTTCTTCATAAGTCTAAAGTAAGAAGCCGATAAAGTTCTAGCAAAATATAATAGAGAGTAAACTATATTATTTTCAATTGAATTCGCTTACTATGACTATTATTAAGATAGATAAGTTGGGTCGCGTAAATTATTGAATTTCAAACTAGAAGACAAATAAAATGAAATGAATGATTACGAAAGGTTCTACGCTAGCTTTTTGGCCAAAAAAACGTTCGCCTACTACAAATTTTAAATTCCGAATGAATTTTGAATATTTAAAGTGCAATGATTTTCTACTTTCCGATCGAACGCGGAACCGACCTCTCATCGGTTCTAGACGTTAAGTCTGAGTAGTGCCAACGGATGGTACCAACAGGTCAACCAATCCGTGCACCGTAACCCATTCATGCGGTGACTGCTTGTCGGCCAGCTAGTTCGGAGAGGATTTCGGTCGCGGGTCTCCGAATGGATTACGCTCAATTACAATATTTTAGTCACCTGAACTTGCCCGTTTTCCAAACGCGTCAACAATTACTCATCCAGAACGAGAAACCTACATTACGTTAATTCTGGATGTGATCTATTCACAGATCTCAAATCAAAAACTCTACAAAATCCCATAGGCGCGTTACCGAATCACCGACGCGGTACCGAAAAATATGCTACTCGAACTTAAACCGAAGAAAACTACGCTAAAGAAATGACGAAACAATCAAAGGTACCGCGTACCGCGCGCGACGCGAAACCGACTTCAGCGGATTTGTCGAAACCCTACCCTCGCGACGGCATACTTACCCTACACTTCCTTTCACGCTGAAAAAGAACGAGCCACTAAAAAGGAAAGTCGTGGTTTATCTTTTAGCAATTCATATTATTTTAGTAATTACGGGATGGAAATGTTTAGACTACAATTTACGAAAAGAAATTAATAAAAATCGCTGTAGAATTCAAAATTATACCTAACATATACGAAATTTAATTTTTTTTTAAAAACAAAATTATATAAATAATTGATTCGAATAAAAATTGAAACTGGTTGCATACTTTTGCGTCAGTGTTATCTATATGAATTTATCCTTAATTCTCATGATCTTAATGTGAAGTTTTTTTTTGAAATTCAAAATTATTTAATGATATTTTTTTCTTTTTTCCAAATAATTTTATTAAGTCAATGCTTAACTATTTATCGATATGACGTGTGTGCTAAAATATTAGCATAGTTAATTCGACAAGTCTAGATCTCATTTCTTAGAAGAAAACAAAAGCTAAACAAAGTGCATGAATGATCAATTAAAATTTACTGTGGAAATATCAACCTTAAACTTGATCAAAATTGTCTTTAAATCAATTTGACGCTACTATCCATATTGAATTGTTGCAGAGATGAATTGTTTTTTTTTTTTTATCATCCAATTCTTCCCAATTATTATCCTGTTTTCTATGAATTGTGTTTAATGGGAAACATAATTTCATATCCTTATTCGTCTATTAGTTATATTAATTTAATTTACTTAACAACTGAAGTTATTTTTTTTTTTTTTAAATTGACATATAAATCATTCCATATTAACTATCCCATCCGAGAAGAATGATTAAAATTTCTAATGCTTCAAAAATTTTTGAAAATTAGTCGAGCCTTGGCTACATATTTTTCTTGTTCATTTAAATTAAACATTAAATTTCTTCTCTTCACTTTTTGAACTTAATCTTAAACATTCATTTTGCAATTACACTTTACAAAATAATCATCTCATAATTTGCTTGACATCTCTAGAAATTTGATGAGAAGTGATTGTTGAAATTTTTTTTTTTTTACAATAATTATTTATGATTTGTTTAAATTTAATTAATAAATAACACAATATTAAACCGAGATACCATATATGTACTAAAATGATTAATGAAAGTCTAATCCTTTGCTAATTATCCAGTAAAAACGGGAGCGAGGGCAGGAATACTTGTAATTTTAGGGAGTAGACGGGAAATCGGATTAACTACCAAAGAAAGATTTACGAATCTCAAATAAGATCGGAAATATTTTGTTACGGCTCTATAATAAGTGTTGTGTACTATTCCGGTAGGCATAATAGCGCAATATGCAAAAAAATAGCATTCAAAGTAAAAAAAAACCAATAATTTTTGATGTTCAAGCTACACATTAATAATAATTTCGGATTACATTCGTATTGGTGTGTTTTTTTTATTTTGACCGCAACTTAGTCCATAAGAAGAAAAATCTTATTTTTTTTTTTTCATGCAAAACAAATTACTATCTAGCAGGTACATTATCCAATTTCCATTTCGACGCTACTGTGACAGATACGAGTTTTCGTTAAATGGTTTAATCTTACAGAAATTGTATTAGGTTCAATTATCATCCATGTTTAACTTTAAATGCGGAAAATTCAAAATTTAGCCCATCGGACTAATACATGAATGGAAAGTGCACAATTAAGTCCATACTTTCAAGTATCTCATTATAAATTTATGAACGCTAGCTTTTATTAAATTCTAGAAGTACCAAAAATATCCATTTGACGATTCATTGGATATAAGAAATATAAATTTTTTTTTTGTTTTTAACTGCCCAAACGTACGTATTACAATTGAAATTCGGATTGTATGTCGTTAGGTAAATCACATAAATTCTGGAGCAGTAAGCTGACTTCTTAAAATTACATTTTGATACCTTCCCAAAATTAATTGAAGGAGCCGTTACGCGATTTTTTTCAAATAAAGATCGCTTGGATACACACACCGTATACGCCAACACAACGTATGTTTTGCGTTATTATTCTGACTTACTATCTCGCCTCATAACTTCACCGTCGAGCATAGGAATGCGATAGGATTGTGAACTCAGCTTATCGAAAACTCGCTTGCATTCACTTAATATCCGACAAACGACGTTTTGCTTGGCATGCGTGTGTCCTTTTATTGTTTAAACAACAACACTCAAATTACATAATCGAATTTCTCTATGGATTTTCGCATGTCATTCCATCAGATAATTTATGCAAAGTTCATCAACATCAGCTGACGATTAACTCCATATTTTCAGGATATCCTGAAGGTTTATCAAATCCACTAAACCATACACTTGTGTACAGTCTTTTTTTTTGCAGAGGTCAAGTTGGGATATTCCAATGAATGGGTTTCCTTTTTGCAAGCTCATTTATATTACACCACAGGATAACTAACAAAATGTGATTCCGACGCACTTGGGTGCGTGGAAAACGCCCAGTTATAGAGGATAACGTTTCAAGGTGAAAAATCGCTGTTAACCGCAATGTATTATTAGCGATATGTCCTCTGGTGGCTTTATTAAGTTAAAAGCAAATGATTATGAATTGCAATGTAGAAGCCGTATTCTAAGAACTGCTGAAAAAAAGCACTTCTCGTTCCATTTCGTAGGAATTTTTATTATGTGATTTGTTACTGCTTTGAAAACTTAATTTGAACACATTTCAAACTATGCAATCACTTCAATTCACTCCTGTAAGGTGAAGATTTTGGCTGGTAACCTATTTTCGAGGGTCAATTTCATCCGCACCATGCATTCACTTCCAATTTCTAGGAACCCGATGTCAGAATATTCGTGTAGTTGTTGTGCAATGGCCGAAAGTAAAATTCCAAAAAACTAGGTGAAATATTTCAAAGCAATGTTCATTTGGTTCACGGGAGGAAGAATTAAACGGACGAATCAAACTCTTATTATTGCCCCCAAACCATTTCAACTCCCAGGTACACGATCCCACACAAATCTAGGAGCCGGCCTCGCTCTGATCCTGATTCCCTCGTTCTTTGTTTTTACCCCAGAACAACAAAACCTACATACCTCGAGATCGCTTTACCTTCCCTCCTTTTTGTCCAAATCATAAATGTGGAGTTGCGTGATGATCCAAATGATGCAAATTGTTTGCCGATGGATCCCCGCCAAACAGCTGATTGGAAACGAAGATCTGTTTTGAAATCTCGAGCAATTTCACGAACCAAACGTGGAACGGTGATTTCCGGATCAACAATTCTGTGGACTCCTGGTAACGACGAAGTTCTCGAAGAGCAACCGTACCGGGACGATAACGATGTGGTTTCCTTACACCTCCTGTCAATGGTAGTCTCGGTACTTGACTGTTGGTTGCAGATGGAGTTTCTACGTTTCGAATTATGCTACAAACATGAAAAATTACAAATTTTATATATCATGGATACGAATTGTTTCATCATCCCTACCGTCACGATCTGTTCTAGCCTGAGGCAATGTTCCGGTGAATTTCTCAAGTGTTTGATGTTCCCTTTTGTTTTCTTGAGTACGTTTCGCTCCGACCAAATCCTACACACAAACGATCGTCACGAAGGTATGTTAAGAGGTAGAAAAGCACTTGAAAGGATCTAGACAGCACAAACTACGATCACGCACCATCGATCACCACAAAAAGTTATTTTCTTTTTCTTCGCCGCCATGTGGCTGTCAAAAATCCCGGTTGTCACCTCGGACAAAACATCTGTGTGTGGAATGGCACGCCATATGGCGGCAATGTGCCTCTCCAGTTGTCGCCAGTGGCATAGTTTTCTCGATGGCCACGGTGGAGGGGCATTTCCAGATGGCTATGTCTCGAAATGTGCCGGGGTTTGGGATTAATTCTATATTTCGAATATTTATATCCACGGATCTAAATATTTGGACAGAAAAAAATATATTTTCTGCACAACGATATCCGCACGACAGATGAAGTCCGCTGGCACTTCGAGGACATATCCATCTGGCCGGTTGCAAGGGTTCGGGATCGGAATCACTTCGATTCCCGGGCGTAGGCGTCACATTACAAAAGCCTATCGAATAGTAATTCATTACCGAAGGAGCAAATGGAATTGTATATCAATTTTCGTTCCTTTATTAGTTCTGGATTTTAATTAGGGTTTCGTGAAATTATTGAATTTAGTCTGAATGAAACTAATTGAGAAACATAATCAGGTTACTGAAATCTTAGTAAGTATTTAAATGAGAAACAATAATATCAACAACTATTTGAACTATTCAAACAATTTTTCTCGAAGCTAAGTAGGGCAAATATGCATGAAAAATTTTCAACTAAATCACAAATTTAGCAACAAAAGTAGGTTAAATTATCTCCAAAGTGAGAAACGACCGTGCAATCGCTCAAATCACTTTTATTGATAGAAAAATCCGAAAGAGGTCAATAAACTCGTCTTAAAATATTACTTGAACTATAAGTTATGCTTGACAAAAGTCTACTTAAAATGAAAAGGCCGAATTGTTTGCTACGGGAGACGTTACAACCCACGGCGATGCATGATTTTGCCAGAGTTCAGTAAATGTTCAAAAAACCGAAAAGAACATTTTAATTTCATTTAAAATTATAGTTTTTTGAGAGTCAGTGTTTCTTTGTTTAAATACCTCCCAATAATCGCCAAAGCGGTTCACGACTTTGATGTGGGGTTAGCGCTGATGATCCATTCGACAATAGCAATCCTGTGGACGAGAGCTTGCCAGCCGTTGCATTCGCTGGTGCTAAAGCTTTCGGGTCTCGGTCAACCCTTCTTCGTCGAAAAATATGCCCCAAACATCGACAAATCAATTCGCGATCAATCGAGGCAACACTCACTACTGATGTCGATCTTATCATTGCGACGGTTTCTCTCTGGAAGCGCCCGCTTTCCCAATAAGGAAGGCCACAACGTCCAACACCATTTACGACCATCCGGCTGCCTTGCCTCTACTCGCAATTCATTTCGCGCAGCCGCTCCAATGGCAAACCAAACTTCTCCCACTTTATATTGGGACAACGAATTTATCCGTCCAGGCGGCACCTTGCAATTGGCTATAAGTAGCACGGACACACCCGGTCAACTACAGCAGCTTTCAGTCACTTAGAATTTCGCCAAGATGAAAAGTTCTTCCAGCGCTAGATGTATGGTGACACGGGCTTGAACGAACTCCCGAATTCAAACACAATATGTTTCGAACCGAGCTACTAAACTTTCCATCCGCCCTAACCCCAAAAGGAATTCTCTGACACTCTTCCACTCCGCTTCAATTCCATTTCATCCCCAATTTAGTACACCACTAAGGTGTTCTTACACTGTAAATTTTATGTGGCGGATTTAAATTGTACTAAATGAACTAAATTTAAACGAAGTAAAGAAAAATGAATAGGATTTGAATCAGCAATAAAAGCTAAATCTCATAACGAATAAAATTAAAGGGAAACACTTAAATTTAATATAAAAGAAAATCGATATGAAGTTACGTTTGATATAAAGGAAAATTGATATAAAATTACATTTAATAATAATAAGAAAAATTATTCTACAAGTTACGATTACATTGGAAATAATTACATATTTTTTCCTAAATCTGCCACACAAAATCACAAGTAGGGGATAGGAAGGTTTTTGAGCAGTTTGTAGTGAAGAGGTAAGTTAAAAATAAGTGACGGACTGCAGCGATGGTCTGCTGCCTCAGCAGAAGAAGGTGTCAGTATCTGCCGAGAATGCCCTTGTCTGGGGACGCGTGAATGCGCTGGCAGGCTAGCATTGCGGTGTCGTGGGGCGGGTTCATTCCCTCAGCACAAGGACCCATTACAAAGAATTTCGCATTCACGAATTTCTGGGGTCGAACAAAAACAAGGCGACCGAAGTCGCAAAAATGGTAGGCAACTGCACCAGGGACAACTGACTTGTTCATGGAACAAGAGAAACTAGTAAAAAGAAGCGGAAGTAGGATAACCTCGTCCTTACCTGGAGAGGCTCATGGCCCACAAATGAGAGAGGGGCAACCATATTTGATCAAATTTTTCAAGCGAAACATAAAAAAATGAAAAAAACATTCAGAAAAAAATTTGAAAAAAGAAGAAAGGGTACTCACCCAAACCTCCTCCTACGAGCGCTCGTGTTCGGGGCGGGTAAGGGCCTGCAAACTTGTATTATTATTTTATATTTAAAATTTAAGCTTAAACTTTTTTTTATCTTTCTATCTTCGAAGACTTGATCACTCCCGATTTTTTCGGTCTCTATTTATTTATTTGGTAAACAAATTCCGCGGTTATTTTCACGTTTGCTTGTTGTCTCCGTCTCCGTTTTTATCGTCGTTGCGGTTGCCGTGGATTTTCTTGCGAGGATTCTTCTGAACGTTTCCCATTCAATTCGATTCTAGTTTTTCTCTCCCGTCTCTCCTCCGAATCATATTCTTGTGACTTTTATCCATCGAATAATGTCCCTCGTGCACAATTAATACAATGATGCACAGAACTTTTCGTTTTCGCACTCAATCGTTATAATTTAATTCGTCATAAAAATGCATGCAAGTAAGAAAACCGGTCGAATATCGATTTTTATTTCCCGGTAGTTAATTACCGCCTGCCTCAGTTTGTTCTCCCGACGCTAAGTGAGGGAAATATGCGCAATCCCGGAACATGCATCGCCATTCGAATCATATGACTCTAGTTTTAACTTGTGTCATTTTCCACTCTCTATTTTGCGTCATAAAAAACGATGCCTTGTGCAATGTCACACATCCGCGATGCACAATCTTATATTTAATTGAATACAACAATAAAACATTAATAGAAATATAAACTTCAAAACCGAGTTCTGTAACAAACTAAGGGATTCATTCCCTTTGACAAAATTAAGATCTTAAAGCGCATTTAGAATATTGGGCATCAGCGAGAGCACTTTCCCTGAAATCGCTTAACTGTCTCCCATTGTACTCGAGCGATGTCACAACAAGCACATGCACTTTTTCCGATTCCCACGCCTTGCACTCCTTTTTGCGAACAAAAAACGGATCTAATATTTTCCCCCCGGTACGTGAAACCGTTCAACCACGTGCTCGCTACTCACAACTCACAGTACGGAACATTCCCACGATTCCGCTAAACGTTAGGTGCTGTAAATCTTCACTCTCCTCCACACACCATCATCACCAGCTGGTGCTCTGTTCATTTTCACGACTGAAACCTTTTCGATTACTTGGAATAAAAAATCATAAACTTTCCAGGATTCCGCACAAATCCTAGCACTTAATGAAATTCCACAAGTCCAACTTCACAAACAAATCTTTAAAATCGTCTCTCGCGACTGAACAATGTCGATCGTTCCGAATTCAATCTTTTTTCCGCAAATTGAATTTTCTTGTCTCGTGCACTGCTATCGACAATCTCCCCGTACACGTTCCGCGGCACAAGACTTCCTTTCCTCGCCTCCCCAAATCCATCCGACGATCCCCGCACACACACCAAACATCCCAGCTGATCTCGGAACTCTTTTTGCTTCCTCTCCCGACTCGTTTTCTTTCCTCCTCGCGAAAAGTTCATATTCTTCTCTCAACAACTCGAGAAGCCACCAACAGAAACTGCCAGAAAAGTCGTCTTGTCTGACAAGCAACACACCACCTCTTCAAACACACACATCGACTCTCTCTAGTGTTTGTAAGTCCTACCGATCGTGAGCTCAATTATTTGCAGATGTCGTGGAGTTGGCCACTGAACTTACTGTACTCCTTGCAGTACTCTTTGATTGGTCATTGTTGTTGGATCGCTTCTTCTCTTCCCATATCTGCTTGTGTTAGAAAATGAATTGGCAATAGTTTCATTTCACAATCCATGAGTGGTTAAAAATTTGACATCTTCCGTATCATCACGACTTGCTTCTATTCTAGAATATGGTTCTGTTGGTACTAAAGCGCTAAAATGACCGCTGGTATCGCCTAAAGCTATAGGAGATTTTATACAAAAGCTTTGTTCCCATAATAATGGTAAATATAATCCTTCAAACCTAGCGTATTCGATGTCTTCCCCTCGAAAGCTATTTACATATTTTACACCGTTCACAATAATTGGTCTTCGTAGTATGTGTGCCAAAGCGAATATATGTAATTGTTCTAATGAGGAACCTGGTTGACTTTCAAGTGAAAGTAGCGAGCTCCAATCTTTTTCCCATTGAGTTTCTTCTAAAGTAAAGTGTTGTAGGGCAGCTTGAATCATTTCATACGCCTTCCAACGAGGATAAAATACATGTCCACATTGATATAAACTGTCAGCTAATGCTCGTCGCAATGGACTGACGTTTGAAGTCTCTAGCTGTCAACACGCGTGAGAAGCGATTGTAGCAAAAAATTTTGGGAAAATTCTCGATTTTACCTCCATTTTGAATTTAAGTCGAGCCAACGATAGCCGGAATATCAACCGAGACATTAGACACCAAAACGTGCAAGAGGCACGAGAAGTGAACGTACATTTCGGGCAAGCGCCCAACACAGCAACTGTGGACCTCATCGCAACATCCAAAAAATGGGCAACGCTTAACACGCAGGACGATACAATGGCGGATCAACGAGGACTAAAGCGGCCCGCAAGGAATTACCATCGGAATTTATGGAATCCGAAGACGTGCAAACAAAAACTTCAAACTTCATCGAAGATGCCAACCTAATTAACTCTAAGGTGAATGATTTTATGTTAGCAAAAGGAAAATTAGTTGTAAAGTGTAAAGCCCCGGTACCCACACCCAATGCTCCTACACCAATATGAACCCTTTTAGCGTTCTAAATAATCAGAACACAGAAAATTCCGCCAAAGTAGACAATTCTATAACCAAAAAGACTTGGTACCCAAAAATTTTTGTGGAGCAAGTAAAAGCGACGGTGCTAAAAGAGGTTTTAGACCGGTATACCCCAGCAGACTGGACACGCCTTGGTTACCAAATTACCAGGCTTTCAAACTCAAGACTCAAGGTAATAGTAGATAGGCTAGAAGCTCATGACTACATCCTCAACCTTGTTAAAAATACCTCAGCGGTGGGATATTCTTTTACCCCAAAGGAAAGGATAAAGTGTGTTGTCATACTTAGAGGCATAGGGTCGGATTTTGGAGCTGATGCAATCCGAGAGAATATCAAAAGCCAGCTTCCTGATTTAAGAGTTGAATCTGTCACTCCGCTTACCACAGCGTGGTTGAGGGAGAATAAGATTGAGCTTGATCTATTTAGGATCACCGTGACCTCAGAAGACGATAAAAACTCCTTAATAAAACTACGCTACATTCTGCACCAACGTGCCGTCTGGGAGTGCCCCAAAAGGAGCGACATAGTCCAGTGCTACCGATGCCAGAGATTTGGTCACATTTCCGCCAATTGTGGATTTAATATTCGCTGTGTAGCATGTGAAGATGAGCATATCCCACAAGAATGTCCGCGAAAAGCCATGGAAAAACCCGAAAGAAAACGCTTGATTGAAAGAGCTATGGAAGCAAAAACTAAACGAGCACTTCCCCTAACCGTGCACTCCCCACATCCCAGCTACCAACGTAGCTCCCCCATTTCCATCGCTTCACAACATTTCCCTCCGCTATTGCCAACCTCGCCTTACTCCGAAATCTCCAGAAATGGAACAACTATCTCTCCGCCGTTTCCACTGGCACTTAACCCCGTCGAATGCCTGCAGCAAATTACCCATGAATGGCTTGGAATGTCTCCGACTGAACTCCTATCCAAAATTCGATCTTTCTTCCCAACATTTGACTCCACTCCCGACCAAGACAAGCCAATGGCTTTACTGAACTTCTATTTCATTCTTTATGGTGGTAAATAGGCTCAGAACCCTCTCACTTAATATAAATTCCCTTATATCTCATGACAAGCGACTCTTCATCGCGGATTTACTAAAATCATCCCAACCTGACATCCTCCTTCTGAGCGAGACAGTCCTTAAACCCTACCACAAAGTGCGTATGGATAACTACAATGTGCTGCGTAACGATACCGGAAGAGGAACGGCCATAATCTATCGAGATGACTTAGACGTCCAACAATTCCCCTTCAAGGAAAATAATTCCTCATGCACGCTAGCAACCCTTTGCACTAAGCGCCCCAACGGGTCCCTCGCTAAAATCCTAATAGGATCCTTATACTTCCCGTGCAACCTAGGTGTCCTAACCACATCCACGCTCAATCGAATCCTTGCAACAGCTGCACAATACGAGTCATTCCTACTTGGAGGAGATCTTAACGCCAGACACGGGCACTGGGGCGACTCGACTCATAACATGAACGGAAAATGTCTCTTTGAATGGCTTAACATGGAAGGCTTCCTCATAGCGTCCATCGTAAACTCAGGCGTCCCAACATTCCCAAGAGGAAGTTCATACTTGGACAATTTCTTAATTTCATCCGACCTCTCCGACCCCACAAACCCGTTCACATGCTCCACGTTTGCTTCACTATCCGACCACCACGGCCTTTGCCTAAACATAACCCTCAAAGCCCATATACAAGTCCCTATATGTCCCCCACACTACAGACCATACAGCTCAATAGATTGGCCAAACCTCCGAAAAGACCTCAATGATCTACTCCCGAAACTACCACCAGATCACGAGACTCTCTCGAACAACCAAATAGACGCGGAAATATCAGCCATAACAACGGCACTAATTGAGTGTCTAGACCTGCATGCTCCTCTCCAGAAACCCCGCAATCCGCTATATAGGTGTCTGACTCAGGAGACCCTCCACCTAATCAAAACTAGGAAACATATGCTCCAACGCCTAAAGCTCATTGTCCATAGAAGCTATAACCGAACAAACGAGGAGTACTTGGAACTCAAAATACAAACTACAGCAATTTCCAGCGAAATCCACAAACGCATTAGATACGACGTAAATAATTCCTACAAGCACAGGTTAAAATCACTAAGACTATCGTCAAACGTGTTCAAAGAAATTGACCAACTCACTGGCCGCAAGAACGCCAAATACAACGTTGAGAAAGACCCTATAAGGCAAGGGAACGAATTCTTAGCCACTTCTTCAGCCAAAATAACTGCATGTGAAGGATACTTCAAATAACTATACCGCCGCCGTGAGTCACCTAATACAGCATTAAATATGAAAGCCAATGAGGAAGTTCAGCTTACAACTGTAGGATATGAAGGCTCTTATTTAACCATATTCTCGAACTCCAATAAAGCATCTTCTCCAAGACATCTAGTTTTTGGACAGTTCTTCACCTCGAAACAGGAAGTTGAGGAAGTTTAAATAGCAAGCTGTCTCACGGCCCTGAAGGCATCCCAAACCAAGTTCTCAAAAAATGTAGGAAAACCATCTCCTCGCACCTGACAATAATTTGCAATAATTGTATAAATAACGGCTTCTTTCCCCAATCATGGAAAACCAGCAGACTCATCCCCATCCCAAAACCAAACTGCGAAGGAAGCATTAACAACTTCCGGCCCATATCCCTACTTCCAAACATGGGGAAAATCCTGGAAAAGATAATCCTACGCAGTTTCACAAACTTCACCTCCCCCCTGATCCCAAGTTTTCAGTTTGGATTTGAACGCAAACGCTCCACTGAGCATGCCATAATGCTACTGCACAACAAAGTCACCAACAACCTACGGCAAAAAAGTGTACCCTAACATGTGCCCTAGACCTGAAAAAGGCGTTTGACCCAGTATAGATCAATGGCCTCAAGCTCAAACTGAAAATAGCCTCCTGCCCGGTCGCAATCCTCAGAATCCTGTAGAGCTTCCTATCGAACAGAACAAGTCAAATAAAAATAGGGAACCTCAATTCATTCCCCATCCCTATCCACTCTGGAGTCCCCCAAGCTTCTATTTTCGGTCCTACCCTATTTAATTTCTTCCTTTATGATATTCCTAGACCAAACTGCACGAATGCAAATGTATTCATGTATGCAGACGACATCCTCCTCACTGCCTTCCAGCCCAAGCTCAGACCCAGCTACAGAGTGCAGTCAGCGACCTATATTCATACCTAAAGAACTGGGGGCTTGAAATAAACGCCAATAAATCGGAGCTGATCTGTTTTCGAAATGCCAGCGGTAAGGGACACCGTCTCGCAGTGTTTCAGAGCAGGCATGTTCGAATACAAATCGGAGATGAATTCATTCCCCTCAAAGAAAACATAAAGTACCTGGGAATTCACTTCAACAACAGATTCAAGTGAAACATACACGCTAGAAAAATGCTCAATAAAGCCAAAGCCGCGGCTGCACTTACGTCCTCTCTACTGACCTCGAAAGCTGTATGTCACAAAGTGAAAGCACGAATTTACAAAGCACTCATAAGACCAATCATCACCTACTCATTCCCAGCTTGGCTAACAATCTTGCCAACGGTAGCCGAAGAAATCCAAATCTTTGAGAGGGAAATCCTCCGAAAATGCCTCTGTAAATACTGACGCCCCAATAAAAAACATTTTAGGAACTCAATACTCTACAACGAAACAGGAATTATACCAATTTTACATTACATGTCAATAACAAGCAAAAACCGCCTAGAAAAATGGCGAAACCACCCTCTTGAAGCTATTCGCGCACTTTTTGACTCTCCCACTATAAGTGACCCCTATTACCTATGTCCTCTTAAAATCCTCGATAAATACCGCCCAGACTCCTATAACCCCGATGCACCCAGTAAACCCCGGTTTTATCTGACCTCACAACCTAACACATACCGGGGCTGACACCTAAAAACAAAAAAAAGGAGACGTAAATTGCGTGGATGTAAAAATAAAAATGTAAACATAAATAACCGGGCCAAGCCTGGCAAACATTAAAACAGCTAACCACCATAAGACGGAATCTAACAGAGGACCCATAAGGTCGGAATGGGCGGAGCGTCTATCCTCCCAAGAACCTACTGGAAAGGATCCGACGGAAAATAGGTGGCCTGCGTATACACAATCGAATTTAACAGCCGAAATATAACTTGTATATTTACCCACTCGTAAACTTTACATAGCTTGTATTAAGATTAGCTATAAGATAGGTATAGGCGTAGATTTAATTTATATTATTAACAGGATTAAGTTACTTTAAGTTTTAATGTATTTATATGAATAATTTTCCAAAAATAAGCCATCAGAGCGAATGGCACCCTCTACATCAATCAAAACAAAAATTCAACATACAGTGGCTCACAGCTTATTTGATGCACTTCAATAAATATCAAACAAACTGTTGTCCTTATGCAGATAAATAAAAATTTACAAATATTTTGATGCAGATTTTACAGTTAGTATAACTGAAATTCGAAGCACAAAAGAAAGTAAGAAAAAATGTTTCAAATGTCCCGTTAGCAGTAATGAAGCAAAATTATTTGCATAGGATAGCTCACAGCTTATTTGATGCAGTTAGTTCTTTGTATCCTAGCATTAAAAGTGCACGATTTTCACCGGATTTTTTTGGATATATTGTACTTAGTGCGTTTCTTATTTTATTTTTAAAAAAGTTATTTGACCTTGATAGTTTAAAAGTGGATAAATTGTGTAATATTTAAAATGGGCCGTAGGACAACACTTGAACAGCGGGAATTAGTCATTCATCATTTTAGAAATGGTGAATCTCATCGCAAAATCAGCGAAGTTGTCAATTTAAGTTCATCAACAGTTCAGCATATAATTGAAAGGTTTACCAATGAAAAAAGGTTGGAAAACAAGGGTAGAAATGCACCAAATAAAATTTTGAATGAGTCTGATGAACGGTGGATCGTCCGGAAAATAATGCAAAACCCTAAGTTATCAGCTCCTAAATTGGCGAACGAAGTGTTTACTGGAATTGGTAAAGAATGCAGTGCTGAAACCATACGTCGTGTGCTAAGAAAGCATAATTTTAATGGCCGAGTTGCACGAAAGAAGCCGTTCATCAGTATCAAAAATCGACAAAGCCGCCTGAACTTTGCTACGGAGCATATTTCAAAGGATTTGGACTTTTGGAAAACCGTGATTTTCGCTGACGAGTCCAAATTCAACATATTTGGCTCAGATGGAATGGCGTACGTTTGGAGAAAGCCAAATACAGAGCTCAAAAAAGCAAATTTACATGAGACTGTTAAGCACGGCGGTGGCAGCGTAATGGTTTGGGCCTGTATGTCAGCAGCCGGAGTTGGAAAGCTAGCCTTTATTGAAGGAAACATGGACAAGATCATGTACAGTAATATCCTAAAGGAAAATCTCCTGCAAAGTGCTGACGAACTCGGAATCCGGCGTGAATTCAGATTCTACCAAGATAATGACCCTAAACATAAGTCAGAAATCGTGCAATCTTGGGTTATTTGGAATTGTCCTCATTTGATGGCTCCCCCGGCACAGTCACCCGACTTAAATGTAATTGAGAATTTATGGGCTTTTCTGGAGAAAAAAATTCGTAACCACGCAATTTACAACAAAATTGATTTAAAGAAAGCTCTTTTAGAAGAATGGAGTAAAATAACGCCAGAAATGACAGGAAAGCTGGTTGAATCTGTTCCAAATAGACTCAAAGCTGTCTTGAGCCAAAAAGGAAACCATACGAAATATTAGTGTTGAACTGGAAATCCTCTACATGGATAAATTTAAGGAAAACGTGGACTGCATCAATTAAGCTGTGACATAAAATTTTGCCTTTAATTTTGTTTTTGTTATTTAAGAATCATTTGTTGAGATAAATTAAATTGTTATTTTTAAAAAAGGGCTTTTATTTAATTTATTGCAGTTTAAATTTTTTCAATACTTTTTCTAATACAGAAGTTATAGTGCTTTTAGCTTTGAAAATGTTACTGCATCAAATAAGCTGTGAGCCACTGTATATGCAATGCATATCCGAACTGTCTAAGTTTATTTGTCATCTATCTACTGTCAAATGTCATAAAGCCATTAAGCACCTACTGTTAACGATATAAAAGTCTCAATAAAGTATTACTTACTTAAAAGAAAAAAAAAAGCTCGTCGCAATATATTATCACGATCAAAGTAGCTTGCATAGCCGAATCTAATAAACAATCACCTGCACTTCGATTCCAAAGCACCATTAAACGGGATCCCAAACGTGCTGTTATTTCTAGTGACCAATTTTAGGCTGGCGGAGGATTTTCCAATTGCTTTTGTGCATCACGATCCATCATACAATTGCTTTTGTATTGGGATCGGAAGTTCTTCTATGTCCGCTGGTAAAGCAAAAGTTGCATGTTCGTGGATATAATGACAGTTGAACGGTGATTTGCGTATTCGAAGGGAGTTGGCAAAGTGCCGCCGTATATCAGCTGCCAGTTCTGGTGCTATGTACGAGGGCACGAGTTTTATGGCCGGTCCCGAGCCGGAGATTTGAGCGAGAAGCATGGGCAGCATTTCATCACGATGAAATCTTATAGCTAAATGCATGAGTGTATGTCCAACATCGAATGCTGAATTTCTATTTAAACTGCTATTTCACTGCTAGTTAGTGCTCGACCCGGGCTACCGCCACCTGATAAGTAAGATTCTACAGCGCTGAAATTATTTTCGATTACACCTATACAAGCATTCAACCATTGCCAATCGACTTGTCTTCTCACCTGCCGCGCCCGCCTTTCTTGTTATTCTTGAATGGAATCACAATTTGTAGTGTCTGAATAGGGTGACTAGATGACATCACTGAAAATATAGGACATTTTGATCTCTAAAAAATAAAAAAAAAGGGCCGAGAAAAATGGAAATGAAGTATTTTCAAAGTGAAGGGTACAAATAATAAGCCTAATAAATTGTCGTTATTTTATTGTGATGTTGTACCGATCGCGGGTATCGTCGTAACACACATTCGACATTTAAGGTTTTCTAATTCGAATGTTAGATCGTTAGTTATCCACAAAAATCGAAAAAAGTACTGCACAGTTATAGAAAAAGATGACAGTTTGCGAATATGAAAAAGTCAGTATTTTCGCGAGTCACCAATTTGTCTGAGAAGTTTGGAATTTTCTGGTCGCAACAAATACTTGTAAAACTCGGAACAAGAAAATTGTTTGAAATTGAACTTCACGGACACAATATCTCGCACAGTTTTGACGCTGAGTCTATTCCTTTCTTTTGTCCATTGAGCCTCTATCAAAGAAAAAATTTTTTCACAGTTCGCATTGTGACCTGGTATTGAGAAAAAAAATGATGCGATCCTCAAAATATCAGTAAAACAGTCAGTGCATGAATTCGACGCGAAGAATTCACAGATTTTATCATTACAATTTTTTCTAAAAAATTCGAGATCGGCAGTAGACTGTTTTTTCTCTATGAACCTGATCAAGTTCATGGTTTGATCGAAAATTTTAGTATCATCAATCTGAACTCCTTTTCCCGCCAGATAGTCAACGGTGTCCTCAATGCATTCGTAGGTCAATAGGCATTCCATTTTGAAATCCAGCCATTGGAAAATCTGGAATGATACTTGGATGAGCTATACTATATTATACCTAAATTTCAAAATCATATCTTCCAACATGCATAAGTTCATGAAATCAATAGTGAATTTACCCGAAATTCTGACAGAGATGCAGTCCATTTCAACAAATAATTCTCAGCTTCTTCGTAGACAGTCATCGTATTTTGAATGAAGTCATCGCATTCCCTATCTTTCCCTTCGGCTCTCAGGTCCGACAGAGTTTTCCTGACAGGAATTGGAAGAAATTTGTGTACAATTCTGTCACGCATCGATTGAGCCACATCATCAACAATATTGAGAATCTCAACGACACTGTTATTTTCTTGCTCCAATTTTCTAATTTTGTCGTGGACAACGGACATCAAGGAATGTACGAAAAAAAGATAACATTCCGCGAAATCATGACGAAAAAAGTTCTCAAGCATCTTCGGGGGTTTTTCTTCAGACAAGAAATACGATTTCAGTGACGGGAACATAGACAATAATCGTTCGACAACTGGCAAAAGACTCAGCCACCGAGTTTTGCTGTGATAAAGAAGATCTCTATATGCTATGTTGACGAAATCACAAAAATCTTTGAGTGTCTCAGTCCGAACAGTGTAAATCGAGAAAAATTGATAAATCTTGAAGGCAAGCGAATCGATATCGAACAATCCATATCGACTTAAGCCATGCTGGGCCGAATTGTGAAGGATGTGCGCTGAGCAGCCGATACCCAGGATATTAGGATTGATATCCTTCTTTATGATGGCGTGGATGTTGTTGCTGCCTCCACGATTGAGACCACCAAAATTAGAATTCGTGTTGTCAGCAGTGTAGCATGTCAGTTTTGGTTTGATAACATGGCCATCAGCAACATTTTCGAGAGCTTTTGCGACAGTGTCCGCTTTTTCGTTTGTCGATTCGATGAGGTCCAACATTCGAACTTGGATTCCTCTTTGGGTGTAATCGAAAAATTGGGCAACGATTGGAAACAACTTTATATGGCCGTGGTTGCTTGCGTCCGTAGATATACTGACATATAAAGCTCTCGCCAGTTGATTATCGACGTTTTCAATCACGTGAGGTGCAATCACATTGCACAAAATGGCCTCAGTTTTGGTTCGGGCACATATCATTTTTTGCGCGATTTCCGAATCCCCGAAAATTTCACGGAGCAAAACCGATGTGCAGTCTTGAGAACGGAAGGATTGATGATGCACGGTGACATGAAATGCGAGGGCTCCTTCGCATGCATGTATTTTCTCTTCTAAACTGGTGAATCGAGGTATCATGAAATTGGCTGCCGATCTTGTCGTTGAATTCTGTAGGACATTTTCCTTATGCTTTTTGGTATTGAGATGTTGGTCCAACTGAGTCGTCCCTGACAATCGCAAAAAAATTCTGTTGTGGACTACGAACCCATTATATTTCAATATGAAAAGTATCGGATCTGAGAGGCATTAGTTAGAAACTTTTAATTTTTATTTAACAAAGACCAAAGTCCAAAACCGAAAAACAAAGAAAAAGAGAAGCAGTAGGTTCCATACGCATCAGAAAAAAGAAGAAAAAAGAAAATAAGTTACCACTTACCACTGTTAGCAACAGAAACATTCTTTCTACAAACAACACACTCTGCAACTGTATCGTTGTCGGTCTTACGGTAGCAGGAGTATTTTCCTTCTTGTTTCCCTAATAAATCAGGAACGTGACATTTTTGTCGCGACATTCTGAATGTTTTTGCCGGAACGTAAGCAAAACAAACGCCCTTCTCACTGACACAGAGTTGCACAGACAGTACACGCACTTACACCCACACGCGCGCGAGCCATGAAGAGACAAGGCTTGTGAATTGTGATTTGTGATCCGGCATTCGCTGACCAAGTTGCGTACGCTTACGTCGACTGAAACGCGCCAATTTCAAATCGTTTGCATCAGTAAATACGTCCTGCAGAATTGCTGACTTTTCTTAGTTTGTAGATAATGATAAAAAACGTGGAAAAAAATGTTGCATTTCGCAGAAATTTTCGGGAAATTGCGGCATTTCGTATACGTGGTCAAAAATATAGTACATTCGTGTTATTTTAAAAATAAAATAGTACACTAGTACATCGAGCTGAAATATAGTACCTGTACTATTAAAATAGTACGTCTGGTCACCCTATGTCTGAAGAACCTAATTGATAGCGATTAGAACTACTCCGCTTATTATTAATATTATTATTGGACATCGTGTTGTTTGAATTTACCGCAGTAGAGTTCTCTTCATTAAGATCTTTATCTGGAAACAATTTTGCGTTGTTTGCATCACTTCGATCAACTTTTTCTTTATTATGTTCTTTTAAATTACCACACATCGAGCATTTCAGGCTCTTTGGCCAGTTCTCATAAGTACATCTATTGCAAGCCCATTTATTCACAAAAGGCCGACTTTCGGTGGGACTAATGTGGTTGCTCACAGCTCCCGTCAAACATCTTGAGCTAGCTAAATTATTTACAGATCCTACTGGACTTAATCAATACTATTGACCTCGAGCCGTGACCAATGCATTGCCGGCTAGATCGGAATCAGACCCGGTTGTAACAATCGGGCAACCACCACCGTTATTTCCTCATTCACCAATTGTTAAATTCTTCATTTGATATTGAATAGTATTGCTTTTATTGTATTATTAGTTTGCGTAATCGTTGTAGGCGTTGGTATAGCTCCCGGTGGTGATATTACTGTGTCCATATCACAATCATCTTCATTCCGTTTCGTATAGCATTGTACACAGCGTTTAGAGCGTGGCCAATTTAAGTAAGTACATCTCGGGCATGGCCATTTTGCTTTAGATGCATCTTGATTTGATGGACCACCAGATGCATTTACATTGCTTTACGAGAAACTTAAGCTTGATGTCTCGATAAGGGGATGACAACTGTTTGGACTTGGCTGTGGTGGGCTTTTAAATTAAAAATCTATCAAAGAAATGGTCGTGTTTTAATCAAAACCCTGTATTTACAAATAAGAAATTTCTTCTACACCGAGAACGGAAAGAAAAACTACGTGAAAAATCCTTTTTTCTCGGGGCGGACGAAGGCCGCCACAACCTTACCTGCTCGATTACTACAAGTTTGCTTGTGAAACTGCTCGATTAATACAACCTGAGGATGCGTCTCTACATGGAACCAATTACAATAGAACACTAGAATAAAAACAAGTTGAGTAAGCAGGAGAGTGCTCCTACCAGAAGGTCTTTGTAAACATCCTAGGGTTAGAAGTAAGTTTTCTTATGGCGTGAATCGATAACTTGGATTATTCATCCAATACTTAGATATGAAATCGTTCAAATTTATACAAAAGATGCACAGTTTCTTTCATAAGCACAGTGCATCCGCCATTTTAATCTGGCTTAAATGATTTTTCTGAATGCTCGGCCGATTGAACATGTTCAAGTTAAACACTATTCCTTAAATTTTCATGAAAATTGAAAGAAAATAAAAGTGCCTAAGTCAATTTTAAATATATATATAGGGTTTTCCAATAAGAGGTGTTATTTTGAATAGATCTTCTGATTTTTTTATTTCAGATTCTAAAAGTTCTAATCAAGACCTTTCATTTGATACCCCATTCGACTACCTTTGATGAAAAAAAATTGTTAAGGGCCAATTCGTTATTAGGGGGGACCCCCCTTAAACATTTTTTAAATTTTTGTTAAGGCCTCAACTTTTGAGAGAGCATTCTAGCTTCTATAGTTTCTGAGGAAATCAGCTGTGACGCACGGACAGACGGACAGACAGGTCGCGGAACTAGTAGGTCTTTGTAAAAATTTTTTTACAAAGACCTAAAAATTGATTAATTAAACACAAGCTTCTTCAACTGGCCTAACAGAGGAAAGTAGGTGGTAGCAAGTAAAGTATATGCAGTGAGGTTACTCTTTCTCTCTCTCCGCGAACCTTGTTGTGTATATAGGGTACACATCAACTCACGCTCCCAATTTATGCCAGTATATGTATACAGGGTATACTATACCAGTAATGAGCAACATCGGGGCTTTGTCAAATGGAGAAAGCTCAATCATACACATATTGCTGAACAGTGTTTTTATTCAGACCCTATAAAAATTTCTAGCCTGCAAGGAGTCTTTAACTCCTTTTTTATTCAATTTGTAGTAAATTCTGCCATATAGGCTTTTTAAATTGATAGGCCTAGGCCTCAGGACTATTTCGAAACTGTTCTGGTAAGAGCAATCTCTTGATAACTCAGCTTTGTTAAATATTCTACATAATATCCAAAATTCAATTAAAAAAGTTCGAGTCCTGGAAAATATAAATAATAAAAATATGTCAACTCGCTCTCAATAAGTATGTCCCTATAATTTTCTAATTAGTCCAATTTCAATATAAACCAATCATACATTTCAAGTACCGGGACTCAAGATTGGCGGCAAACATCAAAGAAAATATGAAGTGTTTTCTCCGGGACACCACTTGATCCTATTGACTAAGCTATCATAATAAGGAGGACAGTAAATCATAAATCCAAATAGAACAAGGGTTCTATAGTTCTCGTCAATTTTTCTTTTCATTTTTCATCAGGCCTTCATCGCACGCCACGTTGAACGCAAATAATGGCACAATCTGTGAATCCTTAGAGCATCACTTAAATTCCCACACCTCCATACACGCGCTCAGCTACATTGGGGACGAGGAAAATCGGGAAATCATGAAATCGAGGAATTGAGAAGCCATTGAGAGTATTCGCTCACCGTTGATTTATTACTATTCATTGCGGCCTTCATTGGAGCGATTGTTGAAGATATTCATGCTATTCTTGAAAATTAATTGCGAGGTTTACTCTGTCCCCTTTGCATGTCATTGTTGTCAATTGAAAATGTTGACAGATAAAAATATGTGATTTGTTCTTTTTATCGGAAGAAATTCGGAGTGATCCAGAGCGAAGGGTAGACACACATCAAAAAGATAAAGACAGTGCAAAGAATCAATGGAGACTATCAGTATAGGGTTTGATTGATCAATGAAAATAATTACCCCACATATGCAGTAGCAAATTATTTCTTTTAATGCACTTTAGATAGTTATTCCAGGAAAAGTATTCAAGGTACCTTCTTCATGAAAATATTACAGAATATTTAGCGAAAGCAATAATAAAGTACACACAACTACTACTTTCCAGACATAATTTCAACATGTATAACTCCCACATCGCATTACACAGCATTAAAACCTTCTCCATTCAAGCATCAGGATCAGGTTCATCCCATTGCAACCAGTGAATGGCGGGAGTGAATTGGAGATGCGTGTGTTGACTTTTGATATCAAAGAGGAATGCAAATATCCGTGCACTTTATGGCTCTCTTCGCTTAACACACCCAGTCCCATTGACATTCGGTCCGTTGAATCTTTTCTCTGAGGGATTTTTTCTGTGGGAAGGCTTTTGGATCCTTATTCGCTAAAAGTTGTCAGTTTGGAGAGTACTCTTTCAGGTTCCATTAAAAATTAAAATTTAAACATCAGTAATTTCTAGAGAATAAATTATATTTAATTTTCCCTTTGATCTGAAAGTGAGCTGTAGTGGATGATTATGCAAGCGCTTGGCTCGCTCGATGGCTGTCAGCGAAGATGTTTATTTATTATTCTATAATCTGTTGGATAAAAGGAAGAGTTTTCAATGAATTGCATTGCATTAATCAGTGCGGAGTTATCATACTCATTTGTTAAATTCCATTACGTGAAAGTAAATTGTTATAAACTTATCAAATGTACAAGCGTAATAAAAAAAAAACTATTAATTAAAAAAAAATCTTTGAAAAAATTAAATATGTTCTTTTCGTACTTTTTCAAACATTTTCCAAAGACGTATCATGTTGAATATGCCCAAATATAGGGCGCGTACAGTATTTGAGGACATGCATAAATGTGACTATAACTTCGCGAATTTTATTTTTTTTCCTTTTCAGATAAGAAATGTCGGACTACAACTTCACTTAAGAAAAGAAGAGACATGCTGTCATCGTCGCTGAATAGCGGAAGGTTTAAATTCAATCGCAGTTTCACAATCCGCTATTCACCGCGATGAAATTCGAACGATGGAACCGCGAGATAATCGGCGACCAAGAATTGATTTGACTTACCCGATGGATTGTCGGTAAACTCACGATTCCTCCAGGCTGCGCAGCCAACTAGCGGGAGAATAAGGAGAGAATGGTAAAAGGAAGGATGGATGATGCCGCGGATGCCTGGTTTGGATGATGTGTTCTTTAGTGTAAAATTGATGAGAATCGAAGTAGAACTGGTTCATATGAGGATGTCTGGTGGTCCCTCTGTCGCGCGCGATTCCCGAAAACAACTCACGAGATTCTATACAAATTCTTTTTTCCTTTTCTTTTCTTTTACGGTATTCTGACATGTGCCGAACAACATTAGAAGCAGTCCGTTCACTTCCGGCGAATTAAAAGTTGTAAGGAAGGCGTTGAGTACAAGTGACAGCTATTGTCGAGCACGACAAAGTTATTTAAACTAAATTGGAAAATGAATCATGGCGATTATTATTAACAAAATTAAAAGAAGAAAAAGGGACGTGTGTTGCATCATGATAAGGTGAGGATTCAAGTCCTCGGTCTCGCCCAAACATGCCGCCCGCCCTGAAGTCTCACTTCAGATAAATAGACACAGAGGGCGTGACCGGGACGCAAAGGAAAATTATTTCAGACTGAAGCATGAGCCGAAGGAGCGACAGAAGGCAATAGGAGAGGGTTTACTGTGAGGGCAGAGGGCACAGTTTCACCATGGGGCGGCGAACTATCCCAGAGGAAGTGGTGACCTCAGCCACGCGAGTGATTGCGTTGGATCCGGGGAAAACCGATGAAATGCGGCCTAATGACCATTTAAGAGGAGGGAGGTTGTCCTCATGAATAAGCACAACAGTTCCCGGAGTGATAGGAGTAGACGAATTCAGCCATTTGCTTTGTTGTTGCAAGGTGTGTAGGTACTCCTGGCGCCATCGTTTCCAGAAGTCCTGTTGGAGTCGCTGAACGAGCTGCCAGCGAGGCACGCGTTGGATGGACACAGAGGTAACATCATGATCGGGGCGTAAAGCAAGAGGATGAAAAATCAAAAAATGACCGGAAGTGAGGGCCTCGAGGTCCGATGGATCAGACGATGGAATATAAAGAGGACGAGAGTTAAGAATGGCCTCAATATGGGTGATGACGGTGAGAAATTCCTCATAGGTGAGCCGCTGCTCTCCAATGGCTTGCATCAGATGAAGCTTTGCAGATTTAACCGCAGCCTCCCACAAGCCTCCAAAATGGGGACTAGTTGGAGGGATGAATCGCCAGTCAGTGCCAGATGAAGACGCCACGTCACAAAGACTTTGCTGATGCTGGGGATTCGACAACAAACGCCCCAAGTCCCGAAGATAATTGCTAGCCCCCACAAAGTTAGTTCCGTTGTCCGAGAATATCACGGAGGGGTTATCTCTGCGGGCAACGAAACGTCAGTAAGCAGCGATAAATGCGGGAGTTGAGAGTTCAGAAACCAACTCTAGATGGACAGCCTTGGTGGCAAAGCAGATGCAGACTACCAGGTAAGTTTTCGTGCTAACAGCCCCACGCAACCGTGCACTGGTGACGTAGAAGGGACCGGCATAGTCCACTCCACCTACGCGGATGATGTTATGTTCATCCAAAAATAGATGAAGTTGCATGTTCAGACGATGACGTGAAGATGATTTTTGGAGTTCAGCAATTTCCTCAGCGAAACATTGAGCTTGGATCAAACGCATAGTGGTGATTTCAGCTTCTTGAAGCTCAACAGAGGACAAACAACCAGCACGAGTTTGCGGCGGTCGCCTAGCATTGAAAACAAAACGACGACAGAAGGCGATCACGCGTTTGAGGCGAAGAAAAGAGGAAAAACGATCGATGATAGAAGATTCTGAAGTGGTGGTGGCTAGCACTAGCGTGGAAACGGGTTTGGCTTCGGAGTCCACATCATCAGAGGAAGGCAAATCAACAGAGGAAATCGGCCAAGAGGATGGATTAGACAGCAGCCAACTAGGACCATGCCACCACAAAGGATGGCGATGGATATCACGAGGCTGCAATCCGCGTGAAGCACAATCAGCAGGATTGTCCTCAGAAATGACATGCCTCCAGCAGCGGAGTGACACTAGGTCTTGGATCTCAGCAACGCAACTGCCCACGAACGTCTTCCATTTGTGGCTTTCGCCGCGGATCCAGGCCAAAGCAACAGAAGAATCGGAAAACGCGATGAACTCAGTGACCAAACGTGGAAGGACACGGGTGGCCAGATGATGCATCAACTTGGCAAGCAGATGAGCACCGCATACCTCGAGACGTGGCAAGGTGATCGCTTTACAAGGCGCTATTTTAGACTTGGCTGCTAGAAGATTGCCATGAAGGTGTCCGGATGGTGATGAAGTATGCAAATAGACGGCGGCGGCAAAGCCAGATTCGGATGCATCACAGAATCCGACTAGACGGTGAATAGACAATGTAGATGCTTCTAGGACGAAGCGGGGAATTTGCAGATCAGCCAAAGACGGTAGTTGCGACTGAAAGTCCAACCAAGGGGCAGCAAGCTCCGAGGGTAAGCCTTGATCCCAATCCAGATGAAGCAGGCAAAGACGGCGGAAGAAGATTTTGGCTGAGAAGGTGACTGGCCTAAGCCAACCAAGCGGATCAAAAATCCTCGCCATTTGACTGAGCACTGTTCGCCTAGAGAGTGCGGCTTCAGTCAATCGCACGGGATAGAAGAAATGATCAGACGACGGATTCCAACCTAGACCTAGGATTTTTAGGCCCGGATCACGCTCAAGCAACAGAGGATCAACAGAGGAAAGTTCACGGCAATGATCAGACGGGATCTCTTATAACAAGGAGGCGTAATTTTTAGCCCATTGCAGATCCTGCACTTGCTGCCGCAAATGGATGACTCCAGCTTCCGATGAACTGCCCATTAAAAGATCGTCAACATAAACCTCCTCCAACAGCACGTGCTTAGCGTCAGAATACTTGGCTCTTTCATCAACGGCCAATTGCTGAAGTGTACGGAGGGCCAAGAAAGGAGCAGACGATACCCCATAAGTGACTGTGTTCAGCTAATATGACTGAATGGGGTCGGATTCTGAAAAACGCTAGATGATTCGCTGATAGTCCCTATGCTCCGGTTCTACAAGGATCTGCCGATACATTTGTCTGATATCGGCGGTAAAGACAAACCGATGCAGTCGAAACCGTAACAGTTGAATGGAGATCTCAGCTTGGAGCTTGACAGAATATCATTTAGGGAATACTGAATATCATTTAGGGATTTGCCGTTAGAAGATGCACATGAGGCGTTAAAAACCACTCGGATTTTGGTAGGAGGGTCATCTGGTCGATGAACGGGATGATGAGGAATGTAGTAGGGCTCATATGGAGAATTGGTTGACTCTGCCATCAATTCCAAATGGTCGCTATCTAAGTAGTCGCGCATGAACTCATGGTACGCCACACGCAGCTCAGGCAGTCTCTTGAGGCGATGTTCCAAGCGAGCGAATTGTCGCTTGGCCACATTGACCGACACCCCAAGGCTGCGGGAAGCAAGAGGGAGTTTCACGATGTATCGCCCAAAGGGAGTGCGAGATACGCTGGAAGTATACATTTCCTCAACAACCCCATCCAGCTCCCAAAACCTACGGACGATGTCGTTAAGATTTATATGGACAGCGGAGTTCTGAGAGGCGTTGTCAGAGCTAAAATCTGATGATGCCAAGACCATGGAGGACTCAGATGTTGTAGCCGCATTGGGTGATGGATGGCCAACAGATGGACAAGACGAATCAGCAGCAGGTACTGAGGGGGAGTCAGATGACTCAGACCAATCGATGGGGCTCTCAGCAAGCAGCTGAACATGGGTTTCTCCGGAGGCGATCCCGAAGCAGATGTCTGATGAGATGATGATCGAGGCAATAGCTTATGTGAATTGGAGGAGTTGATGCCGGATTTGGCGATTCGATTAGTTCGCCATGGACGACGGGTGTTGCCATCAATGATGCCAGGTGCGAAGGTGACATGCTTAGAAGGTTTCCGATGGCAAGCGTAGGGGCCAAAAAGCACCCAGCCCAGTGTAGTGCGTATTGCACCGGGGAGCTCAGATGTTGGAGATATTGTTTCAGGACGAATCAGAAACGGAAGCACATCTGAACCTAGCAGGATATCAATTTTTCGAGAACGATAAAACAAATGATCGGCCAGATTTCGCTTAGCTAGCTCAGGCCAGTGGCAGCAAATTTCTCTAGATGGCAGAGGATCGATGATGGTGTCAATGACAAGTGCTTTTATCTTGAGATACGGAGGATCAAGTGACATATGCATATCCTCGGATACGTAGCGGATCCACACTACTGAGGGTGCGCAGATGAATTGGCTCGAAATGCAGCCGAAGATGCAGCCGAGATGCACAGTCTAAAGTGATGAGAGTGGTGTGACTACCGGTGTCCAGAAGGGCACGAGACAAGGTGTGGAATCGGTCATTTTCGAGGCGGACAATGGCGGTAGGCATCAACTGCTCTGGGCGTTGGTTCTGACGGCGAGCAGGGGGTGGTGTTAGGCAAGAAGAGAACAGACGATACGGCGAGAACAGACGCTGAGATGATGGTGAGTGAGCGAGTCAATCCGAACGCTCCCCAAAAGAGGGGGGTGATCGGCGAGGGCGCCTTCGTTGCTCCCTAGGTACGTAGGAAGCAGCGGTTGCTTCAGAAGGTGAAGGCGAGATGGAACGCGAAGGCAAACGGGAGCTCACAGGCGATGAAGCACGTGCAGCCACAGGTTGAGCAGACGAAGAATTTCGAAGCGACGTTGGCCGTGACGAAGAGTGGGACTCACCTTCTTGGCAAAGTGGTGGTGCGTCGTTTCACGGATGCAAGATGGTGTGATGCCTCTTGCCGCAAGTATGGCAAGAATGCGTGGATTGGCATTGGTCAGCAGAATGATACGCTGACAAGCAATTGCGGCAAATAGAGGCGCTTTCCACATACTTTCGACGCTGTTGAGACGTCAAAGCTTTAAATGTTCGACACTGGCGGATGGAATGGTCCTTGGAATCGCAGTATGCACAATGGACCCGGGGCAAAGCAGATGAACGGAATGGCGGTGCTGTGGTACATACGGAGCGGTGAGCAGACGAAGTTTCGTGGTTAGAGTAGATAGGCGATTTTGAAGACGAGAAGCGTTGTTTGGAGGCAGAAGGCAAACGCGATGATGTGGGAGGATGACCATGCGACTTGATTTTATAGGGTTGAGGAAGCGACGTACTTTCTATGACTCGCAATTGTTGATTAGCAAATTTTAGAAGCATGTTAACAGAAGGGAATTCATCATTCGTCAATTGCTGTTCAAAGCGCTGACGAGAGTCATCGTCAAGATTTTGTACGCCAGCGAAAATAGCAGGAAATCAGCCAAATTGTCAATGGGCAATGATTTGAGCGCGTGAATGGCGTTTTGATGGGTTGTGACAAACCCTTTTAGATGTTCAATAGAGGCCGTAGAAGATTTGCGATAACGTAAAATTTGCATAAAGTACACCTGGGCCAAACGGCGATTTTTTTTGGAATTGTTGTCGTAACGCTTGGTAAGCGAGGGGGTAGTTTTCAGCACAGAAATCAAGGTTAGCGATGACAGCTACGGCTTCGGCTGTGATGGACGATCGCAGAAAATGAAACTTCTGAGCGTTTTGCAAAGATGTGTTTTTGTGGACTAATGAGTCAAACAATGCAATAAATTCAGGCCAATGTTCAATTTGACCATCGAACATGGGCAGCTGAATTCGCGGAAGAGGAAGATCAATGGAAGAAATCAGCGATGTAGGGGTTGGTGATCTGCTTTCAGTCAATTGACTGTATTTGGTACGTATCCCTAGACACAGATGGAAAAAGGCGGAATATTTAGAAGGATTGTCGGTTCACTGATCTTCCGGCAGTTGGAAATTAATGTGCACGTATTGATTGTCGACTTCGGCAAAGTCGGGTTGGAGCTTGCCCAGCTCACGGACGCAGGCCTCAGCTTTGCGATGATCAGTTGTCTGAAGGGTGGTGATCGTATCGTGAATATCTATTGCAGCTGCGAACAGCTGTTCACGTTTAATTTGAAGAGCAATTAAAGTTGCCCTCAATTTCTCAACACCCGGTACCATGATGCAAAATCGCAATAATTTCCGAGTTAAAGTTCAAGGGAGATATTATGGGAATTTTAATTTAATAACGCGGCAAAAGATAACCGATTAGATGATAAACAGGCGGTCAAACGACACTACACCAACTGTACATACGCTCAACCAAACAGACGCTAACTTGAGTCATTTAGGCGTAATGGGGCGATCAATTCCCGGGTTTCGGCACCAAAATGAATAGCGGAAGGCTTAAATTCAATCGGAATTTCACAATCCGCTATTCACCGTGATAAAATTCGAACGATGGAACCGCGAGATAATCGGCGACCAAGAATTGATTTGACTTACCCGATGGATTGCCGGTAAACTCACGATTCCTCCAGGCTGCGCAGCCAACTAGCGGGAGAATAAGGAGAGAATGGTAAAAGGAAGGATGGATATGTTGGTGCCGCAGATGCCTGGTTTGAATGATGTGTTCTTTAGTGAAAAATTGATGAGCATCGAAGTAGAACTGGTTCATATGAGGATGTCTGGTGGTCCCTCTGTCTCGCGCGATTCCCGAAAACAACTCACGAGATTCTACACAAATTCTTTTCTCCTTTTCTTTTCTTTTACGGTATTCTGACATGTGCCGAACAACATTAGAAGCAGTCCGTTCACTTCCGGCGAATTAAAAGTTGTAAGGAAGGCGTTGAGTACAAGTGACATCTATTGTCGAGCACGACAAAGTTATTTAAACTAAATTGGAAAATGAATCATGGCGATTATTATTAAGAAGAAAAAGGGACGTGTGTTGCATCATGATAAGGTGAGGATTCACCTCCTCGGTCTCGCCCGAACAGTCGCTATATGTGCAAACCATACAGATTTAGAGATCTCTAATTTTCTTAATTACGCCTGTTCATTCGTGCATAAGGTTCGCCGTGAATTGGAAGCATCAGAAGGCTATACAGAATCGGTTGCAAAACGCAAAAAGCACGAACAACGTTCTGACACTATTTGATCTGCACAATTTTTAGAGCAAGTGCAAACGATCATAGACGGGGGCCCTTCGAAATCAATGAGGGTCCTTGCGAGTGAGCTTCTTGTTTCTGAGCACCTTATTCGCAGAGTTGTCCATGAAAACCTTCGGTATAAGTCTTACGTGATGCGCAGAGGACAGTTCATGTCGAAACGAACACGGTAACAGAGATTTCTCCGATCAAAACGTCTTTTGAATAAAATCAAATACTCTGAGGCGCCCAAAATGTTATGGTTTTTTCCGACGACTAAAATTATGCCCAAGATCAAAAGACCAATCGAAGGAATGACACATGGCTATGTTCAAATCCTACGGAGGTTCCTGTTGCAATGTATAAAAAATTCCCAGCCGCTGTTATGGTTTTAGGTGTTGTCAGCAGCGAAGGACATGTTATGCCACCACACTTTTTTACTCAAGGACTTCGAGTGAACTCTGCTGCATACATCGAGGTTTTGGAGACGGTAGTGAAACCCTGGATAGACCATGTAAGGGGAGGCAGACCAAACATTTTTCAACAAGACTCTGCTCCTTCACATAAAGCGATGGCGACGCAAGGTTGGATGGCTGAAAATTTTCATGACCACATAGCACCGAACCTATTGCCACCTAGCTCCCCAGACCTTAATCCTTTGGATTATTACGTATGGAGCGTAGTTGAGCGTGAGGCCAATAAGCGTCTTCATCGAACGACTTTCCCACTGAAGACTGCTATTAATGCCGTTATGGTCAATATGAACAAGGAGCATTTGATTTGGGCATGTAATTTTTCCGGACCCGGATCGAAGAGGTTATTGCTGCTAATGTCGATTTTATTTATATTATATTATATATTTATATAATTTTATAGCCATATATTAATTTAACGTTGCATAAAAAATTCCTGAAATTTCATTGAATTTTGTTAAAAATACAAGCTAATTAATTTTACTCTCAAGTTGTCCTCAAATACCGTACGCAGCCTGTATATTAAATATTAACAAGTTGAGTAAGCAGGAGAGTGCTCCTACCAGAAGCAAGTTTTCTAATGGCGTGAATTGATAACTTGAATTATTCATCCGTACTTAGATATGAAATCGTTCAAATTTATACAAAAGATGCACAGTTTCTTTCATAAGCACAGTGCAGCCGCCATTTTAATCTAGCTTAAATGATTTTTCTGAATGCTCGGCCGATTGAACATGTTCAAGTTAAACACTATTCCTAAAATTTTCACGAAAATTGAAAGAAAATAAAAGTACCTAAGTCAAATTTTAAATATATATAGGGTTTTCCAATAAGAGGTGTTATTTTGAATAGATCTTCTGATTTAACACCTTGCGGCTTCCTCCTTTGGAGCCACGTGATAAAGGAGGCCTATGTCAATAGCCCAGCGTCAATTCAAGATCTCAAAGATGAAATTCGTGAGACTATCGTGCACATAGGGCAGCCACTTTGCGATTTGGTTATGGAAAATTTCATGAAGAGGATATGGTCCTGTAAGCGTGTCGTAGTGGTTATTTGCCCAATGTTAGTTATTGCTATTAACGGCATATTTTTTTCTTTATAATGAACTAAACATCCGATCATTTATTTAAAAAAATGCCATTTTTCTTTTAATATCAAAATAACACCTCTAATTGGAAAACGTTGTTGTAACTCCATATAATTGAAATGGCTATAACTCACTTGATTATGATTCGATCTCAATTAAATTTTGCGAACATATATATCGTATGTCAGTCTATATAATCTATGTCAGTATGTATGTCAGTCTATATAATTTTGGGTACATTTTGCCTTCCCGTGGACCCCCTAATTCATCAAATGATTTTTTTATTTCAGATTCTAAAAGTTCTAATTAAGACCTTTCATTTGATACCCCACTCGACTACCTTTGATTAAAAAAAATTTTTAAGGGCCAATTCGTTTATAGGGGGGGACCCCCCCTTAAACATTTTTTAAATTTTTGTCAAGGCCTTAACTTTTGAGAGACCATCACTCCTGACCTTTTCACAAAGTTTGAGCATTCTAGCTTCTATAGTTTCTGAGGAAATCAGCTGTGACGCACGGACAGACGGACAGCCGGACAGACGGACAGACGGACAGACGGACAGACGGACAGACGGATGGACAGACGGACAGACAGGTCGCGAAACTATTAGGTCTTTGTAAAAAAAATTTTTACAAAGACCTAAAAAACAAAAAGTCAGAAAATAAACACGAATAGTTTAGACATTGTCATTCAATAATAATGTCCAATAGCTAGATTGTTCCGTCTCACTTCGACCAGCCTCAACAAATCTAGCAAATAAGTATCTCCATTGGAAGTGTTGGTCTCGTGAACTCGAATCCGGAGGATATTTTATCTTCGTATCAGTGGCCCATCTATGTATGTGATACATATATGAAAGCGACACCGTCAGAATCGGAAACATATTGACTCATGTCCAAATACATGAATGACTTTGGAGGAATTTTGCCAATAGCGAAACTAGTCTCAATATGTTATACCCGTCTGTAGGGTGGCACGGTTGTGAAATTAAAGGGTTTTCACTCATATTTATAGATCTTGTGATATGATTCCGAAGAAGTTGCAGTATGAAGATAGCGACTCTCGTCACTTTAGCAGTTTGATAGATTCTTCTTTTCGATACATAATGCTTCGAATCCATCTCACGCTTTCTGTAGGAACCAGTACTTGCACGAAGACATTTCCTTTCCAAATCTCTTAATCTTTCCATAATATTAGCACTTGGTTTGTTCAGGATCTGACACACATATGTCAAAACTGGTCTAACCAGGGTCTTGTAACAGATAACTTTGACTTTTTGATCTATATCTCTGGAATGAAAGAGTCGTCGGATGGCCATGACTACTTTTTGTGCCTTAGTGAACATGATCTTGACATATTCAGTATAGTACAGACACTGATCAAGATGAAAATCGAGGTACCGAACACAGGATTTATGTGGAACCCGTTCTGAACTACCTTCCGAAACAAGATTGTATTGCACTTCTCCGCATTGACTTTCGTTCGCCAACCGTCTGTGTAGAGCTGCGCATCATTCAACATTTTTTGAAATTTGTGCTGAACTGCTCGTATTGCAGCTTTTTGGTCTGCCGTATAGATGATCAGATCATCAGCAAACTCTACCAATGATCTTCTTGGTGAGACGTTAAAATCAAAGCCGTTCAATTGCTTGCGAATGGATATTGAGAAAAGCAGAGGCGCAGTTACTGTTTCCTGCTATAGACCATTTAGAACCTCGAAGTCGCACAATGTCATCAGATTTCTTTCAGTTACAACAAATGTTTTCCCGTAGAACATAATACACATCAGGAGGAGGAGTTTAAAAACTAGTCCATCTAACCATATCGAAGGCTTTCTCCATAACGGCAAGACACACTCCAATACATTCTCTGTTATTTAGTTTCCGACAGATGTCTGAGGATACTTTTGTTATTGCATGTATGGTCAAATGCCTCGCACGAAAACCAAATTGGCAATTCAGCACCAACTCATATTTCTCAATGCGGGCATTTAATGCTTTGTTGAGTTTCATTTCAAACACCTTGCTGATGCTGGGCAGCAAACTGATCGGGCGATAGCTTTTAGAGCTTGAAGACTCTTTTCCTTTCTTCAAGATCGGAAATACCTTGGCCTTCTTTCACTCATTTGGGAAATATGAATTATTCAACATGTTATATAACAATATGCAATAATTTCCAATAGCAACCTCAGGCAAATGCCGGAGAGCTTTATTTGGAACACGGTCAATACCACATGATTTCTTGTTGTTTATCCTGCGGAATATGAAATACAAATCTGCATAGCTAACAAAATAATCATAAGATTCAAGCTCGATGTGGTCAGATGTCAATGTTTCAATGAAATGAAGAAGAGATTCGCCGTTCAGGCTTGATTTGAAGTCGAAAACTTTTGCTTCAACGACATATGAAAGTATTTGATTCCCTCTCTCAGAGTTTGGCAGATGAACCAACTCAAAATGAGTTCTAATCACGACAACGTTATGCAATTCATCACATATAATCCTGTTTCCATTTCCATCCGGAGTCGTACTATCAATTTAAATACCACCCCTATCGAGAAGATTTATCTCATCACCAGCGACTTCAAGATTCGATACCTTCACTCGAGACTTCTTACGGAATATGCTATTCACTTTCATGAAAACGCCATCTGGCTAATACCCTTCAGTTTTTCTGCCCATTGGCTGCTGACCTCACTCCTGAAGTATGAACGGATTAAGTTCCGTACATTCTTCAGGTGTAATTTCAACAAAGCCAAGAGGGATGATTATAGCCCAAAAATCACTGATAACTATTGTTGACGCATGTAAGAAGAAACCTTTTAACCTTGCGACGATTGGTGTTTCATATCCTTCCATATTATTTAGATGTTTAATCTTGGGAACTACTTCTCAATCGTTTTCAACGTCTGCTTCTCTAACTTCGACAAACAGAGACCTATTTCAACGTTAGTTGAATTCCTGTCATTAGGAAGCATTGATCAAGCATTGCCATCATCAGAAGGAGGACATTGCTTCTGTTAATCTCGATTAAACGTCTTTTAACATTTTCCCAGCCCGTTACTTTGAAATTCAATCGATGATATTCATGTTGAACTGGAATGAGGCAGACATCACCCCTTTGATGATTGATTTGAATTACGATTGCATAGTGGTCCGATGAAGGAAATATTTATACTGGAATATAACTATGTTTTGAACTAACCCCTGCTTATCAATACTATGCTTATAAGGTGAGCTCCTCGTAAAACTCCCGTTGACGGCACGGTGAAAAAGAACCTGCGCGGATTAGACACGATCTTTCCTCGACGCACTCGTGCATTGGCCAATCAATTTTTCCGATTGTTCCGGGTAAGCTTGCGTTGTTCTAGCGGTAATAACAGTAAATTAATCTTAACAGTAACTTTCTCTTTTGCTTTTGCAATTGTTTCCAATTCCGCACTTTAAAAGGCTTTTAAACTCCAAGCAATTTTAGCTGTAAATTTTCCTCTTTCAATTATTTTCAACTCCGTACTTTAAAAACAATTTTTACTCCACCGCTTTCAATCGATTAGATACAAAAGAGGGCTTTTTCTTTGTTCTTTTATCACTTCGTTCCCAACGGAGCATCGCTAATCCCGGAGTGAACTTTATATTGCTCCTTTTTTTCCAAAAATTCTATCTCGATTCGTGCGATCGGGGAATCCCATCGCATGTTCACCACACTTCAACATATGTTTTCAAAAGCTCTAGATGTGTTTCGGAATTGTCACTTTGACGGACATTTGACGTGTAATAGTCATGATACTATTGTTTACGTTCCACGCATTTTTGAGAGGATGCTGGAGTTTACGTGGATTTTCAGTGGTTGCACTTCACTGAGTGACGAGATTATTAGATAAGTTGTGATTTTATGGTTTATCCTTGGGCAAGACAGAAATAAAAACCCTATTGCAATGACAACCTGTGTCAGTCTGTCCGTCCGTCCGTCCGTCCATTTGTACGTCACAGCACTTTTTCTCCGAAACTATAGCAGCTACAGCGACGAAACTTTGTGGAAAGGTAAAAAGTGGCAACTTCTTGAAAGTTTTGGGGTAGAAAATTTTTTCAAAGGGTCTAAGGGGATCTTCCCATATAGGGAGGTGACTCTTCAAAAAAAATTTTTTACCACTGGTAGTCGAGTAAGGTATCGTTGGAAAGGTTTTAATGAGATCTTTTCAATACAGGTCTTTAAATTGCTATATCAGTACCTTGGGGGCAAGGGAAGGGGAAATGTTCCTAACAGAAGAGCTTTGTTACCACTCTAGGGTTCGAAAAAAAAGGCCGTGAATCGATGATTACAGTACCTACAGGGGAGTGGCCCCTGAAAAAAAATTTCATCACAGGAAGCCGATATGAGTATCAAATGAAAGTTCTTTATGAGAGCTTTTCAAAACAGTCCTTAAACTGACTGTTTTCGCTTCATTGGGGCACGAAAAATGTGTTTCCCCCTTGCAATTGGACACCTGTGATCTAAAAAATCGCAAAAGAATTATCAAGGGAGATATTTATAAGTACAATAATAACAAATACCTCAGAAGTCAAAATTCGTCCAACTTTCTTAATAATAGTATGGTCTTCGAATTTCACATTGTCTTCAATAAAATCGTATGGATGCGTTTAAGCTAAAAAAAATTCCATATTTAACTAGCCTTACACAAAGTCCTAATACTCTGTAAGATTGATAAAATTCGTATCATATTCACGGAAGTTGAAATTTCTCCACTGACAACAAAAATAACAGACTCTTTTGGTATTTTATGGACTTTCCATCGAACCAGACACTGCAGTTTTGATTTAATAATCTTAAAAGCTTCAGATAATATCAATGACATAAATGCTTTTGGGATTTCATGATTTGGGTGATTTTTGTTGGTTGAAAATGGAGAAATAATGGATTTTCTTTTAAACGAGCAATTCTCTTTGACATGTTTCTTGATATTGTTCGTTGCTGGTGACTGCATTTTGAAAGTTGAGGACAAGACCCTTCTGACATGACCATAGGTCTGTCTACCCAGCTTGTTTCTTCTTTTCTAGGTATCTTAGATCACCTGCAACGTGGTATTTTGCTGGCTACTCTCTGCCATAGGAAATTGGCGAAGGATACACGTTCAACTCAATTAGATGTGGAGCGCGACCTTCCTTTTCGATACATAAGGGTGTTAATATGTAGGAATTGGTATGATGTCGAATGCCAATTATTATATGATAGATTTAGTATGTTTGCCCTTGTTTTATTATTTTGGAAACCATTTCTGCCATCGGGTCTTCCTCCATTATCATTATCCCATTGTCGATTTGCACAACCAACATGTTGGTGTGATCCACCTCCGCCGCCACCTTGATTTGCATTGTCAAATTATGGTTTATCAATCTTATTTCCACTATCCACGATTTATCAGCAGCCAATGATTGAAACTTTATATTCGACATCAACGGAACCCGTCAACGTTACCTTAAAATATTCCAAACCCGAATTGACCTTCAAGCAATTAAATCGGAATAATCATTGCTTTTGAGCATGATCACTATCACAAATTCCAATCCGCCGAATCTCGCAAGCTTTACTTCAACTAATTCTTATTGTTCGCGGCTCGGCAATATCGATAATTTCCGGAACGTTTTTCAACTTTCAGCAGCCGCGACTCCCCGACACGGAACTATCACACACACAACCGCGCGTTTTTCTCCTGACGTGCTCCATATGGCGATCAAAAGGAGACTCCCTGTTTTATTGCCAGTCGTCAACTAACGTAATCTGTCGCACCAGGAGTTCACGAGTACAGCTCATCCGTCTATGTAGATTGCCTTCAGCAATGCAATTCGTGGATGAGCTGCGTGAAATATATTTGAATAATTAAATTTTCCAAATCTGCAATTAAAATTTGGAACTTTTAAAGAAATTGCTGAAATGCAAGCTGAAAATAAAATAAAAACCTTCCGAAATGAAGATGCGCCAGAAAACATAAGCCAAGATTTAATCAAGTACCTCAATAGGCATGGGATACATCATCAGTTGAGCGCTGAAAACACACTACAGCCAACCGTACGCTGGTAGAGGTTACTCGCTGCATGATCATCCAAGCATAACTTTCGGAATCATATTGGGTGAAGGCTGTACACACAGCAACCTATTTGCAAAACCGTGTCCCTACAAGATCCGCGAAAAACATCACAGCATTTGAAGCATGCTATGATATAAAGCCAAGCACTTAAAAGAATTCGGATGTCGAACGATAATACTTAATAATTAGACAGGGAAGTTCTAACCAAAAGGAAGAAAATATATTTGTCGAATACAGCGATTGGCGATCAGCTTTATGACCTAAAAGCATGCAGGTTCTATAAAAGCTGAGATTTGACATCCCTGAAATACCAGACTGCTACAAAAGATAATCATGATTATCAACTTGTTTTCTTCGATGATAAGTGTGAAAAAGAAAGCACACTTCGTGAATCAATCGAACTTGTGAAGAAGTTCAATGATAGTAGAACTTCTACACTAAAAGAATGCTTACCAGTACTCGTACTATCAGTTGCATTTTATTGCAATAAGGATAACACCGATGAAAGCGGCATAGAAGAAAATGATCATGATGAAGGGACATCATCCGTAAAGGATAGAAGACTCCGCATTATTAGAACAGGTAAGCTAAGAAGGCCACAAATAGTTTGGAATGATAAACAAGTTAATCTGAAAAATTTTAATCCAGTAGAAAATAACATACTCCAAGAATAAAGCGCCGGGCATCGAAGACATTCAAGTGGAGCTCATCAAATATGGTGGCAGCAGTCTTCAGAAAGCCATCTACAAAGTCATCCAGCGCATTTTTCAAGAAGAGCATATGCCAAATGAGTGGAGCTAATCAATTATATTCCCTATCCACAAAAATGTGACAAGCTAAAGTGCTAGAACTATTGAGGCATATCATTATTTTGAACAGTGTGCAAAATATTTTCAAAGATCTTAAAAAATAAAATCGGATCATACGCCATCAGTATTATTGGGGAGTATTAAGGTAGCTTTAGAGTAGGTAGATCGACAATAGACCAATTGTTTACTTTCAACAAGGTACTTGAGAAATACTGGGAGTTCAACATACACGTACACCACATTTTCGTTGACTTTAAGCAAGCATACGACAGTATTGATCGTAACGTACTGTACCAAATAATGCTTTGTTTTGGTATCCCAGCCAAATTAATCCATTCTACTCAAATCACAATGACGTCGATGACCTCCTATGTTCACATAAATAACCAACTCATCGATGTCTTTGACACAAATATCGGGCTGAAGCAGGGAGATAAACTGGCCCCATTGCTATTCAATTTGGCTCTGGAATACGTCATCAGAAAGCTACCTTTCGCTACACGAGGTACGTTACCATACAAGTCAAGCCAAGTGGTAGCCTATGCGGACAACATCATTAGCTTATCACGTTCGTTAACAACCACCAAAAAACTTTTCCTAAAACTCAGCAGAGCAGCAAAGATAGTAGGGCTGCAAATTGTGAACAACCTGTTTTCTCTGCGCGCACAAAGCATATTGACGTGCATGTTCGTCATATTAGACAGACATACAGTGATGGCATTTTAGAGAACTTCTACTCTTCAAATGATTACTGACCAAGAAACTCGCTAAAACTACTATCGAAAATTTCTCAACTTATTAGAATGATCATTAAAGTAATTTGAGTTTTGAATTATTGTCAATTAAATTTCTTTGCATTTGAATTGTAAAAATAGTTGGAATGTAATCTTAAAGATAGTAAATATAGGAAGAGAAAATCAAACGGCCTAATATTGTGGGTGTTTGTTGAAATACTTTAAGTTACACTGTATCTAAACTTCCTTGTAGGGCTTTCGGTCGCCCATCGAACGCATCTTCAGGTAGCAGATAGAGGGTTCCCTTACCGGCTATCCGGCGGGTATGTAGAAAATAAAATACCAATCATGGACCAAAACCGACTAAGTCAAACCACTCACAACACCCCACTAAGTATTTACTTGTCATGGAACCAGGACAATAGCCTCTGATCAGATTTGATAAACGGCAACGACTATCGCAACGTATTAAGGAGTTTTCTTTTGGAACTTGGAATGTTAGATCATTGAATAAACCACGTGCACTGCGACAACTTTTGGATGAAATAAAGAAGTGCAAAGTCAACATCCTCGCAGTGCAATAAACCAGATGGCATGGTGAATACATATGTTCGAACGTACACCGTATTTAAAAGCAGAAAACTGCAAGGTAGCCACAAGTTCAGAGTAGTTTCCATTAATGAAAGTGCATTTAAACAAATTATCACCAACTTCAAGCCCGTTAACGAAAGGTTTCGTTCGATTCATGTTCAGACCAAATTATTCAATGTCTGACTGGTCAACTGTCACGCGCCCATAGAATATAATAAAGAGGCAATCAAGTTCGAATTTTACAGCACCCTGGAATGCACTGTTGATGCATTGCCTTCAAATGACATTAAAATTGTTCTGGATGATTTCAATGTAAAATTAGCCGAGTAATGGTACATAGAGGAAAGTTGGAGGATACAGCATCAATATAGAGACCAACAACAACAGACAACGGCTTATAGATTTCGCGGCTAGTAAAGGCTTCACAGTAAGTTCCACATGCTTCCCACATCGAGACATTCATAAGTGAACGTGGGCATCCTCAGACGGTTCTACATTCAACCAGATCGACCATGTTCTCATACAAAAATGAGCTACCACCAGCATTCTCGACACACTCTCGTTCCGTGGCGCTGTCTGTGATTTGGAGTACTACCTTATAAGGGTCATGTTGTGATGCCGCATTTCCAAGAGCTGTAAATAAGGAGCATCAGTTACTCCAATGTACCAGATACACAAGCTAAATGATAGCTCAGTAACGTCCACATACATGTCAGCGCTGGAAAATTATATCAACATGTCCTCGCAGGCGGGTGAAAGTAATGGTGACATTAAAACCATGTGGAAGACAGTAAGGGATGCAGTAACGGGCGCAGCTGAGGAGGTCTTGAGGTACCAGCCAAAGAAAAGTAGGAACGACTGGTGTGACGGAAAATGCAAGGAAGCGATTTAGAAAGGAACCAAGTGCACAAAGAATACATCTAGTGACCCAGCCGAGCCAAAGAAGATTAATATAAACGTCTTCGGCGTCAAGCTTAAAGAATGTGTTGAAGGGACAAACGACTAACCATCAACACCAAAATCCAACAGATAAACGCAAAGATGCCCCTACATGAAGTCAGATCGGCATATGCCTCTATCAAACAACTAAGGGATGGCTTCAATCTACAATCAAGTCTCTGCAAAGGTGTACAAGGAATAATCACGGGCAACTCAGTCGAAATGAAAAACAGATGATTGCATATTTCCAGAAGCTATTCACAGCACCCCAAAAATGGCTGAAGCTGTGAATATTCCAGAAGCAGAGCAAGAGGTTTCAGTCTCACCAGCAACCAGAGACGAAGTACAGGCAGCAGTACAAGACCTCAGGAATAATAAGGCTCCTGGAATAGATGGAATACCAATAGAACTGCTCCAGAGCGGGGGTCCCCATCCAAATGACCTTCTGTATTGACTAATATGCAGTTTATGGTCAGAGGAGCAGTTACTAGAGGACTACTTCAAAAGTATAATATGTACTGTATACAAAAAGGGAGACAAACTAAGGTGTGAAAATTACAGGGGCATCGCTCTACTGGTCATGGCATATAAAGTGCTCTCCAAAATCATAGAAAGAAAATTAAAGCCGTACTATGAAAATATTATAGGAAAGTATCAGGGAGGCTTTCGAAGTGGATGGTCTACAATCGACCAAATATTCTCAGTAAAGCAGGTGATTGAATAAAACATCGATGTGCACCAACTTTTTGTGGACTTCAAGCAAGTATACGACGATCCACCTGTTTCCTCTTGCGTAAAGTTACGCAAATTGCAACGGGCGGGCCATGTCGATACAATGGAAGAAAACCGGCTACCCAAAAGAAAATAAATGGGAAGAGCACAAGGTAGATGTCGAGCGGGAAGACTGAGGATTCAATGGGAAGATACGGTAGAAGCTAACCGCAAATTCTTGTTAGGAGTAAACAACTGGCGTACAAGCTCGTGGAACCGTGATGATTGGAGGAGATAAATCCTGGAGGCGAAGGCCTAGCTTGAAGTGTCGCACCATAAATGATGACGATGATGCTTAGTTAGCGCCCTTTTCTCTTTTACTCTAAATTTCAAAGTCTAAATTATATTTAACTTAGTCGCATTTAATATAGGACTTGGATTAGAAGCGCCAATCTTGCCTTCTTAGAGTATCAAAACAAGGACTAATCTTAACTTCTAATTAAGCTCGGTATCACCAAAAAAGTGCAGGATTTGTTGATAAATTTAAAGATTTTTCGTGGGATCTCGTGTTGTCTAATCTGTACATGGAATCAATACCTGACAAAAATAGGAGTACCCACCAAATAGTTTCCCTAAACTAATCTTGCAGGGCACTCTTCGCATTCCCAAACGTCAGCAGTCATAAGCAGAGCAGATTTCTACTGCTCTTTAAACTCACTCTGCACCCACGACACAGGCAGTAGGTGCAATTGAAATGTCCACGTTTTCATCTATAAAATCGAACACTAATGCTAAAATTTGCCAAAAAATTTTTATCAAAATTTTCTGATATAAAGTCGAGCCATAAACAGTTAATTTATATACAATTGAAAATGTATCAATTCCACGTCATACTGTTTAAATACACGTGCGAAAAAGACCCAAACTCTACAGATGTGTAAGGATTTGGATGGAAATTTTAGAAACAATCTCTTAACTTAAACATAAAAGTCAGCATCCTGAAAATAAAATGGTGAAAAATCAAAATACATAATAACCTTGTGTTAGTTTTCCGAGCTCAATTCGTGGAATTTATGTATGAGTCAGAAGCTTGATTTTTTTTTGCAATACCCATCTGGCAGAAGCACTCTTCTGCTACTTTTACTTGTTATCTGCTGATTTATGTACCACTGAAGATATCTGGGATGATATTGTGTTATTACATTTCAATCAAACTTGTTATGCATAATAAATCCTAACTCTATGAGGATTTATGTTGTATCAGCTGCAAAGTTCATATAAATTTCTTCAGCAATCTCTCTATGAGGCGTAATTTCATCGCTTCCCTATATCGAAAGCCGGAAATTTCAGAAGTGCAAAAGAGCCAATAAATATATTAATCCTTCTTATAAGTAATCCTCTCGATTTTCGACCCCAATAGATAAATCTTCATGCTCTCCATGCCATATCCCAATTGAACCATCAATAAACTCATAGCGAAATTCCTTGTTCATTGTGAATGATACGAGCATGGGTCGCAAAGGAAAAGGATGAGAGGATGCTGGGATACGCCAAATAGGATCAGATCCCATTTGCAAAGTACGAAAATGCTTCACTCTCCATGAAATCGACGCTCGCATGTATAGCAGTTCATCCATGTCTACATAACAAGGATCAATTATCCTAGTTCACTGCCTTCGAAAGGTTTCTGATGCAAGGACACATCTTCTTTTCACACCTGACAACAATTGTGAAAATGAAAATTCTCATGTCGTGCCTAAATAAAGGACATTCAAATCATTCCGGGCGTGGATAGATTCAGGGAATCGCGCATTCTATTCATTCGAAATTAAAATGGCGTGATGTGTATTGCTTCTGTATTTTTTGGTATCGTATCGTTATGCCACTATAGATACGAGCCGAGTAGAAATCATGCCTCGATGATTTCAAATTTCATAACTACTTCGGCGTGTGAGCGAAGGATCCGTTGAGAGTGAGTGTTTCCATAATAACTTTTGCTCCAGTTATTTTGTTTTGTGGCCTAACGCTAGATGCTCCTGAACAAAGTGGATGCATCTTTTGAGAGAAATGAATCTTGTATCTATGCCTCTGAAAAGTGTTTCATTTATGTCACATAAGTACTTCTGCTATGTCAAACGTTAATTGCAATTTTCAAGAGTTTGATGGTACATTGAAAAGAAATTTTTCAGATTCTATTCATTCATCGGAGGTCCTTTAGTATGTAGTTATATTTTCAATTTGATTGCGATATTCATATCATTTTGCAATGAAGAAATGTGGCAATAACTTTTGAAAGACATATGAAAATGAAACATTCTGATGAGACAGAAGTATCACATTCATGATGAATGAAAATTTCAATTTTCCTTAAAAAAACAAACAATAATAATAATGAATTCCAAAGTCAAAGTCAAAAGCGCTATATTCAAAATTCATCATTATAAGTTGTAAAAAGAATATAAAGTAAATTCCAAACAATAATACGAAAACTAAATGTCCCAAATGGCTCCATAAATTTATATATTATCAGCTAAACGCATTTAATTAACAAAACCATAGCGAATTCAAATTAATTATGATTATTACATATTTCATGATTAGATTGGAAAAAAGAGAAAAAAACCAACCAACACTATTCCGAAAATTATTTATAATTTTAACACAACAGTGAACTTTTATCCTATACCTAAAACGTTATTGCCTAATTCTAGTAAAATTCAATCAAAAACTTTATCTTATATTGGGTCTATAACTTAATTCATTTAAGAAAAAAATTGTATAATAGTATCATTCAACGTATTTCCTATCTGAAGCTATGACCTTTTGTCCATCTTTTCCCATTTTTCTGACAATTTGTGGATCCCATCCCAAAAGACCTGTTTGGCAGCCAAGAATGAATCAAGCAAATTTTTGATATCCTGCTCTGATGTGAACCGTATTCCAGTGAGGGCGTTCTGCATCGATCGGAACAAATAAATGGTAGTCAGAAGGAGCAAGGTCTAGGCTATAAGCCAGGTGGCGTAAAACCTCCTACCCGCTGATTTCCAAATATTTCTTAACCGGAAAACCAACGTGCGGCCAAGCGTTGTCATGGTGGAAAATTATTGCCTTGTGTCTGGTCGCATATTCCGGGCGTTATTCGGCTACTGCTCTCTTCAAACGGATTAATTGTGTTCGGCAGCGTGCTCAATTGATGGTTTCACCCAGTTTTAGCAGCTCATAATACAGCAAACCCTTCTGATCTCACCAAATACAGAGCATTACCTTCGCGCCATGGATATTCAGTTTTGCCGTTGATTTGGCTGGTTGGCCGGATTTCAAATATGATTTTTTGCGCTTGGGGTTGTCGCATCGATCCATTTTACATCACCAGTAACAATCCGATGCAAAAATGACTTCCTTTTGTTGCGTTCCAGCAGCATTTCGGACATGCAAAACCGCTTTTCGGCGTCTCTTGGCTTGAGTTCATGTGGAACCCAATTTCCTTGCTTTTGAATATATCCAGCTGCTTTTAAACGTTTTGAAATGGCTACTGGAGTGACACCCAAAGATTTTGTGAGCTCTTCTTGTATTTGGCAACAATCTTCATAGAGTAATGCTTCCAGTTCTTCATCTTCAAACTTGTTTGGCTGCCCAGGACGTTCATCGTCTTCCAAGCTAAAATCACCACTTTTAAATCGTGCAAACCACATTTGGCAGGTTTGCTCAGCTAGAGCATGTTCACTATAAACTTCCACTAAAATACGATGACTTTCGGCAGCAGTTTTCTTCATATTAAAGTAATGAAGAAGAATTCCCCGCAAAAACACTTTTTCAGGAACAAAGTTCGACATATTTGAGTGAAAAAAAATTCTTGTTGTTAACGCTGAATGAATGGCATACACTGAAAAGACGTACGATAACAGTAGCTTTCCAATGCAGGTTCGAAATATTGGAACGATGTAATATTATACAAGTTACGCCATCTCTTAGCAAACCGCACGAATTAAGTTATAGACCCAATACTAAAAACTGCTTTCACAATATTCGTAAACTAAACGTCAAACTTTTTCTCTAAACCTACTGTTCAGATATCTAACATTAGGTCAGATATCAACTTCACCAAAATATCTAACTTTAAGTCAGATATTAACTGTGTTACGGGGTAACGCCATGTATGTTAAATTTGCGTCAACCACGAAGGGATCTTGGCACGACTTTACTCAATCAGCCGCGAATAAACGCAAATTCCACGAGCAGAAAGCGTATACCAAAAATGTCTTAGATATTATGAATTTGTATCTTGTTAACTCAACATGCACAAAAGAAAGCGTAAAGTAACGTACACGAAAATGTATTTGATATTATGAATTTGTACTAGGTGAACTCAACAAATTTTTAGAGTGGCTGACCCGAGCCATGGCCATGCGGATCGTCGTGTTGTCGGAGTTCGGACTCACACATCAAGTACAAGTTGAATGGAGAGACATTTGCAACATTGTGACGGACCCTTACCCAGAAATGCAGAACTTCATATATAAACCCGTCCGGAGGTGATGGATTTGCAACGCACATCTAATCCGAACCGTGATAGACTAAGCCCACAATATCATCATACTAATAATAAAAGCAGCAATATCAGCAACAACTGACGAACCTCAAAAACCAACAACAACTAGTAGGTGGGGAATGTGACGAGCACAATGGGATCACAGCCAAATGGCCAAACCTACATTCTTAACTATTTGACCCGCAGGAGTCCACAAACAGTAATCGGTTCCACTCGGATGGTGGCAGCGCCTGTTGTTGCCTCCAATGATCAGGTAAATGCAATCGGTACGTTGATAAATGGGAAAGCAGCTGTGGCAACGTCACCTGCTGCAGGGCACGCGGCTGGGGCTGCAAGCTAGAATGGCTCGGACAAGAAGACTTGCGGCAAGGAGAGTCAGAAGGGATACTTCGGCTGGGTGACCTTCGGGAAGATTTTCATCCCGTACATTGTTCGACAGAATGAGAAGTACAGCGCCGTCCGGATGGTGGAGATGAAGCTACTGAACAAATATTTGAGCTACTTGCTTCCCGATATCTCCAGTAGTTGTACCTGCGTGTGGCGCTGCTACATCACGGAGGCGGAAAGTCGGCTCCTGAATGAAATCAAACATAAGCACTGTACTGCCCAGTTTGGGCGGGAAATGTTTACGTTGAAGGACCTTGTGGTACGAAAGAGTGACGCAAACAAGTTCTACCAGTTCTTGGATATATACTACAGAAAGCTGGTAACAGACAGTAAAAGCCCCTGGGACAAATGTGGATTCATAAGAATTAACAAGGGGTCGATTGTGCCATATACAGTACGAGGGAACGAGCAAGTTGTGCCGCTCTTCCACTTTGAGGGTGAGACTGAAAACCTGAAGCAAAAGGCGAAACTTCTATCAGTATGGGATCTAGCCTACCTGAAATATTGTTTCAAGGTTCAAGGCATTCTTAATGAATTATTCTCCAGTGAATCTGTAGCTGTGATTAGTTTGACTGATATCAAAAGTTACTTTCCCATCGGAACGCAATTCGAGGACAATTGGCCCACTAAGGTGTTTGATTCAAACCTGCTGATAGCGTCGAAGAATATCAATAATTTGGTTCATTGGACAAGACAACCAACAGCACTACTGGTGACTCCGAAGCAACAACAGCAACAAATCAGAAAGAATGCTTATCAGGCAGGGATGCAAAATCAAAGTAATTTCCAAAGAACACATCAGACAGCAGCTACCGCTTCCATGGCTATTTGTCAGAGCTCTCTAATACTACCAGCTGTTCAGGCTTGGTCTGTAGTATATGCACAAGGAGCCATGAGAGCTGGTGAAAGGATGCTCAGCAGCAAGTCCAAAGAACTTATAACAATGCTAACCTTCAAAACATACAACACTTGCAAAATTTAATGACTGCACGTCAGCAATACACAAATCACAGCCCACAAGGGATGCAAATTCCAACAATAAACAATTGTGCTCAATTGCAACATCCTAGACGGCTAGTCCGTTCAGCAAATCAAAATCAACAGCACATGTCAAATGCCGCCGCTAATTTTGTTCTTCACCGTCAACAGCAACAAACCCGAACTGTCAGTAAATTGCCTAACTGACATTTTTGCAAACTCGTTTAGTAGGAGTGAGATTCCATGAACACCCAAAAGTACTGATTCTCGTGGTGGGAAACTACAAAGCTGACCACATGTAGTGGGATTTTAAGGTCCTCAACCTACCCAAACGAGCCGTTGGCCGAGGATCCAATAAAAGGGGGAGGGAAGGATGTCCCGTTCTTCTTTCTAGCAGAGAAACGCGATTGAGGAAATTGGCAGTGGAGATCTGGAAATAAATCAATCAGTGAAGAAACGAAAAACCAATTATCTGGAGAGATCTTTAAATAAATCAATCAGTGAAGAAAGCAAAAACCAATTATCTGGGGATCCTCACATCAGCGGCAGCGAAATCACAGTCGTAAGTTTTGGCCAACCGTTTTTCCTTCTTATCTCAATATTCTATTGTATCTTTTCTTGTGAAATTTTAAAATTTAAAGTTAAAGATTAACTGAAGTGAACTTTTTCGGTTGTTTCTTTTACTGTTTTTATTTCTGATTTTGCTACTCGTATTGCTCGTGAGCGGGAAGATATCTTTTTTCCCCAAGAAAGGAATTTACTGGCGTCATTTTGAAGTCACGTGATTGCCAAGCGCCCGTTGTGGTCAGGTCACGCTTAAAGTTTCTTCCTGGCTTTTCAAACGTTTTATTCAGTTGTTGTAGGGGATTACGATTTGGTAGAATAGGATCAGAGGTAGTTAGGATTCTATTCTTTGCTCTCCGGGGAGCAATAACCTGGTTCGATGGCTCCAATCAGGCTCCAAGGGCGGACGAGTGCACCTGGGCCAACTCCGACGGAGCTTCCCGGGGCCGAAAAGAGCCTGACCGGAGCACCCCTTGGTAATAACTCTATAAAAATAGATCTGATTTTAAAGCAGATCAGGGAAAATAAGTAACACTTGATTTTTCCTTCAACGAGTGGCTTTTATTTTCCGTTCATGGTCTTAAATACTAAACAACATCTTACTTTGCATTTCTTAACAATTTTCTTTAGCATTCAATGATTCCATTGGAAATATGCTGGCGTAAGCTAATCGTGCTCCTGTAAGCATTATTACATTTATGGAAATGTATTGGGCGGAAACAAATGAAAATTGATACAAGAAAGGAATGAACTTGAACTTCATGTGAATTTAGTGCTGACTTGGAAAGAAACTTTAGAATTGATTTTAACATTAATGAATATTCTTCACATGAATTTAATTTTGATGAGAAAGTACTAAATTTTGAGTTAATGAACTGATCATATGGATTTGATTTCAATTTTTAATAAAGGCTTATTGAACTCTTACACTTGGTTTGCTTATGAATGAATGTTCATTGAACTCTTACACCTACTATTATAAACATAAGATATAGCCATCCTAAATATTGAAACCTATCCCTCATTTCTAACACAAATAAACAAAAACACTAAATGCAGCAATAATGAGCTGAAACTCAAAAACTAAGTAATGAAAAACACAAAAACTGATAATAAACACGAATAATTTAGTCATTGTCATTCAGTTACCAATACCTAAATTGTTCCATCTCAGCTCGACCAGCCTCAACGAATCTAGCAAATGAGTAACTCTATTGGAGTTGTTGGTCTCGTAAATTCAAATTCGGAGGATATTTTATCTTCTCATCATTGGCCAGTCTATATATGTGATATATGATCCGGACACCGTCAGAATCAAAAAAATATCGACTCATGTCCAAACACATGAATGCTTCCGGTGGAACGAACCAGTATCGGGGCAAGTCACAATATACCCGTCTGTAGGGTGGAACGGTTGTGAAATCCAGGGAGATTCACTCACAGTTACAGATCCAGCCATATGATTCCGAAGAAGTTTCAATATGAAGATATCGACTCTTGTCACTTGAGCAGTATGGTAAATTTTTCTATTCGATATTAAGTGTTTCCAATCCGTCTCAGGATTTTTGTATAAATCAGTACTTAAACGAAGACATTCCCTCTCGAAAAACCTTAATCTTTCCATAGTACTAGCACTCTGGTCCCACCAAATCTGACAACCATGTGTCAAAATTAGTCTAACCAGGGTCTTGTAATGGATAACTTTGAGCGTTTGATTAATGTACTGGGAATGAGAGAGTCATTGAAGGACCATGACTACATATTGTGCTTTACTGAGCATGATTTTAACATGTTTAGTATAGTACAGATACTGACATCGATGCAATGTATGGAACACATGATTTATGTGAAACCCGTTCTGATTTTCCCCTGCCAGGAATAATGTGGAAATCCTTCCTATTACATTTCAGATCTTGATTGCCCAAAAGCAGCGTTGTCCAAAACAAAATGGTTTCACACTTCGGCATATAAATTTTCATACGAAAATTATCGGTTTCGAGCTGTACATAGCTAAACATTTTTTGAAGATTGCTGTGAACTATTGTTGCTTTTGAGTCGGCGGTTCAAATGATCTGATCATCAGCAAACGCTACCAATGATTGCTTTGGCGAGACACTAACATCAAAGCCGTTCAACCGCTCGCAAATTAATATTGAGAAAAGCATAGGCGCAGTAACTGTTCCCTACTGTAGACCATTCAAGACCTTGAATTCGCGCATTGTTGTAAAATTTCCATCAGTTATAACAAGTGATTTCCCATATAACATATTGCACATCATGGCGACAAGGTGTCTGGGGAGCCTGTCCTGAAGGAGTTTAAAAATTAGTCCATCCAACCACACCGTACCGAAGGCTTTCTCCTTGTCAATGAGATACGCTCCAACACATTCTCTGTTGATTAGTTTCCAACAGATGCCTGAGGTTACTTTCGTTATCGCATGTATGGTCGAGTGCCTGGTACGGAAACCAATTTAGCGATTTGGCATCAAGTCATGCTTCACAAAATGGGGGCTCAATGCTTCGTTGGGTATCACTTCAAACACCTTGCTGATGTTAGGCAGCAAGCTTTTAGGTTCAATAATTCCTTTCCTTTCTCCTAAATTGAAAATCTCCTTCCTCTTCGTAGCACAACAGTCCCTCATGGACCTTCGCTTCCTGCAAATAGCGCCGCAGACTGTCTCAGTCTATTGACCGCTTCCTCCAATTTCAAAATCCGAGTAGCGATGAACTGTCTTTGTCCACAGAGTTAGACCAGCATTTCCTCCATTTTCCACTGGTGTCCGGCCCTCAGTTCTCTCAACGAATACCTTTTTGGGTATCCGGTGTTCATCCATACGATTCATGTGTCCAGCCCATTGCAGCTTCCGCTGTCTGGAAATCGTTGAGACCTCCGGCTCGTCAAAAATTACATACAGCTCATGGTTGTATCGAATTCGCCATTGGTCTCCGTCTATCTTCGCTCCGATTTCAGTTCTCCCAACGAATACCTTTTTGGGTATCCGTTGTTCGTCCATACGATTAATGTGGTCAGCCGATTACAGCTTCCACAGTCTTATAATCGTTGAGAACTCCAGGTTGTTAATACAGCTCATGGCTCTATCTAATTCGCATTGGTCCCTGCCTAGCTTCGCTCCAAATATTCACCTCAGGATCCGTCCCTCAAAGGCGTTCGTTGGGTTAGGGTCCATGTTTTGCACCCATAACATAACACAGGTCTTATCACAGATTTGTATACTTGGAGCTTTGTTTTTCTGTGTATGCAGCTGGTCTTCAAAAACTGAATAAAATATTTTATTTGCGAGCTGTATTCTTCGGCGTATTTCGTCTCTTTAATTGCCCGTTTTCGTTATTTTGGCGCCTAAATACACGAATTCGCTAACATTTTCGATACTGTATTCGCCAAGTGTGCTATTTTGTGTATTCGGGGTATTTTTCCTCGACTGCGTCATGAGCTTTGTTTTATTTTCATTGATTTGTAGCCCTACTAGTCTTGCTTAGCTGTCGAGTTTCAGGAAAAGTTCTTTGGCAGTTGTTAATGATCGTGATAAAATGTTTAGGGCATCCGCATAGGCCACTACATGGCTTGACTTGAATAGTAATGTGCCTCGCGTATCAACAAGTAGCTTCCTTATAACGTACTCTAGAGCCAAATTGAATAGAATTGGGGCCAGCCCATCTCCCTGTTTTAATCCGATATTTGTGTCAAAGGCTTCGGTGAGATTTTGGAAAGACGGACTGATTTGGCTGGGATGCCAACGGAAAGCATTATTTGGTACAGTACGTTGCGATCAATACTGTCGTATGCTTGCTTAAAGTCAACGGAAATTTGGTGAACGTCTATGTTGAACTCCCAGAAATTTTCGAGTACCTGCTTGACAGTAAAAAATTGGTCTATCGTCGGTCTGCTTGCTCTAAAATCACCTTGATACTCCCCAATAATACTGTTGGTGTATGATCCGATTTTATTTTCTAAGATCTTAGATATCTATAATTTTTGCGCTGTAGCATGTCACCTTTTTTGTGGATAGGGAATATAAATGTTCTTGTTGCCAAATGTACTGGATGACTTTGTGAACAGCTTGATGAACACTACTGCCACCATACTTGATAAGTTCCACTGGAATCTCATCGATGCCTGGCGCTTTATTATTCTTTTGGGCTTTGATGGTGGAACAAACTTCATCCAGACTTGGTGGGGCCAATGGAAGCTCTCCGCAGACATCTATAGACATCTGGAGCTGAGCAGAGGATTAAGGAGGTTCTTGAAATATGATGCCCATCTTTCCTTAATCTTGATTTCATCAGCGATGATATTGCCGATGTCATCACGACAGAGCGTGGTTTTAGGCTGATAACCACGTTTCAGGCTTTTCACTACCTTGTATGCTTGTCTTGTGTTGTTGCTCGCTAAACTTACATCTATACTTCTCAATTGGTCGTCATAGTATTTTCTTTTCTTAATCCTAATTATCTTTTTCGATACTCTTCTGAGATTTTCATAATGTTCTCTCTTCGTTCTGGTTTTCCCACCTACGTATCCTTTGTACACCCGATTCTTTTAATCTAACGCATTATTGCACTCATTACCGACCCAATCATTACTCTTGCGCCGGGCTTGATGTCCGATCGTCTGTTCTGCCACGGTTCTGATAGCCGCTATCACTTCCATCCAGAGCTCGTTGCTCGTCTATAACAACGCGTCTGATGAGCTGGTTGTCGAGGGTCTTGGTGAAATTTTTGGCCACAGACGCCGTTTGGAGCCTTTTGATGTCAAATTTTTGTAGCGGGCTGGTCTTCGCTGAATATGCCTTTGACATACGACATCGATAGTTTAATTTAATCAAATAATGATCTGACTTACAATTGGCTCCTCGGTATGTACGGACGTCAAGTACGCTCGAGGCCCAACGTAGTTGGATCAGAACATGATCGTTTTGTTTTTTTGTGTTGCCATCCGGTGATACCCAGGTTATTTTATGAATGCGTCAATGTGGGAAGCAGGTCGAACGTATGACCAGATTTCTGCTACATGCAAAGTCAATCAGGCACTGGCCGTTTTCATTTGTTTCATCGTGGAGTCTATATCCTCCAGTCATAGCTCATTGCCAACCTTGGCGTTGAAATCACCCAGAATTATTTTTGTGTCGTTTGTAGGCAATGAGTCGACCAGTCTTTTGTGGTGATTGTAGAACGTTTCCTTCGTTTCTTCGTCCTTTTCTTCAGTCGGGGCGTGAATATTAATCAGCCAGATTTTGAAGAATTTCGCTTTTATACGGATTTCACACAACCGTTTGTTTATTGCCTTAAAATCAATAACGTGCGATTTAAACTCCATATCTACAATGTAGGCCACTTCGAATTCTCGTTTTCTAGTATATAGTTTTGAATATTGTGTGTGATCTCATGTCTTGAATGTCGTTTCAAGTCCAATTCGTTTCCTGGTCTGCCAGTATTTTTAATTGATATTGACTGGCCTGTTGTAAAAGGTCCGTAACAGCGCCAGGGTAATTGAGTGATCTGACATTGGAGGATACAATGCCATAGTCCTTTTTTCGTTTACGAGGTCGTTGCCGTGAGTCCAATCCATTCCGAGGCTCATCTGCATGTTTCGAAACAAATAAAGGTTTTCCAGGGACGGGGAGTTAGCCCGTCGCCCAACCTCCATTTCGGCGGCATGGTTATTACGTCGATTTTGTTATCAGCCACGGAAGATTCACCTTCACCCTCTTACACCCTCACAAATGAAGTATAAGTAGGATTAAGTCGCCGAGCTGTAGATGTACATACAGTTATTAGCATTTCTCGGCATTTAATGTAACATCATTGGGGAACCAGTAAACCCAATGTGCGACCCCGAGAGCATTTACTACCATTTAATTTGAGTGTTTGGGATGAGGAATCATGGATACTGTGGGTTGTGGAAACAAGGGGTTCCCTCCTCCTTTCTCAAACGGGCTTGGGACCGTCTGCGGCGGAGTTGTTAAGAAGTATTGGGAAAAATATTTTTCCTATTAAAGAATTATAATTGAGCTTTTTCTCCTTACAAAATAAGGGGATTTTGCTACCTCAAGGCCTTCTCCCTCTGTCTTGTTAACACCTTGAGATTAGTTTCCCTATTGGGCCGTGTATCATTTTATTTAAAGATCCATATAGACTTTTTGAGGTCATCCTCAGCTCAGAAACTGAAATAAACCGAAAATGACCACAAAAAGTCGGAACGCACATCTAAATAAAAAGATGATAGGCCAGATGACAATAAATTATAAAAATTCTTTGTAGTTTTTCACTATTTTAGAGCCATCCTCTCTTCCTTATACCATCATAAAGGGGAACCATGTGCAAATAAAAAACCTCTGGTTCTCAATCTCTTAAGTTTGCCTTCCAGTCGTGATGCTGTAAGCAGAAGAAGTGAGGTGAGCCCTTATGTTTTCTTTTCTGCCAATGCCTGAGCAACATCCCCACTTAAAATAATTACCGTTCATCAATATCATCGAAGAAAATGACAGAACGGAATGAAGGAATTTGGAACGAAATACAAAAAAGAACGCTTGAAATAGATAGATTTGTATAAATTTATGATGTGTAAAATATAAATAACTGTATCAATAATAGAATTTCAAACATACGGAAATTATCTTGAATCCATTGTTTACAGTGGATACAGCGGCAGCCTAAGTTTGAAATGACTAAGAATACATGTTATATATAAAATTAGAGACCCATTTGGCGCATTAAATTTTGGTAGAATGCTAGGTGCAGAGTTATGAAATGTATTTTAGACAAATCATAGAAATAATCGACGCCTTGACCAAACCCCCACAAAGATATACCAGCGCCAAGTTCATGTACCAATTTCAAACGTTCATTGATCTAGTACAGAGTAGGATAAAAGATATAATGACAGCTAGAAGAGATTCTAGAAAAAAAATATTAAATTGACTTATACGTCCACAAATTAATACGAACTTAATAATAATAATTCTCCATATCACTTTCCAACAGCGACAATCGCTTACCATATCTATTTATCAAATCTATGAATTTTGTACCAATAATTGGACTGCCACCATCAGGAGTGTAATCATTTCCATACAAATTCATTCCCATAAGGATCTTCCTTCTTTTCATTTTTATTTTAAAATCAGGCGTTTTTTCGGGCAAACATGTTCGACAGACTCTTTCATCAAAACAAGAGGTGTAAAGCGTCTAGATGTTACAAATTGGAATAGTCATAGAACATCAAGGAGAAAGCATGAACGTGGTCGCACCAAGTTTCAAAATGATTTTGATTGAATAAATCACGCATACCCTCACGGTAGGGCGGTACGACCATAATAAGCCTCAAATAATAATCTTTTAACGCTTTGGCTGACATATTTGGAAGAATTATTTGATATTAATTTAGAAGACAACGATTGAGCATTTACACAATTCCATCGCTAGTTCATAGAGAATTTTGTCTCTAACGCAATACGCGAGTTACAGCCAAATTTCCCAGGCTATTCCATCAAGTTGATATTTCTTGCAAGTGTCGACTATAAGTCTGTTCGCAACTTCTTGTTCACCTTTGTAGGATAAAAATTTGGTGAAATCGTTAATCGGTCAAGGACATGCGCGGGAAAACTGAAATCATATGGATATGTTAAATTTGGATGGAATTAATGTTTTTCTATGTCCAAGAAATGTTACATGTCCACACAATTCTGCGAACTACTATCGGAATTGTTGTTGCAACTGTTAATAACAATATATAAAGGGTTTCTTACTTTTCAAGTTGTTGTGGCCATTGCCTTTGGCTGCTTTCATCCAATCCACATCAACATCGGGCGTTCTATGAAATTTTTAGCAAATGGTCCCATTGCGATATTCTTGGAGCCAAACTGGTGAAATGATGTCGAATTTTTCAGCCCAAATTTACGCCACATCGTAACCATGATTGTTCCAATGCAATGGAAGTAAGGCGAAACGGAGTAATGCCAAGAGAACAAAGGAAATGTCCTCAATCAGGTTAGATTTGATTGAAAATACTGAGGAAGTAGCATAGAAAATGCTTACCGGAGTCATATAACCTAGAGCAGGACCCTCAAATAGTCTTCTTCCCATATTTTTTATAATAGGCAGCATTTTGTCATATAGTGCCAACTGTAGACGGCGCGTGATCCACCAACTCTCGATTCAAGACATTTTTATCCACAGGACCCGTCTTGATATCTATGAACCATTTGTTTTTACTTTTGCCTTTTTTACCCGGAGATTGTGCGCCATCGACAGGGAATATTATGATTAACAATATGAACACTAAAAGGATGTGCTTTCTAAACATTATTGGCCCAAAATTTGTGTCTACCGGCAATTGTAATACGTAAATAGAAGCGATACCGCGAGCTCTTTTTTTTCCTTCTACCTAACCTACGTTAGGTGTGTATTGGCTATGGCTTAAACGCACAAGCCACCAATGTATCGATTAATGTCCTCGAGGGACTTATGGTAATATAGTGCTTTTTTCTAGTTTTTCTTTATTGTTTTTGTGATTTTACTGTGTTAGTGTGTTAGTATCCGTTTGGAATGGTTAGTAGATTATTGGATTGAGTGCTTTTCTTGGAAAGTTAAAAGTTAGTTTTGAGAATTGCGAGGACTATTCGCATGAAGTTAAAGTTCTAAGTTTGCTTCTTCAAGAAAGTCGATTAATTGAGTTAGTGCTTTCTCGTTGTTTTTATTGAAAAATTTTGCTATTGGATAGTTATTTTGAAAGATTTCATACTTGTTCCTTAGAGTTTCAAAGTGTTCACAGTTTAAAATTCTATGTTCAAGATCGTCTGTTATGTCGCACCACTTACATCCTTGGGATGGAACTATTTTTGCTTCTTTTAATCTTTTGTGATTGTAGGCTCGGTTGAGTAGAATTCTGTTTATTTGTTTTTGCGTGTTGATGCTTGGTGTGAAATCGTGGAACCATGGTTTGGTTCTGAAAATAAGGTCAAGGGCTGTATGCTAGGTTTTTGATGTTTTTTCGGTAGTATTCATGCCATTCTATGTTAATGGAGTCATTAATCTTTTTGATAGAGTCGTCCCATTCCAGAAATGAGTCGACCTCTTCGCCTTCGATTGTGGCCAGTTTAGCTGCTTTGTCAACCAATTCGAAGCTGTGAAATTTTTCCACTTTCAGTATCCAGTATAATAGTAGTAGTGAGTTAGGTCTATTGTTGATTGTTTTTCTGATTTTTTCTGTGATGAGTATGTGGTTTGTGTTGTTTATGATCTCGTTTATTGTGCTTTTGGAGTCGGTGAAAATGCCTATGGTGTTGGTGGGTTCAGCATCCGCGTTGTTTATAGCTTCCTGGACTGCTGTTAGTTCTGCATTTGCTGCTGTAGAGTCTGTGTTCAAGCAGTATTTTAGTGTCTTTTTGGAGTTATAGCAGTGTATGGCAAAACCAGTACCTAGTCTGTTTTTTGCCGCATTCGTGAAATATATCTTAGCTTTGTTACCAGTGAGGTTTGTTGAAGTTTTCGTAGTTTATTTTCTTGTAGTTGTTGGGGATGTTGTGCATGAAACTATTAGTTTGAAATTTTATGTTGTGTGGGTTTGGTAGTGCAGAACCCAAACAGGTGTTGTTGTAGATGTCGACATGTTTTTTGTAAACTGTGGCATGGTTCGAGTTTTTTGGTTCTCCGATATCATTTCTTTGAAGTCTTGGCGGTATAGGTTTTTTCCTATTTCTTTGGCGAGGAGTTGCTCAGCTCTCAGTCTGGCTGGTAATTCTTTAGCTAGAGCAAGCGCTAGTATATTTGGCGCGGTTGTAGATACCCCGAAACATCGTTTTATGGGTTTGGCTTTCAGACTGTCTATTTTGTTTAAAAAATTATTTGGAGCATGAACAATGTTTGCTAGATTGCTTTCTATTACCGGTCTTATTAGAGACCTAAAGGTGTTTAATGCCTTTTTGGGGGTGAGGCCATGTTTGGGGGAGCTGATCTTGAAAGCTATGTTGATTGTTTTATTTGCTTTACTTAGAGACTTGTAGAATTCATTGAAGTGATTTTGATTATAAAAGTTTCTGCCTAGGAAGGTGACATTTTTTACCCAATCTAGTTGGTTGTTTCCATATTTTATTTTGTTGGGGTGGGTTTTGTTTGTGTAGAATTCTATGGCTTGTGATTTTTCCAAGTTCAATGGGAGGTTTAGCCTGTTACATAGTTCTGTGAACTTTTGAATTTTGTTTGTAGGTTATTGAGATTGTTGGGTCTGTTTTTTCCTTTGCTTATGATTAGAAAGTCATCCGCAAATTGAATGATTTTAGTTTGGCTGTCAGTGATTTTATGGAGACTAGATGTGTAGAGATTAAAGAGGTGCGGACTTAGCACGTCCCCTTGCGGAGGTCCGTTGTTAATATCGGTCGAATCCTTGCCTAGATGTAATTTCCTATACATCAGGAAGTTTAAGGTTCATGAGATATAATCATTCTTGATGTTGAAGTTGGACATGATTTTGAAGAGTTCCAGAATATTTACTCTCTTATACGCACTAGAAATATCACAGTTGATAATCATGATGTTTTTTGCTTTCTTGTTTTTGTTGAGGAGGTGTATTACCGTGTTTATGCATGAGATTGCCGACTTTCCTTTTCTATAAGCAAAACAGAAATTGCTCAGGATGCTTTGGTATTCAATGTCACTAGCAATCCTATTTTTTACTAGGCAGTTAATTATTTTCAGCGGGATGCTTATGAGAGAGATAGGTCTATAACTTTCTATTTTGTGCAATGGTTTGTTTTTCTTGGGGATAGGTACGATTTTGATGTCTCTTAGTTCATTATGTATGTTGTTATTTTTGAAGCTGTCGTTTATAGAATTAAGTAATGCTGATTTATTTTAATGGTTTAGGAAGTTTATAATATTGTAATCAATTGCATCCAGTCCCGGAGATGATCTTTTTTTACGTTTATCTAGTACTATGAGCAGTTCGTGTATTTCAAAGGGTTCAGCTGGTTCTTTGTTGTTGGGTATATAAGGAGTCCAGTTGGTATTTAGCGCTTGATGTTTATTTTTAATTATTTGGAGGAAATCTTTATTGTTTTCAGTGTCCCATTGCGATCTCGAGTTGTTGTTGTTGTTGTTCTTGATTGCATTGACCAAATTCCAAAACTGTTTTATATCTCCACTTTGGTTTATGTCATTGATTTTTTGATCCCACAGTTCTCTTTTTGCTTTAGTTACAGTTTCTCTCCATTTGTTACGTATCTCTAGAAACTTTGATTCGTTTTCGTTGCTTTTAATTTTCCAGAAGTTTGTCCAAGCTTTCGTTTTTTCCCTCCATAGGATGTTTATCTCTTTTGACCACCATGGTTTTGAACTGTGTTTGAATTTCTTCGCGCTCATCTGGTTGCTTTTGATTAGTTCATTGATCTTCTTCATGCTTTCTGCAATATTGTTAGTGAAGTTGATCGTGTTGATGTCCTCCATGATTTTATTTCTGTTTGGAATTCGTCTTTTCTTGTTGTTCCAATTTTCGAGTTGCAGTGTGAATTCAATAGGGACATGTTCACTCTTGCCTATTTTGTATTTTTTTTTTTTTTGTGTTCCATTCATTCCAGTAGTTTGAATTATTTGTTAGTGTGATATCTGGGACTGACATTAGTGTGGTCTGTTGGTTGGTTTTCCTAAAGAAGGTGAACGTGCCTGTGTTTAGGGGTGTTAATTTGTATTTGTTTAACACGGATTCAAGGATGTTTCCTTTTGCATTGTTTGTTTTGTCTCCCCAGTCTGTGTACCTTGCATTGAAGTCTTCTCCAATTATGCAGAGATTTTTGTCGTTAACCACTTTTATAATTTGATGGATTTGTTCTTTGAAAGTTGTGCTGCTTAGGTCAGGGGGAAAATAGCACGCGCAAATGTTTGCGTTTAGTTTTTGATTTGTTGTGGTGATTACTATTGCTTCAATGTCACTGTTATTTAGAAGTATTTCTTTAAATTTTATTTTGTTATTAATTACTATGGAGACTCCCCCTCCTTCTTTTTCTGTTCTTATTTTGTTAATTAGTTGGTGGTTTTTGATTTTTACGATAGGTGATTTTTTTGTTAGAAGTGTTTCCTGTAGTAGTGCAATGTCTATATTGTTTTTGTACATAATGTACTCTAGTGTATCTTTATTTTTGGAAATGCTTTGGATGTTATATTGGAGAAATTTAATATTTTTGATATCTTTCATGTTTTTAAGTGTTGTTTTTTGACAGCCAGTCTCTGTATTGTAAGTTGTTTGTATTAAGTCTTTTCTGACAGTGGTTTGTTAGTGTTTGTATTGTTTCCTTGATTAAATTTGATTCTATTTGTAAGTATTTGGTGTTGGTTTGGTTTTTACATTTATTGTTTAGTAGATTGATCAGTTTTTCTATTGATGTGACTTGATTTGCTGATTTGAAGATGTTTTCTGCTAGGGTGTTTTTCTCCATTAGCGTGTTGTTTGACTGTAGCAGTAGATGACTACTCATTGGGAAATTTGTTATATGATCGGTTGTTCTTTTGTTGCGTGTCCTTGTTGTTTTGGTGTACGGTTCGTTTAGCATCAATTTATTTATAACATTGTTAGAGTTTCTATTGTTTGTAGATTTTGATTTTGATAGAAGTGAGAACGCTGAGTCCATGGATTCGTTGTCTTTCAGTAATTCAAATTGGTTGTCGTTGTTCAGGATATAGGGTTATGTTTCTTACAGAACAGACTTTAACCTCCATGCCATAATTGATATATTTGGGGCATTTTTTATCCATAGCGCTGTGGTTTATGTCTCTACATAAAAAGCATTTAGTGACTTTACATTCCTTATCCAAACATTCTTTGTCTCCACATTTTGCGCATCTTCTGTTGTCACCTTGAAACTCCTTACAGAAATATTGAATATGACCTAGCCTGAGGCACTTTGTGCATTGTTTGGGTCTTAGGTAATAATACCTTACTGGAATGTTTAGGTAGGTCAGCCTTAGTTCATCAGGAAGTTCCTCTCCCGAAAATGATACCTTAACTGTTTGGGTTGGAATGAAGTTCTCTCTATTTGTTGAATCTCTCTTTTTAATTCTGTATACATTCACGATCTTTATGTTTTTCTGTTGCATCCCGTAGGAGTTGCTTGGGATTCCGTTCTTCGCTATTTCCTCTTCTGACATATTTAATAATACTCCTTTTATTATACCATGTCTCATAATGAAATTATTCGGTATGAACGCGCTCACATCGAAGTTTTTGATTTTTTCGTTCATGATTACCTCATTGGTTTCCTCGGGTTTGTTGAACATCAATTTTATCCTATTGTATCCTACTTGCTTGATGTCCTTGATGTTCTTGATGTTCATATTTTTATTCATCGAGTAGAAGGCCATTGGGGTGAGTCTCATTTTTCATTTGCCTTTTCTTTGGAAAGGTCCATTAGTACAAAGAATTTTTTCTTCGTGTCATTTTTGTCATAGGTATTTATTGATGTTATGTCCGGTTTTCGTTGATTCCGCTGTTTGTTTTTCGCTTTCCTTTAAGGTAAACATATGTTCTTTCAGCATCTGCTTAATGGTGTTTTTAGGTTTAGATGTTTTGTTTAAAGTATCCGACATGAAGTTTTCGATCTCTTCCATTGGCGTGGATATGGTTGGCATGGTTTCTGTAACTGTTGTTATTTCGATGTTTTTAGGAGCGCTAGACAGTTTACCGCTAGCAACTTCACTGGTTTTTTCCGTTTCAGACGTATCCATTGGTTCGTTGAAACATTTGTATTGAGGCTATTGACCTTGCACGTGGTGTCGCCTTTGATGTTTCTTTTTATTGTTTTGGCATCTTTTTCCTCATTGATTTCTCTCAAAACAGTCTCCTTTCTTTCCCCAGGGTCGGGGGTACCTTCTTTTTATTTGATCGTTCTTCCATTATAACATTAATAAGTGAAAACCCTTACCTGTAACTTACGAACTCTAAGGAACTGCTTTTGATTTTACTTGGCTCTACTTTAAATGATTAATTATATCTCACTTTACGCAAATCTTAATTGTTTGGGAGATTCACCAACCCTATTAGAATTAATTTATAATCGCAAAAGTGAAAAGATTTGATTTTCCTCGAATTGTGGTTCTTAGTTAGATTTTATAGGTTAACTTTCCTTCACAATCACTCATTAATCCCACTGCACACTCAGAAGGTTGGATGGGAAGTCACCACGAGCTCAACAATTAAACTTGTTAACTGCAATGACGTTTTTTAGAATTGACATTTTGCTTCGTTAAATGTACTCAGGCCCGAAAACGGAAACACTATGTCACGTCGCGCACTAATCTCTTCGAGTCCCTCATCAGCGCCATCTTTCAGAAGTTTTTGGACAGTAAATATGACTCTTCGTTTGATATTTTATTAGTACTATATCAACGATCTATTTTGCGTCGAAGACATGAGCGAGCAAATATATGTATTTCCTTTTCGTTTGTATGATTTCAGCTAAATTCATCCGAGAAATGTCATATTTGGCAATCTAAAAAGCCTACTTTCGGCCTATTGAGATTTTACTTAAGTTTTCTGGACAGCTGTTTTCGGAAATTTAGGGCTACTAAACAGCAGTTTCCGGTACGCGAAGTAACGTCAGGTACTTTAATTGATTTCCTTATGGGCCTGAGTAAGAAGGCAACGACTCAGATCATTTTAACGAAATCGTTAAATTAAATTCGATTTTATATCTCTTTCACTCTTATGGAGTGAAATGCATAAGATATTCTTGTCCTTGCCTGACCTTGTTTCTCGCGGATTTTCCCGTAAATAACACCGCATACACCAATACTAACTTTCGACCGCGGACCCAATGCAAACTAACGTTAGACAGGTACTTTATTCGTAGTATGCCAGCTTGTTAGTATATAAACTCTGCTGTGGGTGTGAAAGATGGTCCCGTAACCCAAGCATCCGCAAATATATTGTTCGTCTTTGCGCAACGGGTCCTGAGGCGAATAATCGGAGCGAAGCTAGACGGCGACCAATAGCGAATTCGATACAACCATGAGCTGTATGAAATTTTTGACGAGCCGGAGGTCTCAACGATTGTAAGACTGCGGAAGCTTCAATGGGCTGTTCATGTGCATCGTATGGACGATCAACGGATACCCAAAAAGGTATTCGTAAGGAGAGCTAAGGGCCAGAGACCAGTAGGGTCTGACTCGGTCGACGAAGACAGTTCATCGCTGCTTGGATTCCAAAATTGGAGAACGCGGTCAATGAACCAAGACAGTCTGCGGCGCTATTTGCTGGAAGCGAAGGCCCGAGAGAGGCTGTAGTACTATGAAGAAGAAGAAAAGCTGTTTCATTGAGAGTGCCTTTTTCTCGGTGCATGAATTTGCAGATATTCTATAGTAAATTTTAAAGCCTAGACTATTGATTAAAAAACATCTTAAACTTCATTATTAATAATAATGCACCCTAATATTTAACTGCTATCGAAAGTACGAGTTTTACCGTTTAAAAACACTGAGCCGTACTATAGCTATATAACGACCTCGAGAAGAAATACCAATCTAATTAGAAACGTATAATCGTTTTACTCGTACATTTCATATTTTAACAGCCAAATAATTATCTTTCGGAGTACCATAATTTGCAAAGTAGTAATCTAAACATTTGAAATACAAAACAATCAACAACTTCCACAACACAAGCTTGAATAATGTTACAATCTTCCAGCAACCTGTACGTGTATATTTCCCAGGAATTTACATTGTATACTAGCTGCAAAGTACACACCCTTATGAACTCTGAGGTGAACCGTTTTTGTATTTGGCTCCCCAACTCTCATTCGGGAAATTAGGGTAGGTATTAATAATTTCCTAGTATCGGTTTTCTGTCGCTGTGTTGTGCCAAGGTCGTAACCCCACTGCCCACTAACACCGTTTGCCCGTATATTTAAAAAAGGAGTGCAAACACCGTTTGAGGCGCACGTGCACACACTCATCGGAAGATGAGAGTGACAGGGGATGTGAGGTGGATGGACGTTGATGCTGCCACAGCATATTTTCTATGGTTTCTAGGGTGTGTTCCCTATTAACTTTCTCACCCTTGTTTCAATGTTTCAAGTGAATATCTACACTATTTATGTGATTTGTATCGTTTTGTTGGCACGCCCTCATAAATGTTCATAAGGGTGATGCGTAGTTTTTCTTCTGGTGGAGCGAGCGGTGTTCAGCAATTTTTGATTGGAAGCTGGACTCGCATTACAACTTCCTCATCGTTTGGGGTGAGTTATTTCACTTGGACGACGGCATTTTGTGCGCGTCGAAACGCAAAGTGGCCTCAATAAGGACGGGCCGCATCAATTTACTCGTGTAAATACATAAGACTGGTTAAGGACGGGCGCAGGATATTATCCGAGCTCGGGCTCCACTCGTCATTTCTGCACTTGGAGCCAGTAAAATAAATTTTCTCACACCCCCAACGCACACAGGGATATGAATATGCGCATTTTAGCTTTTCTTTATTAGGAACCAAGGTGATTGCTCCTGCTACTGCTTAAACTGTTGGTGATAGTCACGATAGCGTATGGTTGCTCCTGCTGTTGTTGCCACTGTTGTTGCGCTGCTCTTCTCGTCCTCGTACTCTTTAAATAGAAATAAAATGGGTAGCACCGCTTCGGATCTTTTGTGTGCTCGAGAAAGAGTTGACCAACAAATTCAAGTAGAACTTGCTTGTTTGCTCAGGGTGAACGCTGTAATGTCCTTTTAGGATTAATTAAAATAGAAAGGGATAATGGACATAACTTTTCTGTGAGGATATGCAATATCGCGTTGTATTACTCGGGTGCCCTTTGATTAGATGAATGCTGTCACTGATTTCCTCGGCAGTGTTAAAAAAAGGAAAGCAGATATTTGTGAAAGATGCCGAAGGTTGTAGAGCATCACATTATTTAATGAGGTCGCACAGGCGTTTTTTCTTAAATTCTAAAAATGGTTATGGTTTCTCCGATAGTTCTTTAATGTTCGTAATAGATTTCATTTTCGCAAAATGCTTCTGAAAATCAGAACATTCCTTTTCATTTTACTTAGTGAGTTTTTATGTGTCGTAATCAATTTTCGACTGTTATCATTCGGTCTTCCCCAGCGATTGTTTGACTTGACCTAGAAATATATACTAAATCGTTAATTACATTGAAGGATATTTCCTAAAGAGGGTAATTAAAATTACTTTGCTGAAATTCCACTTACTAAATTTGAAGGGATTACTGAAGTGATTAACTTGAAGAGCCAGGACTTACAATTACCTGCATCGTTCTTCATTAGCACGGCCTTTTCTCTTAATATGGAGAGATTTTCCGTTGCATCCAATTCTCTCTTATCTCTTGCTTCCCGTATTGGCGGTACATCTTCCATTGTGATTTGGTGTCCTCTGGTCCCGCCACTGTTGACCTAAAGTTATTCTTCTTCCTTTTCTTCTCCGCTGCACTTGCTTCACTTACATATTCTCGCACTCTGGTATTAATTATTCTTCTTATTTGCCCAATGTGTACTTTGTGAAAGTCAGAGCATTCGATCCGGTAGCTGCCTGATCTTTCGTGTGGTTGCCGATTGTCTTTAGTCGATCCCAAGAAATTTTCCAGCTGGTTTATGCTAATGGATTCGATTATTCGTATGAACTCTTATTGTTTTTGCTTCCTTTTCAATTGATCGGTGACACAGTTGTGATAAGTAACTGCCTTCCAGTATGCCTTTTCAGAACCTGGGTAGAGTAATGTTGAGCGTTTTTTTTTACTTTGCCGAGTTCTTCTGATTTTATCCGCAACTCTCTTGTCTGTTGAGGGCTTAAGTCCATCAACTTTGCAGTGCCGAGAATGTACTGCATTTCCTTCTCTATGGGTGCCGTATTTAGTGGCAGATCGTAAATCATGGCTAAGTAAGCTAAAACTTTCACTTGTTGCGTGTGATTCGATGGATTTGGAATCGTCCGTTGCATATGTGCAGCTTTCCTGTAAATTTCAAAACTAATGCCACCACTCATTTTTGATGCCAACGTATCTAGAAAAGCCAATTTGTAGTATAACAGGTGTATTATAAATGTCCGTAAAGGACTGCAGCGATGATCTGCTGCCTCGGCGAGAGAGGATGGTGGGTTTCGCCGAGATTAGCCTTGCCTGAGGACGCGTGAATGCGCTGGCAGGCTAGCATTGCGATGTCATGGAGCGGGTTCTTTTCCCCAGCACAAGACCCACTACAAAAGAAATTTCGCATCCACGAATTGCGGGGTTCAAATGAATACCGACCGAAGTCGAGAATGAGGTAACCTACTAATGGTCAAAAATTGCTGGCTCAGAGGACAAACCGGGCCTGGAGAAAACATATGGACTTAAGAGGACTTCGTCGTTACCGACAATACTTATGTCCCACAAATAGGAGTGGGGCATCCAGGTAGAACCAGTGCCCCTCGCACGCCACAGCCGGATCAAGATCCAAACGTAAGATGGCCATATATTTTTCCTTTAAATGCAAAATATAAACGTGGCAAATTTATGTCAAAGTATTATGAGACGGAATCACATAACCCTATGCCATAAATAGGCATGCGAGCGGAAAGCCACCTTAGCCTACCTGTGAACATCTAAAAACGGGTGAACCCGCCCGATGGCTAGCTCATTGTAGTGGGGGGCCAAGCCAACGTGGCGGGTTGTATACCCGGGCAGGTTTAAATGAAAAGGAAAGACCGAGCTCTCTTCATTTTTTTAATTCTTACTTCTTACATGCCGATTAGTGTCGTTTCATTTTAAATCGTGATATTTTTTGCTATGAGGAATGTATTTGAAAGATATGCTCGGTCGAAAATAGAAATGAACAAGTTTTAATGCTCTATATTTGTTTACGTAATTGTAATCCAGCAACTAGATCCGTTTGACCTCACATCTATTATTTATCATTTTTGTTTTTTTGTGTATTTTTTCCTTTTAATCAATATATTTATATAAACATATAAATATTCAATAAAAATATAAAAAAAACCAAACAAAATCAGTATACCCAAAAATTCATAAGCAAAGAAATTAGAGAGAATATACATAAAACAAGTTGAGTAAGCAGGACAGTGCTCCTACCAGAAGGACTTTGTAAACATCCTAGGGTTAAAAGCAAGTTTTCTAATGGCGTGAATCGATAACTTGAATTATTCATCCAATACTTAGATATGAAATCGTTCAAATTTATACAAAAGATGCACAGTTTCTTTCATAAGCACAGTGCAGCCGCCATTTTAATCTAGCTTAAATGATTTTTCTGAATGCTCGGCCGATTGAACATGTTCAAAGTAAACACTATTCCTTAAATTTTCATGAAAATTGAAAGAAAATAAAAGTGCCTAAGTCAATTTTAAATATATATAGGGCTTTCCAATAAGAGGTGTTATTTTGAATAGATCTTCTGATTTAACACCTTGCGACTTCTTCCTTTGGAGCCACGTGATAGAGAAAGCCTATGCCAATAGCCCAGCGTCAATTCAAGATCTCAAAGATGAAATTCGTGAGGCTATCGAGGACATAGGGCAGCCACTTTGCGATTTGGTTATGGAAAATTTCATGAAGAGGATATGGTCCTGTAAGCGTGTCGTAGTGGTTATTTGCCCAATGTTAGTTATTGCTATTAAGGGCATATCTTCTTCTTTATAATGAAATAAACATTCGATCATTTGTATTAAAAATGGCATTTTTCTTTTAATATCAAAATAACACCTCTTATTGGAAAACCCCAAATCAACCATAAACACGTGTTATTGTTGTTGTAATTCCATATAATTGCAATGGCTATAACTCACTTGATTATGATTCGATCTCAATTAAATTTTGTGAACATATATATCTTATGTTAGTCTATATAATTGCAACATTTCAAGAAGTTTAAAGTTACCGTTTTGGTTTTATGGGCAAAAATGTAAAATCTACAAATCATACTATTATTAACAAAGTTGTTGCGCTTGTACTCATAAAGGTCCACATTCGTGATAATTTTCAGATTTTTCGGCTGAAAGGTGTCCAATCGCGAGGGTGGGGGACACAAATTTTTGGTACATTTTGCCTTCCCGTGGACCCCTAATCCATCAAATGATTTTTTGATTTCAGATTCTAAGAGCTCTAATCAAGACCTTTCATTTGATACCCCACTCGACTACCTTTGATTAAAAAATTTTTAAGGGCCAATTCGTTATTAGGGGGGACCCCCCTTAAACATTTTTTAAATTTTTGTCAAGGCCTTAACTTTTGAGAGACCATCACTTCTGACCTTTTCACAAAGTTTGAGCATTCTAGCTTCTATAGTTTCTGAGGAAATCAGCTGTGACGCACGGACAGACGGACAGACAGGTCGCAAAACTAGAAGGTCTTTGTAAAAAAAATTTTTACAAAGACCTAAAAATGGCATTTTTCTTTTAATATCAAAATAACACCCCTTATTGGAAAACCCTATATGAACCATAAACACGTGTTATCGTTGTTGTAATTCCATATAATTGAAATGGCTATAGCTCACTTGATTATGATTCGATCTCATTAAATTTTGTGAATATATATATCTTATGTCAGTCTATATAATTGCAGAATTTCAAGAAGTTTAAAGGTACCGTTTTGATTTTATGGGCAAAAATATAAAATCTACAAATCATACTATTATTAACAAAGTTGAGTGAATTTCGATTTCTAAGGTATATGTTGCCCTTGTACTCACAAAGGTCCACGTTCGTGATAATTTTCAGATTTTGCGGCTGAAAGGTGTCCAATCGCGAGTGGGGGGGGGGACACAAATTTTTGGTACGTTTTGCCTTCCCGTGGATCCCCTAATTCATCAAATGATTTTTTGATTTCAGATTCTAAGAGCTCTAATCAAGACCTTTCATTTGATATCCCATTCGACTACCTTTGATTAAAAAAAAATTTTAAGGGCCAATTCGTTATTAGGGGGGACCCCCCTTAAACATTTTTTAAATTTTTGTCAAGGCCTTAACTTTCGAGAGACCATCACTTCTGACCTTTCCACAAAGTTTGAGCATTCTAGCTTCTATAGTTTCTGAGGAAATCAGCTGTGACGCACGGACAGACGGACAGACGGACGGACAGACGGGCAGACAGGTCGCGAAACTAGTAGGTCTTTGAAAAAAAATTTTTTAACCAAGACGTAAAAATGATATGCAAAAAAAAACCAGAAGGGTACTCACACTACATACTCGCCGGACGCCCGTTGAAAATGTGGATGATGCTTGCAATTTTTTTCTAGAATATATAAAATGATGTACACAAAAATGATTAAATTCAAACACAAACATACGAGGGCGGTTCAAATATGATGGAAACAAACGATGTAGATGGCGCGCATGTATGTTCTGAAGGTCGTGGCTTGAGTATGTGATAAATGGGTCCCTTACGAACAATGTGGCATAGTTTTTATGGGGAGTGCAGCATAGTTTTTGTGAGTAGTGTTTAAATGGGCTACAGCATTCAAAGATGGTCGCGAAACCGTCGAGAATGAGCAGTATTGGTAGTGTATAGTCTATTATACACGAACACCTTCAATATCACTAAATAACGGCGCTTATCGTTCGAAACGGAGGAGCATTCCAGCACCAAGTGCGATCCTTCTTCAGGATAATGCACGACCTCATATCGCGTGTCTCGCGCTCTATAGAATATCAGAATCGGGGTGGAAGGTACTGGAACACCCCTTACAGTCCCTGCGACTATCACATGTTTGGACCACTGAAAGAAGCCTTCGGAGTTCAAAGATTCAAGACGAGCTAGAAGAGTTTATGCGCACATGGCTGTCCGAGTTGCCCAAGGGATTCTTCGATACCGGCATCAAAAAGCTTACGGAAAGGTGGACAAAATGCAAAGCTTGTAAGAGGGAGTACCTAGAAAAATTGTAAATTTTTTCAATAGTAAATAAACGTGTCAGAGCATTTGTCTCGATCATATTTGAACTACCCTCGTATATGCACGTTAGTTAGTTGGAATGATTAATTTGCTGTTTCGTTTCAGAGCTCCATGCAACTTAAATCATTTACATGCATGATTTTACTTTGCTTCACTTCGTGGAAATCACCTGATGATCCACAACATTTTATTTTTGCTTTAAAAACACTTTCCACCTTCATCGCATTCATACAAAACTGGCTTCGAACGTAACTTTCCATGTCTCTTAGTATTGTGGGAATCTTCAAATGATTTACCGCAGATGTTGCACTTGAACCTATTAGGATCGGTATGTACGATACGATGTTACTTTAAACTTTTTGATGTTTTATAATATCTGCCACAATCATTGCACTCACACTTGAGTGCTTCGATATGTAGAAGTTGGTATTCTATCAAATGTTTTATTTTTGAAAATGATTTCCCACATTCATTGCATGCTCATTTAATGCGGAATCATTGCATTGGAATAGAGCAGAATTCGAGTGCAAAGCCTTATGACAATTGTTTTGCCCAACTAAATGTCTTGCCGCATATCTCACATTTATGTTTATCTGTGTGTAATACTTGATGTCTTCTCAAACCATCTGCCGTAGCAAATGATTTGCCGCACTTTCGGCACTCATATAAGTTGCTGTCCGAATGAATAAGCATATGTCTTATCAAAGCAGGTCTGTGCATATACGATTTGCAGCGAATTTCACATTTGTATAAACCGTCCAAGTCTATATTGGTATGTTCTTGTAATGCGCGCCAATCACTAAATGACTTATCACATATATCGCAAGAATATGCATTGAGATCAGAATGTAAAACCTGATGTTCTATCAAAGCTCTTGTTCTAATAAAACACTGTATGCTTCTGGACTTTCTAACAGGTTCAGATCAACATCATCCGCAGTGTATGAGCCTATGTATCACACATCCAGGATACTCAGCTGATTTCCAATGTATCCATCAACCGCTCAGTTCGAGCGTCAGAATTTCCGCAATTTTTCCGCGTGCGTTCATTTGGCAGCAAGACACCGTAAAGACTGAGAAATGGCGAAATGGCAACAGATCGAAAGAATTATGACAAAAACGCCCAACAAGTGAGGACATCCGCCACACGTCAAAATTGGGAAACGCAAGTGAACACTTTTCGCTTGCAACACAAACGAACGGGACTCATATAGAAAAGCTGGTAATGCGTCGCGTTCTGATGGAATTCAAACGGTCAAGCACGAAATAAAGGAATTCTTCGTGTTTTAAATTTAATTCAACTTTTCACGATCTCTCCCGCTCGTTCCATCTGCCTTGTTTTGCTCGAGCCGACCCCCCTTAGTTGTCAGTCGTCCCTTGCTGTACCTGTCGCAGCGGTAATTCAACAGCAACCGTTCATCCGGCTGCAGAGATTGCCTTCGCCAATGCAATATGTGAATGGGCAGTGGGAATAAGTGTTGCCATGTCCAAATTATCATTGCAAGTTTTAATTATTAAATAAATGAAAAATTTAAGGTTTAAATAATAAGTAAGAAGATAAATATCATAAAGAATATACATACAAAAAAAATTAAAATTTAATATAGAAAGCATAGGTAATATAAAATTTATATTTATAATAAAAATATTTTTATTAATTTATAAGACTATAAATTGGAATAAATAAATTTTTCAAATCTGCGAATGAAATTTGGATCAGTGTTATGCCAGTTTTCGAGTAGTTTGCTTAGGCGACTGCTCGATAGCTACAAATTTTCCATCCTTTTCTTCTCCGCAATGAGATTGATACTCGTGTGTGGATTATTCAGTTTCACCAGAATTTTTATGCAGTTCTCCTCTCTTGACGTAAGCGAAAACATCATTCACATACCTAATCCAACATCGCGGTAATTTGTCCTTTGCTTTATGTCGATCCACAAGACGCGTTATAAAAATTTCACTAAAAAATGGCGATAGTCGATTCCCCATAGCTGCTACTCCTTGAGTTTTGTCGAGCTTTTCCTTGAATTTGAAATAGTCCTCTGTCATGCATAGCTTCGATAACTTGAGATATTGTATCGTTTTCACCTTCAATGCCATAGAATTGCAGTCCTGATTATGCTCATAGTTGAGTTCATCACATCTAAAGCTACCAGCTCTTTCATCCCCTGCGAATCTCTCTGCAACGGAGCACCTCCTGTGAGCACCTCAACGTCCTTTTTGACGTCCATCCTTCCAACGTTCCACCCAATTGTAGAAACTTGGAAAAAACTTGGAACTTGGGAAGATGATATCGATTCGTTCAGCGTTAGGTACACACTAAAGAAGGCGGTCCCTGAGCACCAAACGCACACGAAACCATCCCCCGTCCACAACTCTCCGCCAGTTTTATCAGGATCCCTTGATGCAGAGCTTTTACCATGGTGCTGCTTACTCAGTAGTATAAAATCATCTTTCATGTTCCTCGCAAACTACTCAAACAGATTTTGGGCGGTTGAACGCGGTGTAGTTTCAGCTGCAGGATACGGGTCATCGCAGTTCTAGTTTTGCCTTTTCTAGGGCTTCCTGAAAAACCCGATATTTCCCTGATCCCAAAACGTGTCCAAGATCCGGTTTTGGATCAGCATCCTTGCGAAGAATACAGTGTGCCTCTTTTGTACACTCTTTTCTTTTATGTCCCATTTCACCGCATTTTTTGCATACTTGCGCGTTATGACAAAAGCCAAGGCATTTGAAGCATTGCGGAGGCACTGCTCCATCCTGCAGAAAACCCACCCTATTTGTAGTAATCGAGCAGTCACCTAAGCAAACTGCTCGAAAACCGGCATAACACTGATCCGAAATTTTGATTGTAGATTAGAAAACTTTATTTATTCTAATTTATAGTTTGTAAATTATAAAATATTTTTTTTTATAAATATATATTTTATATTATCGTTTTCCTCTCTATATTAAATTTCAATTTTTCTTTATGATTATATTCTTTATGATATTTATCTTTTATTATTATTTAAAATTTTTTTATTGTTATCTTCTATTAATGTAATTTCGGACATAATATGACTGAGATAATGCAGCGCATCCACGTATTGCATTGCACAATGCAATCTACAGTGGCTGAGCTAGAGGCTCGTCAATCCTCTGTTGTGGCGTGACGACGCGGTGGACGATGAACAAGCAAGAAAAAAATCTACTTGGGTGCGAAAAAACTACCGTTGTGGCATAAAGATTATGCTGGCATTGGAACGGATCGGGGAGTCCACTTTAGATTGCCAAGCCGGGGGGTCATGTGAATCAGGCGGGGTGGAGATTTGAATTGCACATGGTAAACCTATCTTGTTAAATGAGCATATGGATTATCGGAGAAAGTTATGGAGCAAATAGTGAATACTTCGTTATTCGTGTGGTTATTCTTTAGCTCCCAGAAATAATCAGGCCCCCAAAGGAGATACAATGATGTCGACTTGTGTTTTACTCCTATGATTATAATGCGTTCATTTTGTTTTGGCGCGAAAAAAATCAGTTTTCAACAAACGAAGTTGATTCGCCGTTAATATCACAATTTGCTGGTAAAGATTCAATTGAATAGACTCAAATTTTGGATGCCCACAACGCTGGGCAATTACTGCAGGCTATGGTTGTGCAGTTTTAAAACAGCCTGAGCTCCTTTACGATATGATTAGGACGATTAAGCGTATCTTTCCTACACAATTCACCATATCTTTTAAACTAAGATTGCTGCCGAAAAATGTTGGTTACAAATCAACAGTGGATTTATGTCGAACCGTAGAGAACTGTGGCGCCTCCTTTATATCCGTGCATGATCCTGTCCACGCTAGGGAACTCCCTTGTGATGGCCTCTTCTATCCCGGCCAGGTCCGTGGTCCATAATTTGTGTTTGGCATTTCTAGTTAGCGTAGGATGTGTCGTTTTTAATTATGGTAAAATATTTCAGCACCTCATCGGTTTCTTATTCGGTAACGGGTGCATTTATTTGTTTCTAATTTTAGTTTTTAAGCGCTGCAACACAAAGCAAAGAGTGGAGTAGAGTCGATTTTAAAGAAATTATTTGACGTACCTTAAACGGACTATTTGAACAGGGGTTGAAAGAATGTATTCAAGCATAATCCACTCATCTCAAAACCAATTATCAAAACTCCTCTCCAAACTAGCTAGCCGATAAGCAGCCACCTCACAGTAGACTGTGAGCATCCGTTCGTGGATGCGTCTCGAGACATCACGCTTTAAATCGATGAGAGGTCTGTTCGGATTTTCTTCGGAAATCACGACAATGACGAAAGAATTCAATACCAATACAGCTTCGGCAATACTTTTGTTTCTGGCCAATAATTTTGGACAGTCCTCGGGACGTTTCTCCGGTACTTTTCACAGAATTTATGATAGGGACTTATACTACTTTATGTCAATCCTCCAACTACTGCTCCACGGTCCCTACCTTACATAGCAACCAGTGAATATTCATTTACGTAGATAAGTTTTTTAGCGTTTTGTACTCAAATACAAAACCCTTTTGCAATCACGACCTATGTGCGTTTGTCCGTCCATCCGTTTGTATGTCACAGCAGTTTATCTCCGAAACTATAGACCCTACAGCCATGAAACTTTGTGAAAAGATCTTCTTGAAAGTTCGAGGGTGACGATTTTCTTTCAAAGGGTTTTAAGGAGGGTCTTCCGATATAGGCAGGTGACCCTTCCAAAAAAATGTTCACCACTGGTTGTCAAATGGGGTTTCATTGGAAAAGTCTCAATGAGATCTTTTCCAAACGAGTCTTATCGCTTTATCGGTACCCTGGGGAGCAGGGAAAGCGGAGATGTACGAACTTTTCACGTACCCCCTCGCGATTGAACACCTTTCATCCGAAAAATCTGAAAAAAATCATGAATTCAGGCCTTTATGAGTACAACAGGGAGGAAAATTAAAAGCAAAACCCGCGACCCTAAGGAACTATCGAATCCACGCAACAATCGGTGTTCTGCGAAACAGGCCCCCAACGGTATCACGGAGAAAGATCTTGCATTATAATCATTCTGTTTGAAATACAAGAATTAATTTAAACTGGAATCATTTCCTGTTTTTGTGGTTATTTTATATTGGCGTTTTTGTTCTTGTTTTTCTACTCAATTTCTTATAATTTTCAGCTGTACCTTGGCTCGGGAGGAGGTAAGTTGAAGAAGTGGTTTGCCTTTTTTTGTTCCTCTTTGGGTCTCCCTCACAACTGCGCTTCATTTCCAGTAGGAATTAGGTGCGAAGTGTGGAGGGAAGCGTATTAAGTGGCTTGAACCGATATTCTGGCGGCTTTGGGGGCCCACTGGCTAAGCGAGTGGCACTCACGCCCATTTTTCGGGGGGCTATCCGGGATCGAAGGCTCCCTGCTAGAAGAGGGTAGCAATAGTTGAAGTGCTCTGATGCTAAATGATGCCATTTGACCGAAATATTTGTTCATGCTTATATGAATTTTTATCAACGGAACTCCAACGGTCATTAAAACAATGCAAATTTAATTTGTACGAAAATAATAAATTGGTTGTATATTTTTAAAAAGTCAATCGAACAAAATAACGATTGTTTGAATCCTTTTATATTATAAACATAAATATAGATTGTATATACATATATATATATATATATATATATATATATATATATATATATATATATATATATATATATATATATATATATATATATATATATATATATATATATATATATATATATATATATATATATATATATATATATATATATATATGTTTAGCCAAGTATCTGCTTAAAATTCAAAACGGTGAACCAAGTTCCTCGGTCAGCTATTATGCATCTGGGATGACAGTAATAACTATCAAGGCTATCTTAGAGGAACAAGATATTAGAGGGGCTGTTACCGTATAAATGCCTGTCCGTGAGCGTCCCAACAATTTGATTTGACGAGTTTTCCCCCTCATTAGCTGTTACCACCTTCGCCTCTTTTCGTGGGTATTGTAGATTGGAATATACTAAACTAGCCTGGTCATTAATGGTTTTTTGTAGATTTATGAGTGCGGACAGCACTTATGGCGTTCAAAATTCTAATGACTCATTACCTAGAAATTTAATGCAAATCTTTAGCGCAAGAAATTTTCTAATTTTCGTCAGCAAACTTAAAGATTCGTTGAAAAATTTATTGCATTTCACTATCAAATTCGCATTGATATAGTTTTTATTAAATAAATCGTTAGGGATGAATATTAGTTACATCAGCTTCATACACATATTTTACAAGTTACAAATTCACATGCTCGGATGAAAATCAATTGTTTAATTCATAAATATCAAATTCAAATTAATATTTACATTTGTGCACATTTTCGGGCACAGTCGGGCTAGAAACTGTCACTCAGGTTACATTGCCGTTAGGAAGGTATTTGGTGTTAAGGTATGGTCACGCTTTTGCTCAGTTTTATTAACTTTCATTATAGTTTTACGACAAAACTGATGAAAGTAAATTAACTGCAAACGAAAATTGCCGCATATTATTGAAAGCGTTAACTCTGATTCAGTCAATTCATATTTAAACCAGTTAGGAGGCAACTCATTAACCAACCTTTGATGGTATGAGATCACTCACTTAGCGTGAACAAGTCATTACTTAAAAATTCATTTTCCCCATCCGTAGCAACTGAGCTGATTCGTGCCTCTTAAATTGAAGCCTAAGTTGCACTTCTGTCAAATCGACTGAAAGACGTGAGTAAACATTTTACGCATCGGGATTTCCGTTGAATTTGTTCAAATAATTTCAAATCGAAAGTGTCCATTTGATGTTTATATCGTGTAATACGTGAGGTGAGGTTTAAAGAACATAGTGAAGTGATTAAGTGAGAGTGACAATAGTTAAAAACATAGAAAACTAATAATGAAGTGCATAGTGTTTACGTGCGGAAATGATACAAAATGCCGGTTGCCAGGAACATCTTTTCACAGGTAATTTGGCAATTACTGCTTTATTTTTTGAGTGCGCGTGTATTTTTTGAACATTTTGATTTAGTTAGTGTTAATTACGTGCGTTTTCTTGATAATCAGTCAGTACTTCATTCGTTTGTTTACGTGGGCGTGGGTTAATTCTTCATGCTATTTTCTTTGTCCGCAGCTTACATTCCCGTTAAGTTTGTTCCCCAAGAGTCAGTGAAATAGTCAAATGGAAATATAAATGGGGTAATTGAAATTTTAAAATTTTGTTATTTGGAATCGTATGAAATATTTTGCTTGCTACTTTTTGAAGTTCCGGTCGCCGCAAGTAATTTTTAATTTTAATTTTCCTGTACGTTATTAAGTTTTGGATGCTGCAAATAATTTATTGCTTGGATTTGTTTTTTTCGCCAGTAATTTTGGGTGAAATGAATGTACCGCTTCGGAATGAAGTGTATGATTTAACTATACTTTTTAAATGATTACAGATTTCCTAAAGACGAATTCAGAAGGTCTTTATGGCTCAGTAGATTAGGAAATGGAATCCGGCCCTTAACAAAAGCAAGTCTCATCTGCAGCGACCATTTTGCCGATGTATATGTAATTAGGCACCTACAAAAAAATACTCCACTGGAAGATACAGTTCCAATGCTTTCTTCGCCTTTATGCAAAAGATCTGTATGATTTAATTTTGAAAATTAGGAAGATGTTTTGATTCTTTTCTTTCAGAATGCCACAGATAATTAAAGTGCGGCCCAAAAACTCAGCCGTTCGCGGATAAACGTAAGTTTTTTGTGATATCTACATATATTTATATATATATATATATATATATATATATATATATATATATATAAATTATATATATACGAGTATATGTATATATATATATACATATATATATGTATATATATATGTATATATATATATATATATATATATATATATATATATATATATATATATATATATATATATATATATATATATATATATATATTTATATTTGCTTCGCTTATTATGCATAAAACAATTCAGATAATTTCCAACGAGTTTATTGGCATGGCAAAATTTGGTGGATGTGAGGGATATAGCAGTGATCATTCAACATAGGAAGAGGCGGCACGCATTATAGTCAGATTTGCTCAATGAATTTCTTACGCAGGCTTCTTCAAATTATTTGTGGAGTAATCCTTCGAGTTCATCAGGAGAAACTATCGTGAGATATTGCGGAATATGTATTCAATATGTTTCCTTGGTAATGTTTTATTGTTGTTAGGTTTGTGAAGCACGTCTGCCTATATTTCTGCCGACGATTAGGGAAGGAGGGGATTCATCTTGGAAAATGGTTATTCAGAAATTTATAATAAGGGTTTTTATTTTTCTTTTGCTTTCTTCTTCCAGAATTTTACATTATCTGGCACTGAGGAAAAATTGAAAACAGACAGCAACTTGGCTGCATTTTCTGTAATGAAAAATAGTTATAAATAATTGTAAAAGATTTTATAGTTTTTTTTTTTTATAAATAGGTTAAAAAAAGAGTGATTTGCTTGGGTCTGCAGAACATGAAATGATTTGCGTTTCAGATGAAAGTAATTTATCGAACATGAATTGAAATAAATAACGCAAATTTTTTCACAGAAATTTTGAGATAAAGTTGAGAGTTTCACGGCAACAACGGTATTTTCAAACTCTTATGGAGTAAATTCTTTTATATCTGAATTGATGGTAATTTTTGATCGGAATGGCAGTTACTCTTAATCAATGTAGTTTCATAGGCTGGGGAGAATTTGGCTAGCAGTTTTTCCAATTTTGATTTTGTTCCTTCCATAATTGCAGAGGACGTAGATGTAGAAGAATGTACGGTAAATATTTGTGTGAATGTATTTTAAAATAAAATTGGTGCACAAATTTTTTTGTTTTCATTCTAGAATACTTCCTCCGCTTCTTCCATCGCAAATATAGATGGAATAACAGCTTTTCATCAATCGGGTAGCCTTCAAAATAGCATTCGAGTAAGTCCTATTTGTGTAAATGATATAAACGTATTTCTATTGTAATATGGTCAATTCCATCAACGCAAAGGTACCCGTACAGGAAATGAATTGGTCCTCAGAAGTAAGTGTTTTTTTAAATCAATGTGAAACAGTGTCCTTGTGTGTGTTTAGAAAAATGATTTCAGCAAATAATAACAAACAATAATCATACGAATAGTACTACGTTAATAATTTGATGTTAACGATTAATTACGAAAATAAATATAAAGTGGTCCTTTAAGCTATGGTTTTTTAATGTTATTTAATTCTTTCTCTTAATTCGAAACAAGAGTAAAGGAATGATAATGCAATTTTACCGTCGTAGGAGGATTTAAGAATAGTTATTTTAATGATATTTTTTGCTGGGTTTTATGGTCTGGTTGTATTTGTTTACTATTTCGCATACTGTAGATCGTCTGTCGTTCAAACATTTGTGTTAAAAACTTAATCACTTCAAATAAAAATTTAGAATGCTATTTATGTAGGAATATGCAGAGTGTAGACTTCATGAGTGCAAACACCTAAAGAAGAAAGTCACAACTTTGCAAGCGCAGCTACTCTCAATGAGACGTAAGATTATTGCAAAAAATAAATTAATATGCACGTTCAAGAAACGATTGCGCCGCAAAGAAGGAAAAAATGCAAGCATAGAAGAGTTAATTGCAAATCTAAAAGTAAAAAAAATTAATTGGCGCAGATATTCAGCAGGTTCTCGAAAATACGAGTGCACCTTGTAGGAACATGTTAGAAAAGCATTTATTCCATGGCAAGCTGTTAGAGCATTTGCTCTCAATTTAAACTTTATATCACCCAAAGCCTACGAGTATGTTCGCACTATATGCGAAAAATCTTTGCCCCATCAGAGGACCATAAGGAGATGGTATGAAGGAGTTGGATGCGTACCCGGTTTTACGCGAGAAGCATTTGATGCAATTAAGAATATTGTGCGCTGTGCAAAAAATGAAACAATTGTGGTCAAGTTAGTTTTCGATGAAATGAGCATACGTCAGCATGTAGAATGGGATCAGCAACATTCTTATGGTTACGTCGATGTTGGTGATGGTGGAAATGTTAGGAAATTGCAACTCAAATGCTAGTTTGCATGGCTGTTTTTATCAACAAACCTTGGAAAATACCAGTTGCATTTTTTCCTATAACAACTGTTACTGCTGAACAAAAGACCAACATTTTGTCACTCTGTGTTCAACACTTGATCGACACATGTGTCGAATTGGCTGGAATTACTTTTGATGGTCTGGTGTCGAACTTATCAATGACGAAACTTTTGGGCTCAGATGTACGTTCCGTACAATCTAGAGGCTAAATTACCTTTGATGATTCCCCGGCCAAGTATATTTTACACCCTGATAGCTGCCATACATTAGCAGATTTGAAAGTGTTGCTGGATAACGATGGCAATCAGAGCAAATGGGAGTATTTAATTGCTTTACAGGAATTACAGGAAAGTGAAGGTTTGCACTTAGGCAATAAATTGAGAAAAGCGCATATCTACCTCATTAATCAAAAATTGAAAGTTCCATTGGCTGTTCAAACCTTCAGTAGTTCTGTAGCCGATGCCTAAGACTTTTGTAGGGAAAGCTTGCAGTTAAAACTGTTCCTTGGAAGTCAATCAACTGCAGATTTCATTCGAATTTTCAATGAAATATTTGACATTTTGAATTCAAGACGATTATCTGCATTTCCGTCAACAAAGCGAAACCTATGTGAACGGAATTTTCAAGAACTGAGTACCTGCTGCAATCAACATATCAAATATATAAAAGAACTAAGGTTGCCTTCCGGGGTTCCAGTTATCGAGTCAAAAAGGTATGTTGGGTTCGTCGGCCTTATTGCTGGGATGAGTAATTTAAAAATATTGTACGAGCGATTTATTGTCAATAGAAAGCTGAAGTTTATTCCTTCATACAAGATAAGCCAAGACCACCTTGAGTTATTTTTCGGCTCAATAAGAGCTGGTTTGGGGAATAATGATAATCCATCTGTAAGGCAGTTTATCTCACGATATAAAGAAAATACTTTTTCGTACACAATTAAAAGATGGTGGCATGGGAAACTGCATACTATTAGAGCATATTCCTATTCTTAATGCGAGAAAATCTTCTGCGCTAGATCAAATCAATCATACTGCCGATCGCAGATCTATGGTTGAAGAATCATTTTTTGATGAGCAAGGAGCCGATAATGATTTTTTAATGGAGCATAGTTATGCTGCAGATCTAGCAAAATTATCAATTTATGCAGAACATGTTGTCGAATACATAGCTGGTTTCGTTGTCTTCAAGCTTTTCAACGTATTAAAGTGTGACGAATGTATTGAAGATATAGAAGGTCCAACTAGTCCGAAATCTTTAATATTATTTAAAAATAGAGTAGGCTTGAAATCACCAGCACAAAGTGTAATCACCATATGTAAGATGACTAAGCAAAGATAAAACGTGCTGAACAAATGAATGATGATTCGATCCTTCAAAAAAAAATGCTTCAATGATATTTCAAACCGGGTTCAATCGAAATGTATCGGGCAAAAACTGTTTATGGAAAGCTCGAAACACACGCATGAAGCAATGCATTATAGTCTAATCATAAAATTAATTATAGAAAAATATCTGAGCACACGATATAACTTTATTGCGAAAAAATATTCAGAAAATTATCAATGCGACAGAAACTTAATAAAATAGTACACTTTAAAGGCATGCAGAACCGCAAGATTGCAGGAAATTTTTAATTCATTGGCTTCAGTTCAATTCATGTTATTCATTTCTTAATTATGTTTGGCACCAAGCGCCTTAATTCCGCCCAAGACGGTCCCAAGCCCGGTAAAAGGAAGAGGGAGGCCTTCGACAGCATAAAAGGTGTCCATTACCAAATTGCATTAAACATTCAAGCAGATAGACTACAATTCTAGTCCGAAGGGTTTTGTACCGAAACCTTCGTATGCAGTCACGAAAAATACTTGAATTTAGACAACTCTGCAATGCTATGCACATTAAATTTTTTGGTTTTAGTAAAAAACTAGCGTTACTCCATTGCAAGAGGTCGTGGTTTTGTTGCGCTACTACTAACATCGCTGATGAAATGTAATCACAAATATATTTACATATGTTATTCATATCATCTGAAAATTTTGAGAACATCCAATCAAAACTGTAGTGTCCAGTTCGATGGAAAGCCTATATAGTTGGAAAATCATGTGTAGTAATTGTTATAATTGGAGAAATTTCAAACGGCATAACTTCCGTAGATATCTATAGATTTTCATGAAACTTACGGGATAAAAGGACCTTGCATAGGACTACTTAAACTTTATTGAGGAAAATGTAAGCTGGGCGAAGGTATTTGTTATTTTTGTGCTTATAAAGGGCTATTTCCAGGATTTTTTTCAGAGTTCTAAGATCAACGGTGTCCAGGAATAAAGAAGATACATATTTACTGTACATTTCCCTCCCCTACGCACCATGAGACTGTTTAAAGTCCTGTTTTGGAAAGCTGTCATCATGAATTTTCTTCTGATGCCCTATATACATACCTTTGGTAAACACAATTTTTAAGGCTATCTTTCCCGTTTAGGGAGACCCCCTTAAATACATTTGAAAAATATTTTGACACCCAAAGTTTGAGGAGGCCATTACTTCTGAAACGCCTATAACTGTTGGTGTTCATAGTTGCTATAGTTCCGCATAAAAACTGCTGTGACACACAGATGGACGTTTAAACGACAGACAGACCCAATTACAAAAGGGTATTTTAAGTTAGTATAAAACTCTAAAAATCAATATGTAGAAGTTATTTATACTTTTAGCTTCTTTTCAGCTATACGATTTCAACTATCATCAATATCAGTACTGCAAAAAAACTAACGTATAGAAATTGGATGCTATTATTTTCGTCTGAAATTTCATAACATTAAAAACTTGTTAAATGATTAAACCTCAGCAAAATAAATTGTAAAATATTGATTTTAATGAAACAACCCACATTAAATTTATTATGTGTTACTGCAATGAAAATGAAAGAATTATTGCCCCTACTTTTCGTCATCTCTGAACAAATTTGTTTAGTAGTTGTAAATTAATATAAGTATTAGTAAATTAAGGGGAAATTTGGACAAAAAGGTTGTTGATTGTCCTCTCTACAGTCTTGTATCTAAGGCTATTGATAACTTCTCGTCTACTTGTCGAGTTAACTGGATACAGTTTAACATATTTAGTGAATTTACATACAACTAACAGTATGTGTTTCTTCTTTGAGTTGATAGTAGGTAAAGGCCCGAAGTGGTCCAAGTGTACAGTATCAATTGGTATTGGTTCGTTCAGTATATTATACAGATTATGTTCATTTGAACGATGCGGTGGTGAGTACATAATACATTTTACGCAATTTCTTATGAATTTTGTGACTTTCCATTTCAGGTTCGGAAACCAATAGTGTTTTTCATTTGCTCATAAGTTTTTTTCTATTCTTAGGTGACCAATCTTTTCATGCATCAAACCATTTCTAATGGTACCTACATTTACATTTGTCAGGAGTCATTTCTTCTAAAGACAAGACAGTCCAATAACTGGTAACCTGGGACTGAGCATAAGTTTAGTTGTTCGCGAAGTTTTTGGAATGCGTTCGTCCCAGTTTTGCGTAACTGCGCGGCTTATACTTGATCAGTTACATCAGTTGTGCTTCCGGGTTGTGCGTCTGCGGGGATACTAGCATTCACATTAGAGTCTTGTACGTAATTATTGATTCTTACAGCAGGATGCATTAAAGGGTCGTCAGTGTTGGTATAAGAGACAGCGAACATCAAGATAGGACAGCGAGGGGCATTAGTACTGGCTTTGGTTGATTCGTGGTAATGGTCTAAGGATCCGAGGATCTGTCATTTGTTTTGTATCAGAAATAGTAGCTCTAGAATTAGTATCAGTTGTTGATTCGTCATTTGAAGAAGGGCAAGAAGTGTAGCATCGGCTGAATGCGTGTACACGACCCATGTATACTTCGGTGCTGTATTGTGTAATTACAATTCTCAAGCTCGAGGACCCATCTCGCGATTCTTGGATTTACATGTATTTTGTTAAGAGTGAGCCTCAGAGAGTTACAATCTGTTATTATCTTAAAAGCTATGCCTTCTAAATAAACTCGGAAACGTCTCAATGCATAGATAATGGCCAACGTCTCCAGTTCGAAACTGTGATAAATAGATTCAACAGCTGTAGTAGTTTTCGAAAAAAATAGAACAGGGTGAAAGTTATTATCGACTTGCTTTTGTAACAATATTGCTCCGTAATCAGAGGAGCTGGCATCGCAATGAAGTTCAGTTTCTTTTTTCGGATCATAAGTTGCTCATAATGGGGCAGCGGCTAACTTAGTGCGCAGTTCAATGAAGGCCACGTTAACTTCGTCAGTGAATTTGAAGATTAAATCCTTGCGGGTGAGGTATTGAAGCGGTTTGGCTATTTCTTAAAATGATTGGATGAACTTGCGAAAATAGGAGAACAATCCTAAGCAGGTCTTAAGTTCCTTCTGGTTTCTCGGTATAGATATTGCTTGATGCCTTTTATATGGGCCTCACTTGGACGCACTCCGGAGGCACTGACAGTACCCTAAATACTCGATCTTTTCAAATGCAAATCTACATTTTCCCAATTTAATCTCAAGGTTCTTTTCGGTAATACGTTTCAAGACTCGACCTTACAGCTCATTATGGTCTTCAAGGGATCCGGTTGCGATTAGTATGTCGTCCATGTAGACGACAATGGATCCAGACTCGAGCATATAAAGCGATGCAATGCAGCAGGACCATTTTTCAGTCCGAAGGGTATCCACAAGTATTCATAGTGAACGTTTGGAGTTACGAATGCCGTGTATTTTACATATTGGGGTGCCATTCAAACTTGATTGAATCCATTACGCAGATATAAAATTGAAAAGAACTTATTTCCTGCCAAATAATCGATGCAGTCTTCTAGAAGTGGCAGCGGAAAATTGTCTCGTATGGTCTGTTTGTTTAGGGCTCTGTAGTCCACACAAATTCTCAATTCACCGCTTTTTTTTCCTAACTAAGACTATGGCAGAAGCGTATGGGGAATAACTGGGTCTTATTATCCCTTCTTCAGTAGCTCAACTGTGATCTGCTGTCACTCTTTATAAGATAATCTTTATGGCGTGCAGTGCAACTGAGTGTTATTATTTAGGTAAACTTCCATCTGGTAGTAATGAGGCGCTACAATGAGATTCATCGGGATAAAATAGTTCACGGAAATGGTCTTTCTAAGGGCTTCAGTGTGGTTTTTGCTCAGGGACACATTTATTTTTAAGTGTTTGCGTCATCTGGGGGTAATGTAGCAAGGTCCGACAAAGTTCTAAAGTTGTTGTTGGTCTGATCCTTAACGGGTGCACCAGAGTTGGCCAAATTTTTATCAGTAGATCTAATGTTGTTAAATTCATAGTTGGCTTCCTCAGGAGGTTCGTATTTAACACATGGACTGGTTAATCTTTTATTATTTGTCGGTTTGAAGGCACAGAAATAACTTTTGTCGTTTTTCAAACGCTTTATTCTTATGACTATACATCTGCGTATTTATAGCAGATAAATATTAAATTCCTTTAGAAAGTTTAGGCTTAAGATAATGGGTAAAGATTCCACTAAAAGAGGAATCTTTCTACATTGTCTACGAAATTTAATATAGGCATCAACCTTACCATACGTTTTTATCGTTGAATTTCCTAAGCCGTGGAGTCTCGTATCGAAAGTTATATTGCTAATGAGTAGAGGGACTGCAAATCATTTCACAAAACTAATCGGACTGTCTGTGTCAAAAGAGACAAAAGCTTTACCATTTCTGTGTATTCTCCCTGACTTTAAGCAAAAGCAACATTTACCACATTAATTCCGCTGATGGCGTGGATGACGTGGACACCACCGTTGACACGAATAAAAAAATAATCCCGAAGTACCGCGGACCGTATCTTACACCCCAGATATTACCAAATGACCGATACGTTATTAAAGACATCGAAAATTGTCAACTGACTCAGTTGCCTTATGAAAGAATTATAGAAGTACAAAGCAACACAAACCCCTTTGAAACCGATTGTCACTTTAAATTTACTTTTCTTATTGTAATCTCAGAAAAGAGAGAGAAAACGTGAATTTTCACTTCAGATTTGCTTTTCGCATCATGACAATTAGTCGAGGTCGACTAAGTAGTCAGGTTAACTGAGCTGTAATGAAAATTTAGCTTATATAAAACCCACCAGTTAATACTTGTATCAGAACTATTAGTCAGTGCATGAACCATTCTACTGAATTGTTGTAATAGAAAGAAGAAGAGACGGAGAAAAAACTGACAGGGAGATTCGAATACAACCGCAGAGCTAACTAGGCGGGTTTTTTTATTTGTCCGCGAGTTTGTAAAGTTAAAAAAATCCCCGTTGGCAGCACCAGCCGGAAAGGTAAATTTCTCGTATGTAGCGTAAAGTTTCGAAAAAAAATTTGGCTTGCCTACTACTAAACTTCTTTCTGCGATTTTCGTAGTACCACATGGATACTTATTAACATAAAAAAAATCTGGCCACGTTCGTTTTTCGAGACCTTTTATTGGGCGCAAATATTTTGCTAATTAAATTAAGTTGCACGCGTATGGATTACATATTGAAAATCGGCGGATCATAAATTGGTGTAAACATATAAATACCAGTTTCGCCCTTCTCGCATTTGCTGTTTACACAGTTCACAGTGGTAACCACACAATGGCTTAAATAGCTCGAATAGTTAATTTGAAAAGATTTCCATAAAAGTCTAATCAGCACTTGCATTGCCATTAATATATACATTTTCAATTTTTTTCTGAACTATGAGGGCCGTCATTTCGATTTTTATTGAAATCGGCTGCTAAAAATATTAAGCCGTAAATTTTCGACTGTTTTCTTTGTCATTCGATTTGCATAATTAAATTAAATTAACTTGCCTTAATAACTTATAATTTCAAGTTTCAACGGAATCTGTTGAGAACCTTGGCTTCTAGAGGGCTACAGAAATAAACAAGTTGGGTAAACAGACCTACGCTCATGTCAGAAGGGTTTTGTATTCAATTTACAAAATGCAGTCACCAGATCGAATCACACCAAGAAACATGTCAAAGACGATTTTATTGGAGAAAATATGAAATACGAAGATCATACTATTATTAACAAAGTTGAACGAATTTCGACTTCTGAAGTTTTTGGTATTGGTATACTCATAAATATCTCCCTTGATAATTATTTCACATATCCAGCCGCGACGGAGGAAACACATTTTTCATGTATTTACCCCCTGTGCCCCAATGAAGCAAAAACTGACAGTTTAACAACTGTTTTGAAAAGCCCCCATGTAAACTTTTATTTCATACTCATATCAGCTACGTTTGATGAATTTTTTTTTCAGGGGCCACTCTCCTGTACTGTTATCATCGATTAATGGCCAATTTTTTCGAATCCTAGAATGGTTACAAAACCCTTCTGCTAGGAGCTCTGTCCCACCTCCTTGACTTGTTACACTTATAAGCATTAATTGTAGGTACTGATCTATAGTCATTCATTAAATTGAATCAAGTGTTCAAAGCATGCACCTTAAACGTTGGAGTTGGGAAAAAATAACTCAAAATTATTCAATCTTCGCATTCAAAACAGCCACTTTCTTGTTTTACGATTACTGATACCACCAGCTCAACCGATTCTCAAAGATATACATGACACCTATCATTCCCGAAATTTTCATGCAAATCCTAGCAAAACTGTAGTGTCTGAGTCGGTAAAAAGCGCACCTTGTTCCATAGCCATATGTTGCCATAGTAATAAATGCAGCGCATATTGTTCCATAGTAATACGGGAAAATTCAAACCGCTATAACTTCGCTAAATATGATTCAATCTTTATGAAACTTTCAGAATAGATCAATCTTATAAATAGTCATCTGTGTACTGAATTCATTGAATTTAAGGGTAGCGTTAAGATTTTATTCAAGAAAACATAAAATCGATAAATCATACTATTACTAACAAAGTTGAGTGAATTGCGACTTCTAACGTATTTGTTGTTGTTGTACTCATCAAGACCTACATTCTTGATTTTTTTCAGATTTTTCGGATCACAGGTGTCCAATCGCGAGGGGGGGGACACAAATTTTTCGTGTATTTCCCCTCCCTGTGCGCCCCTCGAAGCAAACTTTGCCAAACAAAGACCTGTTTTGAAAAGTTCTCATCTAGACCTTTCATTTGATACTCATATCGGCTACCTTCAATGAAATTTTTTTTTCGGGGGGTCACTCCCCTATATGGGGAGACCCCCCTTAAATGCCTTATAAAATTTTTTTATATTTGAACTTTGAAGAGATCAGCACTTTACACCTACGTACAAAATTTCATGTTTCTAGCTTAAGTAGTTTCCGAGAAAAACTGCTGTGACACACGGACGGACGGACGGACGGACGGACGGACAGACAGACAGACAGACAGACGGACAGACGGACAGACAGGACGCGATTTTAGAAGGGTTTTGTGAAATTATTTTACAAAACCCTAAAAACATTGTATGCTACCCCCCTGTATGGGGAGACCCACCTGTATGGGGAGACCCCCCTTAAATACCTTAAAATATTACCTTGCACTGCAAATTTCAAGAGGCACCACTTTTGACCTACGTAGAAAATTTCCTCATTCTAGCTCATGTAGTTTGCGAGAAAACTTGTTATGACGCACGAACAAACGGGCGGACGGACGGACAGACAGACAAGTCGCGATTTTATAATTTTTTAGGGTTTTGTTAAAAATATTTTACAATATCTTAAAAATGATCTGGTTTATAAGTTCTTTCAAGTAAAGTCATTTAAAACGTTTCCATGAAAAATATCCAATATTTCAGTTGGCACTAAAATAGCGAATTGAGCTTGCCTTCAGACCTTTGGGGACCGCCATTTAGAATACATGCATTTGATTTTGGATTATTTTAAATCTTTGTATGCTAGGACCTCATCAATCAATGTACTATCTCGTTCAAATAGGAGTTTCACTCTAGACAGGGCAAAATAATTCAATTTTTAGTGAAAATGGCAGCTCAAAATATTAGGCTATAAAATTTCGACTTTTTTATTTTTCATTCAATTTTAATAATTTCCAGCAAAATACAAGAACATAGTACAAAGATCCATAATCTCAAGTTTCATCAAAATCCGCTGGAAAATGTGACCGCTAGAGGGCCACAAAAACATGAAAAAAACGCATATTTAAACGGCCGCCATTTTGAAATTTGCAAATGCATGATCACCAAAATATCAAAGACTGTAGGTGTCAGTAATGTCTACCTTGAAACTAAGTTTCATATATGTCGGATCAAAATTGCGACTTTTAAAAGCCTTTGAAATTTCGACCTTCAACTGGCTGCCATTTTGTTTTTTGCAACCTAACCTCCAGTTTTTTTACGTAATTCTTTAGATACTTATAATTTCTATCAAACCACTGAATTTCATGAAAATCTGTTGAAAGCTTTGACCTCTATTACAACAACAAAATTTTGCACGTTTTTCGACCTTTGAGCGGCCGCCATTTTGTTTCTGCCGTACCGACTTTGGATTTTTTATTGTGAGATTCATCGCATACATCAATGAATCTTTGTACCAAATTTCATCCAGGAATCACGATTTGTCGTCTAAAATGGCCGCCATTTTGTTTTTGCCCAGCCGATATACCTGGTTCACGAACTTAACCGAGATAATTACCCAATACACCTTTCCTGAAAATTTGGTGAAAATCGAAGCGAAATTGCAACCTCTAGCGTGGTCACAAATTTCGTTATATCCCATACATATATACATATATATATATATATATATATATATATATATATATATATATATATATATATATATATATGTATATATATATATATGTATATATATATATATATATATATATATACATGTATATATATATATATATATATATATATATATATGTATATATATATATATATATATATATATATATATATATATATATATATATATATATATATATATATATATATATATATATATATATATATGATGCTCTCCGCAATAGGTAAATTTCTCTCGAGAAATTTACCTAAAAAAAGGCGGTTATATTTTATAGTATGTTTATGGTTATGTATTTATCAATTTACTTGATCCCCTGTTTAGTGACCTGCAGTTTCTTCTGTCGCAAGATAAAAAGAATCATTACAATGAAGAGCACATGAAAGGTCATTTTTCATCCACCTAAATTCTTGAAACTTAGCATCTATTGATAAAAACGATTCCTAGTGAGGTTTTCCTTTCATAGGAAAATATATGTAATATCAAACAAAATTTATTCTCTTTTAAGAATTTTCTTTTTTATTTTATGAATAATTTAATCAACAGGTACTCAATTAATTTTTTCGAAACTACTTAGAAATTTAAATACATCTGCAAATCCCATTCGAGCAATAGCCTCCTTTGCGTCCTTTCCTCGAGATGCAACTTCCATTGCAGGCAAGGTGAGAGACAGCTTGATTCTCGAACAGACAGCTCAAACGTCGGTGACGAACTAGTTCTACTGCTTGGGGTTGATCCACATTGTCGAGAGCTCCAAAAGCTTCAACTTCTTCCAAATTTTCAAGACGTTCAGGCCAGGCGAGAGCCATTGAGCAGATAACAGCAAAAACAGCGAGAACAAGTGCGAATTTCATCTTGAGATGGTATTTTAATTTTTGCGATTGATTGTAAGCTTTAAACTCGAGCTTGATTGATAGAGTCCTATGATTTGACTGATGCTGCTGTAATGATCATCTGAGCTTATATAGTACCCATGACTATTATCAGATCAAGTTCAATTGCGCAAGTGAAAATAAGAAATAGAATATAAGATGCAGATGCGTAAAATCCCAAACACCCGAATTAATAGATTACGTGGGGTATTTTTAATCTGAATTGCGAGAAATTTGGATTGGGAGTTATTGATATACTCGTGTATAGAGACAAAATGGGGAATCCCTGGTTTTCAGTACAAATATAGGATTAATTAGAGCGGTGAAGTTATCTGAAACGCAGTCCAGTAAATGTAGACAAAACATTCTATACGTAGAAAGCCTAGAAAATCATTATCAATGTTAGATACAAGTCCAAGCGTTTGAATCAAATCGATTATTTGTGAAAGAGAAAATTATCCATTTTTTGAAAGAGTCGAAAATTAATATTAAACCTTAAATAACTTTTTAAGCCGATCGGATATAAATTGAAAATTTTCTCACGAAATACAACGAGAACAAGGAAAATGCAAAACCAAACAAGAAATTGGATAAATAATGGACTGAAACCCGATTGAAATTTATTCTTATGTTATATCCGATCTTTTGGAAATCAGTTTTGAAATGTGGTAATGCAGAAATTCATGGATTTCTTCAACAACGTTAATAATAATATCCATTTTAATTCTATGCAGCTTGGATATACTAGCAACTGTAAATTTATTTTATGTTATTGAACCATCAATTCTGTCCCTATTTTTCTAGGCATCTGCTTATCTTCAAGTCCACTCTATCATGGCATGCTTCGATGAATTATTGTATCATACACTCATATAGGGTTTTCTATTAAGGGGACAAATATAGGGTGGACCAACCAAAATTTTATTATGATAGAAAAATCTATGACAATTATGTGTGAAACAAAATATTGCCCAAATGCTTGCTTCGGCTACGGTGGCATACTTCTATCCGATGGTCCATCTTTTCAATGACATAACTGAGGTTCAATGTCGTGAATATGCTGAATTATCTCATCTTTTAGCTCTTGAATTTTTCTTTGCTTAATGACGTGCACTTTTTCTTTTAAATATCCCGAGAGAAAGAAGACCAACGGTGTCAAATCACATAATCGTGGCGGCCAATTAACATCGCCACAACGTGAGATAACACGGCCATTGAATTTCTCGCTCAGAATCATTTTTTCGTTGGATTTGTCGCAAGTGGCACCATCCTGTTGGAACCACACATCGTCCAGGTCCATACCCTCAATTTCTGGCCACAAGAAGTCCGTTATCATCTCGCAATACCGAATACCATTCACGGTAACTGCTTCGCCGTCTTCATTTTCGAAGAAGTACGGCCCGATGACGCAGCCAGCTCCTAAACCGCACCAAACAGTCACTCTTTGTGAATGCATTGGCTTTTCAACAATCACTCATGTATTCTCATTTGCCCAAATGTGGTCGTTCTGCTTGTTACCGAATACACTGAGGTTGGCGTATTGGCGATGCTGGAAATGGTCAGTAGGCTTTAGCTCTTGAGTCAATTGAACCTTGTAAGCGTGTAAATTTAAAGCTTAATTCACTGATGCTACAAAATTCGCATGAGTGATGTTCGTGAGATGTTCAATTGTTGGGCACGACGATGAGTCGAGGTTGACGACTTTTCTGCCACACTATCGCGAACAACAGCAATGTTTTCCGCAGAACGAGCTGGGCAAGCATGCACAGGTGATTTCACATTTTCTACAGACGCGGTTTGCTAAAATTTTCGCACAATTTTCTGCATTGTGGATACATTTGGTCGATCGTGCTGACCAAAAATATCACCAAGTGAATTTTGTTTTGAACGCTCATTTTTGTAAAAGACTGCAATAACCTTAAAGCGCTGCTCGATTGTGTACCTCTCTATGATTGAATTTGTCAAACACTGAAACAAACAAATGTAAAATTAAGTTGGGTGAAAAACTTGACGTTAAGGCATGACTCACAATTAACATCGTGCCTTATAGTTGAAGCACCCATTACCTTTAGGATCGTAAAAAATGGGTATTTTTTATAGGGGACAAAATAATCGGATCATTGTAAAATTCAGATACAAGTTGGATTTTCGGATGTCCAATAAAATGACGGTATTATGGAGAGTCTTCGAACGCCTGTTTCTCGCGACATCAAAAAGTACTGCAGCTACCATTTTTTTTTCTTTTGATCTGAAAAGGATGAAATAAGTTTCATTCATTTACTGACATATTAAGGGGAAGGACATACCTAAAAAATGATGAAAAAGTGCCAAATAAAAAATTTTGGAGGTATTTTACTCGGAAGGTCGAATTTTCGACCATTTTTTCGATATATTCGACCCCCAAAAAATTATTTATTTACACGCTACCTTCTAAGTTTTAGGTAAATATTTCCTTTTGGTAATGCTACCAAAAGAAACCTCTCCAAATTTCATCCAAATCGGTCATTAGCTTTTTGAACCACAACACGAGCAGTTTTTGAAAAAGTAGTTTCGAGAAAATCGCGTTTAAAGTTTTAACATGTTGAAATTATTGATTCTAGCGATTTGCCGATTAAACAACGATTCCAGGCGCATACAGTAGTCCTTCAACTTCTTCGAAAAACTGATTTTCTTCTGCTAGCTGTTGTTTCCTGGCTATACGATCTTCTTTTGTGTTAGAAAGACTCATCCGGTTCGGTCGAACAATCCGCGTCTCATCAGATGTTTCGGCAAAAAGTCTGCAGTTGGTGCCAAAGATTATGTCCAATGCATTCATAATCTTTAAAATTGGAGAAAATCCATCATTGAATACCCCAGCAGCAATGTAGGCTGAAATTTCAACAATTTGAAGTCCTGAATGTAAGTGTTTCGGAGCCAATCGACAGGTTGAAGCTTTCGATAGCATTTTGGGAATGGCCACCTAGGCATCTCTCCAGCAAATCATCCCTGGATAAATCTTGATAAATTGGCAAGATATGCTCTTTGATACTGGTGTCAAGTAACGGTGAAAGATTTTCCAATTTTTGATTTTTATTTAAGGCGCTCGCTTTCTGCCAGTTACACCAGCTTTCGAGTCCAGTTGGGCAGTATTCTTTATTCGGGTCTTTATTTGTTGAACAAATATGATAAAAAATAATCATAATCTCTTTTTTCAAGAGTTACTTTTGGATAGTTCGACATTTTAGTTTTGAAAATTCAACCGCTTCCTACAAATTTTCAAGCTAAACTAGCCCTATTTCTCGGGCAACGTTTCGTTTCGCATACCCACAGTTTTAAGGCCATTCGCATGAAAAAAGTGACCTGTCGTCTCCAATAATCCCATGAAACATCTGCCTGGTCATATAAAAGGTTTATAAGAAAGCATTGTGAAGCAAAAGCTGCTCCGCCTCTAAGAGTCGGGGGCTCGACTCGCTACATGACCGCATGCTGTCACCGCACTGTTAACTATATGCGATAATTCGGAAAATATTCAATATTTCGAGTTATCCTTTTATAAGTATATTCTTAAGATATCATACTTTTGAAATATGCGAAAATAAGAAAATCGATTTTTTGAAATTTTAAGAGTATTTCTCCCCTTAAGGACATAACAATTTTATCTATTAATAAAACACAGAAATATTTGTGACATTGAATTCAATAGTGTAGTGCAGGCATTACATTTTATGAATGAAATTCGATGTTGCTCATACGACCACCACGAACTTGTTTACAGCGGTCAATTCTTTGGACCCAATTTTCCACCGGTCAGGCACACATTTCAACCGGAACGTTGGCAATTTTGCATTGGATATTGTCTTTGAGCTCGTCTAAAGTTGCTGGCTTGTTGGCATAGACTAGTGACTTGATATAGCCTCCTTAAAAGAAAATCCAATGGCGTTAGATCACATGAACGAGGCAGCCATTCGACCGGACCATTTCTCGAGATAACACGTTCACCAAATTTTCCTTTCAATAAATCGATTGTGTAGCATGCTGTGTGGCTAGTGGCACCATCTTGCTGAAACCACATATCGTTGATGTCAAGTTCATCCGATTCCACAAATGCCACAAAAAACCTTCCAACATAACATGATAGCGCTTTCCATTGACGCTAACATGACGATAGTTTTCATCCGCGAAAAATACGGCCCAATCACACTTCCGGTGTGAAAACTGCACCAAACAGAAATATCTTGCGGATACAACGGTATTTATTATGGCCGAAAATTGGAGTAAGCGCTCTTAAAGTTGCGACCACAGACTCAGAACTTCGGTAGTAATTTCTAATAATTTTCAAACGTTGCTGGTTCATGTACTTTACCACCATAAAAATATTGACTTTAACTAACGTTTTGACGTTGACAAATTCTTAAAAAGTCGTAGTATGCGTTCATATAAAGATATAAAATTGTTATGTCCCTAATATAAAACCCTACATAATCGGTTTGAAAGTGTGTAAAAGGGGATGAAATTTACGAAATTTTGAGATATTCTTCCTGGTGATTGAATATTTTTGATCTGAAAAATCTTTAAAAAAAATCATTGATGTAGATTTCAATGTATAAGTACAATTACAAAGACAATCTCAAAAGTTGAAATTCACTTAATTTTATTTGTAATAATATAATTCAATAATTATAAAATACTTCGAATGAAAAACTTCTATGTTCTCTGAAATTGATTATAATTCTTCATCTAACAATTGTCCGCAACAAGCTTTTAAGAAAATCATTTGAATCAATCTTAACAGGTGTTTTTCTTTTCATTTCGAGATTTCTTCCTCTTTTGATGGCTTGTTGCTTTTTAAATAAATAAATCGCTTAAAGATTTTATTTTAAAACATTTGGGTTTCCTTTGTTTCAGAATTTATAGCATAGCTTTCAAAATACAAGTAGAAAGTATTGTTTGTATTCACTGAATAAAAAATGTTTGTATCATCAAACACGACAAAGTTGTCACAACTTCTCAGCAATACTGAATATGAAAAACTTTGCGAATACAATGGAAAACAAAGCTCCAAACATAAAAATCTGTAATTAGTCCTGTGTTATGCTATGAGTTAGAAACAAGGACCCTATCGCAAGCAACCGCAAATATATTGAATGTCTTTGAAAGACGAGTCCTGAGGCAAATAACCGGTGTGAAGGTTGTCCGGGATCCATGGCGAATTAGATACAACCATGAGCTGTATAAATTTTTGACAAGCCGGAGGTCTCAACTGTTGTTAAACTGCGGAAGCTACAGTGGGCTGGCCACTTGAATAATATAGACGAACAATGGATACCTAAAAAGTACTCGCTGGGTGAGCTGTAGAGCGGAGACCAGTAGGGAAACCGAGGAATCACCGAAAAAGTTGGAGGCGCTTGTTGCAGGAAGTGAATGCCTGAGAGGGGCTGCCTCTCAGGCATTCACTTCGCCAAGAATTACATTCAACGTCAACATTGGGTTGAGCGATATAGTTGAGACACCAGCATATGTGGCTGAAGCAACCTGAGGTTATGTTTCAAAATAATTTACAAAGAGTCGGAAATATTATCCAAAAGTTTCTGCTTGTATAATACAAAAGGGTTCAAACTAACTTTATTTTTTTCGATTGACTATTTAAAGATACACATCCAATTTATTTGTTATTTCCATACAAATTAAATTTGCATTGTTTGAATGACCGTTGGAGTTCCGTTGATAAAAGTTGATATTAAGCATGAAAAAATATTTCGGTCAAATGGAATCATTTAATATCAGAGCATTTCAACTATGGTGGAATTCGGGTGAGCGTTTGAAGGGAGAAATATAAGCCAGAAGACAAGATAAAGAATGCTCATATGTTTACACACAGTAGTAGTATCTGATGAACTGCATAGTCCTCCATCTGAGGTATCATAAAAGTATTAAGTAAGCTAAATTTTAGTAATTTTCACCCCTGTTTTCCTTCTACTAGTGTAAGGAGAAATCTGTTCTTCAGTAATGTGAACAAACAGCTTCTTGGGTATCATGCCTTTTTTTTCTTTCTTCATCTTCGTAGCACTACTGCCCCTTTCAGGCTTTCGCTTTCGGCAATAAGCGCCTCTAACTGTCTTGGTTCATTGACCGCCTCCTCCAATTTTGAAAGCAGCGATGAACTGTCTTTGTCGATTGGGTCTGACCAGCATTTCCTCGGTTTCGCAACTGGTCTCCGGCCTTCAGTTCTCCCAACGAATACCTTTTTGAGTATCCGTTGTTCATCCATGCAATTCATGTGGCCAGTCTATTGCAGCTTCCGCAGTCTTACAATCGTTGAGAGCCTCCGCTCGTCAAAAATTTCATACAGCTCATAGTTGATCGAATTCACCATTGGTCATCATCTAGTTTCGCTCCAATTATCCGACTTCGTACTCGTCGCTCAAAGGTGTTCAATATATTTGCAGATACTTGAAGTAAGGTCCATGCTTCACATCCGTAGCATAGCACAGGTCTTATCACAGATATGTAGACTTGGACCTTAATTTTCCTGTGTAAGCAGTTGGTCTTCAAGGTCGTCAAAACTGAATAAAATATTTTATTTGTGAGCTGTATTCTTCGGCGTATGTCATCTTTTTCATGAGCGGTTCTCGTTATTTTGGCGCTACAATACACAAATTTACCCACATTTTCGATATTGTATTTATCGAGTGTGATATTTTGTGTACTTGAGTTATGTTTTCTCGACTGTTTTATTCTCATTCATTTGTAGCCCTACTAAATTTGCTTTGCTGCTGAGTATCCCGAAACGTTCTTAGGCGATTGTTAGTGACCATGACAAAATGTTGATGTCATTCATTGGCTTGACGTGTAAAGCAACGTACGTTATGACATACTCCAGAGCCAAATTGAATAGCAATGGAGCCAGCCCTTCTCCCGGCTTAAGTCCGATATTTGTGTCAAAGGTATCGGTGAGTTGGTTATTGATGTGGACTTGGGAGGTCGTTGATGTCATTGTCATTTTGGTAAGACGGACTTATTTGGCTGGGATGCCAAAACCAAGCATTATTTGGTACAGTACGTTGCGATCAAGACTGTCGTATGCTTGCTTAAAGTCAACGAAAATTTGGTGAACGTCTATGTTGAACTCCCAGGACTTTTCAAGCACCTGCTTGACTGTAAACAATTGGTCTATCATCAATCTGCCTGCTCAAAAACCACCTTGATGCTCCCCAATAATACTGTTGGCGTATGATCCGGTTTTATTTTCTAAGATCTTTGAAAATATTTTGTACACCGTGCAAAGTAGCGATATGCCTCTATAATTTTCGCACTGTAGCTTTTCACCTTTTTTGTGGATAGGGAATATAATTGATTGGCTCCACTCTTTCGGCATATGTTCTTGTTGCCAAATGTACTGGATGACTTTGTGAATAGCTTGATGAACACTACTGCCACCATATTTGATGAGCTCCACTGGAATCTCATCGATGCCCGGTGCTTTATTATTCTTTTGGGCTTTGATGATGGAACAAACTTCATCCAGAGTTGGTGGGACCAATGGACGCTCTCCAAAGACATCTATAGGCTCCAATGATCTGGAGATGTGCGAAGGATTAAGGCGGTTCCTGAAATAAGATCCCCATCTTTCCTTAATTTTGGTTTCATCATCGATGATATTGACGACGTCATCACGACAGAGCTTGGTTTTGGGCTTGTAACCATGTTTCAGGCTTTTCATTACTTTGTATGCTTGTCTTTTGTTGTTGCTCGCTAAACTTCCAACTATACTTCTCAATTGGTCGTCATAGTATTTTCTTTTCTTAATCCTAATTATCTTATTCGCTACTCTTCTGAGATTTTCAAAGTGTTCTCTCTTCGTCCTGGTTTTTCTACCTACGCCATATTTGTACGCCTGATTCTTTTTGTCTCACGCATTCTGGCACTCATCATCGAACCAATCATTCCTCTTGCGCTGGGCTTGATGTCCGATCGTCTGTTCTGCCATGGTCCTAATAGCCGCTTTCACTTCCATTCAGAGCTCGTCGCTCGTCTTTAACGATGCGTCTGATAAAATGGAAGTCAGCTGATTGTCGAGGGTCTCCCTGAAATTTTCGGCCTCAGACACCGTTCGCCTTTCGATGTCGAATTTTTGTAGCGGGCTGGTCTTTGCCGAATATGCCTTTGACATACGACAGCGATAGGTTAATTTGATCAAGTAATGATCTGAGTTACAATTGGCTCCTCGGTATGTACAGACGTCAAGTATGCTCGAGGCCCAACGTTGTTGCATCAGAACATGATCGTTCTGGTTTTGTGTGTTGCCATCCGCTGAAACCTAGGTCATTTTATGAATGCGTCGACGTGGGAAACAAGTCGAACGTATGACTAGATTTCTGCTACATACAAAGTCAATCAGGCGCTGGCCGTTGTCGTTTGTTTCATCGTGGAAGCTATATTCTCCAGTCGTTTCCCGATGAGATATCTCGTTGCCAACCTTAGCGTTGAAATCACCCAGAACAATTTTTTTGTCGTTTGTGGGCAATGAGTCGAGTAGTCTTTGTTTCTCCGTCCTTTTCTTTGGCTGGGGCGTGAACATTTATAAGCCAGATTTTGAAGAATTTCGCTTTTATACGGATCGCACACATCCGTTCGTTTATTGCCTTGAAATCAATGACGTCCTATTTGAACCCCCTATCCACAATGAAAGCCACTCCGAATTCTTGTTTTCCAGTAGGCTTCCCACTTTTGAATATTGTGTGCGATCTCATGTCTTGAATGTCGTTTCTAGTCCAATTCCTGGACTGCCAGTATTTTTAATTGATATTGACTGGCCTGTTGTAAAAGGTCCTTAGCGGCACCAGGGTAATTGAGTGATCTGACATTTCAGGATTCAATGCCAAAGTCCTTTTTTCATTTGCGAGGTCATTGCCGTGATTCCAACCCATTCCGAGGCCTATCTGTGGGTTTCGAAACATTTAAAGGTTTGTCAGGTACAGAGAGTTAGCCCACTGCCCAACCTCCACTTCGGCGGCATGGTTATTACGTCGATTCCGTTATCAGGCGCGCAAGATTCGCCTTCACCCTCTTACGCCCCACAAAGGAGGTGTAAGTAGATGTATTGACAGTTATTTGCATTTCTCGGCATTTAATGTCACATTATTGGGGAACCAGTAAACCCAATGTGTGACCCCGAGAGCATTTACGACCATTTAATTGGGGGATTTTGGATGAGGAATCATGGAAGCTATTGGTTGGGGAAGCAAATGGTTCCTTCCTGCTTTTTCAAACGGGCTTGGGACCGTCTACGGCGGAGTTCTTCTGAAGATAGATTCTCCAAAGTAGCTTATGGTTTGCTTGCAAGCTCCGTAATGTTTCGTCTAAGTTGGATATCTTCTTTTCGAAATATTCTGTTGTTTTCCTTGTTGCGCTATCCTTCCGAAAGTTCCGCTTCATAGTCTCCATTTCCGTGACTAACGCTCGCTGGTCTTTTAAAATTCGCGATGTACCCATTGTCGAATTTTTACGCGCACTAATGCAAAAAGTCTAGACGTTGGAGACTGGGAATAGCTTAGATAGGAAAATGATTTAAACAAAAAAAGGCCCTACGGACCACTGAAAAGTATCTGAAGAGCATCCATACCAGATGCAGTTTAGATGTTAGCTAAAAGACTTAATTGTTGTAAAGTCTTTTAGCCCTTAGAAAATTGGGATGGGAAATATTAACACTGTCGTGGTTCTTGTTGAACTGGGCTCTATTATTATTCTTATTCATTTTTATAATTTATAAACGATGCTCACATGTTAAATACATAGAATACCTTTCCGTTAATATAAGAATTTTACACGTCGCTTAATGCTGCACGTGAATTTTTGATAACGTTATTGGCATTAAGCCTCATGTAAAAATGCTTATGCGCAATATGCAAAAAATGGGACTACTGTGCAAAGTGATCATTGAATACAAATTTGCAATAAGTGAATGATCTAGAGTTGAATGGTCTATAAGCTATGGAAAATTATGAATTACGTACGTAGATAGATAATTAATGTTAAAGAATTTAACAGTAGGACTACTTAAATATCAAATTTCGTTGAGGTTAAGGGTACCTATACGATTTTATTGGGGAAAATGTGAAATTCGAATATCATACTATTATTAACAAAGTTGAATGAATTTTGACTTCTAAGGTATTTGTTGTTGTTATACTCATAAAACCTTACCTCCAAAATCGCGAGGCCAAGAGGAACACAAGTTTTTCGTGCATTTCCCTTCCATGTGCGCCCTCGAAGCAAATTAAGACCTGTTTTGCGAGAAAAAGTTCTGTGACACACGGACGGACAGACAGGAAGCGATTTAAGTAAGGTTTTATAAAATTATTTTACGAAACCCTTAAAAGAAAAAACTCACCTGTGAAGATTGAGTTAAAATGATTTTCTTAAAAGCTTGTTACGGACAATTGTTGAATGAAGAATTGTAATCAATTTAAGAGAACGTAGAAGTTTTTCATTCAAAGTATTTTATGATGAGTAAATCATATTATTACAAACAAACAAAATTAAGTGAATTTAAACTTTTGAGGTTATCCTTGCGATCGTATTTATAAGGATCTAAATTCATGATTTTTTTTTTAGATTTTTCAAATCAAAGATATCTAATCTCCAGGGAGAGTATCTCAAAATTTCGAAAATTCCATCTCCTTTTGCACACCTCCGAATAGATTATCTAGACCATTCAGATGATACCACGCTTGATTATTTGTATGAATACATGATAATTCATCGAAGCATGCTGTAATGAATCATGCGACGCCGCTGGCGATCACTACTAGCACACCTTGCTGCTAGGTGGCTTGTCATTTCACGTTGGTTGCGACGAGCGCACATCCCACGTCAATTTTGTCGTGGGATTTCAAGAAGATTTGACAGCCACATGGCAGTGAAGTGTGCACGTAGTGGCCGCCACCCAAGAAGAGGTAAGTGGTTGCATTCTAAGTGTAGTAACGAGTTTTGCAGTTAATTGATGTACAGAGTTTTCGTGAAGTTAATTGATGTACAGAGTTTTCGTGAAGACTGCTAGAGGTAAGGATAGAATCGCAATAGTCAAATACATTAAAAATAGAGCATTTACTAACCTCCATAGGCTATGCAGAAATCTAGTCTGCTATGATCTTTCTGCACGTGGTATCCATATACTGGCTGTTTATGTTGTTATTAAATTCGATTTCCTACGTATGGCTGAGTCTTACTTGCATCGTATTGGCGTTCAGGGACCTGCGGATATTTGGGTATTACCATCAAGAGGTGATCTTTCGCAGGATTTAAGCATCAGCGTTGTGATGAATGAAACAACAGCACCGTCGAACTACGCCACAGCAACAATCATAATGGGATTATACTTTTAGAAGTGGCCACCGGCTCTTGGGACCACGCTATGTCCTCAACAGCAGCAACTGTCACCAGCCCATCAGCTGACTAATACACTTGTAATTGCTGAAATGGTACCACCCTACAAAAAAAAGGACACTTGGACGATGTGAGTCAAAAGGAACACAAGGGAAAATGTTCTCATAAAAGGCTTTAATTTGATTTTAATTTTAATTATATTTTAGCCACACGATACTTTGCTCTTTTCCCTTTTTGTCAAACATATAGCCCAGTCATATTAGGTAAAACAAGGGGTCAACCTCGGAATGAAAGATAATAAGCTGCAAATTGGTATGAACCTTTGTTTTGTCATTCTAAATGTTGTCTCAAAAGTCACAATCGTTATCGTGTCCGCGTCTCAAGATATTCAAGGTCAAAGGTCACAAAAATCGGTTTTTCGCGAATATCTGGCTTCCTATCGGTTAAATGAGATTTGCATTTATTATAAAAGTTGTAGGCTATAAAATTCCCTACAACTTTTGTTTAAACTTTTTTTTCATACGACCAACCGTTTTGAAGGTAGAGCGCGAAGAGTGCACATCGTACAGTCATATACGGCCTAATGCAAGGTCAAGCGTGAGTTATGGTTATCAGTACGTTATAAAGTCAATTATTTACTTGGAAATTATAATTATTAAACAATGCCTATTATTTATGTACTAACTATTAATTATTTATATTTAATTAAAGTAAGTAACTTGATTATTTATATATAATTATTCATATTTAACTATTTAAGTATAAAATATTATTAATTCTGGATTATATATTTTAGTTTTATTTTAAGTTAACACGACATTATATATCTTTTCTTTAAAACGCGTAAATTTCTCAATACTTATATACCTGGAAATACTTGTCCCTACCCTATGCCCTTTTCTATTCATTGCCGGGACAGATGTTCTATAGTATTCAAGGCCACTCTCTCCACTTTGTATGAGTCAAGATTATTCGTTAGTTTGAAATTGTAAAAATATTAAAGCACTGGAACAACAAAGAAGAACTGCTGCACTTTCAAAATCATATGAAGTTTGTTTTGACGAAACAATGGTTGTGCCAATCAGTCAAGAAAAATTTTTATCAAATCGGTCTAATAAAAAAAAAATCTATCGACATGCTTGTTGAAAAATTTAAAACTGTTAATATCACAACAAAACAAGCCAGAGATGATGCTGATGTTCTCATCATTGACACAGCTATTGCCTTATCAGAACATCAAAAGACTGCTGTCATCATAGGAGAAGATATCGATTTGCTCGTTATTTTAATTGGACGTACTCAGTCACATCATCAGGAAATTTTTTTGAAAAAAGTTGGCAAAGGCAATGTCAAAACACAAATATATTCTACTAAAAGTTTTGACCAATATCCTCGTACTAAAAAGCACATTTTATTTTTACACGCATTCAGTGGCTGTGACACGACTTCTGCGCTATTTAAAAAAGGAAAAAAAACTGTTACTAGAGCATTGGAAAAAATTCCTGATTTAGATAAACTGGTGGAAGTATTTCAACAAGAAAACTGCCCAAAACAAACATTATTAGAAAATGGAGTGCGCATCTTGTTGGCATTATATAATGCTCCAAAATCTGAGGACAACATTGATCATTTCCGCTACACGCAATTCATCAAATTTACAAAACTAAATAAACCTGTACAACTGTCAACACTTCCACCAACAAGTGAAGCAGCTCATCAACACATAAAACGTGTCTACTACCAGATTCAAACGTGGTTAGGGAAGGACTTAGAACCTAAAGAATGGGGCTGGATGCTTGAAAATGAAATCCTGGAGCCCATACGAACGTTATTACCTCCAGCACCAGCCGAACTACTAAACGTAATATTTTGCAATTGCAAAAATGGTTGTGGTTCCCGCTGTGGATGCAGAAAATCAGGGCTACAATGTTCTTTAGCTTGCGGCCAGTGCAACGGACAAGCTTGCCTCAACGCTTCACTGTATCCAAGTAATCCCGATGAAGAAAATACATATGATCCCGATATTCTGGAAGGTTTGGAGATGAACATGACAGATAATGAGGATGATGACAATGAATCGAACATTTTTGAGCGACAAGAAGAAGAAGACGACGAACAAGAAGAAGATAATTAGCTTCCATTTCCAATTTCATTACAATTAAAATCAACAAAGATACTTTTGATATTTGAACTCACATTTTAATAAATGTATATTATGCCGTATTTAATAATAAATAAAAATATGTGTAAAATATATACTCTTACTATCATTTTAACTTAAAATAAAACTAAAATATATAATCCAGAATTAATAATATTTTATACTTAAATAGTTAAATATGAATAATTATATATAAATAATCAAGTTACTTACTTTAATTAAATATAAATAATTAATAGTTAGTACATAAATAATAGGCATTGTTTAATAATTATAATTTCCAAGTAAATAATTGACTTTATAACGTACTGATAACCATAACTCACGCTTGACCTTGCATTAGGCCGTATATGACTGTACGATGTGCACTCTTCGCGCTCTACCTTCAAAACGGTTGGTCGTATGAAAAAAAAGTTTAAACAAAAGTTGTAGGGAATTTTATAGCCTACAACTTTTATAATAAATGCAAATCTCATTTAACCGATAGGAAGCCAGATATTCGCGAAAAACCGATTTTTGTGACCTTTGACCTTGAATATCTTGAGACGCGGACACGATAACGATTGTGACTTTTGAGACAACATTTAGAATGACAAAACAAAGGTTCATACCAATTTGCAGCTTATTATCTTTCATTCCGAGGTGAAAGCCCTAATATGACTGGGCTAATATACGTTGCTGAGGCTTTGAGTTTATTAATCTCAGAGTTTTTAGGTTTTTAATTTTCCTTATTCTGTTAAGAGGAAGAGTTTAGAATTTTACAATTACAATTGTCAAGTTTCTATACATACATAAACGTAATTAATTATTGATACAGTTAAGTAGTCAAATCGCAGTGAATTTCGTGACAGATTGAGTGGTCAGTTGATGATTCGATTGTCTTTTTACAAGAAATACGGTGAGGCGCTTCTCTCACATTTTGCGTGAGTTCTGTTGTGGGTTACTCCGGCTTTAACTTCCATTTTAACTCAACAATAACCTATATGGATAATCCACAATTTTGTAATTTGTCATAAACTTTCTTTCATGATATTCATAGTCAATTTATGATCACCGTATATGTTTATACTCGTATATTGTAGAAATTCATTTTCTATGCATTTGAAACAGGTTAGGCTTAATTTGGTTTTTGGATTAATGAATTCTATCAACATTAAAATTTCAAAAAACTTAGCTTTTAATTATTTCAAAGTTTGGAATTTCTTTTCTTATCAAATGTTTGCAAACATTTGCATTAGGGAAGGTTTTTTTTAAATTCCCATAATTTGTCACTGGTTCCATACTTTTCGAGACATTTTTAATGAAGACAGAGTAGTATCAAAAGAGATCCCCTCACATAATCGGGTCTTACAATAACCATCCTAAGACTTACGAGTGATTGAATATCTTAGATTTATCAATAATACGTACAAACGCTTCACATAAAGTGTTAGTAAATAGTCAATATGCAAAATTTATTTTGTCGCATAGCCATAGGTATAAGAATTTTGCCCGTCCAAACGCCAATTTGCTAAGAATCCTCAAATTAGTCCAAATGCTTTAAGCATAATTTAGATAAGCTAGTAAAATAATAATCAAATCAATAATCTGTCTGCATTAATTTTAATTATTGGAAGTTACTAGAATTTTCATCTTTCTTCTTACTTTAAACCTTGCACACCTTCTAGAAAGCGATCAATTTATTAGTTAGATTTTACGATTGTATTGATTGATTTGTCCATTTGGATAAAAAGTTAGGAATCAAATATGTTCTCATACGGAACCAATGGGAATCGGAGTACCATTCCTGTAAAAGTGCATTTATTTTAAAATAGAACAAAACCACACAGTAATAAAGTTATTAGTTTTTTTTAGAGGTTATTTAAAGATATTTGATAAATGAAGTTGTTTTGCACTTAAAAGTAATCATCCTTATAAATTGAAAATTAGAGAGTGATAGCTTTTGATAAGGCGTAAGAAGAAAAGTTAACACCAACACTTTATTAGGAAGAGATTAAAAATGTTTAAATTTTTTTTTGGGAAGCCTGTGTTTACGTTCTACAATTTGATTAAAAGGAACTTTGTATCATACTTAATTAACGATCCGTTGGTCGACCTGTGGTTTTGTGTTAGTATGTATCCCGACCCAATCCACTCTATGATACTGACGGAAAAGCTTTGATAGGTAATCTGACCACTCAAAATGAATGTGATTCTTATGATTGTATTTACTATAATTATAAGTATGAATAGAATTTGAAAAATAGGAGCTCCTTCCTTCTCCTCCTCCGAATTGTTAGCTAATTTTCGATAATTCATTTTAAAAAGAGAGTCCTTAACAGGTTTACTTCCACGTTCAACATAAACTGTAATCGAAATTCTCTTCTCTTGCAATATACATTAAACCAAATCAGTTGGTTTCTCTTTTCTTTACCTGCAAAGCAAAATACTTGGCAACATGACATAAAATTCAATACTTATAACTTATACGTAAAGGGCAGGACTTAATTTTGTATCATTTAGTGTAAAAGCAGCTTTAGTTAGAATTGCTATTAATTTATAATTAACTTGAAAGTGTATCTGAATGTATTGTTTACATTTCATTATCGAAGTATAACATGAATAATATGAATTGCTAAACCGTATCAACGACTTTCCTTTCCAGTGGTTTCTTCGTTTCAGCGGGAAATAGAGTGCATGGTAAGTATGCCGTCGCGAGGGTAGGGTTTGAGAAAATCCGCTGAGGCCGGTTTTGCGTCGCGCGCGGTACGCGGTACCTTTGTTGGTTTTGCCTTTTTATTAACGTAGCTTTCGTCGGGTTTAAGTTAACATAGTGTGCTTTTCGTTACCGCGTCGGTTAGATTCGGGAACGCGAAATGGAGATTAGATTTTGTTCTTTGACTGATTGATGAAGAAATATGGAGTAACGTAAGGTAGGTTTCTTCTCCGTATGGTTTTGTTTTGTTGACGCGTTTAAAAACGGGCATTTATTGGTGGCTGAAAATTGTAGATGAGCATAATCCATTCGGAGACCCGCGACCGAAATCCTCTCCGATCTAGCTGGCCGACAAGCAGCCACCGCGAAAATGGATTACGGTGCACGGATTGGTTGACCGGTGGGTACCATCCGTTGGCACTACTCAGACTTAACGTCTAGAACCGATGAAAGGTCGGTTCCTCGTTCGGCTCAAGACATTAAAATCATTACAATGCCAAAGTGGAGCAGACTTGAAGAAAAACAGATGACTAGCAGAATAGGGACAGAATTGATGGTTAAATATTTCAAGATAAACTTACAGTTGCTAGTACATCCAAATTGCATAGAATTAGGATGGATATTAATATCAATGTTATGGAAGAAATCCATAAATTCCGGCATTACCCTACATTATACTCAGCCAAATTTCAAAACTAATTTCCAAAAGATCGGACATCACATATTTCAATCGGGTTTCAGTCCTTTATTTGGCCGATTTCATGTTTACTATTGCATTTTCCTTGCTCTCGTTGCATATGGTGAAATAATTTTCGATTTATATCCGATCGATTTAAAAAGTTACTCAAGCTTTAATATTAATTTTCGACCCTTTCAAAAATGCATAATTTCCTCTTTCGCAAAAATTCGATTTGATTGAAACGCTTGAACTTGTATCTAAGATCGATAACAATTTCCAAGGCTTTTAATCCATAGAATGTTTTGTCTACTGGACTGCATTTTAGATAACTTCACCGCTCTAATTAATCCTATATTTGTACTGAAAACCAGGGATTCCCCATTTTGTCTCCATACACGAGTATACAAATAACTCGCAATCAAAATTTCTCGCAACTCCGATTAAAAATTTCCCCACGTATTCTATTGATTCTGGTATTTGGGATTTTACGCATCTGCATCTTATATTCTATTTCTTATTTTCACTTGCGCAATCGAACTTGATCTGATTATAGTCATGGGTACTATATAAGCTCAGATGATCATTACAGCAGCATCAGTCAAATCATAGCACTCAATCATTCAAGCTCAAGTTTAAAGCTTACAATCAATCGCAAAAATTAAAAATACTATCTCAAGATGAAATTCACACTTGTTCTCGCTGTTTTTGCTGTTATCTGCTCAATGGCTTTCGCCTGGCCTGAACGTCTTGAAAATTTGGAAGAAGTTGAAGCTTTTGGAGCTCTCGACAATGTGGATCAACCCCAAGCAGTAGAATTAGTTCGTCACCGACGTTTAAGCTGTTTGTTCGAGAATCAAGCTGTCTCCCACCTTGCTTGCAATGGAAGTTGCATCTCGAGGAAAGGACGCAAAGGAGGCTATTGCTCGAATGGGATTTGCAGATGTATCTAAATTTCTAAGTAGTTTTGATAAAATTAATTGAGTACCTGTTGATTAGAGTTTTAATCTAAATTATTCATAAAATAAAAACGAAAATTCGGAAAAGAGAATAATTTTTGTTTGATATTACATATATTTTTCTATGAAAGGAAAATCTCACCAGGAACCGTTTTTATCAATAGATGCTAAGTTTCAAGAATTTTGGCGGATGAAAAATGACCTTTCATGTGCTCTTTGTTGTAATGATTCTTTTTATCTTGCGACGGAAGAAACTGCAGGCCACTAACCAGAGGATCAAGTAAATTGATAAATACATAACCCTAAACATACTGTCGCGTGTTATGGTGTGCCGCAAATAATTTTAATGTTCCGGGGAAGTGAAAACGCAATGTCTTTTAAATTAAATTAAAAGAGTTTATTTATTTACTAAAAAAAAATGCACAATCACTCATTTTAACTATTTCACAATTTTAATTAGAATCTTACTATCACTTGTCAATTAAATTTCTATCGCAATTGTCTTCTATAATCACTTCACACTCAAACAATTTATATCGCCTGTACTTCGCGTACCACTATATCGCAGTTTTCTATCGCGGTTGTAATGAATGATCTCCCCATTCATGCAGCTCGCCTTTATATAGGGTATCCAGCCATTAACAACACATTTCTCGTACATTGGCAAATGTTCTGCCGAGAGGTACCTAGTATATTCGAGCAGGTTAATGAATGGAGTGACGTCACTTTCAGATGTTGATCATGCTTTGTGGTTTCGAGTAAATTCACTTTGTTGACCATGAGGTTCTTAATGGTTTTGAAAACAATTGCAATAGTAGCTCGCAGAATTATTCGTGCATGTAAATTGCCCCCACCTCAGTTCTTTTCGCCCCGAAAAGATGTGTCGGCAGTTGTAGTCAATTCTCCCTGGATGTAATATGGGGCAAGACGGTCCAGGTGAACGATTTTCATTTTGGCTCTTGGCTTACGGTGTTCCTGTATGCGGTGTACGACGTCGTTGATTCGCTTTGTAACTCGGTATGACCCCTCCCAATTATGTTGCAATTTTGGAGACCTACCCTTTCGCCGTTGCGGGTTATATAGCAATACCAAGTCATCTTGCTGAGAGCCAGTAGAATTTGCCTTTAGATCGTACCTGGTCTTCATGCGGCCAGTAGCCGATTCGAGGTGTTTTCGCACTGTCCGATGTATCTGGTTCAACCGTTGTCTTAGCTCACTTGCGTGCTCCGAGATCATTTGGGGTTTCTCAGGGGGTGTCCCGAACTATATATCAGCTGGCAGACGAATAGTCTTTCCAAAAATTACTTTGGCTGGGGCTTGACCCGTCGATGCATGTTCAGCAGCTCTGTACGCCATCAAAAATAGTGTGATATGTCGGTCCCAGTCCCTTTGATTTTCGTCAACCATCTTGGCGAGGTGTTTATTGAGCGTGCCGTTGAAACGTTCGACCATTCTATCGAATTGGGGATGCAGTGGTGTTGTCCTCGTTTTCTGTATTCCCAGTAGTTCTTACGTTTCGCCAAAAACTAGTGACTCAAAGTTTCGCCCTTGATCCGAATGTAGTTCACAAGGCACACCGTACCTGCTGACCCAATTTAACACTAGCTGTTTGGCTACAGTAGTTGCTTTCTGGTTGGGAATGGGTAGACCTCGGGCCACTTGCTGAAATAATCGGCCATAACCAGCGTGTATCGATTTCCCCTCAGTCGTCGCTTTGGACCTTTGACGGAAGCGCAAATCGTGCATTTACGGCACCAGTCCTCTACATCTTCTCGAGCGTGGAGCCAGTAGAACATTATCCGCAATTTCGCTAAGGTCTTGTTAACGCCAAGGTGGCCTCCCAAGGATCCTTCGTGCATATCCTTAGCTACATCGTTTACACATAGTTTGCATCGTATAGGAGCTGCCATCCGCCGTTTCCCATTTCCGCTTGAGTACACCACCCTCCACCTGAAGGGAGTTCCATTGTGCCCAATAGCTTTTCAGGGTTGTGCCATGCATTGAAACGTCTTACCACTCCAGTCGCCCAGTTGTCTCCTTCCCTACGAGCAATGGTCCGATGTCTTCATCGGCTAACTGGGCATTTCAAATCTCCTCCGGAGACCAACCTTCATCGGATTCGGTCGTTATCAATCGCAGATCAACGAGCGGTTCCTTTTCCTCAATCCGTCGCCAATCCTTGCAGTTAGCTGGACATGAACGGCGGTATAGGGCGTCAGCATTTCCATGAACTCCGCCCTTCCGATGAACAATTTCATAGTCGTATGACTGCAATCTTTCGATCCATCTCGCAACTTGTCCCTCAGGGTGTTTGAAGTTGAGCAGCCATTTCAATGATGCATGGTCCGATCGAAGAACAAATTTCTGGCCATATAAGTACTTGTGAAACTGCTTGGTGGCCTGTATTATAGCCAAAAGCTCCTTCCTGGTCACGTAGTAGTTCCTCTCACTTTTTGAAAGAACTCGACTGTAATACGAGAGGACTCTTTCTTCGCCATCGATCTACTGGGAGAGTACAGCTCCAATACTGCCGTTGCTCGCATCGGTGTCAACTACAAACATTTTTCGGGTTTCGGATATGCCAGCACGGGTGATTCACACAGCTTGTCTTTCAAGGTCTCAAAGGCTACCTGACATTGTTCATTCTAGACATACGGACGATTTTACTCGGTTAGCTGATGGAGACACTAAGCTATTTTGGCAAAGTCTTTGACGAATATTCGATAGTAGGTTGCCAGACCCAGGAAACTTCGTAGTTGGTGCTTGTTGCTTGGTGTTGGCCAGCTTTTCACGGCTCCAATTTTCTCAGGGTCTGTTTTAACCCCTTCTGCTGAGACGACGTGTCCCAGGTATTTTACTTCAGCTGCGAAATGGGTACACTTGTCAGGACTAAGTTTCAAATTTGCCAGTCGCAATCGGGAGAAAACGCACATGCTCTTCGAAAGTTTTCCCGATGACAATGATGTCATCTAGGTACACCAAACAAGTTTTCTAGTTTAAGCCACGTAGCACGTATTCCTTCACACGTTCGAAAGTGGCTGGAGCATAGCAAAGCCCAAATGGAATCTCCACAAATTAACACAGTCCGGTCCCAACTGAAAATGCGGTTTTCCCTCGGTCCTTCTTGTCAATTTCTACCTGCCAGGAGCCACTCTTGAGATCGAGTGTAGAAAACCATGTTGCGTCGGCTAAAGTATCCATAATGTTATCGATACGTGGGAGCGGGTAACTATCTTTCTTAGTGACTTCGTTAAGCTGCCTATAGTCGACATAAAAACGAGTGCTACCATCCTTTTTCTTTACGAGAACTACTGGCGCGGCCCATGGATTGACAGAAGGCTCGATAGCACCTTGTTTTTCCATGTCCGAGATCAGTGCGCTCACTTCTCCTTGTTTGGCTATAGGAAGACGTCTCGAAGCTTGTCAAATTGGCTTGGTTCCCTGTGTATCTATGAGGTGAGTTACCATACTCGTTCGGCCTTGGTCATCCGGGCTTGTTGAGAAGATGTCACTGTACTTGGTGACCAGATCAGAGGCTCGCTTGAATAGCTGCACTAGCAATTTGACCTGCTTCAATATTGCAGACGTGGATTCCCGGGCTTTGTCTGCGTCTTGCCTCTTTTTCCAATGGTGGTCGTGAGTGGCTTCCAAGGAGGTGATGGTGGAAACAGGCTAGCATCTGCCGATGACTTCTCCCGCTTTGATGTTCGTGGTTGAGTCTGCGGTGTTGAGGACTCTAACCGGCACGTATCCGTTCCTTATAGATCTTACAAGGCTTCGTCCTACAATCAAACCGCGCGATTCGGACGTCTTCGTTGGCTCTATCAGATAAGATCGCTGGTCTCCAGAATCACAATCAAGCTTGGCCCACACAATGTTTTCGGAAGAATTCGGTACATCAGTTTCAGTACATACCACCACATTCATCTTGGGAATTTGAACGCTGGGATCCTCCATCAGTACTTCGACATTCTGCCATTTCAATACACGTTTGCCCAAATCCAACGTGATTCCATGTGGTCGCAGAAAATCCATTCCGAGAATGCAGTCATCCATAATGTTCGCGACCAGAAAATTATGTCGGAACGCCAGGTCTCCCAACTGTATGTGGAGGTTAATCTCTCCATGGAAAGCTGCAGTTTCTCCCGTTGCTGTCCGTAGTGAGAAAATGCTGCTCTTGTGAAGTTGTTGTTGCCTCACATGGTCTGGTCGGATATTCGATCGGGTTGCACCAGTGTCGATTGTTATGGTGCAATGTTCTCCGTCAACTTGACCCGGAAGGCATAAGTCCGCTCCTTTATGATGTAGTCTTGACACGGTGATGTCAGTGCTGGGGACGTCGATCCTCCTAGCCAACCTCTGCCTCACAAAGTTGGCTCTTACATGTTTCCCGACCCCTCTGTTTGAAGGGCTTCCATTCTGGGCTCCTGACTCGGTCTGCATCTTCTTCTAGCTGCACACCCTGGACAGTAGCTCGGTTTTCTTCGCTTTTTGCAGTCTCTTTGCAGGTGCCCCTTCTCTCCGCAATTCCAGCATCTAGGCGCACCATTTACCTGCGGCTCTCGCTCAATTTCCACGCGCTCACACCTGCACTCGTCTGTCGCTAACTCGCGAATCCGGGCAATGGTACGGCTCACATTTTTCGCTGCCTCAAAATTCAGACTATAAGCCAATGCGTCCTTAACTGTTTGGTTTTTAGCTAAACGCACGGCTTGCTGTAGTTCTTGGTCTTTTGATCCACTGATGAATGCTTTTATTGCTGCGTCATCTCGATGTTCTGGGTCGTAGGCTGGGTAAGCCAAAAGTGCCAGTTGCTCAACGTCTTGGGTTAGCTGATGTAATGTTTCACCAGGCTTCTGCATCCGATGCCGTAGCTGTGACCGATAAATCTGCTTCAGATGATCGTCTCTATAGCGCATGTCGAGCGCATTCATTATAGCAGCCGGTTTTGAGTTCAACTCGACGGGGATAGTCTGCTAAAGCTCGGCAGCTGGGTCTCTTAGAGCAAGAATTAATGCAGTTGCTCGTTCCTGTTCATTCCAGTGATTTGTCCTAGCGGCTGCTTCAAACTGTGTTTTTTAAATACTCCAGACCGTTTGCCCGTCGAATATTGGTGCTTGCACATTTCTAGATGAGCTTTGCGCTGCGGTTATAAGTGGGGCTGGTGAGGTGGTTACTACTGCCTTCGCTGCTTCCAAGTCCTTTTTCACTTTTTCCATCTCATGGTTCATTCTCTCCTCGACCAGGCTAATCTCAAGATTGATTCTCTCCTCGACCTGGTATACCTTTTCCTGGACGCATTTAATTTGGCTGTTGAGACTACTGAGCTCCGCTTTTATTTCGGTTGACTGTTTTTCCAGCTTCGGTGGGATGTCTGCCTTGATTTCGAATGCTCGTTGGTCTAGCTTCGCTGATTGTTCATTTAACTTCGTAGTTAAACTGGATGACTGTTCACTTAGCTTTGCAGTTAAACTGGATGACTGTTCACTTAGCTTCGCTGATTGTTCATCTAGCTTCACAGTCAGACTGGATGATATCAGCATTAACATTGGCATCAGCGCATTTTCTTGCTCCTTTGATTTCGGTGTTTCTACTTCCCCACCTTCTGCGCCTGTTTTCGCATCTGAGAGCTCACCCGAATCCAGATTCATGGCTTCCGACTCGATCGCGTCACGCAAGCGTGCAATCAGTATGGCCTTTGTACCTTGTGTGGCCAGATTCCGCTGTTCCAACTCCTCCTTGAGCTCCGATATGGTCAATTGATCAATTTTTAGATGAAATTTTCATGGCATTTTTATTGTTTCGGTTATTTTTCCACCAGTTTCCATGTTGATTTCCACTATTGTGCACTTTAAAAATGTTTCAACGTTTTCACTTCCAAAATTTTCTTTCTCATTTCTTGACACCACTGTCGCGTGTTATAGTTCGCGGCCAATAATTTTAATGTTCCGAGGAAGTGAAAACGCAATGTCTTTTAAATTAAATTAAAAGAGTTTATTTATTTACTAAAAAAATGCACAATCACTCATTTTGACTATTTCACAATCTTAATTAGAATCTAACTTTCACTTGTCAATTAAATTTCTATCGCAATTGTCTTCTAAAATCACTTCACACTTAAACAATCTATATCGCCTGTACTTCGCATGCCACTATATCGCAGTTTTCTTTCGCGGTTGTAATGAATGATTTCCCCATTCATTCAGCTCGCCTTTATATAGGGTCTCTCGCCATTAACAATACATTTCTCGTACATTGGCGAATGTTCTGCCGAGAGGTACCTAGTATGTTCAAGCAGGTTAATGAATGGAGTGACGTTACTTTCAGATGTTGATCATGCTTGGTGGGTTCTCGTGCTTTCGAGTAAATTCACTTTGTTGATCATGAGGTTCTTAATGGTTGTGAAAACAATTACAACAGTAGCTCGCAGAATTATTCGTGCATGTAACAGTATCTACAAAATATAATCGCCCTTTTTTAACTTTACAAACTTGCGGACAAATAAAAAAACCGGCCTAGTTAGCTCAGCGGTTGTATTTCGAATCGTCCTGTCAGTTTGTTCTCCGTCTCTTCTTCTTTCTATTACCTATCCCTGTACAATTCAATTCAGATTACAGCAGTAGAATGGTTCATACACTGACTAATAGTTCTTATACAAGTATTAACTAGTGGTTTTTATACAAGCTAACTTTTTATTACAGCTCAGTTAACCTGACTAGTAAGTGGACCTCGACAAATTGTCATGATACGAAAAGCAAATCTGAAGTGAAAACTCAGGTTTTCTCTCTCTTTTCTGAGGTTACAATATGAAAAGTAAATTAAAGTGACAATTCGGTTTCAAAAGGGTTTGTGTTGCTTTGTACTGCTATGGCTTGTGGTCCAGATCACTGCGAAAGCCTCCTACGTATTCGCGAGGATTCTACAATTCCGTCATGAGGCAACTGAGTCAGTGGACAATTTTCGATGTCTTTAATAACTTATCGGTCATTTGGTAATATCTGGGGTGTAAGATACGGTCCGCGGTACTTAGAGATTAGTTTCTCGTTCGTGTCAACGGTGGCGTCCACGTTACGAATGACGCCATCAGCGCAATTAATCTGGTAAGTGTTGCTTTTACTTAAAGTCGGGGAGAATACACAGAAATGGTAAAGCTTTTGTCTTTTTTCGACACAGGCAATCCGATTAAGTTTGTGAAATGATCTGCAGTCCCTCTACTCATTAGCAATATAATTTTCGATACGAGACTCCACGGCTTAGGAAATGCAACGATAAAACGTATAGTAAGGTTGATGCCTATATTAAATTTCGTAGACAATGTAGAAAGATTCCTCTTTTAGTGATTCCAGAAGAAACGGTATCACTTCCCATAATCTTAAGCCACAACTTTCTAAAAGAATTTAATATTTATCTTTATGAATTCAAAGATATTAATACCCAGATGTAAAGCCATAAGAATAAAGCGTTTGAAAAATACAAAATTTATTTTTGTGCCTTCGAACCGACAAATAATAAAGGGTTGAGCGGTCCATGTATTAAATATGAACCTCCTGGGGAAACCACCTATGAACTTAACAACATGAGACCAACTGATAAATATTCGGCCAACGCTGGTACACTCGTTAATGATCAGACCGACAATAACTTTAGAATCTTGTCCGACCTTACTACATTACCCCCAGATGACACAGGCACCCTAGAAATAAATATGTCCCTGAGCAAAAACCACACTGAAGCCCTTCGAAAGATCATTTACGAAAACTATTTGAACCCGGTGAATCTCATTGTAGCGCCCCACCACTATCACCTAAATAATAACACTCCATTTCACTACACGCCACGAAGATTATCTTACCACAAGTGAACAGAAGTTCAGAAGATCACAGAAGAGCTACTTAAGATGGGGATAATTAGATCCAGTAATTCCCCATACGCTTCTGCCATATTCTTAGTTAGGAAGAAAAGCGGTGAATTGAGAATGTGTGTGGACTAAAGAGCCCTAAGCAAACAGACCATACGGCACAATTTTCCGCTGCCACTTATAGAAGACTGTATCGGTTATTTGGCAGGAAAGAAGTTCTTTTCAATTTTAGATCTGTGTAATGGATTCCATCAAGTTATAATGGCAGCTGAATCTGTAAAATACACGGCATTCGTAACTCCAAACGGTCACTATGAATACTTGTAGATGCCTTTCGGACTGAAAAATGCTCCTACTGCATTCCAGCGCTGTATATGCGAAATATTTAGATTGAGTATGGTATTAACAATACCATCCACAGTACGACTAAAAAGTCTCCTAGTAAACTTCTGTTTGAGATAGAGCAGGGAGGTAAAATTGTGGACTAATTAACTGAATACTTTAGCAAGAAGGCGAATGAGGACTCAGATTGCAACTTAAATGATCTCAGGGCAGGCGCTGCCTCCATCATTCAGAAGTCACAGGACTACAACCTCCAGTACTTCCAGAGACACAGCAATTCGCCTCAGACTTATAATGTGGGAGAGAGAATATGTCGTCATTCGTAACGTGAACACCACCATTGACACGAATAAGAAACTAATCTCTAAGTACCGCGGACCTTATCTTACACAAAAGATATTACCAAATGACCGATACGTTATTAAAGACATCGAAAATTGTCAACTGACTCAGTTGCCTTATGACGGAATTGTAGAATCCTCGCGAATACGTAGGTGGCTTTCGCAATGATCTGGACCACAAGCCATGGAAGTACAAGGCAACACAAACCCTTTTAAAACCGAATTGTCACTTTAAATTTGCTTTTCATATTGCAACCTCAGAAAAGAGAGAGAAAACCTGAATTTTTACTTCAGGTTTGCTTTGTGTCATGACAATTAGTCGAGGTCAACTAAGTAGTCAGGTTAACCGAGCTGTAATGAAAATTTAGCTTGTATAAAAACCACGAGTTAATACTTGTATAAGAACTATTAGTCAGTGCATGAACCATTCTACTGCTGTAATCTGAATTGAATTGTACAGGGATAGGTAATAGAAAGAAGAAGAGACAGAGAAACAAGTTGGGTAAACAGACCTACGCTCATGTCAGAAGGGTTTTGTATTCAATTTACAAAATGCAGTCACCAGGTCGAATCAAATCAAGAAACATGTCAAAGACGATTTTATTGGAGAAAATATGAAATGCGAAGATCATAATATTTTTAACAAAGTTCAATGAATTTCAACTTTTGAGGTTTTTGGTATTGTTATACTCATAAGTATCTCCCTTGATAATTATTTCAGATGTCCATCCGCGACGGAGGAAACACATTTTTCATGTATTTCCCCCCTGTGCCCCCACTAAAGCAAAAACTGACAGTTTAACAACTGTTTTGAAAAGCTCCCATGTAAACTTTCATTTTATACTCATACCGGCTACGTTTGATGAATTTTTTTTCAGGGGCCACTCTTCTGTGCTGAAATCATCGTTTCATGGCCAATTTTTTCGAATCCTAGAATGGTTACAAAACCCTTTTGCTAGGAGCTCTCTCCCACCTCCTTGACTTATTTCACTTATGAGCATTAATTGTAGGTACTCATCTTCAGTCATTCATTAAATTGAATCAAGTGTTCAAAGCATGCACCTTAAACGTTGAAGTTGGGAAAAAATAACTCTAAATTATTCAATCTTCGCATTTAAAACAGCCACTATCTTGTTTTACGATTACTGATACTACTAGCTGAACCGGTTCTCAAAGATATACATGACACCTATCATTCCTGAAATTTTCATGCAAATCCTAGCAAAACTGTAGTGTCTGAGTCGGTAAAAAGCGCATGTTGTTCCATAGCCATATGTTGCCATAATACATGCAGCGCATATTGTTCCATAGTAAAACAGGAAAATTCAAACCGCTATAACTTCGCTAAATATGATTTAGTCTTTATGAAACTTTCAGGATAGATCAATCTTATGAATAGACATCTGTGTACTGAATTTCATTGAATTTAAGGGTACCGTTAAGATTTTATTCAAGAAAACATAAAATCGATAAATCATACTATTACTAACAAAGTTGAGTGAATTGCGACCTCTCACGTATTTGTTGTTGTTGTACGCACCAAGGCCTACATCCCTGATTTTTTTCAGATTTTTCGGATCACAGGTGTCCAATCGCGAGGGGGGGGGGACACAAATTTTTCGTGTATTTCCCCTCCCTGTGCGCCCCTCGAAGCAAATTTTGCCAAATTAAGACCTGTTTTGAAAAGTTCTCATCAAAACCTTTCATTTGATACCCATATCGGCTACCTTCAATGAAATTTTTTTTTTCGGGGGGTCACTCTCCTATATGGGGAGACCCCCCTAAAATACCTTATAAAATTTTTTTTGTAGTTGAACTTTGAAGAGATCACCACTTCACACCTACACACAAAATTTGATGTTTCTAGCTTAAGTAGTTTCCGAGAAAAACTGCTGTGACACACGGACGGACGGACGGACAGACGGACAGACGGACAGACTGGTCGCGAAACTAGTAGGGTTTTGTAAAATTATTTTACAAAACCCTAAAAAAGGGCGATTATATTTTATAGTATGTTTAGGGTTATGTATTTATCAATTTACTTGATCGTGTAGTTAGTGGCCTGCAGTTTCTTCCGTCGCAAGATAAAAAGAATCAAATTCTTGAAACTTAGCATCTATTGATAAAAACGATTCCTAGTGAGATTTTCCTTTCATAGAAAAATATATGTAATACCAAACAAAAATTATTCTCTTTTACGAATTTTCTTTTTTATTTTATGAATAATTTAGATTAAAACTCTAATCAACAGGTACTCAATTAATTTTATCAAAACTACTTAGAAATTTAGATACATCTGCAAATCCCATTCGAGCAATAGCCTCCTTTGCGTCCTTTCCTCGAGATGCAACTTCCATTGCAAGCAAGGTGGGAGACAGCTTGATTCTCGAACAAACAGCTTAAACGTCGGTGACGAACTAATTCTACTGCTTGGGGTTGATCCACATTGTCGAGAGCTCCAAAAGCTTCAACTTCTTCCAAATTTTCAAGACGTTCAGGCCAGGCGAAAGCCATTGAGCAGATAACAGCAAAAACAGCGAGAACAAGTGTGAATTTCATCTTGAGATAGTATTTTTAATTTTTGCGATTGATTGTAAGCTTTAAACTCGAGCTTGATAGAGTCCTATGATTTGACTGATGCTGCTGTAATGATCATCTGAGCTTATATAGTACCCATGACTATTATCAGATCAAGTTCAATTGCGCAAGTGAAAATAAGAAATAGAATATGAGATGCCGATGCGTAAAATCCCAAACACCAGAATCAATAGAATACGTGGGGAAATTTTTAATCGGAGTTGCGAGAAATTTTGATTGGGAGTTATTTGTATACTCGTGTATGGAGACTAAATGGGGAATCCCTGGTTTTCAGTACAAATATAGGATTAATTAAAGCGGTGAAGTTATCTAAAATGCAGTCCAGTAGCTGTAGACAAAACATTCTATGGATTATAAGCCTTGAAAATCGTTATCAATGTTCGATACAAGTCCAAGCGGTCCAATACAATCGAATTTTTGTCAAAGATAAAATAATGCATTTTTTGAAAGAGTCAAAAATTATTATTAAAGCTTAAATAACATTTTAAATCTATCGGATATAAATCGAAAATTATTTCATGAAAAGCAACAGGAACAAGTAAACAAGAAATCGGCCAAATCAAGGACTGAAACCCGATTGAAATATGTAGTGTCCGACCTTTCGGAAATCAGTTTTGAAATTTGGTTGGGCGTAATGTTGAATAATGCAGGAATTTATGGATTTCTCCCACAACATTGATAATAATATCCATCCTTATTTCATGTAGTTTGGATATACTAGCAAGTGTAAATTTATCTGAAGTTATTTAGTTATCAATTCTGTGCCTATTCTTCTTCAAGTCCACTCCACTATGACATGCTTTGACGAATTATCATGCACTCTGACAAAAAAGAACCCGGAAATTGCAAATGAAACGCAAAATATTTAATTATTCATCAATATTTATTTTGTCGCCTTCAAAGTAATCCCCATAAGATGCACTACACTTACGCCAACGATTTTTTTAGTCCTCAAACACTTTTCATAAGCACTTTGTGGGATGGCCTTCAGCTCCTTCAGCGAGTTTGTGACAAAAAAGTACCCGGAAATTGCAAATAAAACGCAAATATCAAAAATCATCAAATTCACACTGAGCCAAATCTACTCGTAATGAATACGGTGGTTTATCGATGGAATTTATTGCATTTTTGGCTTCAAACTCAGTCACAATAAAAAAAATCACAAAATAACGAAAATCGCAACGCACTACTGAGGTGTACCGACTTAATCCTGCTGTAAACAAACTGGTTGACAGATCGCGCTCATATTTGGCATAGTAATTAAGGACAGTCCTACCAACTTAACAAAATTCATTTCATTGAAATATCTTTTACCTGGGGAATTTAAATTACAATTTCCGGATACTTCGGGTTCACAGTGTATATTCATACAAATAATCAAGCGCGGTATCAACTGAATGGTCTAGATAATCTGTTTGGAGGTGTGCCAAAGGGGGTTTAATTTACGAGATTTTTAGATACTCTCCCTGAGGATTGGATATCTTTGATCTGAAAAATCTAAAAAATCATTAATTAAGATCTTTATAAGTACAATCATAAAGATAACATCAAAAGTTGAAATTCACTAGATTTTGGTTGCAATAATATGATTTACTAATTATAAAATATTACGAATGAAAAACTTCAATGTTCTCTTAAATTCATTGCAATTCTTCATCCAAAACTTATTGTCATTAACAAGCTTTTAAGAAAATCATTTGGCTCAATCTTAACAGGTGAGTTTTTTCTTTTTATTTTGAGATTCCTGCCTCTTCTGATGGTTTTTTGCTTTTTTAATAAATAAATTGCTTAAAGAACTCGTTTTAAAACTTTTAGGTTGCCTTCTTTTTAGAATATATAGCATAGCTTTCAAACTAGAAAGTATAGGGTTACCCGTCCGGGGTAGGAAAGTATAACCCTGCCATTTGACATATGTCAGAATAAAGTGTCATCCAAAGCGTGTTTTTTAGTTGAAAGTTTGCCATTTAGAAATATGGATCGTTTAACAGTCGAAGAACGCGTTAAAATTATTTAATTTTATTATAAAATGGCGATTCTGCTGTATCAACATTTAGGGCTTTACGAGTCGATTACAGTTGACATAATCGACCTACACAGCAAACAATTTCGAACACAGTGACAAAATTTGAAGAGACCGGATCGGTTATTGATATTGCAAGGCCTGTGCATCATCGCAATATTCGTTCTGCTGAAAATATCGCTGTCGTTGCTTAACATTTGGGCTTGTCTTACGGCTCATTGTGGCGGATTTTGCATTTGGATTTGCATCCCCATCCGTACAAAATCCAACTCACTCAAGAACTTAAGTCTCAAGACCATACAAAACGCAGAATTTATGTGAATTGGGTAATTGAACAACAAACCATTGATAACGATTTTTCGAAAAAAATTTTCTTTAGTGATGAGGATCATTTTTCGGTCAGTGGTTACGTAAATAAACAGAATTGCCGCATATGGGGCTCTCAAAATCCTCAGGTGATCACAGAAAGACCTTTGCATCCGGACCGTTTGGTGTGCATTATGGTCTGGCGGTGTTATTGGCCCGTATTTTTTGAAAACGATCAAGGAAGAGCCATTACAGTCAATTCTGACCGCTATGGACAGATGTCAACCGATTATTTTTGGAGAGAAATTGAAGATTATGATTTGGAGAACCTGTGGTTCCAACAGTATGGAGCCATAAGCCACCCAACACAGGCTAATCGAATACTTTTGCAAGAGAAATTTCCAGGACGCGTAATTTCGAGATTGAGTGATGTCAATTGGCCCGCAAGATCCTGCGACCTAACACCTTTGGATTTCTTTTTATGGGGCTATGCGAAAGATCATGTTTACGCGAACAATCCTCAAAATCTTGAGCATTTGAAAACCAATATTCATGAAGTCATGGCCGAGATATTGAGATGCAACGTTCATATGGGGTAGTTGAGACACCGACATATGTGGCTGAAGTAACTGAGCTTAGATTTATAAATAAATAACAAAGAGTCGGATGAATCACCCAAAACTTTCTGCTTTTATATATATATATGATATATGCTTTTATAATATAAAAAAAAATATATATATATATCTACTCGTATATATATATATATTATATATATATATATATATATATATATATATATATATATATATATATATATATATATATATATATTAGTGTTTATTATTATTTAGTGCCATCTAAATATATTGACTGGCAGCCCGATGCTGAAAAGGAGGCAATCTCACTTGTAACACTATGCTAGTATTTGGGTGAGCAGCTGAAGGGGGAAACTGGTGAGAGAGGAAAATATATAGAATGCACGTATGCATACACACAGTAGCAGTATTTGATGAACTGCATAGTCCTCCATCTAATGGGTCAGTCAAGTATTACGTAAGCAAAATTTTAGTAATTTTTAACCCCTGCATTATATTCTACTGCTGGGTGGAAAAATCTGTTCACTAATGGAAACAAACTACTTCTTGGATATCAGCTATCTGTATTTCTCTTCTTCTCCTTCTTCATAGCACTACAGCTCCTTTCAAACCTTCGCTTCCTGCAACAAGCCCCTCCAACTGTGTCGGTCCATCAACCGCGTGCTCCAATTTCGAAACCGGAGCAGCAATGAACTGTCTTCATCGACCGCGTCAGACCGGCGTTTCCTCGGTTTCCCCACTGGTCTCCGCCCTTCAGTTCTCCCAACAAATACCTTTTTGGGTATTCATTGTTCGTCCAAACGATTCATGTGGCCCACGCATTACAGCTTCCGCTGTCTTACAATCGTTGAGACTTTCGGCTCGGCAATAATTTCATACAGCTCATGGTTGTATCAAATTCACCATCTAGTCTCGCTTCAATTATTCGCCTCAGGACCCGTCGCTTAAAGGTTTTCAATATATTTGCGGATACTTGGGTTAGGGTCCCTGTGTCACACCCATAGCATAAAATAGGTCTTATAACGTATTTGTACGCTTGGGCCTTTGTTTTCCTATGTATGCAGCTTGTTTGCAGAATTGCAAAACTGAATAAAATATTTTATTTACGAACCATATTCTTCGGCGAATTTCGTCTCTTTCAATAGCATTTATCGTTATTTTGGCACCCGAATACAAAAATTTGTCCACATTCGAGATATTGTATTCGCCAAGTATGATATTTTTGGAAGTTGAGGTATTTTCCTTGATTGTGTCAGGAGCTTTATTTTATTTTCATTGATTTGTAGCCCTACTAGCTTTGCTTCACTGTCGAGTTTCACGAAAAGTTCTTTGGCAATTGTTAGTGAGCGTGACAAAATGTTGATGTCATCCGCATAGGATACCTCTCGGCTTAACTTGTATAGTAAGATGCCTCTTGAATCGACAGAAAGATTTCTAATCACGTATTCTAGAGCTAAATAGAATAGCAATGGGGTCAGCATATCTCCCGTCGGTAAGTTGGTAATTCTTTGTATGTTTGTCTTGTTGTTGTTGCTCACTAAACTTCCGTCGATGCTTCTCAATTGGCTGTCTTATCTTATTTCAAATTATCCTATTTGCCACTCTTCTGAGATTATCATAATTTTCTCTCTTTGTCCTGATTCTCCTGCCTATGTTTTGCTTGTACGGCTGATTCTTTTTATCTAACGTATCGTGTATTCATTATTGAATTAAAGTTTCTTTTCCGCTGGGCTTGATCTCGCATCGTCTAGGCTGCCACGGTCTTAGCTTGTTGCTTTTTTTAGGGTTTTGTAAAATAATTTTACAAAACCCTACTAGTTTCGCGACCAGTCTGTCCGTCTGTCCGTCCGTCCGTCCGTCCGTCCGTCCGTGTGTCACAGCAGTTTTTCTCGGAAACTACTTAAGCTAGAAACATCAAATTTTGTGTGTAGGTGTGAAGTGGTGATCTCTTCAAAGTTCAACTACAAAAAAAATTTTATAAGGTATTTTAGGGGGTCTCCCCATATAGGAGAGTGACCCCCCGAAAAAAAATTTCATTGAAGGTAGCCGATATGGGTATTAAATGAAAGGTTTTGATGAGAACTTTTCAAAACAGGTCTTAATTTGGCAAAATTTGCTTCGAGGGGCGCACAGGGAGGGGAAATACACGAAAAATTTGTGTCCCCCCCCCTCGCGATTGGACACCTGTGATCCGAAAAATCTGAAAAAAATCAGGGATGTAGGCCTTGGTGCGTACAACAACAACAAATACGTGAGAAGTCGCAATTCACTCAACTTTGTTAGTAATAGTATGATTTATCGATTTTATGTTTTCTTGAATAAAATCTTAACGGTACCCTTAAATTCAATGAAATTCAGTACACAGATGTCTATTCATAAGATTGATCTATCCTGAAAGTTTCATAAAGACTAAATCATATTTAGCGAAGTTATAGCGGTTTGAATTTTCCTGTTTTACTATGGAACAATATGCGCTGCATGTATTATGGCAACATATGGCTATGGAACAACATGCGCTTTTTACCGACTCAGACACTACAGTTTTGCTAGGATTTGCATGAAAATTTCAGGAATGATAGGTGTCATGTATATCTTTGAGAACCGGTTCAGCTAGTAGTATCAGTAATCGTAAAACAAGATAGTGGCTGTTTTAAATGCGAAGATTGAATAATTTGGAGTTATTTTTTCCCAACTTCAACGTTTAAGGTGCATGCTTTGAACACTTGATTCAATTTAATGAATGACTGAAGATGAGTACCTACAATTAATGCTCATAAGTGAAATAAGTCAAGGAGGTGGGAGAGAGCTCCTAGCAAAAGGGTTTTGTAACCATTCTAGGATTCGAAAAAATTGGCCATGAAACGATGATTTCAGCACAGAAGAGTGGCCCCTGAAAAAAAATTCATCAAACGTAGCCGGTATGAGTATAAAATGAAAGTTTACATGGGAGCTTTTCAAAACAGTTGTTAAACTGTCAGTTTTTGCTTTAGTGGGGGCACAGGGGGGAAATACATGAAAAATGTGTTTCCTCCGTCGCGGATGGACATCTGAAATAATTATCAAGGGAGATACTTATGAGTATAACAATACCAAAAACCTCAAAAGTTGAAATTCATTGAACTTTGTTAAAAATATTATGATCTTCGCATTTCATATTTTCTCCAATAAAATCGTCTTTGACATGTTTCTTGATTTGATTCGACCTGGTGACTGCATTTTGTAAATTGAATACAAAACCCTTCTGACATGAGCATAGGTCTGTTTACCCAACTTGTTTCAGCAATGTATCAGATAAAGTGCTAGATGGTTGACGATGTTCTCCGTGAAATTTTCGGCCACATCCGCCGTTTGGAGTCGAATTTTTGTAGAGGGCTGGTCCTTGCCGTATACCTTTCACATACAACATCGACACGATAGTTTGATCAAGTAACGATCCGATCTACAATTGGCTTTTTGGTATGTACGGACGTCAAGTCTGCTCGAGGCCCATCTATGTTGGATCAGATCATGGTCAATTTGGTTTTGTGTATCACCATCGGGTGATACCCAGGTCATAGTGGGAAGCACGCCGAATGTACGACTATCCTCCAGCCTTTCTCCGATGAGGTAGCTCATTGCTAACCTTAGGGTTGAAATCACCCAGAAATATTTTTGTGTCGTTTGTCAGCAATGAGTCGACTAGTTTTGCCAGATTATTGTAGAAAGTTTCCTTCATTTCTTCGATCAGGGCGTGTACTTTTATCTGCCAAATTCAGAAGAATTTTGCATTTATACGGATCGCACACAACAACGTGCGATTTGAACTCTCTATCCCCAATGAAGGCCACTCGAATTCTCATTTTCTATCAGGCTCAACTCCGGCGGCATGGTTATTACTTTCGATTCCGTTATCAGGCACAGAGAGATTCACCCCCACCCACTTAAGTCACCAGAAAGGACGTGTAAAAGGGATTTAGTAGCAGAGCTGCAAGCATGTTTGCAGTTATTTGCATTTGTCGCCATTTGGTGTCCCACCATTAGGGAAATAGAAAACCCAATCTTCGACCCCGAGACCATTTACTACCATTTCTTCGTGGGGTTTAGAGTGAGAAGTCATAGACGTTTTGGGTTAGGGGACCAATAGGAAACCCTCCTCCTTTCTCAACCACACTTGGGAGCGAAAGCAGGTCCTCTGAATTGACTTGGACTTCTGCTGAATTTATTTGATGGTCCAAATGCTCGTGTTAGTTGAACAATTGGAGAAGCTTGTTTCTGCAATGTTGACTGCAATGATTTTCTTCTACGTCCACTCGAACGAAATCGGAACTGACCTCTCATTGGTTCTAGACGTGAAGTCTGAGTCGTACCAACAAACGGTACCAACCGGTTGACCAGTCCGTGCACCCGTGATCCATTTCGCGGTGGCTGCTTGTCGGCCAGCTAGTTCGGAGAGGATTTCGGTCACAGATCTTTAAATTGGATAACGCTCAATTACGTGTTTCAGCCACCATTAAATACCCGTTTCAAATGCGCCAAAAAGTCATACATACGGAAAAGAATCCTACTTTACTTTATTCCGTATTCTCTTCATTCTTCCAGTCAATCACATTTCGCGCTCCCGAATTTCACCGACGCGAAAAATATACTATGTTAATTGAACCCCGAAGTACGCTACTCTAAGGAAAATGCAAAGCAAACGAAGGTACCGCGATCCGCACGCGACGCGAACCGGCCATCCGTGGATTTCTGAAAACTCTACCCTTTTAACGGCATACCTACCGTCCACTCTCACTCCTGCTGAAAAAAAAGGTGGGCTGGAAAGGAAAGTCTGTTAATTAGTTAGCAATTCATGATTTTATTAATATCAAAACAGTGAAGGCGAACTTTGATTGCTATCGTTCCAAATCAAATCCCAAAAAATTTACTATAAAAAAGTGATGTTTAAATTACTGTACGATACAAGCTATTAATTATTGTAATATCCCTATCCTTACTCGGCTTGCCGTTCTACTTTCACTTAAATCTGCTTCTGTCATCTTCGACATTTTAACTTTCAATATAAAATTAGGGTTTCGATTATAAATATTATTATCTTCCATAAAAAAACGAGAAACTTCTATAATTTAAACATCTGTTACGCACAAAAACAATCGCGCAAATATTTATCTTAGATACTTTTCCTTTGTTAATAGGAGCTGCTGGGCATCTATCAAATAATACAGTTGAGACAAAACTAATTGTGCGATATCTCTCTCTAAAGTCAAATTCAGGTCTTAAAAAGTCCTGACAGTGTTTTGCAAATTCATTTCTATACGTATCTATGGAAAAGTTAGTTGGGCGTGCTTCTTGTGGAAATCATTAATACTCATGGCTTCAATTGTATACTCTTTATACAACTGATGGCTACTTAGCCAAGCAGGTTGTTGGTAAGCCTCGTTAACAGACCTATTCAAAATTGATTTCAAATTCACCACAAATTCTTTAAGAGCTTCAGATAATGTGTGTAGAAGTAATAATGTTTCCGATTCACTGACTCTATCGTATGTCTCTACCAAAGCTTTTGTTTCTTCTGTACTATGAGGTGTTGTAAATTCACCATGAATCGATACGGCATTCATTAACCAAAAATTAAAGTTATACCTGTAATTACTTTCAAATGTCTCCTGGATTACAGATGCAAAGTAGAATATACCACAACTGCAATTGGTTAGGAGTACGATAATCATTAGATCACCAATTTTATTGATCTTTAGGTGTATTTTACTTGTATCAACCCTTGTGACACAAAGATCATGCAAACAATACATCTAATGAACTAGTTCCGATAGTTTGTATTTTGCCTACTTGATCTGATCGCATCGGCCCTTTCTTCTACTGTTTGGTTGATGACTTGCTTTCAATCCACTTTATTATACTTACGTCTGAGCGCGCTGCCTGATTGATGTACTTTCTAGATTTGTTGTTGCATTTCATTCGCATTCCTGCCTTATCTCGCGCTTAATCCGTACAAACACTTGAGACGGTTCAAGTACCACAATCTTCGAATATTCACTCCTCGAATCTCAATGCGAGCAAACAGAACATGGAATACTCTAATGGAGCACCTTAAATAGAAATATCGATTCATAATTTATTTTCTGTGTGGCATGATTGCACCTATCTTCCGAAACGGAGAATTAACCAGCCCTCCATTAGCTGCAGCCCCGCATATATGCACGAAAAGCCCTCAAAAGGGCATCAGGCAGACCCTCAAAAATTATATGTGGGGTTATCTTTCCCACGTTTTTCCTCCACCTGTTGCGTCGGACTGTCACTTTGACAAACCCCGACAAAACAGACGTGGACTGGGAGTCGTCACAACTGACGTGAGATGGAAAGCCACATGGCAGCAATGTGCGTTTGTATTGGTCGCCATTGGCGAAGGGCCGATTCATTACATGATTCTTCATTTGTTATAGTTCTAAGAAAAAATAAGGCCAGTTTGCTAGATGCTTTGTGGATTTTGTCCACATATATTGCTAGATCCATTAGAGAACCTAAAGAGTTGCATGATAAAATCGCCTGCATATTTTCTAGCAATCTATTTAACCATAAAGTTCTCCCTTAGTAATTGTGATGGTAAACAATCCCCAACAGGCCAGTCAATATCAATTAAAAATACTGGTAATCCAGGGAACAAATTGGACCGGAAACGACATTCAAGACATAAGATCGCTTACAATATTCAAGAGTGGGAAGCCTACTGAAAAACAAAAATTCGTTGTGGCCTTCATTCTGGATAGGGAGCTCAAATTGCACGCTGTCAATGAACGGTTGTGTTTGATCCGTATAAAAGCGAAATTTTTCAAAATCTGACGAATTAGTGTTCACGCCCTGACCATAGAAAAGGACAAAGAATCGTAGGAAACGTTCTACAATCACCTGGAGAGACTAGTTGACTCATTGCATACAAATGACACAAAAATAATTCTGGGTGATTTCAACGCTAATGTTGGCGATGAGTTACTCATCGGGGAAAGACTGGAGGATATAGCCTCGAGGATGAAACAAATGACAATGGGCAGTGCTTGATTGACTTTACATGTGGCAGAAATCTGGTCATACGTTCGACTTGCTTCCCACATCGACGCATTTATAAAGTGACCTGGCTATCACCGGATAGCAACACACAAAACCAGATCGATCATGTTCTGATCCAAAAACATTGGGCTTCGAGCATACATACATATTGAGGAGCCAATTGTAGCTCATATCATTACTTGATCAACTTAACCTATCGATATCGTATGTCAAAAGCATATTCGGCGAAGACCAGCCCGCTACGAAAATTTGACATCAATAGGCTCCAAACGGCGTCTGTGGCCAAACATTTCACGGAGACCCCCAGATGCATCATTAAAGACGAGCAACGAGCCCTGGATAGAAATGAAAACGGCTATTAGGACCATGGCAGAACAGACAATCGGACTTCAAGCCCGGCGCAAAAGGAATGATTGGTTCGATGATGAGTGCCAGAATGCGTTAGAGAAAAAGAATCGGGCGTAAAAAGATTACGTAGGTAGGAAAACCAGGACGAAGAGAGAACACTATGAAAATCTCAGATGATTAGTGAATAAGATAATTAGAATTAAGAAAAGGAAATACTATGACAACCAATTGAGAAGTATAGATGTAAGTCTAGCGAGCAACAACACAAGACAAGCATACAAAGTAGTGAAACGTAGTTATCAGCCCAAAACCACGCTTTGTCGTGATGACATCGGCAATATCATCGCTGATGAAACCAAGATTAAGAAAAGATGGGAATCATATTTCAAGAAGCTCCTAAATTCTCCGCATGGCTCCAGAACATCGAAGCCTATAGAAGTCTGCGGAGAGCTTCCATTGGCCCCACCAACTCTCTGATGGAACAACCATCATCAAAGCACAAAAGAATAAAAAAGCTATTCACAAAGTCATCTAGTACATTTGGCAACAAGAACACATGCCGAAAGGGTCAAGCAAATCAATTATATTCCTTATCCACAAAAAAGGTGACAAGTTACAGTGCGAAAATTCTAGGGGCATATCACTACTTTGAACGGCGTACAAAATATTTTCAAATATCTTAGAAGATAAAATCGGGTCAAACACCAACAGTATTATTGGGGAGTATCAAGGTGGTTTTAGAGCAGGTAGATCGACAATAGATCAATTTTTCACTGTCATGAAAGTACTTGAAAAATGCTGAGAGTTCAACATAGACGTATACTAAATTTTTGTTGAATTTAAGCAAGCATACGACAGTATTGATAGTAACGTACTGTAGCAAATAATGCTTTGCCTTGGCATCCCAGCCAAATTAGTCCGCCCTACCAAAACGACAATGACGTCGGCGGCCCGCAAAGCCCGCATCAATAACCAACTCACGGATGCCTGTGACACTTATATCAAACTAAAACAGGGAGATGGGCTGGCCCCATTGCTATTCAATTTGTCTCTGGAGTAGGTCATAAGGAAGCTACCTGGCGATACACGAGGTGCTACTATACAAGTCGTGCCAAGTAGTAGCCTATGCGGACGACATCAACATTTTGTCACGGTCATCAACAACTGCCAAAGAACTCTTCTTGAAACTTGACAGCAAAGTAAAACTAGTAGGGTTTAAAATCAATGAAAATAAAACAAAGCTCATGACGCAGTCGAGGAAAGATACCTCAAATACACAAAAAATATCACACTTGGTGAATGCAGTATCCAAAACGTTGGCAAATTTGTGTATTTAGGCGCCAAAACAACGAAAACGGGTAATGAAAGATACCAAATACGCCGGAGAATACAGCTCGCAAACAAAATATTTTATTCAGTTTTGACGATCTTGAAGACCAGCTGTTTGCACAGGAAAACAAAGCTCCAAGTATACAAATATGTGATAAGGCCTATGTTATGCTATGGGTGTGAAACATGGGTCATAACCCAAGCATCCGCAAATATATTGAACGCCTTTAAGTGACGGGTCATGAGGCGAATAATCGGCGCGAAGCTAGACGGGGATCAATGGTGAATTCGATACAACCATGAGCTGTATGAAGTTTTTGACGAACCGAAGGTCTCAACGATTCTTAGACTATGGAAACTGCAATAGGCTGGCCACATGAATCGTATGGACAAACAATGGATACCCGAAAAGTATTTGTTGGGAAAACTGAAGGTGGGAGATCAGTGGGGAAACCTAGGAAACGTTGCTCTGACTCAGTCGACGAAGACAGTTCATCACTGCTCGGATTTTGAAATTGGAGGATGTCGTCAATGGACCGAGACAGTTGGAGGTGCTATTTGCATGAGGCGAAGACCCGAGAGGGGCTGTAGTGCTATGAAGAAGACGAAGAAAGAAGAAACAATTCCCCAAAGTAAGATCAGTTAGCGATTGGGTAAGCTTTGAATTCTTGCTTACACTATATAGAGGTTTGCGCTAGCAGGAGTATTAACCAGATCCGAAATGGTATAAACCGTCTCTGTATCCAGAGCTCCTAAAATATGGTTAAAATTTAGTTAAAATTTAAATGGTGAAAATAAAAAAATAAAGCAAGTGCATTCCTATTAAAAATGATTTGCTGGTATGCATTCACTGAGGCAGCAGTCCACCGCTGCAGTCCTAAATGGATAGCCTACCATCCCTTCAACACTACGCTTGGCTGATCTTGATGCTACTGTAGATATTGTAGTCATTCTGATAAAGCATGCATATGAAAATAGGTTGGCATGTGTTTGAAGTAACTCCTCTGAATGTGGGTTTTGTATCGCCAGTAGATGTAGTACTACCTAATGTTGTATGTCGGATCCATAGGAGTACTAGCGGCTGTTGATGCAGTGATCGTTGGAACGGTGCTGGACAGTGGCGGATCTAGGATCTCGACGAGGGGGGGGGTCCAAAAAATTTCTGCCTAACCATAACCTCATTTTCTAACATAACCTAACATAACCTCATTTTCTAATTCTTTCATTACATCCCGCATAAAACTATGATAATGTCCCTTGTGTGTACATACGTTTTAATTCAGAACATCCTCTTCACGACAGAGTATATAATTTTTTTTTACATATATGTGCATACATATATATACATACGGCGCATATATCTATAGATATATGCGCCGTAATTGAAGGTATAAACAATCAAAGCATATATTTATTATGCGTTGTAGTCACAAAAACGTAAAATCACGAATATGAAAATATGCACATTCAAGAAATGTCGTTTTCTGTATTCTACATATCTCACGTGTTCGACATTTTAAATAGCGCGCCAACAATACTGCGATGGCAGCGCCTCGGCGTGAGATTTTCTCCGAACTTTTACTGTAACAAAATGCATCTGTCATTCAGTCATTTTGTCGTGATCTGTCGTAATTTGTGATCAACTGTGTCAGTATTTTGAGGAGATACGAAAGGTTGGAGAATTTCATGATGAAATGACCGATGAAATTTTCATCGGTCTCATTCCGTTTGAGTCGAGCTAAGAACATGAAGAGAAATTTATTCGCTTATTTCACTCGTCTTGATCCCGGATCTGAACCAGAGAAGAAAAAAAAGGAAGAATCGGTAAGTTAAAAAATTCGGGTATTTGTATAGTTTGGCTGCCCCGGCCCAAAATGAGAAAAAAAAAATTGAAAAAAGGGTGTATTTCAAAGGGGAAGGACGTCCCGATGCGATTTTTGTTGAAATTGAGAGTTTGTTCAAATGAATAATTATTAAAAATGTGTTGAAAATTTGGTACCTTGGACTTGTTAATATCCGGTAAATCCATGTTTTCTCACATGAAAAAAGTGGCCGGGGATGAAGTTAGTTGCTTAAAATAAGTTCGGACTTGACGCGGAATTGGACAAACAATTAGAATTGTTTCAAAAAATGATTTTCGAAGAACGCATAAGTGAGGTTATGTTGTAGCTGTCAATTGGTGTTGATTGTGGTTGACTGATCCTCGCGTTGACCGTGTTGTGCTGTGGTGATTGTGGGTGGCGTGTTGACAGACGAGATAAGGTGTTTTTGCGTGCGCGTCGTCATTTCCTTTCAATATGGTGGACAATTGATGTGGGGTAAATACCGCAATATAGAGGGAGTTCTTTTCCAGCGCCGAAGTGAGAGAGAAAAGGGGAAATACTTGCTTTAGCTCGAAACGTAACCTGTAATATTGTTGTTGTTTACATTTGTTTGAAATTCGCTGACAATAACAATATCAAACAACAATATTACAGGTAAAGCAAGCTAAAGCAAGTATTTCCCCTTTTTTCTCCCACTTAGGCGCCGGAAAAGTATTCCCTCTATATCGCAGTATTTTCTGCACATCAATTGTCCACCAAATTAAAAGGAAATGACGACGCGCACGCAAAAACGCCTTATCTCGTCTGTTAACACGCCACCCACAATCACCACAGCACAACACAGTCACCTCGAGGATCAGTCAACCAAAATCAACACTTATTGACAGCTACAACGTAACCTCACTTATGCGTTTTTCGAAAATCATTTTTTCAAACAATTTCAATTGTTAATGTACTAGATCAATCGTAAAATATGTTGTTAGGAGTAATATAAAGTTTACTCATTTGGAAATAATTATCTGATAATATAATAGAATATGAATGAACCGTGGATCGTAAATGAAAAACGAATTGAAGTTTTGTATACTTTTCAGAATAAGATTGACGAATCGAAGTTGAATGCTGGAGAAAGTACTTTTGAGACAGTCGAATCAGCAGAAGATTCATTTTCAAACAACACTACCGATTCTCATGATGTGTCAGTTCCCAGCGAGCGACTGACTGAAAAAAATGCATCAACTAAAATTAATAACGTGCATTTTCCTAAAAACGACATAGGCGTCGTTGCTCGAAATCTGCGGAATGCACCAAATCCAGACGAATTACTCAAAATTATCGATGATTCATGGAGACCATCGGCCACATTTCAATTTCCGAAATCAAAAGCTGATGTCAAAAGTTTATCATTTCAAACGAAATGGTTGGAAGAGTTTAGCTGGTTAGCATATTCTGCTAAAGAAGACGGTGGATATTGTAAGTACTGCGTAGCTTTTGGTGTTAAAGCCGGTGGGACACATGATGTCAAGCTAGGAAAGCTCGTTACTAAACCGTTCAATGTTTGGAAGCATGCGAAAGAAACCTTCCGAAACCACGAAAATCTCGATTATCATAAAAAATCTTTTTTCGGTATTGAACACCTACGTGATATTAAACTTGGAAGAAGTAAGCCCATTGATTTGATGATCGACGAGCAGAAGGAAAAAACCATGAAAGAAAATTATGAGAGACTTAAACCCATAGTTGGCGCTATTGTTTTGTGTGGCAGGCAAGGGATGGCTCTTCGTGGTCACAGAGACGATGGACCTTTGTATAAGCCTAGGATTGGCAATGAAACTGACAAAGAATCCTCGAACGAAGGGAATTTTCGTGCAATTTTACGATATCGAGCTGAAAGTGACAATATTCTGAAGCAACATCTCTTAACAGCTCCGAAAAATGCAACGTATTTAAGCAAAACAATTCAGAATGAAATAATCGAAACTTGTCACATACTGATCAGAAAAAAAATTGTTGCCAAAGTGAACGAAGCGAAAGGATTTTCAATTTTGGCGGACGAATCGACTGATATTTCTAGCATAGAGCAACTTTCCACGTGCGTACGATACTTGGATCCGAAATTGAATGTCTGCGAGGATTTTCTTGGATTTGTTCCAGTGTTCGACGTTTCTGGCAAAGGCTTAGGAAACACTATAAGGAATTATTTACTTGATATCGGCGTTGATTGTTCATTCATGGAGTACAAGCCCATATCAGGTCTCATTTTCCTCTGGCAATCTACGTTCATTGTGCCGCCCACAGCTTCAGTTTGGCCATCAATGCGGCTTGCGGAGTATCAGGTATAAAAAATGCGTTAGGAACTATCGGAACAATCGAAGCATTTTTCCACTGGCCCAAGAGACAAAGCATTTTGAAGGAAGAAATTTTGAAAATGCCGAAAAAGAGTGACCGGAGGAAAGAAAAATTGAATTCTTTCGCTGTTACGAGATGGGCTCAGTCTCATGAAGCAGTTTCAACTTACCTGGAACTTCAACCGGCCGTTATTGAAGCTTTGGAAGAAATAAAAAATTGGAAAGATCGAGATACTTCACAAAAAGCTTCTCAACTTTTGACCGCGATTTTGACAATCGAATTTCAAATCTCCTGTCATATAATGGAATCGATCAATTCTATCGTCTTGCCTCTGAGTCGGGAATTGCAGACGAAAAATCAAGATCTAGGAGAAGCCACGAAGTTAGCTGATGATGCCACGAATGATATCAAGGAAAAGCGGGAAAACGTTGATTCAAATTTTCGTATCATTTACGACAATGTTGCTGAAATCTGTTCCGAATACGAAATTGATATGAAATTGCCTCGTCGTTGCAGTCAACAAAAAAACCGTTGCAACATCGAAACACAAAACGTCGAAGATTATTACAAAATTGCCTTCTACATTCCATTCCTTGATACTTACATTTTCCATCTCGAAAGTCGGTTCGAAAAACACAAATCGATCTTCTACAGTTTCGGACAACTATTTCCTTCCAAACAGGAATTTGATCAGGAAAAATGCGCAGATCTTTACAAGTTTTATGACGAAATATTGGACTGTTCAGAAAGGAATTTTATCTCAGAGATCAAAATGTGGAGGCAACGGATCTCCGATCAAAATATTCAAAATGCGCTCGATGCATTATCAGTGAGTAACTTTAGATCGGAATTTTCACTTCCAGTATCAGTTTATATCACCTATCGAATGCTAAATATTCAATTTTTACGTTATTTTTTAGGTCATCAATGAAAAATGCTTCAAAAACGTGAACACGATCTTACGAGTATTGGCAGTGTTGATTCAAAATTCAGGTCCAATCGGGCCCGGACCCTCCTGGGGGGGGTCCGGACCCGAGGACCCCCCCCGTGGATCCGCCACTGGTGCTGGATATGTTTTTGGCAAACACAGCAAAGTTGAACCCAGTTGATGCCGAACTCGAAACAGCACCCAAGCTCAAATTAAAAGTAGTTCCCCTCGAAATCGTAGTAATTCTCGTCAATAGTGCAGTTGAGGCAACAGCAGTAGTTGATGTTGACAAAAGAGTTGTTGAATTCACAGCAAGTTCCAATTTGCTGACAAGTGAAAATGATGAAGCAGTCGGTGTTGTTTTTAGAGCCGTAGATTAGATGCTAACAAATGAAAATGATGACGCCGAAGATGATGCAGTGCTCGAGTTGTGCGTCACTGCAATCAATAAAGGAGTAAATCCTGTTGATGCAGACAGAAAAGGTGCTTGACTTGATGAGCTAGACCCTACCGAAGTTTGTGTAGCAACAAATATAGTTGGAACAGGTTTCGCAATGGCAATTTAAACACCGAAAATATTGCTGCTTATATTTGTACGGGCAGCTTCAAAAGAGGGGCCGGTCCCAAATCCTGTGAATTTATTCCAATTCAATGCCGAAAATGGCGAAGCTGTTTTTTAGGCTAGGGTCACTAGTTTGTAGGGAACGGCTATAAAAATACTTTTCACTTTCGGTAACCTGTAAATGTTCCACTAGGTGAGATGACTTGCCTCTGAATAAAAACAGTGTAGTTTCCGCTACATTTAAAAATGTTGCAAGGCTAACAAATTGTTATACATGGACATGAATTGCTTTTAAAATTATTCATTAAGTTATGATACATAATACTGAATCACATTAATTCAAAATGGAACAAACATCTTGCTTTCACAATATGATGATATGCAACGACTGAAAATATTTTATTTTTCTATTAGTCCAGATAAATCAGTCCTTAAAATAGAAATAAGTTTACAAAAATTCACATAGAGCTAAAAATTGGTATGAATGTTCAAAATACTATTATAAATGAATTGTGAAAAGTCCCCATCATCCCCCTTGTGCAAAAAACTTTATTGATGGTGAAAGTTTGCAAAAAAAGGTTTTTCGCGTTTTGCACCTAAACGGTGAGTTCTACAGCAAAAATGGTTCAGACAAAAATTGTAGATCAGCTAATTCTCTAAAAAAAATGTCCCCACACTTTTTTTTGATAAGTATTGCCATTTCCGTGATATAGTGGTTGAAAGAATTGAAAAAAATATTTAATTCGTAATATGCACATGTTTCCACACCACCTATGAGGTAGTGTGCTTGGCGCTTTTTTTAACGTGGTTTCCCCGGTAGGCCTATTCCACGATCTATTGTGATCCTATTGAATTCAAATTGAGCACTCAAAATGATGAAAGCTGTATAAATTATGCAATATATAAAAGAAAAAAGAATAATTTGGAAAAATTATGCGTTGGATTCATAATAATCCAATGGAACTTTTAGTGTACTGTCTTCGTTTTCTTCTTCTTCTTTTTCTTCATCTTCCTGCTGGAAACAAACATGTTCTGAAAGTGATGCATCATATGTCTCATCGCTGATATCGTAACTATCCTCATCTAGTATCGATTCAAGATTGGATCACGACTGTCCTTGACAATTGGTACATGCTAAAGAACAAAACAGTCTAACCTTTTTACAGCCGCATTTAGCATTGCAACCTTGTTTGCAATTGCAAAAGATGGTGTTAAGGAGTTTTTCTGGTACAGGTGGAAGTAACGTATGAATTGGTTCCAATGCATTGTCAACTAACTTCCAACCCCAGTCTTCTCGATCCATTTTATTACCAAGCCACACTTGAACTTGATAATATACCCGGAATAGATGTTGTTGACCAGTAGCAGAGGTTGGGGGAAGACAAGCTATGTGCACTTGTTTTTTATTATGTTTTTTTTTGCAAAAGATAAGTATCGGAGTTTATCCAAGCAGGTAAATTTTTTTGGAGCTCCATACATAGAAAGAAGAAAGCGAATTCCATTAGTGATTATAACTTCTGGAGTAGAGTTGCTATCTTTAAAAACTTCAGCACAATTAATTAAATTTTGTTTCATGAACAATTTCAAAACCGTTGTTTTGCCCCTCTTGAAAAATGCTGATGTTGTATCGCAGCCAGTTATTTAGTGTAGAAAAAGTATATGATTTTGGAAAAGCACAGAAACTTTTTGATAAATATATTTAAAATGCACAAACTTTGTTACAAAATATAAGCGATAGCTACGAGTTGTCACTACGAAGGAATGCTTAGACTAACAGCATTTTGTTGAGTATGAGACCTTTGAAACGGAGCAGGTATACGAGCATCGCCACGCTGACAATTGAATGGAAGACAGATGTAATTCAAAGCCAATGCGACTAAATGAAAAGGAGGGCGGAGTTTTTGACGTTCATTTATATTCTAAGAATTTTATAATTTGTATGTATAAGACATAGGGACTCATATTTTTACTCTTAGAATGGCTCAAAAATGCATATAAAAGTACATTAACGTGTATATTACGAATAAATATTTTTTTCAATTCTTTCAACCGCTATATCACGGAAATGGCAATACTTATGAAAAAAAGTGTGGAGACATTTTTTGTAGAAAATGAGATGATCTACAATTTTTGTCTGAACCACTTTTGCTGTAAAACTCACCGTTTAGCTGAAAAACGCGAAAAACCTATTTTTGCAAACTTTCACCATCCATAAAATTTTTTGCACAAGGAGGATTGATGGGGACTTTTCACAATTTATTTATAATAGTATTTTGAACATTCATACCAATTTTCAGCTCTATGGGAATTTTTGTAACCTGCAATGTCTTATTAGTATTGAGGTTGACCGCCGCACATAAAACAATCTGATTCTCTGAAGTTTTGATCGGCTTACCCTGAGCAGCTTTTCACAACTCACCATTGCTTTTGTGCCCATTTAAAGCAAACATTTGCTTTTTCCTGCTTAAAATGCAGATTCCTCAAAGAAAACGTATCTTCATGAGAAGAAAACACAGGGTTTGTGAATGCTAAGAAGGTTTTCACTTGAAAGTAGCCAATCATATCGCAAAAAAAGTTATTAAGCTTATTCATAACTTTTGTGGATTAATTACCGCAGAATAAAAACAAAAGCAGTTCTTATTACGCTGTTTACAAGACCATAGAAAAATTTATCCAGATTTCAAAGAAGTGACCTTAACTTGAAACTAGCCTGAATTTAAATTTGTCTTGTCATCAACACATACCTAAAATATGTATACCTATTTGCGATTGCCTAGCGACATATTAAGAAGTGTTAAAAACACCTACTTGCATAAACTTTGCGTCCCTGTTGAAAAGGGTTAACATTAACGTAAGAAGCCAAAAGTTTAAAACTAAGGCATAGTATAGTAAAATTTAAGAGGAAATGAGTTTTACTGACTTGAAATTTTTTTTTGCCAATATAAGGGACACACTTACGTAGTTTGCATATATTTTTATTTTGAAAATAATTTACTATATAAATATTCTAACCAGTACAGCAGGCATCGGTCCAAACCGCTTTTAAATTTAGATACATCTACAAATTCCGTTTGAGCAGTAACCTCCTTTCCGTCCTTTTCTTGTGATGCAGCTGAGGTTGCATGCAATGTGGGAAACAGCTTGGTTTTCGAACAAACAGCTCAATCGTCGATGGCGGACCAATTCTACGGCTTGAGGTTGATCAACATTGTCGAGAGCACCAAATGCTTGGACTTCTTCCAAATTTTCAAGACGGTCTGGCCAGGCGAACGCCATTGAGCAGATAACAGCGAAAATGGTGAGAACTGGTGCGAATTTCATGTTAAGATAGTTCGTTTTCGGATTAATTGTAAGCTTTAACGTTGATCTTGATTAGATAGATGCTAGTTTGACTGATGTTGCTAGCAATGCTCGAATAAGCGTATATATACATACAATGTTAATATATAAGGCAATGAAGATAAGAAATTGAAAAATTGTTTGTAAACAGATGCGTACAACTTTAAAGCCACAGGCACTTGTGCACACAAGGGGAATTTTCTGTCGGATGTGTATGAGGAAATGCGATGCAACATATTGCAAATTAACAATTAATATTAATTGAAGATGGGAATCACAATTCTTCGTGGATGATAAAAGAGCAAAGTATTCATAGAGAACTACATGAAACAAGTTCAGATAGTTGATAAAATTCATTACAATTTATACGTAGATATGTACAATAAATGTAATTCAATTACTTAAATTGTTTGTTATTAAGAGCTTGTCATTCGTTACTACTAAAATAGCGAATTGCACTTAGCTTCTGATTTTTGGGGGCCATCATTTTGAATGCATGCATTTCTTTGGATTTTTAAAAATATTTCTATCTTAGAGTCTCATCAGCCAATCTGCCAAATCTCATTCAAATCGTAATTTCCCTCTAGACAGGGCAAAAGTATAAAATTTTTAGGGAATATGGCAACTTAAAAATATTAGGTTTTAAGTTTTCGACTTCTTTATTTTTCATCCGATTTTGATAATTTTTTGTCTAGTACAAGAACTTAGTATAATTATCCATAGCTTTAAGTTTCATCAAAATCCATTGGAAAATGTGGCCGCTAGGGGGCCACAAAAATCTGAAAAACTCGCATATTTGACTCGCCACCATTTTGATACTTGCGCATCTGTGCACGCCAAAATAGCAAAGCATTTATATCCAATTGTTTTTTATCTTGAAAATAAATTTCATTCACATCGAATGAATATTGGGTCTTTGAGATGCCTTTGAAATTTCAAGCTTCAACTAGTCGCCATTTTGTTTTTGGAGACCTGATCGCTAGTTTTTTTATAAAGTTCTTTAAACACTTATAGTCTTTATGAAAATATCGAATTTCATTAACATCGGTTGAAAAGTTTTGGTCACAACTACAACATCCAATGTTTACTCGTTTATCGACGTCTGAGTGGCCGTCATTTTTAACCGACTTCCAAAAGAAAGAAGGTTATCAATTCATCGCGTATATTTATTTTTTTTTTTGCTTTTTTTTTGTATGTTCACGCATAACTTTTAAACGGAGATAGATAGAAGAGTCATCTTTCTTCCAGTCAGGTCCCGTTTAAAGGTAAGAAATTCAAGTAACGGCAAAGGACTTTTACCGTTAAAACTAGAAAATTTTCCACTTTCACCCCGATTTTTCAGCATAACTGATCGACGGGTATAAGGATTTTGATTGTAGAGGTTTCAAATGAAGGACAACATATTGATCTAAAATGTATCGGAATAGAATTTTGATCCTTCCACGGACTCTGTACATATTAACAGTTCAATATGACACATTGATGTCGAGAAATTGAATTTAAATAATCTTTCGCACGAAAAGTGCCAATTAATTGGCACTCTTCAAGGATTTGATTGATTTACCGAGTCTTTTGGTGAAGGATAATAAAATAATTTTCTGCATAAACGGTACATTTTAGTAAATCATTTCTACCGGAAATAACCAATAAAATACTTCTAAGTGTGGCATAAATACAGTTCAACACTAGTCAGAAGGAGCATTTCAGTATACTTTTGCTTCCGAATTCATCCTTTGCTTACCGATGAGCTTAGTAAAGGATCTTTCTTACATCCTTATATGTAAACGTTACACATAGGACTCATAAAATTCTCCGAAGAAATAATGACTTAGTGATTGCAAATTATACAGTTGATTCGTTACTTTCCAGTTAATATTATACATTATAACATATGCCCAGAAATCTAAAATTAGTAATTTCCATACTAAAGACCGGCGAGCATGACAACCTAAAAAGAGATACTTTTCTTTCTAAGCTGATCATAACTTTACAGATGAAGATGAAAATGCATAGCGAGTTTTCATTGAACTGTAGGGTATAATTATTTTGAAACTTTCATGAAAATTAGGTGCCATAGTTAACTGAAAACGAAGGCGATGGGTCTCGAAAAAATTGAACGAGTGATGCGGTTAAGAAGGATCTTTTTTAGTAAATTTCTTGAGATTGATTCCGGAGCAAATTTTATGTTTACATATACCCAGGCAGCAAAATTAAGTGTAAAAACCGTGAAAAAACGGTTTTTAAACCTTGGTGTTAGCAACGTGACGTGTGAAATTCAGGAGAAAAACGTTTATTCAGCGTTGTTGAAACGTGTATACAACGTAATATGGACAGTTTCCATGCAACCTTCGTTTCAAAAGAGGAATAAAATAACAGTTCCTAACCACTTTTCTGCAACGTTTCCAAAACGTTGACTTTTCGCGTTGCCAAAACGTTGATGTGTAACGTTGCCACCACATTTATTGTTTTTTTTACTAGAACGCTGATTTTTTACGTTGCCATGACGTTTCTATTTCACGTTGCCAGACCGTTCATTTTTCGCGTTACCAGAACATTAGTTTAAAACCTTGGTTTCAAAAGGGGAATCAAATAACTGTTTTCAAATACTCTTGAAAAGACATACTATGACGTTGATGTTTAACGTTCCGAAACCTGCTAAACAACACAATTCTCATTAAACTTTGGTCTGAAAAACCGTTTTTCATCCATCATAATGTATCTTATTTCACAAAGGAGTTTTTTTTGTCGGTACGCCACATATCTTCGGTAATACCTTACCAAAATCAATAACTCATCCATTATTTCAATGATCATTTTACCGGTCAGTGACTACGAATTGGGGAATTTATCAAAATAGATTTTTTTAATACACTTATTACAAACGAAAATTCGTCGCAGACGTTTCTTTTAACGGATTTTTAAAATTACTATATGTTTGCTTTGATAGTTGTCTCTCGTGTTTCATTTGATTTTCTATTTTCAAAAAGATATTCTGTTTTTAAAAGATATTCAACTCATAAATATATTCGCAGAAAATGTATAATTAATAAAAACAGTTATTGTTATGTTAGAAACTATTATTATTTAGAAATTATAAGATTACTTTTACAGAAGAATATTATTATGTACAAAGTTAGTTATGTAAAATAGTTTTGCAGTAAAAGTAAGAGAAGTACATGATTAGAATGAATGAATGAATATAGTACAGTAATAATAATGAATATAGTACAGTAATAATGAATATAGTACAGTAGTAAAGTAAAATATGATAATTTCACACGACTTAGTTTTAATTTTAATCGATATTCTCCTTATTTTTGGTTGATTTCGAGTTCCTGTAATATAGAAAAATAAGCATATGATTTCTCAATAAAATGGAATTTTTTACTTCTTTCTTTCTAAGCGGAATTTCGCTTGCTTCAAATGTTCTTTAAAAAAATTCGCTCCTTCACAATCAGTGAATTTTGAGTGGACTTTCCTAATGGCTGAAAATAAAATCTTTACGATTTCGCTGAAATGGCAGAAACTTTTCTTTTCAGTCGTTCCTGTCCAGGAAATATTTTGCAGCAAATTGTCGTCAAACAAAATAACGCAAATCGTGCGGAGCATTTTGTTCGGACTTGATCCACCGTAGGTTGTAGGTTCTTTTGCTGTAAATCGAAATTAAGTTAATCTTTATATCGTTCATATTAATCAAGAAACATACAAGTTTGAATTTGTAGATCTCATCAGTTCTGAGCCTATTGTTGAAGTCTTCTAAAGCTTCCATGTTATTTAATGGAAAACTTTCAACAACGGTATCATCAACAGGAACATCCCTTTTTTCTGCGTGGTAAAGTTTTTCAAATATCGCATCCAGAGATACTTTGATTTCTGCCTGAAATTTGATATTTTCCTCATGCATCAAGTTAATTTGGGATTTTAGTTCACTCAATTCTGCTCTAAGTGATGCCATTTCTACAAAAGCTAAAACAAGCCATATTTAAAACAAAATTTCATTAAAGATTGGTCGTAAAATACCTAAATCCAAGGTTTTATCATGTGAAGCACTCGAAAGTGACGAACTCATTTCCGCTTGTGGTTCTGCGTAATTTGCGTTTGTTATTTGGTCTGTCGAATTTGAGCCTGTCTGTATGGGCATCGTGTACACCAAATTTGATTCATCAACTGTTAACCCACATCATGAAAATTAAATTTAATTTAACATAAAACTTTACTTACTATCAACGTTGATATTTTCCATCATATTGTTCACGTTATATATGAAAACTGAGTTTGACGCAGTATTCCACGCTTCGTGATTGATATCTTCGTTTTCTGAAGTTGAGCAGATTTCGGCAGCTTGCTCCAATTTAAGAGCCTCATTAAGATCCACTATAATTATTTTCATTCTTTTACAACACTTCTTCGATTCAAATGCTAAAATGTTACCAATATTTTGATGTAAAATCCGACAGGGATATTGATACCAGTCTTCTCCTGGTTGCGAACAAAGCCTTCGTCCTTTTATTAGCTCCGATCGTTGTTCAGGCCAAAATAATGTGTTCCCTTTCACCCAACAGGACGGTACAGCAGAGCAAAATTTTTGATGTTCCTCAACAGTTTCCACAACGGAGTACATTTTACAATGTTATATGACTTAACAAATTTCGTAATTTTAAAACCTTATGCGTTAAATTAACTTATCACTAAAATTATTTACATATAGATGATATGAGAAGTATGATTATGAAAATTTAAGCTATTTATCTAAACTAATGCAGCAAAGAAAGAAACACACTTTCGTTTGGGCTAACGTTAATTTGATATAGTTTATAATCAACTTCTTCTGCTAACCAAATTTTGGGTGTGCTCTCTTTGTAGGTTTTTTGATGAAAAATATGAAGGTACGAAGCCTTACAAGGAAAATCAAAATAATCAACTGAAGAGCATAAGCTGGAACCGTATATTACAGGTTTGCCGTTTTGAAAAGTGGCATTATGCATGCAAACAATTGATTTGCATTTTGTCAGAAACCATTTGTTTTTATTTGAAGATGATGTGGAAAAATGTTCAAATGTAATTTGATTATAAACGCCTTGACAGTTTGTTATCACGTGATTTTTATCACTATGTAGCTTTTTCAGGTAGGGAAAGCATTTTTCCTTCGGTTCATTTAAGCCCTTAATATTTTCAGCTTTTCGCTTTGATAATTGCTCAAGGGGCTTATTTCCGGTCCGAATCATCTGCTTCAATCTGTGTAATTCGTTTTCATAAGGAAATGCACTGAAATTGTCTAGTATGCCGTGTTTTTCTACATCATTTATTACATGAACTAAATTGTGTACATTATAGCTTGCCATTTCTTTGCCGTATATTTTGGTAAAGTCTTTGACAAATAATTCAAACAGATGTTTAGCAACGGGAAGATATTTTAAAAAGCCTTTACAGCAGCAAATCCTAACCGCGCAAGACAATAAGAGAAAATGATTGCAAACAGATGGTTGCACAAGGTCTTTAAGAGCAACTGGAGCAACATACTGAAGAAAAGTTCTAAATTCTGTGGCTTTCCAAAAGTGCACAACATCCAAACCTCGTAAAGATCTGTTAAATTCAATTGGAATAGTTTTCGCACATTCGATTATTCTTTTGGAAAGTTTTTCTTGATCTTTGAGGCACAGTTTCACTTGTTTTGATGCATTTCCTCGAATCCAGTAAAGCAATATTTTCTTTACAACTCCTAGAGAAATAAGGTGCATATAATCTAGAGGAAAATTTTCGATCATGTTTATAGGTAGTTCTTCAAGTAATGAAGCTTTCAAGTGATGTTCTTCATGTACTCTTCTCCTGAAAGTGTCGTCAGTTTTTTTCACGGTTGAAGATTCATAAAAACTAATTGTGTGTGTTTGATGAAAATAAACCCCTTCTACATTGCAGCGTTCGCAAGTGAAATAGCCATTATGCCCTTTTATGCACTTTATAAATGCTCTAGCTGGCGTGTCACATATAAAATTACCTACAATTATTTTAACTTTTATATTATTTATGACGATCCCATTTAACAGGCAAAGTTTCAATTCTTCAACCAATGTTTTTAGAAAATCTACAGCAGAAGATGGTTTTGAATGTCCAAAATAGAGCCCAATTAAATAAAGATGAAAGTCATGTTCTCTTATTTGACATAATATTGGCCGAAATTGCCCCTTCGAGCTTTTACTTATTGGTAAACCATCTATATTGAAGTCTAAGATGACTGTTCTCGGCATTGTTATCACGTTCTTAAAAGCTGAATTCAAAATGCTGTTGATTGCAAAGTGACAATACTTTCCTGGATTTACTAAAATACTTATTACGTTCTCATATGGGGTACCTAAAAGCGTTCGCGCATCTTTTGGACATCCATTTATACTGTTTTTCTTAAAAAATTTTAAAAGGTCGTTAAGTGTAGAGTGTGTTATATTATGGTTCAGAGCCCAATCGCGCAAATCATTTACCATGCCGGTTACAGGTTCACTGCAAAAAGAATCATCTGGCCTTAAAACTACATTTTGCTCAACCGTTTCATTTGAATTAATTACTTGATTATCACAATTTATAGTTTCCAAGGAATTAAGAGCACTAGATATAGGATTAGATTGTGAGTTTCTTCTAATAGACTGAATTACATTAGAAGTTCGCCGGGCGAATGATTGCCAACTTAAAATTTTTCTTTTCGCAATAATACGTTTCATTTACCTGTTAAATTTGTTACCTGTTGAAAAATTTCACTCCAGACGTTGTACTAGTATTGATCGAATCGGCTTCACCTTCACTTAAAAACTGAAACGTTTACAAAGGAAACTAATAGGAAACTAATATCACTGTCACTGTCACAAAGGAAACTTATAGGAAACTAGTCACAAAGGAAACTAATAGGAAACTAATATCACTGTCACTGTCACAAAGGAAACTAATAGGAAACTAACATCACTGTCACTATCACTATTATTCCAATTTTAATTTTAATTTTCCCAATTTTCTACTCAAAATTTTCACCACTTATATGCACAAGCGTCTTCAACTGAATGATCTACACCTACACGTTTTAACACAAGAGACAAATAAAGTACAGTTACTTCAATACCAAAGTAGTTATTTAAAAACTTTTTGGATACCATTCGTGAAAAATAAGTTGCATTCAAGCCTATTACACACAATTCATGTAAAATAAGTTGCATGTAAGCTTATGGGAAACCATTAATTTTTTCGATGAAATTGAAGTCTACTATTAACAACTGTAATAAAACTTTTGAGTTAAAATAAGTCAAATAGAAACTTTTTTTTCTTCTGAACGACAAAAAATGTTACATAATAACCGGTTTATAAACGGTTACAAATATCTCATTATTGACACAAGTTCCCTGTGAACTTTTTGGTTACCGTTGGCTAAAAATCGGTTACATTTCAGCTTTTCTGGAACGAATATTTTTGTTTCATTGAATTTGCAACAGCCAGCTAGGTAAAAATAGGTTAAAAATAACTTTGGTAAAACGGATCAGGCAAGACATGTAAAAAAACAACTGATTTTCCTCCAATACATGAAGAAAAGTTGCATAATAGCTAGTTTATATCAGGTTTCAAATAAACTATCGGTTTATTCGCAACCACGGTTACAATTTGCTGCTTGGGTATAAATACATATGTCGATGTATATATATATATATATATATATATATATATATATATATATATATATATATATATATATATATATATATATATATATATATATATATATATATATATATATATATATATATATATGTGTGTGTGTGTGTGTGTGTGTGTGTGTGTGTCTGTGTGGTGATAGGATATAAAAAAATTCGTGTCTGGAGGTCACAACTTCGCTTCGATTTTCGCCAAATTTTCAGAAATATTTCTGTTCCGACCATAGTATAGCACCGGACTGTGCCAAAACACAAGACAAGAATTCATTCAATTGTGTGATAAAGCTCACAATAAAAAGTCCAAAGTCAAACAATTTGAAACGAAATGGCGGCCGATCAAAGATCGAAAAAAGTTGAACGATAAAAAAGCACTTCAGGGTCAGGTCAGAATATAAAAATTGTGGCTAGGCAAAGTTCAAAATCCGAAAATTTCATAAAGCTATAATTCATATTGGATTATTATGAAATCTAAAATTAAGGCAGACGTTGATGAGATCATGGATTAAATGTACCAGAGTTAAATTCGATTCCTATGAACGCTGCATATTTCAGCCGTAGTGGTTTTTGCATTGCAGTAAAAAATTATATTTTAATATACGAGAACATGATACAATGTATTCAAGAAACTGAGTTTTGAATGGTTCGAAATGAAAAAATTTGCCACTAAAAAGGATGAAATAAAAAACTTTTCGAAAAAAAAGAAAACCGACTTCGGAATGCCCTGAAAAGGATGAAATAAATTTTATGGAAGCGGTGCCAAATGAATTTTCCCATTTCAACATAAATACTTCTAACATCTGCACCATCGCAAAAAAATTGGGGAAAAAATGATATGGCACCGCTTCCATAAAATTTATTTCATCCTTTTTAGGGCATTCCGAAGTCGGTTTTCTTTTTTTTTCCGAAAGTTTTTTATTTCATCCTTATCACATACCTCAATAAACCTGTGTACCATATTTCATACAAATACGAGCTATGGTTTTGTCAGAACAGGAACCACAGCTTTTCGTCAAAAATGGCCGCCATTTTGTTTTCCCGCGACCGATTTAGCTGGTTAAAGAGCTCAACCGAGATATTTACCCAATACACCTTCTCTTAAAAATGTTGGCGAGAACTGGAGCGAATATATGCATATATTATATATTATATATATATATATATATATATATATATATATATATATATATATATGTATATATATATAGTATATATATATATATATATATATATATATATATATATATATATATATATATATATATATATATATATTATATACATATATATGATATATGTATATATGTTTTTGTTTCTTTAAAAGCCATCTTCAGTGAAGATGACTCGAAGTAGTCGAAATGCGTCTGCTCATACAACAAAGCAAGGCCCCACGGGTTTTAAAGAAAAACGAGAATTGGCCTCCGGATCTCAAATAAACAAAATTATGCGTATGCATATGCTTGTATTTGTTTGTGTATATGTAATTATGTATATAACATGTAGTAAAAAATTTTAAATTTTGATTTTAATACTACACGATCACTCACTGCAATTATTCGTTCCACAAAACTGTCGCCTCAGTTGGTTTGTTGAACTCCTGAAAAAAAGGCAACTTAGTAATTTCGTTTAAATATTAACTCATACTTACCTTTGTGATCACCGGCATAGCTTCTGAATTGATTGGCTCGATTTTCAACATCAATTCCAGTCCCATCACCACGACTCCAGAAACGAAGAAATTTTTTTTAATTTCAACCGACAACCGATTTCGAAATTGATAAAACAGCCCCCATATTGTAGGTGCACTGCACTGATAAGAGATCTCGTATTTTAGAAAACTTTGAATGTTTTTCAATTAAAACGTTTACTTTTAAAAGCACCTTCGCAACAACAAAACGAATTATTTTCAACAATTATGGACGAAGCCGACAAAACTTCAACTTTTACGTGGAACATCTATTTCACATGCAATTTGTACTTTGATAATTACGAACTTTTACTTAAAAACACAATTAATTACTTCAACACGAAGCTTTAAAGATAACTTAGGCTCATTTAAATCCGTAGGAATAAAAATCAGAAAAAAAAAGCGCGTAAATAGTTACAATGCAAGCGAGTTTCAGTTGCATGTTATCGGAATTCTATGACCGGCGTCAAATCTGTTTCAACCGAGAAAATCTTTAAATTCGCGTCTCCCATGTACCGTTTATAGCAGGAACGATTCACACAATATTCGAAATTATGTTTTCATTCACAAAACGCACCGAAAACCTGGACGGACACAGAAAACATCACGCAAATTATGCCCGGACACATAATTGTTTCCTTGACTGCACTTTACTTACCTAAATAATGAAAAATACTCGATGACGCTTTCACATTTTTACTCACGTTTACACATTGAACACTTTATTTTCGAAATCACTTATACAATTCACCCGAAACAAGCGTTTTCATTGAAAATTTTAAAAAATTACGATGTTTGATGAAATTTTCGCAAGAATTGTCAACTGACTGTTTCCCATCAGCTGAAACATTATTTCCGGAATCAGGGGTGTCACAATTGTTGATTTCGATCGAAAACGATTTAAATGTGGCGCACTTCGTAGTTTGTTAATACATTTTATGGAAAAGAAAGAACCCGTTCCCAAAATATTCAACCTGCCAGCTATGGCATATGTTTTGAGGACATCATAGAGGGCTCTACTAGCTTGAGATTGGAGTGTGGACACCTTTTCCACCGCATATGTGTCCAAGAGCTCATGAAAACCACGAATCTCTGTCATCTATGCAGACGTCCCATTAAGCAGGTCATTGGAGAAGACTAAGGGTGTCCGGACTTGTTGACCTGATGGGTGCAGTCTGTTGACACAAGCCAAGACTTCACGTACATAACCAAAGGGAGGTCGGTTTAGAATTCCTTCGGGAAATCTCAAACGGGACGAGGACAATGAAAAATCATTATAATTTTGTGAGGCGTTGCTCAGGAGACCTCCCCCAATATATTCTTGAAATATTTGAAATAACATGATTTTTTATAGCAAAATATCTAATTCGACTGAACTACGAAGCCAATTTCATGAAAATAGACGTGGAACCCACATCCATCGTTCTGATGTATTGGCAATGAAATTGCCTCGATCTGTATGCATCATGTATCTCTCCATTCTAGCGATCGCTACATTGAACTACAAATTGCGAACATACACCTACTGTACCACCTCATTCACTACTTTAAAATTTGATATAAAACAAATAACATACTTTTAATACTAAACAAATCAACTTATAGCCTTACTTTTCATGCATATAGTACCTAAATTATGCCGACCACCTCAACTTGCTCTTAATAGATTCCTATTAAAGTTTACCTCTTTTTTCCGCGTTTCTTATCATCACGAAAAATTGTGATTCCCACCTTCAAGCAATAATTTTAATGTACAGAATGTTGCATCGTATTTATTCATACACATCCGACAGAAAATTCCCCATGTCTTTACAAGTACGTTTGGTTTCTGAGAATACACGCATCTGTTAAGAAACAACTTTTCTTTTATTCAATCCCTTATCTTCATTGCTGAATGTTAACATACTATATAAGCTCATGCGAGCATTGCTAGCAACATCAGTCCAATCATAGCAACCAATCAATCAAGCTCAAGCTTAAAGCTTCCAATCAATCTCAAGATGAAATTCGCACTTGTTCTCGCTGTATTCGCTGTTATCTGCTCAATGGCTTTCGCCTGGCCTGAGCGTCTTGAAAATTTGGAAGAAGTCGAGGCATTTGGACCTCTGGACAATGTGGATCAACCGCAAGCAGTAGAATTGGTCCGCCACCGACGATTGAGCTGTTTGTTCGAGAATCAAGCTGTTTCCCTTATTGCATGCAACGCCAGCTGTATCACGAGAAAAGGACGCAAAGGAGGTTACTGCTCAAACGGAATTTGCAGATGTATCTAAATTCAAAACTATTTTGTGATAAATTAGCTCAGTATTTGTTGATTCGTATATTTAGATTCTAAATTATTAAAATAAAAATGAATGAAACGAATGTACTTAATTTTCATTTAATATACTATACATTAGAAACAAATTGGATAGACAGAACTACGCTCCTTCGGAAGAGTTTCGTGGTCAACCTGCAATATGTAAATGCCAACAAATAAATAATACCGATCGCTTCTAAAGAAAAATCATCATCGCCATCCATTTCAACCAGCAGCGATTTCTTTGCAATAGATTCTCTGAATCGGATAAAAAATATGTATGTTATTCATCGTTTTTGAAAATTTTAGGAAGATCCAATCAAAACTAGCGTCTGGGTCGATAAAAAGCCAATATAATTGGAAAACACTATATTCCTGTGATCGCTTTTCATGAAGCTTACCAGTCATAAGGAGTTTCTAAATCGATTTTGTTAAGTTTAATGGAGCCCATTCGGTTTTGTTTGAAAAAAATATAAAATTTATAAATTATACTATACTAATTCAAAAGTTGAAGCGATGGTGTCTTCGAAAAGTTTTGTTTATAAGAGTACTGCACATGGGAAGTATGCTGTAAAATAAATATATTCGTGAAGTTGTTTAGGAGTGTATTTTGTCCTTAGTGTGCCGGGTTATCTATAACAAGCATGTTTCGTACGTGTATTGATTTTCTGTTTAAAATCGCTCGAACGAAATTGGAACCGACCTCTCATCGGTTCTAGATGTGAAGTCTTGGGATGTGACAACGGGCTGTACCCTTGAGGTCAACAAGTCCGGACACCCTTAGTCTACTCCGAGGTGGCTGCTAGTTACCTAGCTAGTTCCGAGAGGAGTTCAGTCGCGGGTCTTGCGCGAGCAGACTAAGTCCAGAATACAAAAATTCAGCCACCGGTTCACATTCCCGTTTTAATAACGCGTCGAAAACATTAACATACGGAAGAGAAACCTACCATTACTTTATTCCGTATTTCTTAGATTCATCCAGACAACAACCAAAAATGTTTATGATTCCGCATTCCCAATTATCACCGACGCGGTACCGAAAAATATCCTACTTTAACTCGAACTTGAAAAACTCTACTCTACTATAATAAAAACCGCAACGCAAATTATGGTACCGCGTACCGAACGCGACGCGAAACCGGCCATCCGAGGATTTCTAAAACCCTACCCTTGTAACGGCATACTTACCGTTCGCTGCCATTCTTGCTGGAAAAAGAAGGATTTAGCTGTAAAAGAAAGTCGTATTTTTGGTTTAGCAATTCATATTATTTAATTTCACTTAAACACTTCAACCCTTCACTTAAAGCATATAATTATTATTGATAAAATGCATGCGAATGTATATATATATATATATATATATATATATATATATATGTATATATATATATATGTATATATATATATATATTTATATATATATATATATATATATATATATATATATATATATATATATATATATATATATATATATATATATATTTATATATTTCATAACATATCCAATAGGCATTACTCTCTCAATTATCTCTTACTGTTGCTTCAACCTTTAAGAATATGTTCGACTTAAATCTAGATTTAACTAATTGGTGTATACAAAAGTAGTATTTCGATTTTTTTTTCTTTTTTATGGATCGGAAATTAATGGATTATTTTAAATAATGTCTATCGATTTACCTAAGTGCTGTATTTTAATCGATGGGTGTAAGGAAAATTTTATGAGGGAGTAGGATTCTTTCCAACATTAACTTAAGATCAAATATCCCGACGAATTTCATTATCTTTTCAAGTACAGATACATTTATTATCCTTTCTGAGCTAATCAACTTTTCTATATATTCGATTTTGATATTTAAATTACCATATAAATAGTAGTGCAAAGCATGTACAAAACAGTTGGCTGAACCAGTAGATGTTTGAGTTTCCAAAGATCTATTGAAATTATTGCAACTATCTAAAATGTCAATTGAACTATGTTGGTCAATTTAAATATTGTTACATACACGAATAATTCTGCGAGCTACTGTTGCAATTGTTTTCACAACCATTAAGAACCTCATGATCAACAAAGTGAATTTACTCGAAACCACGAGAACCCACCAAGCATGATCAACATCTGAAAGTGACGTCACTCTATTCATTAAGCTGCTCGAATATACTACGTACCTCTCGGCAGAACATTGGCTAATGTACGAGAAATGGGTTGAATGGCTAGAGACCCTATACAAAGGCGAGCTGAATGAATGGGGGGATCATTCATTACAACCGCGATAATAAAAGCTGCGAAAGAGTGGAGCGTGAGGGAAAGGCGATATTGATTGAGTGATTGTGAAGTGATTTTAGAAGAAAATTGCAATAGAAATTTATTGACAAGTGGAAGTTAGACTTTTAATCGTGAAACTAATAATTGTGCATTCTTTTAAATAAATTCTTTTAAACTTAATTGAAAAAGACATTGCGTCTTCACTTCCCCGGAACATTAAAATTATTGGCCGCGAACCATAACACGCGACAGTTGTGTCAGAAGTGGGATAGAAAATTTTGGAAGTGAAAACGTTTAAACATTTTTTAAAGTGCACAACAGTGAAAATTAACGTGGAAACTGGTGGAATAATAGCCGACACAATAAAAATGCCAGGAAACTTACATCTAAACATTGATCAATTGACCATATCGGAGCTCAAGGAGGAGTTGGAACAGCGAAATCTGGCCACACAAGGTACAAAGGCCATACTGATTGCATGCTTGCGTGACGCGATCGATTCGGAAGGCGGGAATATGGATTCGGGTGAGCTCTCAGATACGAAAAATGCGCAGAAGAGGGAGAAGTGGAAACACCTATATCAAAGGAGCCAGAAAATGCGCTAATGCAAATTTTAATGCTGATGCAGCAAGAACAGCGACAACAGTCTTTCAATTTAACATCCAGTTTAAATGCGAAGCTAGATGAACAATCAGCGAAGCTAAATGAACAATCAGCGAAGCTGGATCAACAAGCGATCGAAATCAAGGCAGATTTTCAAAAACAGTCAACCAAAATAAAAGCGGAGCTCAGTAGTTTGAACAAACAAATTAAATGCGTCGAAGAAAAGGTTTACCGAGTCGAGGAGAGAATTAACCATGATATCAGCCAGGTCGAGGAGAGAATCAACCATGAGATGTGGAACATGAAAAAGGAATTGGGAGCAGCAAAGGCAGTAGTAACCATCTCACCAGCCTCGCTTATAACCGCAGAGAAATGTGCAAGCACCAATATTCGATGGGCAAACAGTCTGGACTGTTCACAAAACCCAGTTTGAAGCAGCCGCTCGGATAAATCACTGGAATGAACAGGAACGAGCAACTGCATTGATTCTTGCTCTAAAAGGCCCAGCTGCCGAGCTTTTGCAGATCATCCCCGTTAAGTTGCATTCAAACCCGGGTGTTATAATGAATGCGCTCGACATGCGTTATGGAGACGATCATCTGAAGCATATTTATCGGTCACAGCTACGGCATCGGATGCAGAAGCCTGGCGAAACATTACAGCAGCTAGCACAAGACATTGAGCAACTGGCACTTTTGGCTTACCCAGCCTATGACCCAGAACGTCGAGAAAGAAGCATTCATCAGTGCATTAAAAGACCAAGAACTGCAGCAAGCCATGCGTTTAGCTAAAAAGCAAACAGTTAAGGACGCATAGGCTTATAGTCTGAATTTTGAGGCAGCGAAAAATGTGAGCTGTACCACTGCCCGGGTTCGCGAGTTAGTGACAGACAAGTGCAGGTGTGAGCGCGTGGAAATCGAGCGAGAGCCGCATGTAAATGGTGCGCCTAGATGCTGGAATTGCGGAGAGAAGAGGCACCTGCAGAGAGACTGCAAGAAGCGAAGAAAACGAGCTATTGTCCAGGGTGTGCAGCTAGGAGGAGATCCAGACCGAGTCAGGGGTCGAGAATGGAAGCCCTTCAAGCTGAGGGGTCGGGAAACATGTACAAGCCAACTTCGTGGGGCAGAGGTTTGCTAGAAGGATCGACGTCCCCACCACCACCATCACCGTGTCAAGACTACATCGTGGAGAAGCGGACTTATGCCCAGTTGATGGAGAACACTGCACCATAACAATCGACACTGGCGCAACCCGATCGATTATCCGACCAGACCTAGTGAGTCAACAACTTCTTCACAAGGGCAGGATTTTCTCACTATGGATAGCTACGGGAGAAACTGCACCTGTCCATGGAGAGGTCAACCTCCAGATACAGTTGGGAGACCTTGTGTTCCGACATAATTTTCTGGTCGCGAACTTTATGTATGACTGCATTCTCGAAATGGATTTTCTGCGACCACATGGAATCATGTTGAACTTGGGCAAACGGGTATTGAAATGGCAGAATTTTGAAGTATTGATGGAGGTCCCAGCGACCAAATTTCCAGGACTAATGTGGTAGTATGTACCGACACTGATGAACCGAATTCTTCTGAAAGCATTGTATGGGCCAAGCTTGATGGTGATTCTGGAGACCACCGATCTTACCTGATAGAGCCAACGAAGACGTCCGCATCGCGCAGTTTGATTGTAAGACGCAGCCTTGAAAGATCTATAAGGAACGGATACGTGCCGGTTAGAGTCCTTAACACTGCAGACTCAACCACGAGCATCAAAGCGGGAGAAGTCATCGGCAGCTGCCAGCCTGTTTCCACCATCACCTCCTTGGAAGCCACTCACGACCATCATTGGAAAAGGAGGCAAGATGCAGACAAAGCCCGGGAATCCACGTCTGCGATATTGAAGCAGGTCAAATTGCCAGTGCAGCTATCCAAACGAGCCTCTGATCTGGTCACCAAGTACAGTGACATCTTCTCAACAAGCCCGGATGACCAAGGCCCAACGAGTTTGGTAGCTCACGTCATAGATACACAGGGAGCCAAGCCGATTCGACAAGCACCAAGACGTCTTCCTATAGCCAAACAAGGAGAAGTGAGCGCACTGATCTTGGACATGGAAAAACAAGGCGTTATTGAACGTTCTGTCAGTCCATGGGCTGCGCCAGTAGTTCGAGTGAAGAAAAATGATGGTAGCACTCGGTTTTGTGTCGACTATAGACTACTAAGAAAGATATTTACCCGCTCCCATGCATCAATGACATCATGGACACTTTAGCAGACGCAAAATGGTTTTCTACACTCGATCTCAAGAGTGGCTACTGGCAGGTAGAAATCGACAAGAAGGACAGAGGGAAAACCGCATTTTCAGTTGGAACCGAATTGTGGTAATTTGTGGTGATGCCAGTTTGGCTTTGCAATGTTCCAGCCACTTTCGAACCCCTGATGGAATACGTGCTACGTGGTCTAACCTGAAAAACCTGCTTGGTATACCTAGATGACATCATTTTTATCGGGAAAACGTTCGGAGAGCATGTGCGAAACTAAGAAGACGTTTCCTCTCGATTGCGACTGGCGAATTTGAATCTTAGTCCCGACAAGTGTACTCTTTTCGCAGCTGAAGAAAAATACCTGGGACACGTCGTATCAGCAGGAGGGGTCAAAACAGACCCTGAGAAAATTGCCAAAATAGCTAAGTGTCTCCATCAGCTAACCGAGAAAAATCGTCCGTATGTCTGGAATGAACAATGCCAGGTAGCCTTTGAGACCTTGAAGGAGAAGCTGTGTGAATAAACCGTGCTGGTATATCCGAAACCTGGAAAATGTTTGTAGTTGACACCGATGCGAGCAACGGCGGTATTGGAGTTGTACTCTCCCAGCAGATCGATGGTGAAGAAAGAGTGCTCTCGTATTACAGTCGAGTTCTCTCAAAAAGTGAGAGGAACTACTGCGTGACCAGGAAGGAGCTATTGGCTATAATAGAGGCCACCAAGCAGTTCCACAAGTACCTATATGGCCAGAAATTTGTTCTTCGAACAGACCATGCATCGCTGAGATGGCTGCTCAACTCCAAAAACCCCGAGGGACAAGTTGCGAGATGGATCGAAAGATTGCAGTCATACGACTACGAAATTATTCATCGGAAGGGCGTAGTTCATGAAAACGCTGACCCCCTATCTCGTCGTCCATGTAATTGTAAGCATTGCCGACGGATTGAAGAAAAGGAGCCGCCCGTTGATCTGCGATTGATAACGGCCGAATCCGATAAAGGTCGGTCACCGGAGGAGATTCAAAATGCCCATTTAGTCAATCAAGACATCGGACCATTGCTCGTATGGAAGGAGACAACTGGGCGACCTGAGTGGAAAGACGTTTCAACGCATGGCGCAACCCTGAAAAGCTATTGGGCACAATGGAACTTCCTTCAGATGGAGGGTGGCATACTTAAGCGGAAATGGGAAACGGTGGACGGTGGACGGCAGCTCCTATAGGATGCAAACTATACTTCCCAAAAGCCGAATCCGCGATGTGGTTAAGGAAATGCATGAAGGATCCTCGGGAGGCCACCTTGGTGTTAACAAGACCTCCGCGAAATTGCGGGAAAGGTTCTACTGACTCCCCGCTCGAGAAGATGTAGAGGACTGGTGCCGTAGATGCACAATTTGTGCTTCCGTCAAGGGTCCAAAGCGACGACTGAGGGGACAAATGCAAACCTATAACGTGGGGATGCCATTTGAAACGATTGCTGTTGCCATTGCAGGACCCTTTCCTGAATCCGAATGGGGAAATCGATACACGCTTTCATGAAAAACCTACGAAATTTATCACTTTTATATACTCATAACACCTTTGCTCTTACTTCACTGCTTTAAACAGGAAGTGGCAAGATTTAAATACTACATCTGCTACTTAAAACAGAACTTCATTATTAGTTGCACTATTTGCACTAAGAATTACTGTAGAACACATATTGACAGACAGAAGTAAGTATGTGGACGAGAACTCGAAACCAAACTTTCTATCACTCTTATTTACTCACAATACCGCACTTTACTGCTATAAACAAACAGTGTTGAAGCTTAATTACCACTTCTTCTACTTTAAACGAAACTTCACTATTTTTTGCATAATTTTCACAAAAAATTACTAAAGAGCACATATTAAGATACGTGTCTGTCAATTGACAGACGTATTTTGACGTGAGCTTGAAAGCATTTTCAATAAAACGCCTGGTGTTTTCATTAAAACACCTGGTGGTTTAATTAAGACCCCTAGTGTTTTAATTAAAACACTTGGTGTTTTAATTGAAACACCCGGTGTTTTAATTAAAACGCTTCCCTTAATATTATGTCAATTAAAGCACTTGAAGTGTTTTTTCTCAAGAAAACGTTTGAGGCGTTTTAATTTAGAACGCTTACCATTTTATTTAAAAAACTAAGCATTTTAATTTAAACACCTCAAAAGTTTTATTGAAAAAAAAACACCAAACGCGTTTTAATTAAAACACTTAGGTAATTTAATTAAAACGCTTTAAGTGTTTTTTTTCAATAAAACGTTTGAGGCGTTTTAAATTAAAACGCTTAGTGTTTTAAATAAAACGGTAAGTATTTTAAAATAAAACGCCTGAAGTGTTTTATTGAATTAAAACACTAAAAGTGTTTTAATTAAAACTTTTAGGCGTTTTGATTTAAAACGTTTGGGTTCGCAGTGAATACACTCCTAAAAGTGTGACAACTTCACGAATTTATTCTTTAACAGCATACTTCCCATGTGCAGTGATCTTATAAACAAAACTTTTCCAAGGTACCATCACTTCAACCTTTGAATTAGTATAGTTTAATTTATAAATTTAACAGTTTTCCTAACAAATTCGTATTGGCACCATTAAACTTAACAAAATCAATATATTGGCTAGTCTTATAGGAACTCCTTATGACTGGTAAGTTTCATGAAAAGCGATTACTACAACAGCAAAGGGTTTTCCTATTATATTGGCTTTTTATCGACCAATACGCTAGTTTTGATTGGATCTTCTCGAAATTTTCAAAGAAGATGAATAACGTACATATTACTGATCCCATCTAGAAGATTTCTTGCAAAGACATTGCTACTGGTTGAAATGGATGGCGATGATGATTTTTCGTTGGAAGCGATCGTTATCATTTATTCATTGGCATTCACATATTATAAGTGGACTACAAAACTCTTCCGACAGGAGCGTAGTTCTGTCTACCCAACTTGTTTCTTATGTACTATATTAAATGAAAATTTAGTACATTCTTTTATATATTTTTATTTTTAAAATAATTTAGAATCTAAATATACGAATCAACAAATACTGGGGTAATCATCCCAGACCACTTTTAAATTTAGATACATCTGCAAATTCCGTTTGAGCAGTAACCTCCTTTGCGTCCTTTTCTCGTGATACAGCTCGCGTTGCATGCAATAAGGGAAACAGCTTGATTCTCGAACAAACAGCTCAATCGTCGGTGGCGGACCAATTCTACTGCTTGCGGTTGATCCACATTGTCGAGAGGTCCAAATGCCTCGACTTCTTCCAAATTTTCAAGACGCTCAGGCCAGGCGAAAGCCATTGAGCAGATAACAGCGAATGCAGCGAGAACAAGTGCGAATTTCATCTTGAGATTGTTTGTAAGCTTTAAGCTTGAGCTTGATTGATTGGTTGCTATGATTGGACTGATGTTGCTAGCAATGCTCGCATGAGCTTATATAGTATGTTAACATTCAGCAATGAAGATAAGGGATTGAATAAAAGAAAAGTTGTTTCTTAACAAATGCGTGTATTCTCAGAAACCAAACGTACTTGTAAAGACATGGGGAATTTCCTGTCGGATGTGTATGAAAAAATGCCATGCAACGTTCTGTAAATTAAAATTATCGATTGAAGGTGGGAATCACAATTTTTCATGGATGATAAGAAACGCGGAAAAAAGAGGCAAACATTAATAGGAATCTATTGTGAGCAAGTTGAGGTAGTCGGTATAATTTAGGTACTATATGCATGAAAAGTAAGGCTATAAGGTGAATTGTTTAATATTTGAAGTATGTTATCTGTTTTATATCAAATCTTAAAGTATTTGTTGTTTAAGGAAATGTAGTCGAAGATGAAATAACGAATGAGATGGTACAGTAGGTGTATGTTCGCAATTTGCAGCTCAGTGGAGCGATCACCAGAATGGAGAGATTCCTGATGCATACACGCCACGGCAAGTTCATGGCCAATACATCAGAACAATCGATTTGGACTGCATCTGTTTTCATGAAAGTGGCTTCGTAGTCCAGCCAAATTAGATATTTAGCTACAAAAAATTCATGTAGTTCCAAATATTTCAGGAATGAGTTGGGGGAGGTCTTCTGAGCAACGCCTCATAGAATTATAATGATTTTTCATCATCCACGTTCCGTTCGAGATATCCCGAAGGTAATCTAAACTGACCTCCCTTCGGTTATAGACGTGAAGTCTTGACTTGTGTCAACGGACTGTACCCATCAGGTCATCGAATCTGGACACTCTTAGTCTACTCCAATGGCCTGCTCGATGAGACGTCTGCTTCGACGACAGAGAGTTTTCATCGGGAAATTAAAGCGGATGGTGAGCTGCCAGGAAGATGGTGTTCTTGATCGATTTTAAAAATTATCCCACCCCAAGTACATTACAAAAACGGCTCTAAGCTACATTAATTGACTCGACGAGATGAGTGGTAACGTTACCGTGACAATTTTATACGCGGTCAAAATCCCGACGCGTGGAAGCATTCCGGGCTTCGCAATTCCAGCATACGCCACCAAAAGCCGAACAGCATTCACTCATCTATCATGAATAAAGTCCTTCCGCAATATACAATTAGGTAGCCTTCTATTTTCTTGAAAGTCCAGGAAGATAGGAAGACAGTTTCCATCAAGTAAACAGAAAGTCCTTAAAGGTTTTATCCCGGGACAATGCATTGGAAGGAGCTTTTTCATGAAAAAAATTATGGAAACAAAGGAGAGCAGAAGCTACAACTCGGTATTGATTACTATGTCAGCTATGAAGACTTGTGTTTCATATTTCGCAGAATAAACAACTATAAATCATGTGGTGTAGTTCTCCGGCATTTGCCTGAGGTTGCTATTAGAAATTATTGCATACTGTTCAACAACATGTTGAGCAATTCATATTTCCCAAATTAGTGGAAAAAGGCTGAGGTATTTCCGATCTTGAAGAAAGGAAAAGAATCTTCGTGCCCTAAAAGCTATCGCCCAATCAGCTTGCTGCCTAACATCAGCAAGGTGTTTGAAGTGATAGTTAACAGAGCATTAAACACCCACATTGAGGAATATGAGTTGATGCCGAATGGCCAATTTGGTTTTCGTGCCAGGCATTCGACCACATATGCAATAACGAAAGTAACCTCTGACATCTGTTGGAAACTAAATGATAGACAATGTGTCGGAGCATGTTTCATTGATATGGAGAAAGCATTCGATACGGTGTGGTCAGATGGACTAGTTTTTAAACTCCTTCAGGACAAGTTCCCCAGACACCTTGTCGCTATGATGTGTAATATGTTGTACGGGAAATCGTTTGTTGTAACTGATGGAAATCTGACAACAATGCGCGAGTTCAAGGTCTTGAATGGTCTGCAGCAGGGAACAGTTACTGCGCCTCTGCTCTTTTCAATCTTCATTCGCAAGCATTTAAACGGCTTTGATTTTAACGTCTCGCCAACGCAAGCATTGGTAGCGTTTGCTGATGATCTGATGATCTATACGGCAGACCGAAAAGCTACAATAGTTCAGAGCAATCTCCAAAAAATGTTCAATGATGTACAGCTGTACACTGACAATTGGCGAATGAAAATCAATGCGCAGAAGTGTGAAACAATCTTGTTTCGGACAACGCTGCAGGGGGTCAGTCAAGACCTGAAACTTAATTGGAAAGATTTCCACATCATGGCTGGCGAGGGTAGTTTAGAACGAGTTCCACATAAATCCTGTATTCGATACCTCGGTGTTTATCTCGATCAGTATCTGTACTGTACTGAACATATGAAAATCATGCTCAGTAAGGCACTAAAAGTAGTCACGGCCCTACGAAGACCGTTTCATTCCAAATACATTGATCAAAAGGTCAAAATTATCTGTTACAAGACACTGGTTAGACCACTTTTGACATATGGATGTCAGATCTGGTACAACCAGAGTGCTAGTACTATGGAAAAATTAAGAGTTTTCGAAAGGAAATGTCTTCGTGCATGTAATGGTTTGTACAGAAAGCCTGAGACGGATTGGAAACATTTCATATCGAATAGAAAAATTTATCAAACTGCTCAAGTGAAAAGAGTCGATATCTTCATATTGAAACTTCTTCGGAATCATATCACAAGATCTGTGACTATGAGTGAAAACCCTTGAATTTCACAGCCGTTCCACCCTACAGACGGGTATATAGCGACTTGCCTCGCTACTGGCTTCGTTCCTCCAGAAGCATTCGTGTATTTGGACATGAATCGATATGTTTTTGATTCTGATGGCGTCCCAGTCATATATCACATATATGGACGGGCCACCGATAAGAAGATAAAATATCCTCCGAATTTGAGTTCACGCGACCAACAATTCCAATGGAGATACTCATTTGCTAGATTCGTTGAAGCTGATCGAATTCAGACGACGCAATCTAGGTATTGGTGGCTGAATGACAATGTCTAAATTAGAGTTGCCACGAATATTCGGCTACTATTCGGTATTCGGCCTGTTCAGCCACTTTTTTTGGTATTCGGTATTCGGCTGAATAATACGTAATATTCGGCCGAATACCGAATACCAAATCATGGACAATAAAGACACATCATATTAGCCAAGATTTGTATTTATTACCAAATTACAATACTTTAATAAGTAAAATTATTCAGCGGTAAGTTGTGATGGATAAAAACAAGTTTTTCAGCATTTGATGGTAGCTAACGATTACGCTTTTCGTCGTAAATGATACCACCTTCAGAAAACAACCTCTCACTATAAACGCTACTCCCGGGAGAAGAAAGATAAACTTTAGCAAATTTCGAGAGGTTTGGGTATTGTGTTTCGTTTGCTGACCACCACTTGTAAAGATCAGCTTTCCTACCTAGGCGAATTGTTTTCAAATAAAAATCCATCTCATTTGCCACAATATTCTTCTCCACGTTCTCCTCATCATTATTATTACTATTTTGCATATTATCTGTAGCGACTTCCTCAAAGCATTTCCAGAAACTATCGTGTATTTCAAATACCTTATCATTTTCATTCAAGTTTCTTTTCTTACGAAGTGGAGAAGAATCGTCATCGGTGCTTCTAGATTCATCATTACAACTTAGTTTTAGAGCTTCTAGAAGAATTTTTTGTCTTGCTCTTTCTGCTTGAACCAGTCCCAGGAAACTTGTTTTGAAGCGTGGATCAAGAAACGTAGCAACCAGATATTTGTTGTTTTCATCAAAGTTAAATCGCTTTTCAAGCTCGGCTTGCAGTGAAGATCTCATTGTCACTAAATTTGGTACTTTCTCAGCTGTCTCTACCTTTCCCAGATATTTTAATAAAGTAACTGCATGTGGAATCACTTCAGAGATGCAGGAGATACCTGAGCTGGTTATTTTGGTAATCTCTTCGAATGGTTTGAGAAGTTTGATACATTGTTCCATTAGTTCCCATTGAGCATGTGTTAAATTATTTAAAGTATCATGATCTGTTATGTACAAGGATACTGCTCGCTTTTGTTCTAATAATCGCTCCTTTAAATAATACGTAGAATTCTCACATCTTGTACTAGTTGGTGGTTAGGCAAGTTAAGTTCTTGCTGAATGGATTTAAATTTCTGCTCTGCTAAGCCTGAGTGGTTAAAACGAGTAACGATTCGTCTTGCAGCAGCTACCATCTGTAGTACTTCTAGTTGAGATTTTAGTGACTCCTCTATAGCTCGTTGCAATGAATGAATAAAGCACCTGCCTGAATCATATCCTACACCTCGCACACCTTTTATCATATTAGCCCCACTATCATGGACAAGTAAATGGATCTTGCTTTTAGGTATATTTCATTTTTCTGTTATAGCCTCGAGTTCTTTAGCAATATTGGTACCAGAACATGAGCCGGGAAACAATTTCATAGCTAAAACGCCATGTTTCAAAACGAACTCTGAAGATATCCAGTGCGCAGTGAAGCTCAAAAAGCTCTCGTTATTGTGCTGACATGTCCATTTATCAGATGTCACTGATACTGCTGTCGCTTGCAAAATACTGGCTTCTATTTTAGACCTAATTCTGTTGTATACATCAGGAACAACTTTCTCGCTCATGTAAGTGCGACCAGGTACTCTATAATGGGGCACAGCGGTTGCCATAAGCCTCTGAAAGCCAACCCTTTCAACAAGTGATAATGGTTCGTTGTCTAAACAAATCATTTCACCAATCAAGTAATGATATTTTATTGATTTCGGATCATTAATGTCCCATAGCAATTTCCTATCTGATGTTTCTTTCAGGGTTAGCTGTCGTTCTCTTGATTACGTTCCAGGTACTGCTGGTATCTTGGAATCGGTGGAAGTAGAAGTACCGCCCTTATTGCTGCCACTTGTCGAGGGAACATCAGTTAAAGCAGCGTACTGCTCAGCATGTTTGGTTCTAAGATGGTTTTTTTAAAGAAGTTGTAGCTGTAAATAAAAGAAAACTAAAATGAATTACAATGAATGAGTTATGCACTAACATTTTCTATCCACTACAAAAAACGAAGCTGTTAAGTTTGTAAACTACGATTTAGTTAAATAAGAGAGTTAAATTAGAATAACTTTATTACTAGAAAGAATTAATTGCTATGTGTACACTTATTAGTAGCCTTAAGCAGAGTGTTCACACAATATCGAATCGTGGAAAATGACGGACAGGTCTCAAATCACGTTTCAAGTTTCGTCCAAAAACACGAATCATTATTTTTTTTTGTGTAACGAGAAACGTCGAAACGAAATTCAGAAAATGTTCACATTTTGATGAATCGTGAAAAATAACGATTTCGTACGCAAAGTGAACAACCAACTGTCATGACGTATCGTTATCGTGTTTTTTGACGAATCGTCAATGACGTAGATCTAGATATCCCGTGTAAACAAGGCATTAAATTAACTTAAGTTTTGACTTACTTGCTTTCTTTCCCTCTCCGCCTCTTGAGATCTTGCTGCTACAGAACAAACATTTGGCCAATTTATTATTTCCACCATCAATCTCATAATATTGCCATATGGGCGATTTTTTATTAACTGATGTCATTTTTTGACAAACAAACAATTGAAAAAGAACTAACGAACGAAATTTTCTACAAAATCGTAGGTAATGTTAGATTTAATTTATTTTTTTTATTGTTCTGACAAAGCGTGCCGTGATGTGATTTACTTGCAATTGAAACAAACAGTCAAATGGCCGCACGCCCGCCCGCGCACGAGTGAGACAGGTCGCGACGCGTCTTGTCGTATTATTATTTCTTTACGCGCTCGACAATCATGTACTTACTTTGTGCCGAATCTTCGACGGCCGAATATTCGGCACTTCGGCCGACAGCGTTGCAGAATATTCGGTATTCGGTATTCGGCCAAATCAGTATTCGTGGCAACTCTAGTCTAAATTCTTCGTGTTTATTTTCAGTTTTTGTGTGTTTCGTTATTTAGTTTTTTTGAGTTTCAGCTCATTATTGCTACATTTAGTATTGTTGTTTATTTTTGCTAAAAATGAGGTATAGGTTAGGTATATGTTATGTTTATTATATTAGGTTAGAGATAAGGTTAAACGCTTAGGTTAGGAATATTTTTATAGAATTTTTTAGTATAAGATAAAGTTTTCGATTAAATTTTATTAGAATTAAGTTAAAACATATTAGGTGTAGGATCAAAGTTCACTGTTCTGTTAAGATTATAAATAATTTTAGGATAGTGTTGGTTGGTTTTTCTCCCTTTTTCAATTGATTTTAAAATATGTAATAATTTTGATTAATTGAATTTGCTAGAGTTTTTTTTGAAAAAATATGTTTTATGATAACGTATAAATTTAGAGAGCCATTTGGGCCATTAAGTTTTTTTGTATGTTTATTGCTTGGAATTTGCTTTATATTCTTTGTAAATTTATACCGATTAGTATTGAATAAATCGCTTTTGACTTTGACTTTGAAGCTACAACTCACGTGAAGTGACTTAGGGTATGTCTCACACAACTCCACTGCTCCTGTCCGTGGAACTCTTGTACCGAAGTACCTTACATCTTTCGTAAAGGAACAAAACGTCTAAAGACTCAAGTATTTCCCCTTATGGGCATTTGGGCTCCACGTTTAGCACCATATCTAATGATTTTTCATAGTCCTCGTCCGTTCGTGATTTCCCGATGGAAATCCAAACCGACCTCCCTTCGGTTATAGACGTGAAGCCTTGGCTTGTGTCAATGGACTGTACCCATCAGGTCAACGAGTCCGGACCCATAGTGTACTCCGAGGTGGCTGCTAGTTCAGAGAGTAATTTTGGTCGCCGGTCTTCCTCGAGCAGGCTAAGTCCAAAATACATGTATCAGCCACCGATTCAAATGCCCGATTTAAAAACGCGTAAAAATCTTTCTTCAGGTCGATTTTACTTTACTTTTCTTTGCTTACATTTCATCTCTTTCCGACCGTACGATCAGTCTAAAAGAGAAAAATCCGAAAAAAGGCAAATTCAATCAAAATCATGCATCCACAAATATTCACCTACGTGGTGCCCGAAACAAATTACCCGGAGCCGTAACTGAATCAATCTATGTTACTCTAATTAAAAACGCAAAGCCAAACTACAGCACCACATACTGAACCGCATCACTCACCTTCAGCTTCCCTTCCTCCTGAAAAAGAATGGAAATGGAAAGAGTTTAGTTTTGTTTGGCAATTCATTTTTTTTTTATTTCCGTTCGTTTTGAAGTGGCAAATGTTAATTAAAATTACAAAAGATAAGAGTATATAATAACTTAGCAAGAAAAATATAACAAGGTGTTGAGTATAAAAAAAATTAAATACTACATATACGTATAATAATGCAGGCTCAAACAAAGTTTGGCTTTTTTATAAGGTCTCATTTGCTCAAGCTTTTATTTTGTTTTTTTTTTTAAGCTATAATGTAAAACTTGTTGATTGGGGGATCGTTTTTCCGTTTAAAAACTATTTAAAAAGCAAAATATAAATTTTTTCAGTATTGTTTTTGTTGTTTGCATTTGTATTTGAATGCTTTATCAAAATTTTACAAATATTTTTGATCTGCCAAAGTGTGTCTGCCGTCAAGCAAAATTGAAGAAAATGTTCTATGGTTACGACCAGGGTCGTTGCGAATATAAGCATCAGCGGATTATCAGCATTATTTTGAATATCAGCATTCGCATCATACGCGTTAATTAATGCTAATTTTTATGCTAACATTCAGGTCGAGACATGATCGCATAAAGCAGAGCTTATGCAAGTTCAAAATGTTTGTAAGAAACGAAATACTGGACTTATTAGGTGAAGGGTTTTGCGAGGAAAGTCACAATACATAGGACTCAATGCATTTTAAATAAATCGGGGGCTCCCCGCACCATTCGTCATGATCCCAAAGGACCAAGCATTGAGTATATGTATACTTGTTCTCTCAAGTTTTTTGCAAACATTCATGTGATAGAAGTCAGCAGAGTCATTTGTTATTGTGTGAAATTTTTAAATTTGTGCTAATTAATGAGAAGTGAAGAGAGTATTTTGTCTTGGTGGACAGAGATACTGCAAAATGTAATTGTAGTAATCGAGCAGGTAAGGTTGTGGCGGCCTTCGTTCGCCCCGAGAAAAAGGATTTTTCACGTAGTTTTTCTTTCTATTCACGGTGTAAAAGAAATTTCTAATTTGTAAATACAGTGTGTTGATTAAAACACGACCATTTCTTTGATAGATTTTTAATTTAATTGTTAACTACATTTTTTTTTAACTCGGCGTTTATAATATAAAACCACCAAACTGTCTTCTTCTAAGATGGCGAATACTATCTCAGTGATGACGAGCGCAGTACGAGGTGTGGTAAGAAAAAAAAAGAATGGTTACGATTTAGATTTAGCATATCTTACCGACAATTTAATTGCAATGAGATATCCAGCCGAAAGTATTGAAAGTGTTTGTCGAAATGATAGACCCGAACCGCGCAAATGCTTCAGATTTATGTGAAATCCCGGCACAGCTTGAAAAAATTCTTAGAAATGTGTACGAGATAAGTGCTAATGTTAGAGAGTTCAATCCAGTATTAAATTCTACAATGAGTTCAAATGAATCGCGCGCTCGAAGCATCGTCGAGTTCAGCTTCGAATAATTCTTCCTCGAATTTTTCTAACGATTCATCTTCCTTATATGTAACACCTAATGATAATAATGCATCAGCGACAACAAATACTCAAGAAGACGTCAATGATTCAAGCCCTGTGTATTTAAAGTTTAACATACAAAATATGGCGCAATCAGTACAAACTTTCAATACTAAATTCGAGAAATATACCCAACAAGCAATTATTACACCAACTGTAGAAAGGAAGAATAACGAAATAAATTATGTTGAATACATGAATGATATAGAGGAAGCTTGGCAACCACAATTAGTTGAAGTTAGTGCCCAACGAGAACAAATATTTCGGCAAATACCTACGAATATTATGCAAACTACACTGGGAAAAATTCCCATGCAAAAATTTATAGCTTTCCTCATAAAATTGAAAAAATTAAATGGTAATTCGACAACGTTTGGTCCGCAACAAAACCACCATTCGCATTACAATCAGCTACAGCATTCGAACAATGTTGCACTGAATGATCATAATGCACCCTTACCATCCATACTGCCAAGACCAAACGCTACAAATAATATCAAGAATATTAGCGATCGAAACCATTCAGTGAGGAGTTTAAAGGCTGAGCTACAATCAACATAACCAGACATAAAGCAAATGTCAAAAAAGTTGAACTCAAACATTTTATAGGGCATTGAGTACATTTGACATAAGGATGACATACGCAACATGAAAAGTTGAAATCGAACGAACTTTTTATGTCAGTATGACAAATACATTGTTTACTTTAAGTGACAATGATACATTGTTGTTCGCCATTTGAAAGGGTGTGTAAAATTTTATCCAGCTGTGAGGAATTATGCAGAAAACAGGTGTTCTCACCTGTTAAGCACAATTCCACTCTGGTATTGAAATTTAATTTAATATTTCTTCTACGCCGTTAACGACTTTCATCAAACAAAATTATAACGCATTGTCAAAAACATAAAAATTCAAAATTAATTCGAAGTCATCCATTTTCTTCAATTACTTTTGCCGCAGACACTTTTTCGTATCTGTCAAGATCACATAAGCGCGAATCGTATGTAGGCGAACTATGTGCGCGCTACGTTACTTGACGTTTCTTATTTTGTGTTATGTTGATTGTAGCACAGCGGTAACTCAGAGTGCACCGTGAAAACCTCCCGAAAGAGTTTACGGCTGCACAGAATTCACGCAGCAAACGCAAAACAACAACAAGTTGGGTAGACAGACCTACGCTCATGTCAGAAGGGTTTTGTATTCAATTTTCAAAATGCAGTCACCAGATTGAATAAAGTCAAGAAGCATGTCAATGACGATTTTATTGGAGAAACTATAAATTCGAAGATCATACTATTTTGAACAAAGTTGAACGAATTTCGACTTCTGAGGTTTCTGTTATTGTTATACTCATAAATATCTCCCTTGATAATTATTTCAGATGTCCATTCGCGAGGGAGGAAACACATTTTTCATGTATTTCCCCCCTGTGCCCTCACTGAAGCAAAAACTGACAGTTTAAGAACTGTTTTGAAAAGCTCTCATGTAAACTTTCATTTCATACTCATATCGGCTACGTTTGATGAATTTTTTTTCAGGGGCCACTCTCCTGTACTGTTATCATCGATTAATAGCCAATTTTTTCGAATCCTAGAGTTGTTACAAAGCCCTTTTGTTAGAAGCTCCCTCCCGCCTCCTTGACTTGTTTCACTTATGAGTATTAATTGTAGGTACTCAGCTTCAGTCATTCATTAAATTGAATCAAGTGTTCAAAGCATGCACCTTAAACGTTGAAGTTGGGAAAAAATAACTCAAAATTATTCAATCTTCGCATTTAAAACAGCCACTATTTTGTTTTACGATTACTGATACCACTAGCTGAACTGATTCTCAAATTTATTCATGAGACCTTTCATTCCTGAAATTTTCATGCAAATCCTAGCAAAACTGTAGTGTCTGAGTCGGTAAAAAGCGCATGTTGTTCCATAGCCATATGTTGCCATAGTAATAAATGCAGGGCATATTGTTCCATAGTAATACAGGAAAATTCAAACCGCTATAACTTCGCCAAATATGCTGCAATCTTTATGAAACTTGCAGGGTTAATCAATCTTATAAATAGACATCCACGTACTGAATTTCATTGAATTTAAGGGTACCGTTAAGATTTTATTCAAGAAAACATAAAATCGATAAATCATACTATTACTAACAAAGTTGAGTGAATTGCGACTTCTCACATATTTGTTATTGTTGTACTCACTAAGGCCTACATTCCTGATTTTTTCAGATTTTTCGGATCACAGGTGTCCAATCGCGAGGGGGGGGACACAAATTTTTCGTGTATTTCCCCTCCCTGTGCGCTCCTCGAAGCAAATTTTGCCAAACTAAGACCTGTTTTGAAAAGTTCTTATCAAGGCCTTTCATTTGATACCCATATCGGCTACCTTCAATGAAATTTTTTTTTCGGGGGGTCACTTCCCTACATGGGGAGACCCCCCTTAAATACCTTATAAAATTTTTTAGTAGTTGAACTTTGAAGAGATCACCACTTTACACCTACATACAAAATTTGATGCTTCTAGCTTAAGTAGTTTCCGAGAAAAACTGCTGTGACACACGGACGGACGGACGGACGGACGGACGGACGGACGGACAGACAGACAGACGGACAGACGGACAGACAGGACGCGATTTTAGAAGGGTTTTGTAAAATTATTTTACAAAACCCTAAAAACGATACTCTGGGGTTGGCCGTGCGCCTTCGGCTGTAGTGGCATTTGCTGGTGTTGCTGGTGCTGTCGCCGGGAGATTTCGAGGAGTCTGCTCGAAACCGCCACACAGCGCGGACACCAGTAGCTATGTTCCCGCGCGCGAGGAAAAGTTTTTGTAAGTGAAATTGAAGGAGAAGGAGGGCGCGAGAAATCGACTACGACCGAGACGACGAAAAAACGGAACGGGGACAACAATAAAACGCGGAATTGGTCTTTTAAATAAATAAAGAAAGACCGGGGAAATTGGAAGTGATTGAAGTGCAGTAAAGGATCACGGCACCCAACATTTAGCGGAATCGTGGGAATGTTCCGTACTGTGGGTTGCGAGTGGCGAACACGTGTTTGAACGGTTTCACGTACGGAGGTTGGGAGTAGAAGATACGTCGTCCCAGGGATAGGCCCTAGCTGCAACAGGTAGCCGATTGTGTTGTGCGGGTGCAAGTGAACGTAATTGCGAGCGGAAAATCGGATTGGAGGCGATTGGAATTGTTTGAAAAGTGTTTGCCGTACGTTCCAATTGGGATAAACAACTGGGGACGGCGAGCACTGGGACTTTTCTTCTCACACGAGAACTGTGTGCAAAACAAGACACATGGAGGAGGCGCCAAAGAATTGGATACTATCGCGGAGGAATATTTCAAACGGGATTAACTTGTGAACGTGATTGAAATTTTAAGAAAGTGGCTCGTGAAAACGTTGGCAGTTTGTGTTGATGCGCCTGGAATTTAATACAATTATCTTAAAGTTAGCTTCTAACTGCAAAACGTAGTAGCGTACATTGTCAGGAGGTCTTATACATAATAATGGAATGTTAATTGGAATAAACCCTTTGTTTTACCAGTGCAATTTGCTGAAAAATTCTCAAAAGTGAACTATCTCAATTTTATGTAAAGCTTCAAGTGATCGTGAAGAAACTCTAGCTCTAATTGTTATATAAATTTCTAATGTTTTGATCTGAAAATTTAACTTAATGAAAGTTTTAGAGGACACCCGCATTTTTTTTATTTATATTTTGAATTTCGCGTTAACTCTTCTCATTTATATTTCAAATTTTGCTTTAATTCTTCTTATTTATATTTCAAATTTTGCTTTGATTCTTCTTATTTATATTTCAAATTTTGCTTTAATTTTTCTTATTTCTATCTCAAATTTTGCCCTGGAAGCCACTAAAATCGTGTCGCGATATTTAAGTGCTATAATGTTTGTAGTTGTATGGGGAAAAAATGCAATAATATAATGGATTGCTAGAGTGTAACGCCGGTCCTGTTTGACCGGGTATAGGACCCGGTACGGTGGCAGGCTCTCCTCATAAAACATGAGCCAGCCGCCGGGTGCAATGTAATCTTTTTGGTTTCAGGTGACGTCGCGGGTTGAGTGGCCCAAGCAGAGTGCCTCTTTATGACATAGAGTTATGCAATCGAATTGCATAATTCTATGGCATAAATTGGTCACCGGGGTACTCCTCTTCTGATGGGAAAGCTTATACAAGTCAAGTTGTATGAGTTTTCCACTCAGAAGAGGAATACCTGGCCACTGCAACAAATATGGATTTAAATCCGGTTGGGTGGGTGCGAAGGGGCTCCATCACCACCCTTCTCTCATTTGTGGGCCATGAGCTTCGTCGGGTAACGACAAAGTTACCCGTCCGCCCCTTTTTACATGTTCCACTTGTTCTCGGAACAAGTCCTTTTTCTCTCGGTGTAGTTACCTACACTTTTTGCGACTTCGGTCGCCTCGTTTTAGTTTGACCAGGAGAAACTCGTGAGTGCGAAATTTTTCGTAGTGGGTCCTTGTGCTGGGGAAATGAACCCGCCCCACGACACCGCAATGCTAGCCTGCCAGCGCATTCACGCGTCCCCAGACGAGGGCATTCTCGGCAGATATCTCCACCTTCTTCTGCCGAGGCAGCAGAATATCGCTGCAGTCCTTTACGGACATTTGAAACTTCTAAATTCACTACATAATATTTGTGCGAAAAATTATTCGCGGAAGGGACGTACAAACACGTCGTTAAAAAACCATCTGAGGCTCATTCATACAGAAAAATATAGACCTTACATGAAGCTGGAAATCGAAAAGCAGCAAATAGAAGAAGCTGCTACAAAAGATAAGTTTATATTATTATAATTTTTAAGCCTTGAAACATAAAGTCAAGACACGGTTTGCCGAGGCAGAAGGTATATTTTTACAAATTCAATGGAGTGAATATGTGGCTTGTTTCTGCGATGTTGAAGTGGTTGGACTCGTGGTCTGGAAACGCAGTAGGCGCCGTTTCAAATCTGATTTGATTTGCAACATTTTTTTTCTATTATGAAAATTATTAGAGCAAATTTCCTTTTATTCGGTGAATTCTTCAGTGTTAACAAACTACCGTAATCGTGCTGTCTTCTTCTAGCCCAGTCATATTAGGTAAAAAAAGGGGTCAACCTCGGAATGAAAGATAATAAGCTGCAAATTGGTATGAACCTTTGTTTTGTCATTCTAAATGTTGTCTCAAAAGTCACAATCGTTATCGTGTTCGCGTCTCAAGATATTCAAGGTCAAAGGTCACAAAAATCGGTTTTTCGCGAATATCTGGCTTCCTATCGGTTAAATGAGATTTGCATTTATTATAAAAGTTGTAGGCTATAAAATTCCCTACAACTTTTGTTTAAACTTTTTTTTCATACGACCAACCGTTTTGAAGGTAGAGCGCGAAGAGTGCACATCGTACAGTCATATACGGCCTAATGCAAGGTCAAGCGTGAGTTATGGTTATCAGTACGTTATAGAGTCAATTATTTACTTGGAAATTATAATTATTAAACAATGCCTATTATTTATGTACTAACTATTAATTATTTATATTTAATTAAAGTAAGTAACTTGATTATTTATATATAATTATTCATATTTAACTCATCATTGACACAGCTATTGCCTTATCAGAACATCAAAAGACTGCTGTCATCATAGGAGAAGATATCGATTTGCTCTTTATTTTAATTGGACGTACTCAGTCACATCATCAGGAAATTTTTTTGAAAAAAGTTGGCAAAGGCAATGTCAAAACACAAATATATTCTACTAAAAGTTTTGACCAATATCCTCGTACTAAAAAGCACATTTTATTTTTACACGCATTCAGTGGCTGTGACACGACTTCTGCGCTATTTAAAAAAGGAAAAAAAACTGTTACTAGAGCATTGGAAAAAATTCCTGATTTAGATAAACTGGTGGAAGTATTTCAACAAGAAAACTGCCCAAAACAAACATTATTAGAAAATGGAGTGCGCATCTTGTTGGCATTATATAATGCTCCAAAATCTGAGGACAACATTGATCATTTCCGCTACACGCAATTCATCAAATTTACAAAACTAAATAAACCTGTACAACTGTCAACACTTCCACCAACAAGTGTAGCAGCTCATCAACACATAAAACGTGTCTACTACCAGATTCAAACGTGGTTAGGGAAGGACTTAGAACCTAAAGAATGGGGCTGGATGCTTGAAAATGAAATCCTGGAGCCCATACGAACGTTATTACCTCCAGCACCAGCCGAACTACTAAACGTAATATTTTGCAATTGCAAAAATGGTTGTGGTTCCCGCTGTGGATGCAGAAAATCAGGGCTACAATGTTCTTTAGCTTGCGGCCAGTGCAACGGACAAGCTTGCCTCAACGCTTCACTGTATCCAAGTAATCCCGATGAAGAAAATACATATGATCCCGATATTCTGGAAGGTTTGGAGATGAACATGACAGATAATGAGGATGATGACAATGAATCGAACATTTTTGAGCGACAAGAAGAAGAAGACGACGAACAAGAAGAAGATAATTAGCTTCCATTTCCAATTTCATTACAATTAAAATCAACAAAGATACTTTTGATATTTGAACTCACATTTTGATAAATGTATATTATGCCGTATTTAATAATAAATAAAAATATGTGTAAAATATATACTCTTACTATCATTTTAACTTAAAATAAAACTAAAATATATAATCCAGAATTAATAATATTTTATACTTAAATAGTTAAATATGAATAATTATATATAAATAATCAAGTTACTTACTTTAATTAAATATAAATAATTAATAGTTAGTACATAAATAATAGGCATTGTTTAATAATTATAATTTCCAAGTAAATAATTGACTTTATAACGTACTGATAACCATAACTCACGCTTGACCTTGCATTAGGCCGTATATGACTGTACGATGTGCACTCTTCGCGCTCTACCTTCAAAACGGTTGGTCGTATGAAAACTAAGTTTAAACAAAAGTTGTAGGGAATTTTATAGCCTACAACTTTTATAATAAATGCAAATCTCATTTAACCGATAGGAAGCCAGATATTCGCGAAAAACCGATTTTTGTGACCTTTGACCTTGAATATCTTGAGACGCGAACACGATAACGATTGTGACTTTTGAGACAACATTTAGAATGACAAAACAAAGGTTCATACCAATTTGCAGCTTATTATCTTTCATTCCGAGGTGAAAGCCCTAATATGACTGGGCTATTCAGGGATTATCTATGAAGAAGACAGCGCGATTACAGTTGAAAATCAGCTTGGAGAATAAAATATTACGCAAAATTAAAAGGAATCGCCATTTTCTTAATTGTTTCTTATAAATTAAAAGAAATTTTTTTTTTGTTTATTTTCTTTTCAAGTAGAATATTTTGAGAAAATGAAATCAATTACAAATAGTAAAGCAAATAATGTTGAATTAACAAAAGGAAATTTGTTTTAATTGTTTTTCTTACTTTTAACTTAACAAAAAAGTCAACAATATAAAAAATCAATGCTAAAACAGCAATGATTAAAGAGTTCTGAAAATTTTATTTTTGAATTTACAAAATTTAAGATTCGGAGTGGACTTTTCCCTTCTTTAGTGCGCAACACTTAAATAACAATTAGGAAAAAATATTAAGCACCGAAAAAGAGCAGATTTACTCCCGAAATATATGCTTGTCAGAATAAAATATTTCATAGTGTTATAGTTATTATTTTGTCACATTGTATTAAAACCGCTAAAAGCGGAGGAAAAAAAGGAATTCAACTATCGTTTCGTTCCATCTTTGATATATTTTGGAGGTCCGTCTTTTGATGAACTAAGTTCGATCCATTGTACTGTAGAACCCCTCTTAATCAGCCTTGGATCAATCGACCCTCGGATTAACCGCCCTACTAAATGAAACAACTTAAAAAAAATTAACTGAAGCGTTATTTTAAAACACTTTCTGGAAAACGACGATTATGTAAGAGATAAAGCGTATGCTCTCCCCAACCCAATGTGGATTGGGCTTTAAATTCAACAGTTTTATTCATCCATATTCTGTTAATTGATACAAAATTTAAATACCAACATATGAATTCATATGGCAGAAATTAAAGAAAAAAGATCACAATCCGATATTAAAAATTAAGGTTTATCGGAATATTTATCAATTTGATTATTCAAAGAAGTTTTGAATACGCCAAGAGATTGTGGTAGAGGACCAAGACTTTGCTGGTTGTGCATACGAGGTAGGCGGAGCAAAGGAGAGTGGAAGAAGGTGTTAGTACGTGCATACGGAACCTGAAATTGAAGCGAGGATCTATTAGGGCGAGCCGCGTCGAATGTATTTATTTGCCTGCATAAATTTTGAGGTAAAAGGCAATAACGAAGCTTGAACAAAAGACATTCTTCAAGTAAAGATCGTCTAGACTCAAGGGTAGGAAGGTACAAAGTATGAAGTTGATCATCATAAGAGGAGTAAGGAAGGTTGAATTTGAAGAATAGAGACCGTGTAAATCTGCATTGAACTGACTCAACAGCATTGATGAGCTTCCTGTGGTACGGACTCCAAATTTGGGAGCAGTACTCCAAATGACTACGTGCTAGTGAGAAGTAAAGACACATACAGGATGTGAAATATTGAAATGACGAAGCGGATCATAAAATAAATCCAGTTAAGCGAAAGGCTTTCTTAATAATTAGAGCAATGTGGAGATCAAACTTCAGTTTACAATCGAAAAGCACGCCAAGATCCTCGAAGGAGGTTACATTGCTCAAAAGGATACCAAGAAGCCTATACGTTGAGAGAAGAGGATATTTTTTACAGGAGAATGTCATCTGATGGCACTTGGAAATATTTAAGGAGAGATGGTCTGATTCACACCAGTCACTAAGACGCTGAAGATCGGTTTGAAGGATATCCACATCTAAAAGGGAAGCAACAACTTGAAAAATCTTGAAGTCATCAGCATAAAGGAGACAGGGGGATGTGATAATAGAAGGTAGACCATTGATAAAAAATAAAAATAGTATGGAGCCAAGTGTTGAACCTTGCGGAACTCCCGAGCTCGGGTGAAATGAAGAAGAGAAGCAAGAATTAAAAGTGACTACACATTGACGATTTAGGACATAAGAGAGAAGCCAGGAATAGAGACAACTAGGGACATTGAACCCTAAAAGTCTCTCAAACAGGAGAGAGAAAATCCGTAAAAATAACGTGCACTTGTTGTTGTTGATCGAGGGCAGCAGCAATATGATGGGTAAAAGAAAGTAAATATGTCAGGGTAGATCTGCCTCTGAGAAAACCATGCTGTTGATCTGTTAAAGATGGGAGGACAAGTGGATACAGCAAATCAAAAACTATCTTTTCAAGAATTTTAATAAAACAAGGAAGAAGGGAAATAGGACGATAATTTGAGATGATATTACGATCACTAGATTTGAAAATAGGAAAAATGTGGGCAATTTTCCATTGGGCGGGAAAAAACCTCACAGGATAAACTCAAGTTAAAAATAATTGAAAGGGGACCACAAAGCGAAGAAGATAAAGATTTTGCTGGAAAATTCGGAATGCCATCAGGGCCCATACTGGTGCTGTTGTCAAGATAATTTAAGAGTTGCTCAACCTGCAAGGGGTTTGTACGAAAATCAATAGAGGAAAAAGCGCAAGAAGATTGGTTGAAGGAGGGAGAATGTTTAGCTCTACCAAAAAAAGAAGAAAAATAAGAAGCGAAGAGTTCAGACGATTCTTGAGGAGAAGACGATGTCAGGCCATCTAGACTAAAATTATCACAGGCTTGATAAGAGGTCCTTAAAGATTTTACGTACGACTAGAACGCACGAGTTTGATTCGACATTAACGAAGTTTCAATGTGGTTAACATATGCATGAAGTGCAGAAGTGGCAATTTTCTTGCCGCGGCATGACGCTCTTTAAATTTAACGAGGTAAATTGGAAGACCACTGGATAAGAATTTTCTGTGGGCAGCAACTTTAGCTTTGATTGCAATGACAACATCTGAATTAAACCAAGGAGCATCTTTAGGTCTTCTTGCTAGACACACAGGAGTAAATTGTGAGATTAAGGATGAAACAAACATAAAGAGCTTATCAAAACAATCTCCAATGTGGAGATTGCTGAAGAAGGAATACCAATTCACGGCATTAAGGTTAACTACCATGCGCGATAAATCGGCTTTTAAAAAATTAAAGCGGGAAGGTGAGGAATTCCTCAAAGAACGAGAAGATGTGATTGCAAGCTCAATAGAGTGTGGTGGATGGTGAGGATTAGGTTTGACAAAGGATAAGAGTGCCACCGATGCGAATAGAGAAGAAGGTAACAAGTTGGAAAGAACAAGATAAAGCAATTCGTTATTGGCATTGGGAAAAGTGTTGTATTGGGTGAAAGAACATAGGGAAATAAAAGAAGAAAGAGCAAAAGAAACCATGGAGACATACAAATCATTCCGAACAATAGAGGGCAAATTGAAGTCACCACAGATCAATATAGGGGTAGAAGGGAAACAAGCATTAACGTAGCTCAAAAATCCTGCAAAGAATCTTTCGTAAACACTAGCAGGACTGTTACAAGTGATATACACAGATGATATGAGGAAGGAAAGAGAGTCAGATAGAGAGACTAGCACAATTATACACTCAACAGGTGAAGATGGAGTGAAATCATCACAGGATTTGCTTGTAAGGGAAACATGTATACCCACTAGAACGCCTACACCGCCAGACTTACTAATAGCATCACGGTCTTTATCTCTGAGGAAGACTAAATGGTTCGGAAGTAGCTCACTCTTACTAATGTCATCTGTCACCCATGTTTCGGTTAGACAGATGATATTATAGGGAAAAGGATGGAAGAAATGCGAAATTCAGTAGTCTTAGTCCTCAGGCCACGAACATTTTGGTAAAAGCAAATTAAGAATGAACTACGAGGCCTAAGAGATGTTTCTTCTGGAGCGAAAGGACACAGGATGATTCCGCTTACGAATCGGAGAGAACTTTTTGACGAATACGCCAGGTGGCCAAAATTCCTTACGAAGCAAGATACTTAGGTTAGCTGGAACAGTAATTTTAAAAGACGCAATCAATCTGATTGTCTTTCCATCAGGCGTAAGCTTGGTGCACTGGAGCAACTCAGGACTAAAGTTCAGTTTGTACTTTATATAAGTGATGATGTCTTCGACTGGCGTGCTAAATTCTAATCTCGAGAGAAATATTTGTAGCGGTGGGGGTTTAGCACGCAGGTGGGCGCCGGTTTTCATCGCAGTAATGTTTGTCGTCATATTGCATCCAAGTGAGGGCCCCTGGCTGGCAGATGTGGATCCTGGTGAGCCTACATTTCTTATCAACAATTCGGTATCAGCATTACCTTGAGTTACAGATCTTTTAACAGAGGTTTCAGGTGGGTATGAAGACTTTGGGTTTGTCCCAATACCGACTAACCGTTGCGATGTTATAGAAGCCGGCTGCAGAAGTTCAGGTTGCTGCTGAACAAATGTATATTGTAGATGTTTCGGTTGTGCTTGTTGCTGTAGCTGTCGTACATTACGTTGCTTTTGAGAACCAGGTGATAGTTGCTGGTGAGGTTTCTTTGGAATGGCTCTCTTGCTGGCATCAACCACAGCACACACATCAGAGCTCTATGGTAAGTAAATAACATATTTTTCTTTTATTATATTGCATTATGTAATTATTAATCTCGCAGTGTAATATTTTACGCCACCTATTAATTATTTTACACTGTATAATTATAATACTATATAATACTACGTTTATGTTAATATTTTCCTTTGAAATACCATAATATCGGATTTGGCCAAATAGGTAACCGGCCAGGATTCCAGCCCCAAGGTGGCCGGTTAAGAGCAGTCCTACTGTATTCTGCTCTTCAGTGCCGTACTTTGTTCTTTCGTCAAAATATCGTACTTTATGCTCTTTCGTGAAAAGATGGTTTATGGCAGTATTTTTTGATTTCTGTTTTAGATAAAGTTCTTACACCAACACAGCAAGCAAGAAACAACTAACAAAGAAAAAAAAACAGTACGACCTAAAGAGTGTAATGGTTGATAAATTAATAGCCGAAATGATTACTGTCCAAGATCTACCATTTCATTTTGTAGAAGGAATTGGCTTTCAAAGACTAATGAAAACGATTATGCCAAAATATAATTTGAGAGGGCGCCAGTTTTTCACTGAATATGTATGTAAAGAAATATACCAAAACGTTGCCATAAAGGTAAGAAACATTTTAAAAGAATTTGCATACATGAGCTTTACATCGGACATTTGGATGGATCCAAGCCCCATGGTGTCCTTGCTGAATTTAATCTGCGATGGAGTTAATGAAAATTTTGAACGCAAATCAATAATTCTCAGATGTGAAACATTCGATGATCGGCATACAGGAGATATTATTGCCGAAAAATACCAATCGATGCTCACTGAATGGGGCATATCTAAAGATCAAGTTCATTGCATATAAGAGACGAAGGATCGAATATGAAAAGGGACATGATGATATCAGATTCGAGCGATATAGATTGCACAGTACATAAACTTCGAATTTGTGTCAAAAATGGGCTGAAATCTTATCAAACATTAATAGATACAAAACAAAAGCTCAAAAATTGCGAACCACTTCAATCATTCGACAATAGCCTAAAAAGAACTGGGTGTTATTTAGGAGCGCCTAAATCACCCCAAATTAGCAGTTTTCCACGATTGCATTACGAGGTGAAATAGTTTCTTTTACATGATGGAAAGACTTTTGAAGATAAAAGATTCATAAAGCATTTACAGTAACAACCACAACATACCAACTATTTTAACTGAGGAGTGGAAAATAATTGAAGATTGTGTTAGTTTGTTGAGACCTTTTGAAGACTGTACACGGCAATTAAGCAATTCAAATGCTTTGATTTCATCAGTGATCCCATTTATTCATCAGCATGAAAAAACTTAATGATGCGTTAGCTAAACCGAACAACCCAGATGCAATAGAACATCTTATTACAATTTTAAAAATGAATATCTCTATCAAATTTTTTGGCATTGAAAACGATTCCACATTCGCAATATCCACTTTTTTGTACCCTCGATACAAAGCAAAATTCATTAGTGAATTTTTCAAGGACAAAATTGAGTCGGAAATACTAAGCCTAGTAAATAATTCAGATAAAACTAGTGCATCATTTTTAAACAGGTCACGGACAGGTCCTCTAATGAAAACAGACGAGGAAGAACAGCCCACAACTAGAAGTGTTAAAAAACAAACTCTGCAAAGTGAACTTGAACAGTTACTAGATTCAAGTGATGAAGACAATAACTTCCATAGTTTAAATCCTGATATGAACTCAATATTAAAAATTCTTTTGACGCAATATTGTAAGGAGAAGAAAATTGTGATCTCGAAAGAACTCATGAAACAACTAATTATAAAGAACTTTCTAAAATGGCACGGAAATTCCTCTCATTTATACTCCAACACGTAATAGGCTGCATGCTGAAAAAGCAGCTCAGCTATTGTTCTTAAAATATAATTAACCATTGATTAAATTTCAATATTAATAAAAATAAACAACAAATCATTAATTAAATCCAAAATATGTTCAAATAATGCTTAGCTAACTATGTTAGAGAAAAAAAGACTTGTTTGAAAATAAAAACCATACATACCTTATCTTTTAATTAGGATGCCTTTAAAACATGAACTATTTAATTGTTATATTTCAGGCAATTAATCTAAAATTCTCTACTACCTTAATATAGAATGACCTCAAAGTTTGTCTGAAAGTAAGTGTGTTGATTGCTACAAATACTGTTTAATTTGTGAAAATACTTCACTGATATAAAGCAATATTTTCTGTCAGTTTAGCTTCTTGTTATACAACTCAAGCTCAGTATCAGCATCAGCAACAATTCGGCATGAGCATCCGCTGATATTAAAATAAACCGTATCCACAACAACCCTGGTTACGATACAATTTTAACGATTTATGAAAAAAAAACAAACTTGCAAAAGTTATCAATAAATATTTCCCTTTAATTTATTTTTGCATGCTGATTTCATAATAATTATTCATTAAATGTATCGTTATTGTTTAAAAGGTATAAAAATATATAATAATTATAATAAAGTTTTATTAATAATTATTTTTTATTTTTTTTTATTTTATTTTCATATTATTTAAAAGTTATTTTTTCCAACATTTTGTAACGTCTAGCATTAAGTTTATATTAGGTAAATTTCTCGCGAGGAATTTACCTATTGCGGAGAGCATCATATATATATATATATATATATATATATATATATATATATATATATATATATATATATATATATATATATATATATATATATATATATATATATATATATATATATACATATATATATATATATATATATATATATATATATATATATATATATATATATGTATATATATATATATATATATATATATATATGTATATATATATATATATATATATATATATATATATATATATATATATATGGGATATAGCGACATTTGTGACCACGCTAGAGGTTGCAATTTTGCTCCGATTTTCACCAAATTTTCAGAAAAGGTGTATTGGTTTAATATCTCGGTTAAGTTCGTGAACCAGCTATATCGGCAGGGCAAAAACAAAATGGCGGCTATTTTAGACGAAAAATCGTGATTTCTGTTCTGACCAAAGTATAGCTTCGATTTGGATGAAATTTGATACAAAGGTTCACTGATGTATGTGATGAATCTCACAATAAAAAATGCAAAATCGGTATGGCAGAAACAATTTGGCGCCGCTCAAAAGTAGAAAAACGTGCAAAATTTTGTTGTTGTGATAGTGGGCAAAGCTTTCAACAGGTTTTCGTGAAATTCGGCAATTAGATAGAAATTATAAATATCTAAGGAATCACGTGAAAAACCTGGAGGTCAAGTCACAAGAAACAAAATGGCGGTCAGTTAAAACTCAAAATTTCAAAGGCTTCTAAAGGTCGCAATTTTGATTCGACATACTCGTATATCAAACTTGGTTTCAAGATAGGCATTACTTATATCTACAGACTTTGATATTTTGGTGATCATGCATGTGCAAATGTCAAAATGGCGGCGGTTTAGATATGCGTTTTTTCAGGTTTTTGTGGCACTCTAGCGGTCACATTTTCCAGCGGATTTTGATAACACTTGAGATTATGAATTTCTGTACTATGTTCTTGTATTATGCAGAAAATTATTTAAATTGAATGGAAAATAAAAAAGTCGAAAATTTAAAACCCAATATTTTTAGCTGCCATTTTCACTAAAAATTGAATTATTTTGCCCTGTCTAGAGTGAAACTCCGATTTGAACGAGATTTGGCATATTGATTGATGAGGTCCTAACTCACAAAGATTTAAAATAGTCCAAAATCAAACACATGCATTCAAAATGGCGGCCCCCAAAGGTCAAGAGGCAAGCGCAATTCGCTATTTTAGTAGCAACTGAAATAATGAATTTTTTTCATGGAAACGTTTTAAATGACTTATCTTGAACTTATTTATAAATCATAATATTTTTTAAAAATTCTAAAATATTTTTATTAATACCCTAAAAAATTATAAAATCGCGACTTGTCTGTCCGTCCGTCCGTTTGTTCGTGCGTCACAAGTTTTCTCGCAAATGACATAAGCTTGAATGAGGAAATTTTCTACGTAGGTCAAAAGTGGTGCCTCTTGAAATTTGCTGTGTAAGAAAATATTTTAATGTGTTTAAGGGGGTCTCCCAATACAGGGGGGGACATAAACATTTTTTTATTTCTGTAGCCTTCTAGCAGCCAAGTTTCTCAACAGATTCCGATAAAACTTGAAATTATAAGTTATTAAGGCAAGTTAATTTAATTTAATTATGCAAATCGGATGACAAATAAAAAAATCGAAAATTTACAGCTTAATATTTTTAGAAGCCGTTTTCAATAAAAATTCAAAATGACGGCCCCTGGTGCTTCAGAAAAGAATCGAAAATGTATATATTAATGGCAATGCAAGTGCTGATTAAAATTTTATGGAAATCTTTTGAAATTAACTATTTGAGCTATTTAAGCCGACAAGTTATCACCTTTGTGTGGTAACCACTGTGAAATGTATAAACAGCAAATGTGAGAAGGGCGAAACCAGTATAAATATGTTTATAACAATTTATTACTCGCCGATTTTCAATATGTGATCCATTCGTGTGCAACTCAATTTAATTAGCAAAATATTTGCGCCTCTATGAAGGGTCTCCAAATACAAACGGCGGCAGATCCTTTCTGTTAATAAATACCCATGTAGTGCTACAAAAATTGCAATAAGAAGTCCAGTAGTAGGCAAGCCAAATTCTTTTTCGAAACCTTACGCTACATACGAGAAATTTGCCTTTCCAGCTGGTGCTGCCAACGGGGATTTTTTTTATAATATGTACATATATCCTTGATTAATTGTACGTTTGAAGGTGTTACACTTATCAGATCGGAAGATATGAATTTTTCTTTTTTTCATTCGATGGTTCATCTACCCTGATAGACCTCTATCAACGTTACTAAATCAGGATATAACATAAGAAATACAGGTTATAGAAGGTATAAAGACTGTTTATTCCAAACTTTTAAGTTAGAGACTGCTACAAAAGTGTCCAATGCAGAGTTATAAACTATGTGAAAAAAGATAAAAAAATTTGAAAATCAATTTACTTAAAAATAGGGGTAGTAGGATTTATTTTCACATTTTTCAGAACATTGAATCAATCTGCAGTCATATTCTTTCGAGAATCTTGCTTCCCACAGTAATCGCATTTATTTTCGAAACTTATGCAGCCTTCATGTACCCAGCGGGAGCATGACACACATTCAACCAGTTCCAGTTCTCTGTACAAACTGGTACAAAGATTTATTCAAGTGTGTGATAAAGCTCACAATAAAAAAGGTCGAAAAAAATTGAAAAGTTCGAAGTTCGAAAATTTCTCAAAACTATAATTCAAATATGGACTTTTATGAAACCTAAAATCAAGGAAGGCGTTGATGAGATCATGTATTGAATGTATCAGAATTAAATTCAATTCCTATGAACGCTGCAGATTTTTGTCGTATTGGTTTTGAATTGCAGTAAAAATTATATTTTAATATACATGGAACAATGTATTCAGGAAGCTGAGTTTTGAATGGTTTGAAATGAAAAAATTTGCCACTAAAAAGGGTGACTTCGAAATACCCTAAAAAGGATGAAATAAATTTTATGAAAGCGGTGCCAAATCAATTTCCCCATTTCAACATATATACTTCCAACATCTGCACCATCACGAAAGAATTGCGGAAAAAATGATATGGCACCGCTTTCATAAAATTTATTTCATCCTTTTTACGGCATTTTGAAGTCGGTTTTACTTTTATTTCCAAAAGTTTTTTCTTTTAACTGCATAGAGAAAACCATTTCATATACAGGTCGTTGAAATATCCTCAGAAATCGTAAAAAAATATCAGCACTTTGGAAAATCTAGTTGCAAATAGAAAAATTTCAGCAAATAAATAAAAAAAAAAAGCTTGAAAATCCAGTCTAGTCCTTTTATTATAAAATATAAATACTCAAACAACGAAGAAGTACTATTTGAAGAGTTTGATATTGCTGAAAGGAACATACCACATAAAACATTAACATTGGATTTAGAACCACTCTATCCAGGAGGAAGTGAAATTGAAATGACAAAATATAAAGATTGACAAGAACTCAAACAGTTTATTCCGCCAATTCATCACAAATTTTATGGCGACTTAAAAAATAGCGCAAAATCTGTCCATGAAGATATATCAGAGGATGAAGGGGGAAAATAATTTTTATTCATATCCTACATTTCAATTAACCGATGGTGTAAAATACAGGGACAGTTCATCGTTGTACGCAAGGGAAGCACTGCTTCCCTTATCATATCAACTAATGCTTTCATGATGCTTCCAGTATTATTTTCTACTAGAAATAAAATTTATTAAACGAAATTCTTTAGGAAAATTCCTAATATTCTGAATTTTTAAATAGTGAATTCCCAATTAAACATTTCAACATTAAATCTACCAAAGACATGGAACCAACGCTAACTTAATCTCTTCACTCAGATGATCGCATACAGAAATTTTCATTCATTTTATGAATGACCAACGAAAAACTAGCATTCATTCATATCGAATTGCAAACATCATCATCATCGACTCGCTATCGAAAGTCACGCACAGCGCTCTATCATTCATTCACACACCTCGTTCAATATACTATCATCAGCTTGTATAAACTCTACTACACAGCTATAGATTGTCCCGGGAAGCACCGTAGAGCTCTGCGTACAAAGTCGAGCACCCTTGTCCCTTCAATCCCTCAATATATCCAATAAAATTTTACAAGTTGAAGTAGCAGGAGGATGCTCCTGCCAGAAGGGTATTGTAAAACAATTAGTAAATCAAACAATATATTCTGCATATCAAAACTTGACTAATATACAGATTCCATAAATTGAGTTCGAAAAATTTTTAAGGTTATTATGATTTTAAACTTGCCACTATTTTGTTTCAAGAGTTTTGACCCCATCGCTTGATTAGTTATGATAACACATGAATATTACAAACCATTTCTAAAATTTTTATCAAAATTCCTACATATTTGTAGTGTCTAGGTCCGTTGCAAGCGTGTATTTCCCTAGTATCACGTGTTAATGTTGTTGTAATTGCTAGATATTCAATCGGCTGTAACTTAGCTGTTTATTGTTCAGAAAACTTAAATTATAGACTTTGGGAAATTTAAGGGTCCCATCTTGATTTTATAGACAAAAAAGCAAAATTTATAAAATGTACTACTATTAACAAAGTTGATCGAATTTCGACTTCTAAGGTATTTGTTGCCCTTGTGAAAGAAAAATTGTCAGTTAAAGTACTGTTTTGAAAAGCTCTTACAAAGAACTTTCTTTTGATATTCATATCGGCTACGTTTGATGAAATTTTTTGCTCAGCGGCCACTCCCCTGTACTGTAATCATCGATTCATGGCCTATTTTTTCGAATCCTAGAATGGTTACAAAGCCCTTTTGCTAGGAACTCTCTCCTGCCTCCTCGACTTGTTTCACCCATGAGTATTAATTGTAGGTACTCATTTTCAGGCATTCATTGAATTGAATCAAGTGTTAAAAGCATGCGCCTTAAACGTTGAAGTCGGGGCAAAATACATCAAAATTATTCAATCTCCGCATTTAAAACAGCCACTATTTTGCTATACGATTACTTATACCGCTAGCTGGGCTAATTTTAAAAGAAATTCATGCCACCTATCATTCCCGAAATTTTCATGCAAATCCTAGCAAAGCTGTAGTATCTGAGTCGGTAAAAAGCGCATATTGTTCCATAGCCATATGTTTCCATGGTAATACAGGAAAATTCAAATCACTATAACTTCATTAAATACCATTCGATCTTTATGAAACTTTCAGGGTAGGTTAAACTTATAAATAATCATCTGTGTACTGAATTTCATCAAATGTCAAGGCACCGTTAAGATTTTATTCAAGAAAACATAGAGCGAGGGGGGGACACAACATTTTCGTACATTTCACCTTCCCCTGCACCCCTAGAAGCAAAATTTGTCATTTTAAGACCTTTCATTTGATACCCATATTGCCTACATGCGATGAAAACTTTTTTTCAGAGGCAACTTCCCTATAAGGGGAGACCCCCCTTAAAGACCTTATAAATTTTTTTTCGTGTTGAAACTTTAAAGAGGGTGTCATTTCGCACCTACTTACAAAATTATATTTCTAGCTTATGTAGTTTGCGAGAAAAAGTGATGTGACACACGGACGGACGGACGGACGAACGGACGGATGGACGGACGGACAGACAGGACGCGAAACTAGCAGGGTATTGTAAAATGATTTTACAATACCCTAAAAATAGTAAAATGTATGGGAAAGACACTATGTTAACAACTGCTTCTGAATTCAGTGTGGTAACCAAATGCTACTGGACAGTGTAAAATAACATTTCCAGAGGAAAATGATCATGCTCTTAGCAAATTACGCTGAGTTCACTGTAGAGTTACTGGTAAAGCAGTGCAAAAGCTTGATGGTGCTGTATATTTCATGATATCAAAATTTGTTTACAGAGGCAGCATATGACGGACGGATGAAAAGTACGATACCTGATGAAAATGTGGGCGAAAAAGAGGTTTGGATGATTTCGTTTTATTATAGAGATTTATGAAGGATGAATAAAAAGTAGGAAACTTGATGAACATATGGGTGAAAAAGAGGTTTGGAAGACTTTGTTTTGTGATAGAGATTTTTTGATGGATTTCTGTGTGTGTCTGAGAGAGCCTATCATCCGAGGGATTGGGAAAATGTTAACGTGTTTATGAATTTTCCGTTCAACGTAAGTTTCTTGATTCTACTTTCGGTTTTTAAACTTCAATTTTCTTATAATGTAGTTCATCCAGTTTACTTCGTCCGCCTGGGGAAAATTTATTCTGACGCCAAAAATCAATTTTAAACGTAAGTTTAACAACGTCGCGAGTAGACAAAGTACTTAAAAATCGATTGTGGGGGGTGCCGCGAGTGAAAATAAGTTAGTTTAATAACGTCGCGAATGAAGTGACTATATTAAAAATCGATTAGAGAAGTGTCGCGAGTGGAAAGAAACAATTTGAAAGTTATAGTGATCGTGATAAAGGTGAGTTTTTATTACAAGCTCTAATCGAAAGAAGGAAAGTTTTTTTTTACACCAATACATACATGCATGAAGCTTGAAAACCATTTTGTTACTTGAAATCTGAAATCGTTTCAACTATAAGTTTCTGAAGCAATTGATTATTTCTCGTTTTTTGCTGGGATTTTGCTTAGGGTTTTCTTGTTGATTCCATAACAAAATAATAATGTGCGTAACATATAAAAGTGTAATGACCAATTTCATAATTCCACCTAATCAAACGAGATTAGTTGAAATCACAAAATTGTTTAACAAGCTTTTAAAATTTGATGAAGGTGATCATTTTGGTGTGATAAATGAACACAACGATAAAAATATTAATGCGACTTTCGTTTTTAATACATAAGTCCCAAGCAAAACCCAAGCAAACACTGAAATGATCAAGTGTTAGTAATATTTAGAGATCAAACAAAGTCAATATTTCACGTACTCAATCCCATGCCAGATTAAATATAAATATTTAAAGTATCTGAATTAGATTAGAGCGTGACCAATTTATTTGACTGTTGGAATCATGCCTCACTATAAGGATTTCGAAGGAAAATATTTAACAAACTTTTAAATACCTAGCCTTACTTTTAACCCAATTTTAATCAATTAATTAATCATATGCTTATTGAATAAAGCATATGATTAATTAATTGATTAAAATTGGGCTAATAGTAAGGCTAGGTATTTAAAAGTTTCTTAAACATTTTCCTTCGAAATTCTTTTAATGTTTACAAGCATTCTTAACAGTTTACAAACATAAATGGAATTTAAAAATTAAAATTATTTACACTTATTTATAATAAAATTAGTGGTTAAAAAACTAGGGAAAAAACCAACCAACCAGATTACAAAATTAGGAATAATATAAGAAAAAAAAATTATTTTTACTTAAACTTAAATGTTCTACCTTAAATTTATAAATTTAAATTAGTGATCTTACCACACTATAAACTCAAATAACTATATCCCTAAACTAATATAATTATACTACAATATTCTTAATCTATACGCTCATATCTTACAATCTAAAGTGTTTAAACTTAAATCTGTAAATTTTTCAACATCATTATTCTTGAACTTTTTAAAGAATAATAGTATAGCTAATCTATAGTCTAAACCTTATTCCTAATCAGAATTATACACATTAAATAAATTCACTAAAACTGAACTTAACAAACCATAAACAAAAACAATAAGCAACAAGAAATTTCGATTGTCTTTATAAGTCACCATTCAGCCACCAATATCGAGATAAATGAGTCTCAGTTCCATCAATTTCAACAAATTTCAAAACAGAAGTTATCCATCACCAATCTTTAACTACTGTGTTCAAATTTAATAGATATTCTATCTTCCATTTATTTCCATATGGATGTGAAAGTAATTGGTAAGACTAATCTTCATTTAAGCGTTTGATTGATTTTGAAAATTCCAATTTTTTTTTATTTTTCAAGTACATACATAGATGTCTGGGGCACATAAATGACTTCATAAAATGCCAGTTTTAAAGAAAGCTCCAACAAAACCCCCTTCTCTCCTAGTACTCAAAAATCTAATTTAACTAATATAATTTTTTGATGGCAATAAAAATGTAGGCATAGTTAAAGGGAAAGATAGCTTGGCATATTATTGTATTAAAATCATTCATTCTAGGGCCTGACCTTTGCACATTTAAACTATTTTATTTTAATCATCATCGACCAACGATTAACATGGCTGTCGCATATAAACAACTTAAGAACACAATAAGCTCCTGTTATTGGATTACTGAGAAGATATGAAGGATTTCCAAGCAATATCAAGCAGATGGTGCTAAATGCATTCGTTCTGTCGAAACTACATTACGGAGTAGTAATCTGGAGCCAGTCATCAAAGCAACACCTTAATATCATCTCCACGTTACTTACCAAGGCTTATAAAAATATGCTAAATCTACCAATACGTACACCAACCAGATTTGTGTACCAATCACCGAAAGCATTAACATTTACTCAAATCGTTGAAGCAGAGAAAGCCAAGTTTGTTTTTAAATGCTTGAACTCAAATTCGTCGTCACATATTCAATTCATGAAAGTATCGCAGAAAAATCACTACAATGCTAGGAACGCAAATCAATTCATAATACCTTTTGCAAGAACGGATCGTCTAAAGAATGATGCTACGAATTATGGCTTGCATATATACAACAATCTCCCAGATTCAGTTAAGGATGGAAACTCACTTATAGTTTTTAAAAAAAGGATTAAGGAATATTTATTTAACAACGATTGAATCTCAGTGCAAAAAATTTTTACATCGCATCTTAGGGCCTTTCTTGACCCTATCATCGTGATTGTATAGCAGAAAGATATTATTATGGAGAATCTCAGTCCAATAAATTTCAACAAAGCATCTAAGGGCACTTTAAACCCTATCGTCAAGATGCTTGAAATGACAGCTAACTTTATAACTCAGAGTTTTTTTTTCCCCACGGCATATTACAAAGTTTTTTTATCTCTGAGAGCTGATCACGAAATGGACTAGATGAGATTAATAGGATAAATTCACATAATTTGTGCGCCCCCTTATACCGTTGGTCTAATCATTGTCTGGGTGGCACAACTAAAGAAACGACGAAATGTGAAGTACAGCTCGCACGAGCGTTATGCGACGAAGAAAGTGTGATGGAGAGAGTGGAAGGGAATGGAGGTATTAAAAAAAAAACAAGAGGTTTTAAGTGTACCTCAGTAGCCATCAATATTAACGTTTGTAGTAATCGGGTTTTTAATTTCCCGTTCTAGGAAAAAATTTCTTGTCGTCAAAGTTTTATCTGGAGTAAAGTTTAAAAGACAGGTTTTGCTTTGCATTTAATTGATTTTGTCATTTTTGTTAAATTTTAAAACCAAACACTTAAATTAAACTTTTATAATGATGTCGCTAGAAATGTGTTGTGGTTGTGCTATCGAGGAACTTCTTGTGCGTTCTTTTCTTCTAGAAAGTTCGAAGACAAGAAGCAAATTATAGATTCAAGTCGACGAATGCCGCTTATTTCACTAAGTCAGCAATCTGTTAAGGGAAATTATGTCAGACATTTTTCAACAAAACTTTATAATGGATTTGAATGGCTTTGTGGGTGCAAACAGATTAACAAACTCTTTTGCTGGCCTTGCCTACTATTTTCATCAGAAACTAACTTTTGGCGGGCTTCTGGGCTTTCAGACCTCAGTAATTTGCACAAAGCTTTAAAATGCCATGCTAAAATATCTCAAGAACATCTGCGCTGTATATTGGCTTGGAAAAAGTTTGGTAATCTACCACACATTGAGACAATGATCGATTGCTAGCGGTCATTGAACATTAAAGCACACAACGACCAAGTCAAAAAAAAATCGTGAAATTTTAAAATGCCTCATCGATGTTGTGTCTTTTCTTGGTATCCAAGAACTGGCTTTTCGTGACCATAATGAATCTTTTGATTCGTCGAACAGAGGCGATTATTTCTTTGCTTGCAAAGCATAATCCCATTTTAAAAAACAATCTCGAAAATGCTAAACTTTTTTCAGGCTTGTCAAAATATATTCAAAATGATTTGATTGGATCAATTTTTTCCATTATTTTTGATACTATCTGCAAAGAAATTGAGAGGTCTCCCTTCGTATCAATAATGTTAGACGAAACAACTGATGTAGTCACAAAGTCTCAGCTTTCCACAATGTTAAGGTACGTTACTGAAGATGGTGTTCTACAGGAACGTTTTCTTGGCTTTCGAGATATATCTACCAATAGAACAGCTTCAGCCCTATATGACCATGTAAGTGAAATATTATGCAAGTTTGAATGTGAAGGAAAATTAGTTTCACAAAGTTATGATAGAGCAGCCGTTATGTCTGGTGAAGTAAGCGGCTTACAAAAAAGAGTGAGAGAAAGGTTTCCGGATGCTACATTTGTACATTGTTGTCTTGCGAAAAAATCAAAGAGTCCCGAATTTTCTTTTTGAGTTTGCATGGGTTTCCATCATTTTTTAGTCACTCCACTATAACTTTATAGTGGAGTGATGAATTCGATGAATTCGTAAAAAGACGATTGCCCAGAGTTGTTACTACTAGATCGAACTTTAATGGCCGCTTAGTAACAACCATATTTGAACATATATCAGATTTAGAAAATCTTCTTTTAGTTATTGTAAATACTGGCACCTGGGACAGTGAAATTTTTAACGCTGCAAAAATGCTTTAAGCAACTGTAACTGATTTTCAATTTCATTTTCTGTTAACTGTATTTGCATCAATGTTACCATTTTGTGAAATTTTATTTAACATTTTCCAAACAAAACATAATGACATTTCGTACTGTATTAAGAAAATTGATTTCGATTCATTTTGATTTCGATTCATTTTTAGGGTTTTGTAAAATAATTTTACAAAACCCTACTAGTTTTGCGACCAGTCTGTCCGTCCGTCCGTCCGTCCGTGTGTCACAGCAGTTTTTCTCGGAAACTACTTAAGCTAGAAACATTAAATTTTGTATTTAGGTGAAAAGTGGTGATTTCTTTAAAGTTCAACTACAAAAAAATTTTATAAGGTATTTAAGGGGGGTCTCCCCATATAGGGGAGTGATCCCCCGAAAAAAAATTTCATTGAAGGTAGCCGACATGGATATCAAATGAAAGGTCTTGATGAGAACTTTTCAAAACAGGTCTTAGTTTGGCAAAATTTGCTTCGAGGGGCGCACAGGGAGGGGCAATACAAGAAAAACTTTGTCCCCCCCCCTTGCGATTGGACACCTGTGATCCGAAAAATCTGAAAAAAATCAGGAATGTAGGCCTTGGTTAGTACAATAACAACAAATACGTTAGAAGTCGCAATTCGCTCAACTTTGTTAGTAATAGTATGATTTATCGATTTTATGTTTTCTTGAATAAAATCTTAACTGTACCCTTAAATTCAATGAAATTCAGTACATAGATGACTGTTTATAAGATTGATCTATTCTGGAAGTTTCATAAATATTGAATCATATTTAGCGAAGTTATAGCGGTTTGAATTTTCCTGTATTACTATGGAACAATATGCGCTGCATTTATTACTATGGCAACATATTTCTATGGAACAACATGCGCTTTTTACCGACTCAGACACTACAGTTTTGCTAGGATTTGCTTGAAAATTTCAGGAATGATAGGTGTCATGTATATCTTTGAGAATCGGTTCAGCTAGTGGTATCAGTAATCGTAAAACAAAATAGTGGCTGCTTTAAATGCGAAGATTGAATAATTTTGAGTTATTTTTTCCCAACTTCAACGTTTAAGGTGCATGCTTTGAACACTTGATTCAATTTAATGAATGACTGAAGATGAGCACCTACAATTAATGTTCATAAGTGAAACAAGTCAAGGAGGTGGGAGAGAGCTCCTTGCAAAAGGGTTTTGTAACCATTCTAGGATTCGAAAAAATTGGCCATGAATCGATGATAACAGTACAGGAGAGTGGCCCCTGAAAAAAATATTATCAAACGTAGCCGATATGAGTATGAAATGAAAGTTTTCATGGGAGATTTTCAAAACAGTTGTTAAACTGTCAGTTTTTGCTTCAGTGGGGGCACAGGGGGAAAATACATGAAAAATGTATTTCCTCCGTCGCGGATGGACATCTGAAATAATTATCAAGGGCGATATTTATGAGTATAACAATACCAAAAACCTCAGAAGTCGAAATTCGTTCAACTTTGTTAATAATAGAATGATCTTCGAATTTCATATTTTCTCCAATAAAATCGTCATTGACATGTTTCTTGATTTGATTCGATCTGGTGACTGCATTTTGTCAATTGAATATAAAATCCTTCTAACATGAGCGTAGGTCTGTTTACCCAGCTTGTTTAAAGATACAATGGACAAGTGTGGCCTTCCTTCCACCCGAAAAAAATCCCGACTTTTAGTGGATGGAGAAATAAACTTAAAATCAAGTTATACCTGTAGGCAACTTTTTTGTGAAATTCTGGACAACATAAGCCAAGAGTTGAATGTAAGACTCGAATCACAAAATCAATTAAGATTTTTAGAATTGCTGAACACTTTCTTTTACCCGAATTATTCCACTAAGTTTCCGAGTACACTTTTCACTAATTTGCAGCAATCTCACCCAAACAGATTTGACTTTTTCTGATTGTGATATGAAGGGAAAAAACTTTAAAGAAATTTTTCAATATTTCCACAATAATCAACTAGGCAGTTTTTTTCGTAATTTTTTCAAACATTAACACTTACTTTTAACTATACCAGCAACAAAAGCTTCAGCAGAACGTAGCTTTTCAACGTTGAAAAATCACCTTAGAAATCCTACCGGGGAAGAACGTCTTAGTAATTTGTCACTTTTGTCAATCGAGGAAAGTTTACTCAAAGACCTCCTCAGTGCTGATAAAACGTACGATCTCATCATTGACAATTTCACAGCACAAAAGGAGAGAAGAAAAGATTTAATATATAAATTTTAACACGTTTTTATAAAAATATTACACTTCAATATAATTATTTGATCGAAACTTTCATCATAACACAACCGCTCAGTTTTCATTTTTCTTTGAATAAATACTTTTGAACGTAAATTTTTAATTTTATTTTACAATGCAAAGTCAAACAAAAGTTTAATATATGTATTAACTTATTTTCGCCTTTCTGCATTCCTTTCAACCATCTGTTTGTTGTTGTCTTTTTGCTGGCAAACTACTTTGCTGAACATTATTGGGTGCGTAAACTGCCTCCTAAACTGATGGACATATTCATGGCTTGCAAAGTATTTTGTCCCCCTTGCCTTCCTCTTCTGGCAAGAAAGCTCTAAACCTTCTCGTGGTTCTTGCTGGACAAGTTGATTTTTTGGTGTTGGAGATAAAATTATTGATAGGGAATACGCTTAAATAAAGTTTGATAAGCTATACACCATAAAGTTAAGTTGATTGATTAGGGCACGTTCCTACGAAAATCTCATTACAGTTTAAATACTTTAAAGCCATAATAATACTACATCTGTGATGATAATTTTCTACATAATGAAACATAATGAAATTGCCAGCAGGTGTTAGAAAAGTGGAGAAAATTTTTGGAGCTAAATCAACTCTGTATAATTTAAATTCTGCTTTTTTACCTTTGTATATTAAATGGATGTGCGTTGTATCGCTTGTTAATTCGCTTATTTACAAAAGCTAGAGATTTAAAATAGTTCACATAAAATACAAGATTGTGTCGCAAAATTTCTGCTTCCCTTCTCTCGAAACCCACGTGCCGCTACTGGTAAAATAAGTCATATTTTTATGTACAAACTGGGGTTGCCTCTCCAGACATAACAGCCTAACCCTCACCATATGAAATCTTTTTATATTTAAGTCGATGAAACAACGACCTAACACACACTCTTTTCTTAATGAATCGTTTTTTCGTCATTTTGTAAAAAGAATGTTGTAATGTTTTTCCGTCTACGTCCGCTCGAACAAAATCAGAACCGACCTATCATCGGTTCTAGACGTGAAGTCTGAGCCGTGCCAACGAATGGTACCAACCGATCAACCAATTCGCGGAGGCTGCTTGTCGGCCAGCTAGTTCGGAGAGGATTTCGGTCGCAGGTATTTAAATGGATTACGCTCAATCACGTGTTTCAACCACCATTAAGTGCCCGTTTCAAAGGCGTCAAAAATTCAAACATACGGAAAAGAAACCTACTTTACTTTATCCCGTATCCTCTTCATTCTTCCAGTCAACCACAAAAAAACTAGATTCAATTACGCGTTCCCGAATTTCACCGACGCGGTACCGGAAAATATTGTACGTTAATTCAACCCCAAAGAACTTTACGCTAAGAAAAATGCAAAGCAAACAAAGGTACCGCATACCGCACACAACATGAAACCGACCATCTGCGGATTTCTAGAACCCTACCCTCATTTACCATACGTTCTCCCTCCCGCTGGAAAAAAAAGGTGGGCTGGAAAGGAAAGCTGTGTTACTCTTTAGCAATTCATATTTTTTTTCCAGATGTATTAAAAATTATTTTAGCAGTTTTAATAGTAATATTAAAAACAAAAGGAAAAATATAATAAAGCAAATTTTACATCTTAATATTTATTCCTGCAAACTGATTTCTTTGTGCTACGGTTTAAATGTTTTATTTTTTTCTTTTTTAATTTTATCTTTAAAGATTTAAAATAGAAACTAATTATAATTTGAATTATATACAATGACAAAAGCTTATTTTTAATATTTTACAGTATTTGCAACTGGTTCATTGTTTCCCGATTTCAATAAGATTTGATTAAAAACTAAACTGACGCAAGATTCTAACGCAAAATAATCCTAGTTGATATTCGCTTGATTTAGTTTGAGTTTTTTTTTTGTTTTTTACGATTGCTAGTTTACGGAAGTAAGTCTTTTTCTACTCTTTAATTGCTAGCTTAGTGGTGTCATGTCCTGTTTCATTTTGTGGGTTTTAAGATTGCATGATCAACTAAGCTGAAATTTGCGTTCTCTTAAATATATGTGTCCTCTATTATTGGTAGCTTTTAAATCTTGGTTGTCGGTAAAGGTAAAGGTAGAGGTACATTTGATTACAATCTATGATTTTTCATTTCTTCATAAGGATACAAAAGGGAAATTTTATGTAAAATATTGAAGCGATATACGTACAAGAACAGAGATCTTCTTATTAGTTTCAACCGATTGACACATGAATCGTACCTAGATTCATAAATAATTTAAGAACTTACTTGTATATTGAACTTAAAAATTTATTTTTTCGTTTCCAAAACCGTGAATTTATTGTATATAAATACATATGTACATTTCGTCCTTCACACTAGGACTTCATCAGTGTAACTACCCTTTCTTAGCCTAATCCTAAACTATTTATCTAAATTACTTTTTAATTATCTCATTACAAATCTTAAGCATAAAAAACTCAATAGACTTGATTCAACGAGTAGAAAAAATGGCGAAAATGGATGGAGATGACGTCCTGGTGTCTTTCGATGTAGAGGCGTTATTTCCAAGTATACCGCAAAAGCAAGCTTTATATCAGTTTGAACTTTGGTTGCAAAAAATCAAAGGGACGGCGGAATGGAAAAAACGGTGCAAAGCGTTTGTGAAACTGGCAGGAATATGTACGAGCGAAAATTTCTTCGTATTTCGGGGACAATGTTATAAGATAAGTCGGGGGCTAGCAATGGGAAACCCCATATCTCCAATGCTAGCAGAAATATTTATGGCGGCAATGGAAAAGCGGATGCAAGAACAGAATATGCTTCCAAAACTGTGGATAAGGTACGTGGATGACATCGTGGCGGTGATGAGCAAGGATATCATTAATGAACAGCTGGAGTATATGAATAAGCTTCAGCCTCAAATAAAGTTTACTGTCGAAATCGAGCAAGAAGGAAAATTACCGTTCTGGATTTAATGTTGATCAGAAGCACCGACGGGATAGAATTTGCAATACACCGGAAGGCAACGACGACGCAGAGGACGATACCAAATACTTCGAACCATCCGTATCAGCATAAAATGGCGGCATACCGTAGTATGGTCCACAGGTTGTTAACGGTACCAATGAGTGCGGTGAACTTCCAAAAGGAGTTGGTTTACATCATGGATACGGCACAGAAAAACGGGTATGAAGCAGAAACCATTAAGAGAATGATCCACAAGAAAAATCGACAGTTACAAGTTAGGAAATATACAACACTGGACATCAATAAAAAGCAACGGCGAAGAGTGAGTATAGTGTTCTCGGACATGCATAGGGACCTTCAAAAAATGTTCAGCAAATATGACATAGACGCAGTTCCAAGAAGCGGTATGCAATTGAGTAAATTGCTTAACAACGTAAAGGACAAAATTGAGGACCACGAGAAAAGCGGCATATATAGAATTTCATGCGGAGATTGCAACAAAGTATATATAGGGCAAACAAAGAGATTAGCGGTAGTACGATTTGACGAACACATGAAAGACGTAGAATTGTGGAGAAAGAACAATAAACATCAGGTAAAGTCGACCGTAGCCAGACACGTCATCGAAAGCAATCATACGATAAGCGCTGAAAGTTTGAAAGTCATAAAACAGGTAAGAAAGGTGAATGAATTGGACATAAGTGAAACTATTGAAATAAGAAATATATCTGTAATAAATAGGCTAAGCAAAGATTTAGGTAATGGCTCTGATAAACTTTTAAGATTTGTAATGAGATAATTAAAAAGTAATTTAGATAAATAGTTTAGGATTAGGCTAAGAAAGGGTAGTTACACTGATGAAGTCCTAGTGTGAAGGACGAAATGTACATATGTATTTATATACAATAAATTCACGGTTTTGGAAACGAAAAAATAAATTTTTAAGTTCGATATACAAGTAATTTAAATAAACCGTTGAGATTATAAGGGTTGATTGAGAAATCGTTATCAAAAATTTAAGAACATTTGAATTCAAGTACGGTGAACGTGTGTCATTCGAGGGATTTAATATTTAGTCAATTATTTTGGTTATTTTGAATAGTTGATTTACTCTACCTTTCAAGTATATTTTTTTCTCGTTTTATTTATTACACGACAAAACCATCGATTTTGCATTAGGGTTTCAACACCTTTAATCATCTGGTTGGTGTGTTGCAATCAAAAGCACATTTATCTTATAAAGCTAATGCAACCTGTAGAAATCTCACCAACTCCAATATAACTTGTAGTGGAATTGGAATCAAATTAATTTACAAATTGATGAATGTTAGAAGATTGTATCCGAAATTTTTGCTCCGCACATCATACCAATCACTTCGGAAATGCGATTGAATCCATATTTCATTGAAAATGGCACTAACAAGGCATAAAACAATCAGTATTACAAATAACATCAAAATTTCCGTGTTTGTCAGTATGTGAACGGTTGAACACTGCAGGGGCGTTGCTATAGGATTTCTCATAAGTTTTATATCGTGTCCGGTATACGTAGCAATACCAAATACCCATGAAGTGTTTCGTAAAATCGCACCGCGTGGAAGTGATTGGTTAGGTCCAAGAGCTAAGGCAAGTTTGCCCTCTTCTTTGAGAACTCCATTGAATTCGTACAAATGCCTGTTTGGCAGTTCGCAGTCAAGTATACCGGTCAATAAACTTACATCCTTCGTATCAAGTAATTGGCAGTAGGGGGAACACCTTGACGAATTTTTAAATTTGTTCCTCCATCTAAATTAACAGTCTCAAAAAATGACATACCTTGCGGCTCACTTGACGAAAATTGTACGAGATCGGCCAGAAAAATGTATTATTGTGTATTTTAACAATATCACTACACTAAGATGTTGCCACTTGACTGACGACCAGATGCCATCTTTAAGAATATCTACTTCACGGTGATTGATTTCGTCGTCAGCACGATGCCATTTAATATCTTCGACTATTTTCTTAATTGCGCTTATAGATAATATAAAACTTTATGGCACTAACGTTGTGTAACGTCCCGTCGGCAATACATCAGGAATTTGTTGTAATAATGCTACTAATAGGAAAAAAAACAACTGGAGTAACGTCGAAATTGTTTGGACAGAAATGATGGTAAAAAGCTTACCTTGCTATATTTCGCTGTTGATAAGTGATTATTACAAAACTTTGTGTTTGCAACCTATTTAAAATTATCGTTTGTTTCTCGGAATCTTTTAGTGTGACCCCTGAAGTGGTTGCATCATCGTCATATATTCTGAAGACCACTAAAAAAAGATTCTGCAACTTACTTCGTATAAGCAGTCCTTTTTACTCTCTGTGCTTGCGAGTTTCCTATTTGTGCGACATTCTCGAACCACCACATCACCAATCTACCGAACGAACACTCGCACTCACCATGTGGCTGTCAACTCGACTTTTTCACATCCCACGACAAAAACTGACGTGGGATGGGAAGTTGTCACAACTAACGTGAGGTGGGAAGCCATATGGTCGCAATATGCGTGTGTATTGGTCGCCAATGGCGTAGGTCCGATTCATTACAGGGCAGTGTCCACGATGCCAACCTGTCATGGGGAGACTGAAGGATACGTTGCTTAGCCATAAGCTAGCTTTACTTGTATGGTGGCAGAAGAGGTCGTGCGACGGGTGGATGGCTAATCTTCCCCTGCCGCACGTTCTTTCAAATAAGGGTCACTGAGATTTTGAGCCCAGGTGAAGGCGATTGATGCTAAGCAGGAGATAACACCGGGGAACAGCGGAGAGAGAGAAAAACTCCTTGATGGCACTCTTCACCATCGTAGGTCCTTGGCATGGAAGACTCCCAGCTCATTTCCGGACATGTCCGCAATGAGATATCGCGTGGGACTTAAAACTTGTAGGACACGAAACTTCACGAACTTCTTGTCCAGTTTAGACCTGTAGTGCTGGCTTGCTTCACTTTGCCTGAAATTCCGTCGGTAGATTTCGTCACCTGCCTTGAACCCAGAAGGATGGGATTGCAGCTTATAACGCTCCTCTCCCGCCCGTCCACTGTCTTCAAGCTTTTCCCGAATTTGTTCTCGTAGAATTTGGAGTTTCTTGTGCGGCTCCAGAACCACTATTGGGTCTTCCAAACCTTTTAATCGTCGCAATAGCCGGTACGAGTTTCCGTAGCAGATCATGTACTGCGTAAACACGGCAAAGTACGGGGAGATACCTGTGGTGTAGTGGTATGACGAACGCAGGGCCAGGTGATGGTGGATATCCTGCGGTCCCAATCCTTCTGATCCGGCTGGACGTAGGCACGAATGGCGGCTATGAGGGTGCGGTTCAGCCACTCGGACGCATTGGCTTGCGGGGAATAGACGGCGGTCCGCTGGTGAGTAATGCCATACTTGTCCCTTAGATCTCGAAATCTAGCTGAGGTGAACTGAACTCCGCTGTCGGGGACCACCTTTTCCGGTACTCCGAATATATGGAAAACGCGATTTTCCAAGAAGCTGACTATCGAGCCAATGATTGGGAATTTGGATCATTGGTCCAGGACCACGACAGCTCCCGTGTAACCCGAAGTTGAGAGAATGTACGGACCGATGAGATCTATATACAGACGCTGGAACACACGCTCAGGTAGCTTGAATTTTACCATCGGGGGCCGAAGAATAGAACTGTGTACTTTAGTGCATTTGCACAGCTCATAGGTGGCCACGTACACTTTTACTTGCTGCGCCATCTTAGGCCAAAAGAAGTAAATCTTCAGTCGCCGAAGCGTACGACCGTAACCACCGTGCGCACACAAGGGGCGGTCATGATACCGTTTAATCAGGTCATAGGTTAGTTCTTCGGGCACCCACAACTTCCACTGTTCCTCTTCTTGTATGGGATCTCCGTGTCCCATCCACTTGTATATAAATCCCTCCACCACCCGCAGCTCTGGTAGCTGTGGTAACTTGCTCTGAATAGTATTCCTCAGCTGGGTGTAACCTATTGACTTGAAAACGGGGTGATCCAGGTCGATCCATAGGGGGCTGTCGTCCTCCTGCACCAACTCGGCTACTTCAGGGGTGAATATACTTGATAATGTGTCAGGTATCACGTGCTGACTTCCTTTACGGTGTCTAATCGCGAAGTCAAACGCATGTAATTTCAAGGCCCATCTGAAGTGGTTGCATCATCGTCATATATTCTGAAGACCACTAAAAAAAGATTCTGCAACTTACTTCGTACAAGCAGTCCTTCGTACTCTCTGGGCTTGCGAGTTTCCTATTTGTGTGACATTCTTGAACCACCACATAACCAACCACCAAACGAACACTCGCGCTCACCATGTGGCTGTCAACTCAACTTGTTCACATCCCACGACAAAAACTGACGTGGGATGGGAAGTCGTCACAACTGACGTGAGATTGGCAGCCATATGATAGCAATATGCGTGTGTATTGGTCACAAGTGGCGTAGGTCCAATTCACTACAATGTACTTAAAATGAATATAAACTAAAATTAAAAGTTTTGTTTATCGATTTAAAAAAGAAAATAAAAATTTTTTTTGAAATTCTTCGTTTTTTTCAAACCTACTTATCTCCTTTTAGAAAATTTTGGCTTAGGCGGTTTTAGCGCTGAACGCCTCAATTTTGATTGGAGAATCTCAAAATTTTCAAAGAAGATGAATAACACAAATGTTTTATTTTTTTATTTTTTAATACATACCTCCATTCCCTACAACTCTCTCCATCACTCTTTCTTCGTCGCACAACCCTCGTGCGATCTGCATTTACATTAAGTCGCTTCACCCTTTGTGCCACCTAGACAATGTTTAATACATCGGTATAAGGAGGCACACAATATAATGTTAACTAATCTTTTTCATGAACATCTAGTCCAAAATTCATGATCAGCTCTCAGAGATAAAAAAAATTTTCAATATAATACGACGCATTCGAAAACAATCCCAGTTGGCACCACCAGCCGGAAAGGTAAATTTCTCGTATGTAGCGTAAGGTTTCGAAAAAGAATTTGGCTTGCCTACTACTGGACTTCTTATTGCAATTTTTGTAGCACTACATGGGTATTTATTAACAAAAAAATCTGCAGCCATTCGTATTTGGAGACCCTTCATAGAGGCGCAAATATTTTGCTAATTAAATTGAGTTGCACACGTATAGATCACATATTGAAAATCGGTGGGTAATAAATTGTTATAAACATATAAATACTGGTTTCACCCTTATCACATTTGCTGTTTATACATTTCACAGTGGTTACCACACAGAGGTGATAACTTTTTGGCTTCAATAGCTCAAATAGTAAATTTCAAAAGATTTCCATAAAAGTTTAATCAGCACTTGCATTGCCATTTTCGAATTTTTAATTTGTCATCCGATTTGCAGTATTAAATTAAATTAACTTGCCTTAATAAGTTACAATTTCAAGTTTTATCGGAATCTGTTGAGAAACTTGGCTGATAGAGGCCTACAGAAATAAAAAAAATGTTTATGTCACCCCCCTTTATGGGGAGACCCCCTTAAACACTTTAAAATATTTTCTTATACTGCAAATTTCAAGAGGCACCACTTTTGACCTACGTAGAAAATTTCCTCATTCTAGCTTATGTGGTTTGCGAGAAAACTTGTGACGCACGAACAAACGGACGGACGGACGGACAGACAAGTCGCGATTTTATAATTTTTTAGGGTATTGTTAAAAATATTTTACAATATTTAAAAAATATTCTGATTTATAAATACTTTCAGGAAAAGTCATTTAAAACGTTTCCATGAAAAAAATTCATTATTTCAGTTGCTACTAAAATAGCGAATTACGCTTGCCTCCTGACCTTTGGGGCCGCCATTTTAAATGCATGCATTTGATTTTGGACTATTTTAAATCTTTAGAGGCTAGGACCTCATCAATCAATGTGCCAAATCTCGTTCAAATCGGAGTTTCACTTTAGACAGGACAAAATAACTCAATTTTTAGTTAAAATGCCAACTAAAAATATTGGGTTTTAAATTTTCGACTTTTTAATTCTTCATTCAATTTTAATAATTTTCTGCGTAATACAAGAACATAGTACAGAGATCCATTATCTCAAGTTTCATCAAAGTTCGCTGGAAAATGTGACCGCTAGAGCGCCACAAAAACCTGAAAAAAAAACGCATAATTAAACCGCTGCCATTTTGAAATTTGCACATGCATGATCACCAAAATATCAAAGTCTGTAGATCTAAGTATTGCCTATCTTGAAACCAAGTTTCATATATGTCCAAACAAAATTTCGACTTTTAGAAGCTTTTGAAGTTTTGAGTTTCAACTGGCCGCCAATTTGTTTTTTGTGACCTGACCTCCAGTTTTTTCACACAATTTTTCAGATACTTATAATTTCTATCTAACTGCCGAATTTCATGAAAATCTGTTGAAAGCTTTGACCACTATTATACCACCAAAATTTTGCACGTTTTTCGACATTTGAGCGGCCGCCATTTTGTTTCCGCCGTACCGACTTTGAATTTTTTATTTTGAGATTCATCACATGCATCAATGAACCTTTATACCAAATTTCATCCAAATCGGAGCTATATTTTGATTTTTCGTCTAAAATGGCAGCCATTTTGTTTTTGCCCGGCTGATATAGCTGGTTCACGAACTTAGCCGAGATATTTACCGAATAAACCTTTTCTGAAAATTTGGTGAAAATCGGAGCAAAATTGCAACCTCTAGCGTGGTCACAAATGTCGTTATATCCCATATATATAATATGTATATATATATATATATATATATATATATATATATATATATATATATATATATATATATATATATATATATATATATATATATGATACTCTCCGCTTTGAGTAACTGTCACTTCAGTATGTAATGATTTTTTTTACCTTTCAAGTCCGAACGCGGAACCGACCTCTCATCGGTTCTAGACGTTAAGTCTGAGTAGTGCCAACGGATGGTACCAACAGGTCAACCAATCCGTGCACCGTAACCCATTCACGAGGTGACTGCTTGTCGCCTGCCTTAAAGCCAGAAGGATGAGATCGCAAGTTGTACCGCTCCTCTCCCATCCGTCGACTTTCTTCAATCTTCTCCCGCAGTTGCTCTCGCAGAAGTTGGAGCTTTTCGTGCGGTTCCAGAACCACGATTGGGTCCTCTAGCGATTTCAGTTGCCGCAATAGCCGGTAAGCGCTCCCATGACAGATCATGTACTGACCGAACAATGCGAAATACGGCGAAATGCCGGTGGTGGCGTGGTACGACGAGCGCAGCGCACTAGTGATGGCGGACAATTTGCGATCCCAGTCCTTCTGATTCGGGTGGACATAGGCGCGGATGGCCGCTATGAGCGTACGATTCAGTCGTTCGGATGCGTTGGCTTGTGGTGAATAGACGGCAGTTCGCTGGTGGATGATGCCGTATTTGGACATTAGGTCTCGGAACTTGCTGGAGGTGAACTGGACCCCATTGTCGGAGACAAGTTTCTCCGGAACTCCAAACATGTGAAAGACTCGGGTCTCCAAGAAGTTGATTATAGGTCCAGTGTGCATGTTACGTAGTGGTTCTATGATAGGGAATTTAGAGAGCTGGTCCAGGACCACGACAGCTCCCGTATGACCAGAAGCAGATCGAGGGTAAGGACCGATAAGATCAATGTACAAGCGCTGGAACACGCGTTCGGGGACCTCAACCTTACCCATGGGTGGCCGAAGAATGGTGTTGGGCGCTTTAGTGCACTTGCATAGCTCACAAGAGGCTACGTACGCTTTTATCTGTTGTGCCATCTTAGGCCAAAATAAACAGGTTTTCAACCGCCTAATTGTACGACCGTAACCGCCGTGCGCACTTGACGGGTGGTCATGGGCCCGTCTGATAAGATCAGCGGTTAATTCTTCGGGCACCCATAACTTCCACTGTTCTTCTTCTTGTATGGGGTCTCCGGAGGCGTGTCCCATCCGCTTATAAATAAATCCATCCGTCAACCGCAGTTCAGGAAGCTGGGACAGTTGATTCTGGATAGTGTGAATCAGTTGTGTGTAGGTTGCTGACTTGAAGGCAGGATGGTCCAGATCGATCAATTGGGGGCTGTCGTCCTCTTGGACCAACTCGGCTCCTTCAGGGGCGAACATTCTGGATAGGGTGTCGGGGACTACATGCTGGCTTCCTTTTCGGTGGCGAATTGTGAAGTCAAATGCCTGTAGTTTCAGTGCCCACCTGGCCAATCTGCCGTTGAGATCAGTCTGGCTCATTAGCCATTTCAGAGAAGCGTGATCCGTAACGATTTCAAAGGTGTGTCCCTCCTCATAGGCTCGGAAGCGTTTCACTGCCAACACCGCAGCTAGACATTCCTGCTCGGAGACTGTGTAATTTCGCTGGGCTGGGTTCAGATTGTGAGACATGAAGGCTATAGGTCTCTCCTCGCCGTCTTGTGCAACCTGGACTAAGACTGCTCCCACCCCATGTTGACTCGCGTCACAATGGATTGAAAACGGTTTGTCAAAGTCCGGGCTGTGCAGTACGGGGGCTGTAGTCAGACTCTTCTTTAGCTCTTCAAAGGCTCGCAAGCTGGGCTCTTCCCAGACGAATTTACGTCCCTTACGCAGCATGTCGGTCAAAGGAGTGGTAATGGTGGCATAGTCACGTACAAAACGCTGGTACCATCCGCATAAACCTAAGAATCGGCGTAATTGTTTGGTGGTCTTGGGTAATGGAAAAACGTCAATCGCTTGAGTCTTTTCCGGATCGGTCTTGATGTGGCCATGCCCAATGATGTGACCTAAATACTTCACCTCCGTCATCACGAACTGACTCTTCCTTATGTTGATGGTTAATCTTGCCCTCCGGATGTGTAGAGCCACCTCCTGAAGCAGGTCGATGTGTTCGTCAAAGGTCTCGGTTATAAGCAACAGATCGTCCAAGTAAACGAAAACTTGGTGCCGCAAATGAGGTGGTATCACCTTATCCATAAGGCGCGTCATTGTTTGGGGGGCATTGCACAATCCGAATGGCATGGTCACGAATTGGTATAGGGGCCGACCTGGGACTGTGAAGGCTGTTTTCTCCTTTGAACCGGGGTCTAAAGGAATTTGCCAGAAGGCGTCCTTGAGGTCTAAGCTCGTGATGAAATGGGCTTTAGGCAACCGACTCAAAATGCCTTCGATCAACGGTAGAGGGTATGCGTCCTTGACTGTGACGGCGTTCAAGCGTCTGGCATCTAAGCATAACCGGACCTTGTTCGGCTTGACAACTAAGGTGACTGGGGAAGCCCACGCGCTCTGTGATTCTTCGATGACGCCTAATGCTAGCATTCGATCCACTTCGGCATATAACGATTTTTCCTTCGCCGGAGATATGGCGAAATGTCTCTGTTTTATGGGTTTAGCATCCCCCACATCTATAGTGTGGAACACCAGGGCAGTCCGCCCGAGACCTTCTTTCTCGTGCGATGGAAAAGCCGATATAGCTGAGTCAAGACGCAGTTGCTGGTTTACATCCAGTGTATGTCGTAATAAGTTAGTGGGTTGAGATTGTTCAGGAACGGTGGTGACGGACTCCAGGGTCGAACCGGAAAATAGTGCCGGGGCCAAGTTAAATTTTCGAACGAAATTCACTCCTAGGTAAAGATTCTGGGTTAACTGAGGTATGATGAAAAATTCCATGGGTTTAGTTACTCCTTTAAAGGTGACATCCGTCATAATTTTTCCCACTACAGAGTGACGAGTTCCGTCCGCCGTGCTTAACCAGGAGGTGAAATGACGGATTTGGTCCGCGTGCCTTGCCAGTACCTCCCCTGCAAACTCGGCAGATATGCAATTCACACTGGCTCCCGTATCGACTAAGCCTGACACTCGTTTTTGCAGGAGGTGTACTGACGCATATGGCCGAATATCATCCCTCAATAATTCGTCTAAGTATATGTCCTTCAACACTTTCCTCGACTGCCTGACTTTTCTCCAGAAGCTCCGCATCCGACGCGTGGCTCGCTTGCTTCGCGTTGGGACATTTGTAGCCAACTCCTCATGGAAGATGCGCTGTCGAGAAACCAAGTAATTCCGCAGCCTGACATGAAAAGGTTTTACATGCCAAGGAACTTTCGTCTCGCTATCATTTCCCTGCGCGTTGGCCTCGGCGAAGGATGGCGTCGGTTGTGGAACTTCAGGAGAACTGTGTTTGGCGGTGCGAGTCAGCAGAATGGGAGTCATGTCGGGAGCTGGGTCATAGCTAGTGATGGGGTCTGGATTGGTTCGTACGGGGTTTAGGAGTGCCGACGGGTGGTCGCGGCACTCGGTGGCAAGTTTTTTCGTCCTTTGCAATTAGCACAGTCAGGTGCGTATGTGTCGGCCTTCCCGCATCGGTAGCAGAAAAGCGTTGGCTCCGCTGGACATGCATAGAACCGATGTCCCGGTTGTCGGCAGTTCCAACAGACCGTCGGGCTTGTAATTGCTTCAAGGGAGGGCCGATCATTCAAGGCTGGGTCCTCAAACTCCGGTGGTGCTCCGCTCCTCGGTACTGGTACTGGATCAGCAAGCAGGTGGTCAGCTGCCATCAACTCCGCGGTGTGATGATTTCGGGGAGTTGGTCCCGTTATGCGAGGTTGTGGACGGAAGGTACCTCGCCGCTCATCCAAGTGTTCTTGTCTACGGGCATGAAGGCGCAGTCCCTGTATGGTGTTGATTGGAAAATGTAGAAGGCTGTTCTGGAGATCCCAGCGCATATTCTCTCTGATAATTTCTACCAGTTCGTCCTCGGGCATGGTATTTCGCAAGCGAGTGCTCAATCTCACTATACTTGTGTAGTACCGGTCCAACGGTTCGTGAGCGCCTTGTTTCCGTTTCTTTATTTGCTCCCTTAGCTCTCTCTCAGTGAAGCCATCCTCAAATCGATTGTGGAAGGCTGCACTGAAAGAGTGCCAAGTGGGACGTGGCGTTGATTCTTTAAAGCTCCAGTACCAGTCGGCAGCGTCGCCGCTGAACAAAAGATGTGCATGCCGGAGGAAGGCCGAGGAATCACCTCCCAGGGTGCTGGATACCAACGCCTGAATCCGGAAAAGGAATCGGTCCGCCGATATCATATCGTTGAACCCTGTAAAGTTCAGGCGCCAACTCTCCATGATACGAGGCGTCGGGTCTCGAAAAAGTGTCAGTGCGTTCCCGGGGGGAATCACATCCTCGTTTGACCTGTTGTACTGAACGGCCTCGGGGGCTGGAGGTACCAACGGAGGTCCGGTACTGTGTCGTGGTCTATATTCGGGAGCTCTGGGATCCATTCCTGAGTTCCTTGGAGGTGGGACCCATTGCTCGGATTGTCGGGAGGGGGGCATCGTCACACTGGGATTGGGTTCCCAGCCAAGCGGAGTTCTCACGCGACTGGGTGGTTGGCTCATAGGGAGATTCTGGAGCTTTCCCTCCAGGTTGCCGATCCTCTCCGACATATCCCTCATCAACGCCACGAGGGTGTCAATGGAGTGGGCGGAAGGCATGGGTGTCACCTCGGACACGACACTTGCGGCCGGAACTTCACCGCCGACGGCTCCTTGCAGGTCTAAAAGTGGTTGGGACTGTTCGGCCTCTGGAACTCCTTTCGCCACTGCTCCGCGCATTGGTAGGGGCGTTCCGAGGGGGACGTCTAGGGCAGACCGCTCGATGGGTCGCCGACATAATGGGCAACTCTCTGACGTGAGGAGGAGCTGTTGTACACAGGCACGATGGAATAGATGTCCACAATCCAATCGCACGCTGTGTACGCCCTCCACTACGTCTTCGAAGCAGATCCCACAGTTAGCTGGTTGGACCGTTTTAGATCGGGTCCAACGCTTATCTGGGGTCCGCTTCGTTGCCATGTTTGTTCTTGCTGGTTTTGGGTGGGTGTTATGTCTTAGTAACGAAGAAAGAAAAAGGTAATTATATAATATGACTAAGGACTTAAGTATAATATCACTAAAGGCTTAAAAATAATTTAACGGCCGATAGTGGCGAGCTATAGACAAGATATAGCGAAAGAGAGAAAAAAAAATTTATTTGATACATACTTTCCTTTTCAGTGGTCGACTCATTCAACGGGAAAGGAGAGTGCGTGGTAATCTGCCGAAGAAAGGGTGCTTTCGGTCGATTTACGAAATTTACCCCATAACCCACATACATTACAAGTATCTCGCCGATAGGGTCAAAAACGCCCTAAGATCCCATTGAGAGAATTTATTATAAAGAAATTGCTGGTTGAAATGGGTGATAATGATGATTTGTCTTTGGAAGCAATTATTATTTATCAGCGTTGCCAGACGGTACAGTAATTATGGGGGCGTACGGTAATTTAGACCATTGTACGGTATACGGTAATGAATCTGCCGTAATGGGAAAATGTACGGTAATTTTGGGTAACTTTCAAAATATTTAAATTTTACATGCAGCGAAATTGTCTAGTCGGCTGTGAAATACTTTGTTGAATTTGGAACTTTTGAGTAGTGTTGTGTGCAAATAGTTTGAATACAGCTAAGCTTAGCCTTATCAGTTCACCCTTTTGATTCAGGTACTTTTCGTTTAGTGACAATTTTATTACTTTAAGTAAAGTGATTACAATTATTTGTATTAGCTTCCCCTCACGTACATTTTTGCTCAGGCAAAGTGAGTGTTAATGAATACAACAGAAACAAACTTAGGCAAAATTAAAGTTGTTTCATTAATTAACTAGGAAATAATTTAACGAGTTAAGTTTTTTATATAAATCTTTCTGCAAAATGAGTAAAAACATCAAATCATTCTTTTCGAAAACCCCTTCCTCAAGTGAACGACACCTAAGTTTAGACCAGAACAGTGATTTAGATGTGGATTCAGATGATTCTCAGAGTGCAGGTAGTTCTAGCAAAAAAATATGTAGTCGTGACGTGACTCCTGAAAAAAAGAAAAGAATCCGTGGTGAAAGCTCTAAAAAAATGACACATAGGGCTCAGAGCTACCGAATAGAATGGGAAAAGGATGCAATATTTGCAGATTGGATTGCTCCCACAAAGGACAATAGAACTAAAGGAGCGTGTAGGTTTTGTAAGACAACAATTTTGGCAGAAGTAACAGTGTTAAAAAGACATGCATTAAGTCAAAAACATGTCAGATTAGTTAAAGGTGTAAGTTCTAGTACAAAGGCTTCTGTTGTTTGCAGTCTGGAAAAATTTGTTAACCCTAACAGTTTTGAGAAAGCTCACGAGAATAACATAAAGACAGCTAAATTAAAACTATCAGCATTTTTGACAGAGCACAATATTTCTTTGACGTCTGCTGATCATCTCGTTAAAGTTTTAAAATCTTCTTTTCCTGATTCGAAAATAGTCAAAGCTTTATCATAAGGACGCACAAAAGCTACGAGCGTGGTGAAAAATGTGATAGGGCAATGTAATTTCGAAGATATCTGTAAACACATGCAAACTCAAAAATTTAGTTTGGTGATTGATGAGTCCACCGACATTTCAAGAACGAAATCTTTGTGCATTTGTGTAATATATTTTGATAATGCAGAAAAAAAAGTTGTGTCAAAGTTTTGGAAACTGATCGATGTGTACGATGGTTCAGATCCAGAGGTTGCCCGCAAAGGTGCTTGCGCTTAACGTATTTACGATTTATTAATTGAGAACTTAAATCATGCAAACATATCTTTGTGTAATATTGTTGGTTTTGCTAGTGATGGCTGCAACACAATGATGGGGGAGTTTAACTCCGTTCAGCAGAAATTAGCTGAAAAGATCCCTGGAATTATAATTCAAAAATGTATCTGCCACTCAATCCACCTTTGCGCCAGTGCTGCATGTCGTGCCTTACCAAGAAGCTGTGAAGACCTAGCTAGAAACATTTACGCCGTCTTCAAAAATTCAAATAAAAGGATCGCAGTTCTTAAAGAGTTTCAACAATTCTGCGAAGTCGATCCACACAAAATACTTCGCCTTTCTCAAACAAGATGGCTGAGCCTACAGTCTGTAGTTGAACGAATTCTCGAACAATGGGATGCCCTAAAGCTGTTTTTAAGCAAGATTTGGGTTGAAGAAAGGTTAAAAGCAGCTGAGCTTATTTTTGTATCACTTCAGGATCCATTTATGAAAATGTTTTATTTCTTTTTAAGCTGGGTGCTTGCAAAGTTTAATGACTTGAACAAACTTTTCCAAGGTGAAAAGGTTTTGATAACGTACATGCACTCGCGTATGGAACGAGATTATAAAGATCTATTGTGCTGCTATCTGAACCGAGATTATATCATGAAAAGTGATTTGAATCAGCTAAATCCTGGGAATGAATCTCAATTTTTATCTCCTTCAGCAATGTACTTGGGTGTAAATGTACTCAATGCACTGCAAGATAAAACTATTATGAACGAAAAGGAAAAAATTAATTACTTCTTCGCAAGATGTAGATCGTTCCTAGTTATAGCGTGCCAAGAAATTAAAAAAAGGTACAACTTCAACGTCCCTGTTTTTTCCAAGCTTCATATTCTAAATCAAAAGTATGCCCAATCCAACGAAGCGACAAGATTAACATCCTTGTTGCCCCTAATGAGACTTTTGCCAAGATGTTGTGACAGTAAGAACCATCAGAAAATAGATGACCAATGGCGGAAATTACCAGTTTCAATCTCAGAAGAAATGGAAGACTCAAGTCCGGATCTTTTTTGGGCAAAATTTTCGGAGATAAAAAACCACAATGGGGACTACGAGTTCAAAGAGCTAGCTCAATTTGCCTTGGATGTTTTGATCCTTCCACATTCATCAGCGAGTTGTGAAAGAGTATTTTCAAAAGTGAACCTGATGAAAACTAAATCCAGAAACAAGCTACAGCTTCCTGTATTAAATGGTTTAATCCATACTGACCAACGAGTGAAGACTGAAGGATGCTTTAGTTTTGAATCGACATCTAATATGCTGAAATCGATGACAAGTTCAAATCTATATGGTGAAGGCAAGAGCACGGGTTCTGATACGACCAGACAAGAGATCTTTGTTCCCAAAGATGATGTATTTATGGAGCTAAGTTTGGATAGTGATTAATCAATGACATAAACATTTAAACATTGCTCTCTCAATTACTTTCACTTCATTCATGTCTCAAAATTAAATATTGATCATCTATTCATGAAACTTTCGTTCAGATAATAACAACGTCAAATTGTTAATTCTTCGTTCGATAAAAAAAAATGGTTTGTTTTTGCTGTTTATGATAAGTCTGAAATATTTTTCAAACTCAAATTGAGTTACTCAATTTATCCATTCAGGACTTCAAAAAATTATATCGGAACATGCAAAAATTCTAAAACCTCTTAATACAAGAAACGACCAGTATGGATGACTCAAAACTTCAACAAAAACCGCACTGGGTCGTATCGTACTTCATTTGAGGAGTTTGCGTCATTTTGCTAGATAACTTAGTACTTCACCTATAAGACTACACATCCGTTTCATACGAAATCAGAAGTTTACATTTTCAAAACCTTACCTTCTTGCCTGCGTAGTCGACAAGAATCAATCGCACTAGATACTCTCTTAATAGCAATGGAGAACTCTATTCTATAATTGGAAAAGGACACAGTGTTAACTGGAATAAATAACCATAATCTTGTTAAGCAACCGATGATTAATAACCTTACATTAGTAAAATCATGAAATGATGAATAGAAATATGAGTTTGAATTTCCATAGACAAAAGGCATATGTTTTTGGATATAATAGGAATACGACGTGATTGGTCAATGCTTTCGATTTTTGGGTTTTTTAATGCATTAACGGGTAAGTTTTTCGAAATGTTCAAAATAATTTAAGTCAGTTTTTCAACATATATATATATATATATATATATATATATATATATATATATATATATATATATATATATATATATATATATATTGTTACATGTACAAATAATTCTGCGAGCTACTGTCGCAATTGTTTCCACAATCATTAAGAACACCAACAAATGAATTTACTCGAAACCACGAGAACCCAACAAGCATTATCAACATCTGAAAGTGAGTCACTGCCCATTCATTACGCTGCTGGAATGTTCACGCTTTTTCATCAATGTACGAGAACTGAGTTGAATGATTAGAGACCCTATATAAAGGCGAGCTGAATGAATGGGGGGATCATTCATTCGACCGCGATAAGAACTGCGATTGTGTGTGGGAAGCGATATTATTCGAGTAGTAGAAAAGTGATTTTCGTAACAGTGAAGTGATTTAGAAGACAATTGCGATAAGAAATTTATGGACAAGTGTTAGAATTTTAATAGTGAAAATTAAAATTAGGTGAAATAGTTAAATAAATGATTGTGCATTTTGTAATTAAATAAACTCTTTTAACTTAAATTAAAAGACATTGTGTTTTCACTTTCCCGGAACATTAAAATTATTGGCCGCGAACCAAAAAAAACACGCGACAGTGGTGTCGAGAAGTGAGATTAAAATTTTGGAAGTGAAAACGTTTAAACAATTTTAAAGTGCACAATTGTGAAAATTAACGTGGAAAAATAGCCGAAACAATAAAAATGCCAGGAAATTTACATCTAAAAATTAATCAATTGAGCATATCGGAGCTCAAAGAGGAGTTGGAACAACGAAATCTGGCTACAAAAGGTACAAAGGCCATACTGATTGCACGCTTGCCTGATGCGATCGAGTCGGAAGGCGCGAATCTGGATTCGGGTGAGCTCTCAGCTGCAGAAAGAGGCGCAGAAGGTGGTGAAGCCGAAACACCAAAAACAAAGGAACCAGAAAATGCGCTGATGCAAATGTTGATGCTGATGCAGCAAGAGCAGCGACAACAGTCATCCAATTTAACTGCGAAGCTTAATGAACAATCAGCGCAGCTAAATGAACAGACATCCAGTTTGAACAATCAGCGAAGCGAGACCAACAAGCGTTCGAAATCAAGGCAGACATCACACAGAAGCTGGAAAAACAGTTAACCGAAATAAAAGCGGAGCTCAGTAGTCTCAACAGCCAAATTAAATGCGTCGAGGAGAAGGTATACCAGGTCGAGGAGAGAATTAACCTTGAGATCAGCCAGGTCGAGGTGAGAATCAACCATGAGATGGAAAAAGTGAAAAAGGACTTGGAAGCAGCGAAGGCAATAGTAACCGCCTCATCAGCCCCAATTATAACCGCAGCGCAAAGCTCATCTAGAAATGTGCAAGCACCAATATTCGATGGGCAAACGGTCTGGACTATTTACAAAACCCAGTTTGAAGCAGCCGCTCGCATAAATCACTGAAATGAGCAGGAACGAGCAACTGCATTGATTCTTGCTCTAAGAGGCCCAGCTGCCGAGCTGTTGCAGACGATCCCCGTTGAATTGCACTCAAACTCGAATGCTATAATGAATGCGCTCGACCTGCGTTATGGAAATGATCATCTAAAGCAGATTTATCGGTCACAGCTAAGGCATCGGGTGCAGAAGTCTGGTTAAACCCTACAGCAGCTAGCCCAAGACATTCAGCGACTAGCACTTTTGGCTTACCCGGCCTACGACCCAGAACATCGAGATGATGCAGCGACAGAAGCACTCATCAGCGCACTAAAGGACCCGGAATTGCAACAAGCCGTGCGTTTAGCCCAACAGCAAACGGTTAAGGACGCATTGGCTTACAGTCTGAACTTTGAGGCAGCGAAAAATGTGACTCGTACCACTGCCCGGGTCCGTGAGGTAGTGGCAGACGAGTGCAGGTGTGAGCGCGTGGAAATTGAGCGAGACCCGCATGTAAATGGTGCGCCTAGATGCTGGAATTGCGGAGAGAAGGGGCACCTGCAAAGAGACCGCAAGAAGCGGAGAAAACCGAGCTATTGTCCAGGGTGTGCAGCTAGGAGGAGATCCAGACCGCGTCAGGAGCCCAGAATGGAAACCCTTCAAACAGAGGGGTCAGGAAACATGTAAGAGCCAACTTAGTGGGGCAGAGGTTGGCTAGAAGGATCGACGTCCCCAGCACCACCATCATCGTGTCAAGACTACATCGTGGAGAAGCGGACTTATGCCTTCCGGGTCAAGTTGACGGAGAACACTGCACCATAACAATCGACACTGGTGCAACCCGATCGATTATCCGACCAGACCTAGTTAGACAGCAACAACTTCACAAGGGCAGAATTTTCTCACTACGGGCAGAAACTGCACCTGTTCATGGAGAAGTCAACCTCCAGATACAGTTGGGAAACCTTGTGTTCCGACATAGTTTTCTGGTCGCGAACATTATGGATGACTGCATTCTCGGAATGGATTTTCTGCGACCACATGGAATCACGTTGGATTTGGGCAAACGTGTATTGAAATGGCAGAATGTCGAACTACTGATGGAGGATCCCAGCGTCCAAATTACCAAGATGAATGTAGTGGTATGTACTGACACTGATGTACCGAATTCTTCCGAAAGCATTGTATGGGCCAAGCTTGATGGTGATTCTGGAGACCACCGATCTTATCTGATAGAGCCAACGAAGTCGTCCGCATTGCGCAGTTTGATTGTAGGATGAAGCCTTGTAAGGTCTTTAAGGAACGGATATGTGCCGGTTAGATTTCTTTACACCGCAGACTCAACCACGAGCATCAAAGCGGGAGAAGTCATCGGCAGCTGCCAGCCTGTTTCCACAATCACCTCTTTGGAAGCTACTCACGACCATCATTGTAAAAGGAGGCAAGACACAGACAAAGCCCGGGAATCTACGTCTGCAATATTGAAGCAGGTCAAATTGCCAGTGCAGCTATCTAAACGAGCCTCTAATCTGGTCACCAAGTACAGTGACATCTTCTCAACAAGCCCGGATGACCACGGCCGAACGAGTCTGGTAACTCACGTCATAGATACACAGAGAGCCAAGCCGATTCGACAAGCACCGAGACGCCTCCCTATAGCCAAACAAGGAGAAGTGAGCGCGCTGATCTCGGGCATGGAAAAACAAGGCGTAATTGAACTTTCTGTCAGTCCATGGGCCGCAACTGTAGTTCTAGTAAAGAAAAAGAATGGTAGCACCCGTTTTTGTGTCGACTATAGGCAGCTTAACGACGTCACTAAGAAAGATAGTTACCCACTCCCACGTATCGATGACATCATGGACACTTTAGCCGACGCAAAATGGTTTTCTACACTCGATCTCAAGAGTGGCTACTGGCAGGTAGAAATTGACAAGAAGGACCGAGAGAAGACCGCATTTTCAGTTGGGACCGGATTGTGGCAATTTGTGGTGATGCTTTTTGGGCTTTGCAATGCTCCAGCCACTTTCGAACGCTTGATGGAATACGTGCTACGTGGTCTAACCTGGAAAACGTGCTTGGTGTACCTAGATGACATCATCGTGATCCGTAGAACGTTCGAAGAGCATGTGCGGAACTAAGAAGATGTTTTCTCCCGATTGCAACTGGCAAATTTGAAACTTAGTCCCGACAAGTGTACCCTTTTCGCAGCTAAAGTAAAATACCTGGGACACATCGTATCAGCAGAAGGGGTCAAAACAGACCCTGAGAAAATTGAAGCCGTGAAAAGCTGGCCAACACCAAACAACAAGCGCCAACTACGAAGTTTTCTGGGTCTGGCGACCTACTATCGAAAGTTCGTCAGAGACTTTGCCAAAATAGCTAAGTGTCTCCATCAGCTAACCGAGTAAAATCGTCCGTATGTCTGGAATGAACAATGCCAGACAGCTTTTGAGATCCTGAAGGAAAAGCTGTGTGAATCTCCTGTGCTGGCGTATCCGAAACCCGGAAAAATGTTTGTAGTTGACACCGATGCAAGCAACGACGGTATTGGAGCTGTACTCTCCCAGCAGATCAATGGCGAAGAAAGAGTCCTCTCTTATTACAGTCGAGTTCTCTCAAAAAGTGAGAGGAACTACTGCGTGACCAGGAAGGAGCTATTGGCTATAATAGAGGCCACCAAGCAGTTTCACAAGTATCTATATGGCCAGAAATTTGTTCGTCGAACGGACCATGCATCACTGAAATGGTTGCTCAACTTCAAAAACCCCGAGGGACAAGTTGCGAGATGGATCGAAAGATTGCAGTCATACGACTACGAAATTGTTCTTCGGAAGGGCGGAGTTCATGGAAATGCTGACGCCCTATTCCACCGTCCATGTCCAGCTAACTGCAAGCATTGCGGACGGATTGAGGAAAAGGAACCGCTCGTTGATCTGCGATTGATAACGGCGGAATTCAATGAAGGTTGGTCACCGGAGGAGATTCGAAATGCCCAGTTAGCCGATGAAGACATCGGACCATTGCTCGTATGGAAGGAGACAACTGGGCGACCAGATTGGAAGGACGTTTCAATGCATGGCGCAACCCTGAAAAGCTATTGGGCACAATGGAACTCCCTTCAGGTGGAGGGTGGTGTACTCAAGCGGAAATGGGAAACGGCGGATGGTAGCTCCTTTAGGATGCAAACTATACTACCCAAAAGCCGAATCCACGATCTTCGGGAGGCCACCTTGGTGTTAACAAGACCTTAGCGAAATTGCGGGAACGGTTCTACTGGCTCCACGCTCGAGAAGACGTAGAGGACTGGTGTCGCAGATGCACAATTTGCGCTTCCGTCAAAGGCCTAAAGCGACGACTGAGAGGACAAATGCAAACCTATAACGTAGGCGTGCCATTCGAAAGGATTGCTGTTGACATCGATGGACCCTTTCCTTAATCCGATTGGGGAAATCGATATACGCTGGTTGTAGCCGATTATTTTAGCAAGTGGCCTGAGGTCTACCCCATTCCCAACCAGGAAGCAACTACCGTAGCTGAACAGCTAGTGTTAAATTGGGTCAGTTAGTACGGCGTACCTTGTGAACTACATTCAGATCAAGGCCGAAACTTCGAGTCACTAGTTTTTAGCGAAATGTGTGAGCTGCTGGGAATACGGAAAACGAGGACAACACCGCTGCATCTCCAATCCGATGGAATGGTCGAACGGTTCAACGGCACGCTAAATAAACATCTGGCCAAGATGGTCGACGAGAACCAAAGGGACTGGGACCGACATATTCCACTATTTTTGATTGCGTACCGAGCTGCCGAACATGCATCGACGGGCCAAGCCCCAGCCAAAGTCCTTTTTGGAAAGACTATTCGTCTGCCAGCCGATATAAAGTTCGGAACACCCCCTGAGAAACCCCAAACGATCTCGGAGTACACAATTGATCTAAGGCAACGGTTGAACCAGATACATCGGACAGTGCGAAATCACCTCGAATCGGCTACTGATCGCATGAAGACCAGGTATGATCTCAAGGCAAATTCTACTGGCTTCCAGCAAGATGACTTGGTGTGGCTATATAACCCGCAACGGCGAAAGGGTAGGTCTCCAAAGTTGCAACATAATTGGGAGGGACCATACCAGGTCACAAAGCGAATTAACGACGTCGTATATCGCATACAGGAACACCGTAAACCGAGAGCCAAAATGAAAATCGTGCATCTGGACCATCTTGCCCCATATTACACCCAGGGAGAATTGACTACAACTGGCGACACATCTTTTCGGGGCGAAAAGAACTGAGGTGGGGGCAGTGCTACATGTAAAAATAATTCTGCGAGCTACTGTCGCAATTGTTTCCACAATCATTAAGAACACCAACAAATGAATTTACTCGAAACCACGAGAACCCAACAAGCATTATCAACATCTGAAAGTGAGTCACTGCCCATTCATTACGCTGCTGGAATGTTCCCGCTTTTTCATCAATGTACGAGAACTGAGTTGAATGATTAGAGACCCTATATAAAGGCGAGCTGAATGAATGGGGGGATCATTCATTCGACCGCGATAAGAACTGCGATTGTGTGTGGGAAGCGATATTATTCGAGTAGTAGAAAAGTGATTTTCGTAATAGTGAAGTGATTTAGAAGACAATTGCGATAAGAAATTTATGGACAAGTGTTAGAATTTTAATAGTGAAAATTAAAATTAGGTGAAATAGTTAAATAAATGATTGTGCATTTTGTAATTAAATAAACTCTTTTAACTTAAATTAAAAGACATTGTGTTTTCACTTTCCTGGAACATTAAAATTATTGGCCGCGAACCAAAAAAAACACGCGACAGTGGTGTCGAGAAGTGAGATTAAAATTTTGGAAGTGAAAACGTTTAAACAATTTTAAAGTGCACAATTGTGAAAATTAACGTGGAAAAATAGCCGAAACAATAAAAATGCCAGGAAACTTACATCTAAAAATTAATCAATTGAGCATACACTCGATCTCAAGAGTGGCTACTGGCAGGTAGAAATTGACAAGAAGGACCGAGAGAAGACCGCATTTTCAGTTGGGACCGGATTGTGGCAATTTGTGGTGATGCCTTTTGGGCTTTGCAATGCTCCAGCCACTTTCGAACGCTTGATGGAATACGTGCTACGTGGTCTAACCTGGAAAACGTGCTTGGTGTACCTAGATGACATCATCGTGATCGGTAGAACGTTCGAAGAGCATGTGCGGAACTAAGAAAAGGTTTTCTCCCGATTGTGACTGGCAAATTTGAAACTTAGTCCCGACAAGTGTACCCTTTTCGCAGCTAAAGTAAAATACCTGGGACACGTCGTATCAGCAGAAGGAAAATTTGTTCGTCGAACGGACCATGCATCACTGAGATGGTTGCTCAACTTCAAAAACCCCGAGGGACAAGTTGCGAGATGGATCGAAAGATTGCAGTCATACGACTACGAAATTGTTCATCGGAAGGGCGGAGTTCATGGAAATGCTGACGCCCTATCCCGCCGTCCATGTCCAGCTAACTGCAAGCATTGCGGACGGATTGAGGAAAAGGAACCGCTCGTTGATCTGCGATTGATAACGGCGGAATTCAATGAAGGTTGGTCACCGGAGGAGGTTCAAAATGCCCAGTTAGCCGATGAAGACATCGGACCATTGCTCGTATGGAAGGAGACAACTGGGCGACCAGATTTGAAGGACGTTTCAATGCATGGCGCAACCCTGAAAAGCTATTGGGCACAATGGAACTTCCTTTAGGTGGAGGGTGGTGTACTCAAGCGGAAATGGGAAACGGCGGATGGTAGCTCCTTTAGGATGCAAACTATACTACCCAAAAGCCGAATCCACGATCTTCGGGAGGCCACCTTGGTGTTAACAAGACCTCCGCGAAATTGCGGGAAAGGTTCTACTGGCTCCACGCTCGAGAAGACGTAGAGGACTGGTGTCGCAGATACACAATTTGCGCTTCCGTCAAAGGCCTAAAGCAACGACTGAGAGAACAAATGCAAACCTATAACGGCGGCGTGCCATTCGAAAGGATTGCTGCTGACATCGCAGGACCCTTTCCTTAATCCGATTGGGGAAATCGATATACGCTGGTTGTAGCCGATTATTTTAGCAAGTGGCCTGAGGTCTACCCCATTCCCAACCAGGAAGCAACTACCGTAGCTGAACAGCTAGTGTTAAATTGGGTCAGTTAGTACGGCGTACCTTGTGAACTACATTCAGATCAAGGCCGAAACTTCAAGTCACTAGTTTTTAGCGAAATGTGTGAGCTACTGGGAATACGGAAAACGAGGACAACACCGCTGCATCCCCAATCCGATGGAATGGTCGAACGGTTCAACGGCACGCTAAATAAACACCTGGCCAAGATGGTTGACGAGAACCAAAGGGACTGGGACCGACATATTCCACTATTTTTGATTGCGTACCGAGCTGCCGAACATGCATCGACGGGCCAAGCCCCAGCCAAAGTCCTTTTTGGAAAGACTATTCGTCTGCCAGCCGATATAAAGTTCGGAACACCCCCTGAGAAACCCCAAACGATCTCGGAGTACACAATTGATCTAAGGCAACGGTTGAACCAGATACATCGGACAGTGCGAAATCACCTCGAATCGGCTACTGATCGCATGAAGACCAGGTATGATCTCAAGGCAAATTCTACTGGCTTCCAGCAAGATGACTTGGTGTGGCTATATAACCCGCAACGGCGAAAGGGTAGGTCTCCAAAGTTGCAACATAATTGGGAGGGACCATACCGGGTCACAAAGTGAATTAACGACGTCGTATATCGCATACAGGAACACCGTAAACCGAGAGCCAAAATGAAAATCGTGCATCTGGACCGTCTTGCCCCATATTACACCCAGGGAGAATTGACTACAACTGGCGACACATCTTTTCGGGGCGAAAAGAACTGAGGTGGGGGCAGTGTTACATGTACAAATAATTCTGCGAGCTACTGTCGAAATTGTTTCCACAATCATTAAGAACACCAACAAATGAATTTACTCGAAACCACGAGAACCCAACAAGCATTATCAACATCTGAAAGTGAGTCACTGCCCATTCATTACGCTGCTGGAATGTTCCCGCTTTTTCATCAATGTACGAGAACTGAGTTGAATGATTAGAGACCCTTTATAAAGGCGAGCTGAATGAATGGGGGGATCATTCATTCGACCGCGATAAGAACTGCGATTGTGTGTGGGAAGCGATATTATTCGAGTAGTAGAAAAGTGATTTTCGTAATAGTGAAGTGATTTAGAAGACAATTGCGATAAGAAATTTATTTTAATAGTGAAAATTAAAATTAGGTGAAATAGTTAAATAAATGACTGTGCATTTTGTAATTAAATAAACTCTTTTAACTTAAATTAAAAGACATTGTGTTTTCACTTTCCCGGAACATTAAAATTATTGGCCGCGAACCAAAAAACACGCGACAATATATATAATTTTATATATATAATTTTATTTAAATAATTTTATTCAAAGCATTTATTTCGCATAATTATTCAAAGTACATTTTATGATGAATAAAATTAAATCTAAGCACTTATACCTTATAAGTCTGCACATTTTTGGCTGAACTCCCCACAATTCTTTCATGAGAGTCTGGCTACGCTGTTATTTATTGTTTGGTTGAGTACAAAACTCTCCCGACAGGAGCGTAGTTCTGTATACCGAACATGTTTCCCATGCAAATTCCTTGTAATTAAAAATAAAGTACATTCTTTTCATATATATTTTGATTTTAATAATCTAAATATGCGCATCAACAAATACTGGGCTAATTATCACAAACCACTTTTAAATTTAGACGCATCTGCAAATTCCGTTTGAGCAGTAACCTCCTTTGCGTCCTTTTCTCGTGATGCAGCTGAGGTTGCATGCAATGACGGAAACAGCTTCATTCTGGAACAAACAGCTCAATCGTCGGTGCCGGACCAATTCTACTGCTTGAGGATCATCAACATTGTCAAGCGGTCCAAATGCTTCGACTTCTTCCAGGTTTTCAAGACGCTCAGGCCAGGCGAAAGCCATTGAACAGATAACAGCAAATACAGCATGAACAAGTGCAAATTTCATCTTGAGATTTATTCTAAGCTTAAAGCTTGATTGATTGGTTGCTATGATTGGACTGATGTTGCTAGCATTAGTCAAATGAGCTTATATAGTGGGTTAACACTCAGCAACGAAAATAAGAGATTGAATAAAAGAAAAACACCAACGTCCGCACGTGTATCGTATACTATTTTTTGTCAAGCTGTGAGGAAAGTTCTTAAAAAACAACAATATTTAAACAATTGTGCGTTTTTCGTCAAGCCGTGAGAAAAGCTCTTAGAAAACAACAATAATAACATTAATAGGAATCTACTAAAAGCAAGTACAGATAGTTGGTATAATTTACTGTATATGCATGAAAAGTAAGGCTATGAGTTCATTTGTTTATTATTAAAAGCGTGTTAATTGTTTTATATCAAATTTGTTTAGGGAAAGGTGGTCTAAGATAACATGCGAATGAAATAGCATAGAAGGTGAATATGTATGCAGTCCTGATACATACACGTCATGACAAATTCATTGCCAATACATCATAACAATCGATGTGGATACTATGTCTGTTTTCAGTAAATTGACTACGCGTTAATTTATTATTTCTTTCGAAAATAACCAAAACTATTATTATTACAATATTAGCTAAGCTGTGTATACATAATGTATATGCGGCCAAGTGTGATGAATACAATTTGGTAATTAGATATATTTAACTTCTAGTAGAAGAACAAGAAGAACTTCTAATACAATAGAAGTTCGATAGTTTTTCTTATTTATGTACCTACTGGATAAGATGGCATATGGGTATAAATTGAAAAACGAAGGATCAATTCGTTTTAAAAAAATATTTATTTTCAGGCAGAGCCTGGCAACATTGCAAAACTTACTTAAACACTAAATAACATTCTATGTCCAAATCGTTTTCATTAGATAAAAATGCTGACGCTACGAGTATGTCTAGCATTTTTCATTCGGGAACCAAAATGTTGATGAGAAATTACATTTTCCCATGCTGTACTGCTTTGCGGTGTTCTATTACCATCCGTCTGGAAATTGTTCATCTCTCCGCTCAGGTACAATTGTCGGTAATTGTTTTAAAAATACGGAAGGTCGTTGATCCTTGTATGGTTCGTTTTAGGCTGGCTGATACTAGTGATGAGGGTTGGATTGATATGGATCGCGACTGTATTGGCTCTTGTGGGTTACTTTCTGGAATAGACGTGGAGAGAATAATCAAATAAAAGAGACGCTTCGTTACAAAATATTTACTTATAAATAACGATGTACATTATACGCTGGTTCGGACGGAACTAACTATTCTACTATTTACATATAACATAAGATGTGAATTTATTTACAGCGGTTCATATTGGCTTTTGATTTTAAATGTTTGATAACTTTAATTGTTACAGCCGCTACAATACCTCCCATTCAAATTTAGTGTCACATATTTAATTGACAGTTTAAATTTTTATTTGTAGTTTTTTTGTTTTTGGGGCCAGGATATGTTTTTAATATTGGTCGAGGGCTGCTGCTTGTTGTTGATTGGTTCCAAGGAACTAGTTCTAGATTGTTGATTGTTGCTTGTGGGTCTGGACGCGGTTCGTCATTTTCCTCCGAATTCAAGATAAATGCTGGCCTTAACCGCTCGACTGAAACGTTAACTTTCTTTCCATTTATTTTCAGCGTATATGCTCGCTCTGAAGAACGGTTCAGCACTTCAAATGGTCCAGAATAAGGTTGTTGCAGTGGTTTTTGGACAGCGTCACTTCTTAAGAAAACGTGTGTGCATATTCTTTAGACTTTGTACACGAACATTTTGTCTGCACGATGATGCTCCATAGGTACCGGTCGTAGACCATGTATGTTCCGCTTGAATTTTTCAATGAACAACAAAGGATTACGTGCTTTGTAATGAATCGGGCGACGCCACTGGGTGACCACTACCAACACACCTTGCTGCTATGTGGCTTGTCATCCAATGGTGGTTGTGACGTTTGCACATCCCACGTGAATTTTGTCGTGGGATGTCAAATTGAAGTTGACAACCACATAGCAGTGGAGTTTGGAAGTGTGTCGCTCGCTCTCTGTCGCGGTTGCCTCAGTCGTCGCGAAAAATTTTCTTGCGAGATGTGCCACTTTTCGGGTTGACCATTTTACTTCAAATTATTTCCTCCGAACAAGCAAATCCCTGAAGTGTTTTATCTTTATACTCCGTGAACTCGATGAATCCAACGAAGCACCACATATCGTAAATGGTAACACCTTCATAAGTGATCGATTGCCAGCTCCGGTGTTAGATGATCGTCATATTGGTCGCGGGTTGGATGCGCTATCCCTGAATGGTGGCATCTACGACAGCAGTGGTAATCTAATGCATGGTGATGTTACTACAGATCTATTGGACGGCGAAGATTTAGATAAGAATCTTTTAACAGACCTAATTAAAAACAGTCACATTCAATTCAACAGTCAAGTCAATCATATAAATCAATTCAATAGGTACTTGGTGCAGAACGCCTTACAAAGTGGGAACGTAACGTACTTGCCTGCCAACACAACCATAATCAACAGCCTTAAAAATGTACCCAGCACGAGTTCCCACATACTCATTACAACTCTCCGAGTAACATGGTGACAGCTGTTTCAACGCTGGGCGGCGGAACAGTACCCTTGATGGTTGCAACGCTAGCGCAGCACAATCAAAACTCGTCACACTACGAACAAACCCCATCATCAACACAAATTCATCGCGGAATCGCACTCACCTCATCGTCAATAGTAGCAACCGAATCCCATCCAACAACAGTGTCACAACATTATGTTAATTCCTCAGCCAGTCACCAGTCGCATTGCCTGAATAGCACCAATGCAGCGACGACCCACATTGTTAACTCAACGGGAACTTCGCAACACGATGAAGTAGGAACACTCAACGAAAAAAACAAGGTATCATTTACTAAGAGGGGTAGTGATTTTCTTAAATTCCCGGTCAAACCATTATATTTTAAAGAAATCAACTTTGATTACTTACTGTTGGTAATGCCTCATTTTTTTCCGTTTTCATTTTAAAATCAATGCTGAGACACTCGAAAAATTTCGGTTTTAGTCTCGTAATTGGGTGATGTAAGTTTAAAGTTTTATTATTAGATATTTGATAAGTCGAAATTCGTTTATAGCAGAGTTTTGTTAGCAGTAATCGGAAGAAAATAAAATAATAACGCTAAATCAACAAATAGAATAGAAAACAAAACATGATAGAATTGAATGTCGTGTGATCCAGGGGTTTCTTGGCTGTGTATAGACTAACAACATTTGAAATAACATAAAGTGTAATAACTATTTAGTATTTTAATGACTGCTTTAATTTCTTGGTAGGGTTTATAGGTTTGACCCGATCAATAAGCTGTCAGTAGTTACTACTATTACTACGTGTATGTCAGATCACTTTCAACCAATGAGATGAAGTTGATTCTGTATGCATCCTTTGCATGTTTCAGTATCTATAGCTATTAATACCGCATTGAGTTAATAGTTCTACAAAACTTGTAAATCATAATAATCTATCCATGTAAAGTAGTTACACTGTCAGACAAATTTTGCATGCACTACTTACATTAATCTCAGATTCACATAAAACGGTGCCTAATTCTAAGCGTTTCACTTCCGATAAATAGTTGTATGTTTATCCAACCGAACTGTTCTCGTGCAGAAGTTCAGCAGGAAAAATGTTTCGAATAGGATAAAATTAAAGGCACCTCTCAAGCCAGCATATAAATTCACATCAATATAAAACATTTACTGATTTACAGATAATTTAAAACAGAAAGAAATAATAATTCAGCATAAGATGTATTCCACTTACGAGAAGATGAGGTATTTTAAAACAAAAAAAAAAAAATTTCAACTTCTAGTGTTTGGATGTAATGTAGATTATGCTGGCTAATGTAGATCATTGGTTTTTTTTTCGTTTATGTTATAGGTTTAATTGAAAAATTCGTAAAGTATGCTCAAAAATTCAATTGGAATTGAGTTACAAAAATAATATGGATTGCTAAACATTAACAACGACTTTCCTTTGCAGTGGTCTCTTTCTTTCAGCGGGAATTCGAGTGCATGGTAAGTATGCCGTCGCGAGGGTAGGGTTTGACAAAATCCGCTGAGGTCGGTTTCGCGTCGCGCGTGGTACGCGGTACCCTTGTTGATTTTGCCGTTTTATTAGCGTCGCTTTCGTCGGGTTTGAGTTAGCGTAGTATATTTTTCGGTACCGCGTCGGCAATTCGGGAACGCGAAGTAAAGATTAGATTTTTGTTCTTTGACTGGTTGAATGAAGAAATATGGAGTAACGTAAAGTAGGTTTCTTCTCCATATAATTGTGTTTTGTGACGCGTTTGGAAACGGGCGTTTATTGGTGGCTGAAAATTGTAGATGAGCGTAATCCATTTGGAGACCCGCGACCGAAAGCCTCTCCGATCTAGCTGGCCGACAAGCAGCCACCGCGAAAATGGATTACGGTGCACGGATTGGTTGACCGGTTGGTACCATCCGTCGGCACTACTCAGACTTAACGTCTAGAACCGATGAGAGGTCGGTTCCTCGTTAGGATTTAGACAGAAAATCATTGCAGCTTCTTCAACAAAGAAATCGCCGGGTAACCGCAATGGGGCACCGTGTACATTTCCGCTACAGAACACTTTAGATGTTATTTATATGCTGTTCGCAAACCGAGAAGGACCGTTGGTAATGCTTGCAACCAGTTTTTGTTTTCATGGCACATTAACGCTGCTTTGAGGCTTCGGTGTCATCGTTCGACCATACCATTCGATGCGGGATGATAGGCAGTAGTTTTGATGTGATTGCATCCTGTCAGATGAGATATATTTTGAAATAGAGTGGAGTCAAACTGTTTGCCTCGGTCTGTAGTTACAACACAAGGTGCTCCAAATCTGGTGATCCAGTTCGTGTAGAATGCAGAAGCCGCTGTATTGGCTGGGATATCCTTAAGTGGAACTGCCTCCGTCCAACTTGAAAAACGATTGACCATTGTCTGAAGATATTTATTTTATATTTTTATTCTTGCAAAGTGTTTAGTGTTCCTACGATATCGATATGAATGTGATCGATTCGTTTTTCAGGAGGTGCAAATTGCAATGGAGGTTGTATGACGTGACGACTAATCTTCGATCGTTGACATTGAAGACAGCTTCGGGACCAAGCTGTAATATTCTTCGGCATTTGTGGCCAAACGTACCATTTTCTAATCATTCGGCTGGTTACACGGCTGCTCGGATGTGATAAGCCGTGAATAGAATCAAACGCACGTTGTCGAAGTGTTTTGGGAATATACGATCGTATCTCTCCTGTTGATGTGTCGCAATATACAATGTTGTCGTGAAGTATCATCCGTTTTAATTTTAGTGATGTTGTATTGTTGAGTATATCCTTTAATTCCGTGTCCGAAGGCTGTTCCACTGCAATGTCGGATATATCCAGCGCTGCAACTGTCGATGCAATAGCCAGTCAAGACAAAGCATCCGCAACGGAATTTTGATCTCTGTTGACTCGTGGGTCTTTCCTCCAGCTTCGCGATGTCCTGGTACAATACCAAGCCTCTCTGGCGAATAATGTAATCCTGGTCCAATACCAGGATCAACTTTATAAAGCACTAAAATCTTGCAACACTAAATCTTGGTTCACTATCAAGACTTAACACTTCACTCCATGTTCCGATTATCTAGTGTTGGTAAGTTCTGGTCCAATACCAGAACTTGAAATGCTCAGTTATTTAATCAAAAATGCTCCGCTTCGAAATTAGTTAACAGAATGATTTATTTACATTAATTTCATGCTTATTTATAATTATTTTTTTGTCTATGATGCGTGAGAACTAGATTCGTGAATTCAGTTCCCATGCATCATATATTAAATAGTGAATTCCATTCACATACATTAGATCATATTCACCTGAAACCGTCTGACAAAAATTGCTGACATTGCGCCTAGACAATTTTAGGTGAGATGTACGTGGGATTTTTTTATGAACGTTCTTTTACTATTCTGAAGTGTCAGTTTTTGATGCACGAAACTGAACAAACTCCTTTTATATAAACTATTTCCGTTGTAAACTGCGTAATGTAATTTAGTTGTCAAATGTTAGAGGTTTATGGTCTGATTAATCACGAACATTCTTTCTTCTAGCTTGTCTCTACAATATTTTACAGCTGAATAAATTGCTTGCAATTCTTTTTCGTAAGTGCTGTATTTAATTTGAGCATCGCTGAGCTTCTTCGAGAAAAAGCCTAAAGGTTTCCACTGACTTTCGTCAAATTGTTCCAGAACTGCGCCAATTGCCGTATTTGAAGCGTCTGTTGAAAGTACTAATGATGCATTTGGAGCAGAATGCGTGAGAAGCCAAAAGCTGTTGCTGCTTTCAAATGCCTTTTCAGCTTCTGCGGACCACTTTATTCCTAATTTCTGTTTTGTCGTTTCGTATGCTGCTCACGATGAGGGAATTTTGTGGCATTAAAATTTTAGCTGCTCCTTTTAAAAATTTCCTTATGTAGTTGAGCATGTCCAAGTATCTTCTTAGTTGGACTATTATTCGTCGCTTACTATAGTTCTTGATAGCGTCGACCTTGCTGTTTAGTGGTTAGATACCATCTCTGTTTAGCAAATATCCAAGATATTTGACATCCGGCTTTCCCAACTCGCATTTGGCAGTATTAATACGGATTCCATATTTCGTGAGATGCTTGAAGAAAATCCTTAGGTGCTGTTTATGTTCGTCTGGATTCGATGACGCGACGAGAATATCATCCAAATATCCACAACAAAAATCAAGACCGTGTAGCACCAAATTGATGTATCTTTGAAAAGTTTGTGCAGCATTCCGTAGTCCAAATAGCATATACAAAAACTCAAAGACTCCAAAAGGCGTTATTACTTTGGTTTTTGAAACATCCTCTTCCGCAACAGGAACTTGATGAAACGCTCGAATTAGATCAGTGATAGAAAAAATAGTCTTACCATGAAGGTTGTGTGTAAAACTTCTACTCCAGCGATTGGATAACGGTCGGGTATTGTGATTGAATTCAACCGCCAGTAATCTCCAGAGGGCCCCCGTTTTTGAGATTTTTTTTTGTACAAGATGTTGTCGGCTGGCCCGTTGACTTCTTGACCGATGGCATATTCCCATTTGAACTATGTGCTCAAATTCCTTTTTCGCAGCAGCATACTCCCTATGCAGATCGATCAGCAAATTTTGAGACCGGAGAATATCAGCACCTAATATGGGTCCTGACACGTTGGCAATACAAAATATCCTCTCATGTCTTAATCCTAAGTTCAACGAAAGTAGACGTTCGCCGCAGGTGCTCCACTTCCAGCAAATAAAATATAGTCGGAAGCTTCCTTATTTTTCATTTTGTCACGTGGAATGACTGAGATGTCAGTTCCAGTGTCGACTAAAAATGTGATGCTGGTGTATCTATCTGCAACTATAAAACGGTTCTTTGACGAGTCACCACCGCTGACCGTCATTGATGACAGCGGTGAAATCAGTTTTCCGACGGCTTTAAAAAGTAACAGGTTGGACGACATTCGGGCTTTTTCACCAAACCGTTCGTGGTAAAAGCAGTTTCTGTTTTTCGAAGACTTTCCTTCCAAAGAATTAAAACGCGGTTGTGATGCGGACCGCGATCGAAAACGGCGCGGTTGTTTGCTAGCAAGTTCTAAATTTTCAAGTCTTTTCCAAATTTCATTTAACACACTGTTGGCTGCTTTTGGTTTAATGTCTACTGCATTCGCTGTGTCCATACCGAACTCATCACAAATTTTATCCGCAATTTTCACTAACATATTAATATTGTCTTTCGCGGTTTCAGACGAAATGGCGCGAATACGCGATGGTAATCTACGCAACCATACAGCACGAATAGCATCATCGGGTAGTTGCAACCCGGTCAGCGATTTCACTTGCCGGAATAATTGCAATGGTTTTTTTTCGCCTAATTCTAAACCAGTTAGGGCGCGCGTTAACTGATTTTCCGGGGAGTCCGAATATCGCAAGATTAAACGTTTTTTTAATATTTTGTATAATTCGCGTCACCTACATCTCTCAAAATGTCGGTCACTTGTTCATATACTTCACTTTCAATCGCAGCCACAACAAGTTTAAATTTTGAGGTATCGGATGTAAAGCGATTTATCGCAAACGACGCTTCAATTTGCTCGAACCACACATCGGGACGACGCATTAAAAAAGGTGGCAATTTTACATCGCGCAAAGATTCCACACGCAGCAGATATGAAATTCTTCGTTCAATTTCGCGGTTCATGTCACGCGATGACTTGGGAGTTTCATCCGTAGATGGTAAAATATCGTTTTTTTCAAATAATTTAGGAGCTGCACCACCGGTAGCCATTATAGTAATTGTCAGAAGTTACTATGTTTTTAAGCGCAGGGTCACCACCCTGTAGAGAATAGTCAAATAAAAGAGACGCTTTGTTACAAACTATTTATTTATAAATAACGATGTACATTATACGCTGGTTCGGACGGAACTAACTATTCTACTATTTACATATAACAGACGATGTGAATTTATTTACATCGATTCATATTGGTTTTTGATTTTAAATGTTTGGCAACCTTTACTGTTACAGCTGCTACAGACGAGCTCATGATTATTTTTGAATTACCTTTTCTGGGGCAAAATCTCCAGAAAAGAACTGTGCTCGTGTGGACCCCTAGCAAGGTGATGAGTTCGTATGGGGTGATTTGATGAGTTCTGCTATTTGTTTGAAGTTCTCGGAAGGCGTCGCCTACTGGTGCTGGTTGGAGTATTGCCGGAATTATTTGCATCTTTGATACCTCTCAGGAGATATATGGGTGGTCATTTACTTTATTGGTGGTGTTGTAGAATTTGATCAGGTATGTCCCGATTAGCTTCTGCGAAGTATTATCAGCATCGATGATTCTGGAGAGGATGCCGGTTGAGATTTTGTAGGAATCGAGCAGTTTCCCTATTAAACTGCTCTAAAACTTTCCTATCTCCCTAATCCTTACAGCATGGTGACCAAAAAAATTGAAATTCCTACTAGGAAAAGTGGTAATATTCTGCCTCCACAAGTTGGTAGTGTCATCGAAATGGGACACTCGAGAAATTCTAGCAATACTAGTCAAATGTCTAAAGGTTCCGGGTATAGTAGTTTTTCGTACAGTTAACATTCTAGACAAAGCTCAGAAGGTGATTCCGGTCATGCCAGAAATCCAAGTTCAGGATCGTTAGTTATAAGTGAAACAGGATCATTAGATCGTATGAAAACCGCAGCAGAAAAGCGTAAATTAGGAACGTAGCAAAAAATAAATAAATAAATATCTGGTCAGTTAAAATACGTTTATATAAATTAATAACTAAAATTTAGTGAATGATAATTTTAACGTGAAAAAAAAGAAGGAAATTAGGAAGAGAATCAATAAAACCGTATGATAATAATATTAGTTAAAAACACAAACAACTACCAAGAAGCAATTCTGTTTAATGTGAAGAAATAGGATAGTTAGCTTTAAATTATTAAAGGTGAAGAATTGCCGAAACAAGGAAATTAAACCAAGTTGAGCGTGAAGAAGAAAGTAAACTTCGTATCATTGATTAACACAAGAAAAGGTTTTGTTTTTTCTTAGGCGTTGATGTTCAAAATTATAATAAAATTTTCGTTATATTATTATTCATCCCTCATTTGTATATTTATGAAGCATTTAACTATGTTCATTAGATTTTCTATAAAATTTTAATTGATTACAAGAAAAAAATTAACTTTAATTTGTTGTATATATTTTAGTTTAGAAACGGTGGAAGAGAGAAAATATTTAAATGAAAAAGAATCAACAAATGGCAATAAATTAAACGTCTTATAAATTTGAGCAAAATATATATGCGAATGAAAACAAAATTGTGCTAGCTACGCGAGAACTATGTATATATGTTTCTATCGTCCATGATTTTCATTTATACTTATTAATTATACGCACACACACATATAAAAAATAAAATGCGTGTAGAGTACACGCCCGACAAAAGTGAAACGTTTTGCTTTCAGGTACATACAGAATACCAATAAGGCTCTATCACAGTGATAATTAGCTTGTGTTTGCTCAAATACGACATAGTATGATACTGTTTATCCTACCTAAATCACTGTGTTATTATCAATTTATTAAATATCAATATAATATGCTCATAAAATCAATTCGATCCAGTAAATGAAGTTATTATCATCTCATCAATTCTATTTATATTATCTTATACGACATCCTATGCAAGGGTCTCTCCATCGCAACCACTTTTCCCGCAAGATACCTAACTTGTGTTCATGGACAGGCAACGGTTCCGCCACTCTTGAATATTTTCAGCTCGTAAGCAAATACAATAACTTTCACCTCTGATCATCAACCACCCACAAAATATAATTTGTTTTCACCAATTCAATTGATTGCATATCGCTGGAATCAGTATGAACACCAAGCCCGCCTACCATCGGACCATCATACATTCGTTTATGAACATCAAACGTTCTCAAGCTGTCATCCGCCATTTTCACTTCAATCCATTGGACTCAGAACCACGAAGATCTTGTCCATAATCACCAACGACCAACCAACCATGATCCGTTTTCGCCACTTTTATACACTGTACACCGGTGGCATTGGTGCTACCAGCAAGCACGGCGACCGCCAAACCACCATGCACCTGCCCATGATCCCTAATGCCTCGTAACCCATCATCCGTCGTCACCATTTCCATATATTGTACATCGACAGCATCGTTGCTGGTACCAAGGACGGCTGCCACCGAACCATAATGCATTCATTCATATTCATCAACAACCTACCAACAAGCATTCGTCGTCGCCATTTCAATATATTCCACATTGGTGGTATCAGTGCTAAAACAAAGAATGGCTACCGCCGAGCCATCATGTATTCGCCCATGATCCCCAACGACCCACAAACCATCATCGCTACTTCAATACATTGCACATGAGTGGTATCGATACCAGGAGCAAGCACAGCTACCGCGGAACCACCATGCATTCACCCATGATCCCCAAATACCCAACAACGCCATTTCAATATATTGCACATCAGCAGCGTCGGTGCTAGGAGGAAGCACGGTTAGCGCAGAAACACCATGCACTCGGCCATGATCCCAAAATACGCATCAAACACCATCCATCATCAAAAAGCCAGCAACGACCATATGTCGTCGCAACTTCAATACATTGCACATTGATGACATTGATGCTAGGATCAAGGAAGGTTACCGCCAAACCATCAGGTTTTCGCTCAAGATCTCTAATAATCCATAAACGATCATCCGTTGTCGCAATTTTATTACATTGCACATCAGCAGCATCGGTGCTAGGAGCAAGCACGGCTACCGCCAAATCATCACGCATTCACTCATGATTACCCATCAACCATCCGTCATCGCCACTTTAATGCACTGCACACCGAAAGCTTCAGTGCTAGGACCAAAGACGTTTACCGCGGAACCGGCATACATTCGCCCATGGTACCCAAATACCCACCAACGACCATCCGTCGTCGCAATTTCAAGATATTGAAAGCATGGGTACCGCCATACCATCATCCATTCGCCCATGGTCCCCAAATAACCACTAATAGCCATCCGTCACCAGCACCCTAATACATTGTACATGGCGGCGTTGGTGTTATGACAAAGAACTAACGTTCATTAACTGACAATGGCCTGCTATCGCCAATCACATTCATTGCAAATTGGCGGAATTCGTTCTAGCACCTAACAACGAAGTGAACTCCTACCGGACCCTTATTCATTCTTTTCTCATCAAAATCTATCGCTTAACCATCATCCATCGCCACCAAACATGCATACTAGATAACCACCAACCAACCCAACAAACTACCTTACTATTCCCAATAAGGATTCGGGCGAAATGCGATAATTTAGTCGGAAATTTATTCCGCAGCATGAGTAAACTCCTACTGAAAAACGATTATCGCGCAAATATCGCGTTGCTGTCCGCTCCGAGTGCAAGCGGCTCTGCTTTTTCGTTACATCTGAAAATTTGTACCCCCCAGTAAAGAAGTTTCATTTCAATAAACAAATTTATTGAATATCATCATACTTTCAATATGACAGCTGTGAAATTTTTCGTCTTCTTCGACAATTCTATGATATCATTCTATCTTGATATCATATCATAAATTCTATCTCTATTATTATTATATTTAATCTGATCTCAACCAATTATTATCAATTCTATCAAAACTATATTCAGCTCTACAGATAGCATTCTAGGCAACAAACCTCTTACATCTGCTGATTTCCCTAACACATATCTAACTATTTTCCGTGAACATATCTCCTTTTTCATTAACTTGAAAATAATGGCCATCTCAATATATTATATATTGTACATCGGCGCTTGGACCAAGCATGACTACTGCCGCATCATGCATTTGCCCATGATCCCCAAACACCCAGCAACGACCATCTTCCGTCGCCACTTCAATATATTGCCCATCGGCGGAATCAGTGCTAGGACCAAGCACTGATATTACCTTACCGCCATGTAACCACCTATGATCCCCGAGTCCCCAGCAATGTCCATCCGTCGTCGCCACATGCACATCCGCAGCATTGGTGCTAGGACCAAGCACGGTTACCATCGTACCACCATGCATTTGCTCATGATCCCCAAATACCCAGCAACGATCATCCGTCGTCGCCACTTCAATATCTCGCACATCGAAGGCATCGGTGCTAGGACCAAGCACGGCTACCGCCGTACCACCATACATTCGCCCATGATCCGCAAATACCCAGCAACGGCCATCTGTCGTCGCCACCTCAATATATTCTACATCGGGGGCATCGATGCTAGGACCAATCACGGTTACCGCCGAACCACCATGCGTTATCCCATGATCCCCAAGTACCAAGCAATGACCATCGGTCGTCGGCAATTCAATATATTGCACATCGGTGCTAGGAGTAAGCACGGGTATCGCTGAACCACCTTATATTCACCTATGATCCCCAAATACCTCACAACGTGTATCCATCGTCGCCACGTCAATAAATTGCACATCAGTGCTAGGACCACGGGTTATTGTGCATGCACCTACAACGGCCCACTATCGCCAATCGCATTCATTTCACATCGGCGGAATCAGTTCTAGCACCTAGCAACGAAGTGAATACCTACTCAACCCTCATGCATGTTCTTCTCATCACAATCCACCGCATGGCCACCGCCCGCCGTTACCAAACATGTATACCAGAAAACCACCACTGCCAGTTTCCTAAGAAACTGCCTTTACTATTCCCAATAAGGATTCGGGCGGAATGGATAATATAGCCGAAAATTTACATCGCAGCATGAGTAAACTTCGACATAAAACAGATGGTCGCGCAAATGCCGTCTTGCAGTCCGCCCGGAGTGTAAACGGTTCTGCTTTTTCGTTACATCTGAAAATTTTTACCCCTCAGTAAAGCAGTTTCGCTTCAAGATTCTGTGGCGACTCAGAACGGCCCAACGTCAACGCTCTCCTCACGGCGTAAACAGATCCTTGTCCCACGAGAAATCTTCGCCTGCCAGACGATTTCTAAAATCACCAGTGCAAGAAATTCCCGTGAGAAAATATAAATTTGCTCGTGCCATTCTTCTTGCTTCTCACAAGTCGATATACATGAGAGGACATAAGCAAACTGTCTGGAGTACACGATACGAATCAGTCAACGGCACAACCACCATTCAACGTCATAACCCGCATTCAACATCTCCCCGTCCCTACCAATTGCATCAAAGGAACAAAAACTGTAGAATTTACAAAGAGTAAAATTTATGAAAGAGTAAACAAAAAAACATACAGATTTTTTATTTCCAAAGTGGTGACCCCAACGCGCAACAGCAATGGTAGTCGGGCGAAACGACGAGGAAGTCGAGCACCGTCTCCCTCAGGAGGCACCATCAGCCGTGAGTTTACCCCTGGCTCAGAAGGTAAACGTCATCAGCCAATGTAGGCTACCATCCTTCTGGCGGGCTAGTCCTGAGTTGTGGTTCTTCCAAGTGGAATCACAATTCGAGGTGCACAAGGTGGTAAGGGACGCAGCTAAGTACCATCTCACAGTATCATCACTGGACCACGAAACAATCACGGATGTAGCGGACATCATCCGTGCGCCGCCGGAGCACGACAGGTACGGAACACTAAAAGCAGCTATTGTCGCCCGTCTCACGGACTCACCTAATGCGCAGTTGCATAAGCTGCTCACAGGCGTTGAGCTTGGCGACAAGAGACCTTCACAGCTATTACGGCACATGCGTTCCCTCGCTGGTACACGGGTCAGCGACGACATTCTCCGTGTTAAATGGCTTGACCTCTTGCCACAGCTAACACGCCATATGCTTCTGCTCATCTTGAACCTTGCCTTGCTTGCCGCTGTTGCAGATGAAGCACACAATATGGGCCCGGGAGTGATGGCCATGTCAGTACAACCACCTACGCGCTCAACAACACCCTCATCTGGTTTCTCCTCACCGCATACTTCTTCAGACCAAGTCGCTATCGAGTTAGCTGCCTTGCGTCTGGCGATTACGCAGCTAACAAACTTGACACGAGAGGTGCTTCAGCAACCACACTCCGGCACCAGTACGCTGCGGGAGCGCTCCTCGTCAAGAGGCCAACGACGAGGTCGCTCCGCCACTCCTGGACCAGACTGTCACACAGGACACTGCTGGTATTACACCAAGCACGGGGCCCTAGCGATGCGATGCAAGCAGCCTTGTTCTTTTCCCGTTTCAGATCATACTACTAGGCGCTTGGAAACCTAGTTTTGCCGGCGTTGTACTCAGCGGACACCGCCGGCAGCAACACCTTGGAGAGACGACTTTATGTCTCCGACCGCACCTCAAAAACAAGGTTCCTGGTAGACTCCGGCTCTGCCCTCTCCATCATCCCGAGGCATTCCATCGCCAGGCCTCTTCGTAAGCAGAGCCTCGTGCTACAGGCAGCCAATGGCACGCCTATCGCCACCTTTGGAGCTCAGCAGCTCACCCTAGATTTTGGGCTACGCCGGCCACTCCACTGCTCGTTCGTCATAGCAGATGTCCAGACAGCCATTCTACGAGCCGACGCATTAAAGCATCACGGTCTGCTCATCGATCTACGCAACCAGCACCTCCTAGACGATCTGACTAACCTATCCACAGCTTGCGTCCTCGGTCAAGCTCCAGCTATACACAGCATTCGCGCTGTTGCTAAGACATCGTCCTTGAAAGGCACCATTGGAGACCGATACAAAGGGATCATCGCCAAGTATGCAAACACAACCCCACTACCCGGAGAGTTAGCCTCGGTCACTGACCTACCCGTCCACCGCCAGATAGTCACAAACGGCCCACCAGTTTTCACGCGACCACGTCGCCTCGCGGGAGAACGCCTCACCGCTGGAAAAGTCGAGTTCGCTTTCTTGCTGTAGCGAGGCATCATTCGACCCTCGTTGAGCCAATGGGCCAGTCCTTTGCACATGGTGCCTAAGGACGACGGTCTTGGCGGGCTACTGGGGATTACCGCCAACTCAACACTCAAATCCGTCTGGACCGTTACCCATTGCCCATCATAGAGGATTTGATTCAAGAGGCCAGTGGCACAGTTTTTTTCAGTAATTGACCTTCAGCGTGCATTCTACCAAATCCCGGTTGCCCCCAAAGACGTATGTAAGACGGCAGTCACCACACCCTTTGGACTGTTCGAATTCCTCGGGATGCCTCTGGGTCTACGCAACGCAGCTCAAACAATGCAGCGAACTCTAAACCATCTGCTGAGGAAGTTGGAATTCGTCCGGGTCTATCAGGACGATATTCTAGTTTTCTCGGCCAGCCACGACCATCACCAGAACCACCTTGAGCAGCTTCTCTCAATGGGATAAATGCCAAATCGGTCAGCCTGACGTCGTTTTTGCCGGATACCACGTCTGCGAAACAGGGTTTCGACCACCAGCCCCAAAGACGGAAGTCATCGCATCCTTCCCCAAACCGGCCGATTCATCCCAGCTGAGGCGTTTTCTCGGCATGTTGAATTTTTTTCGCCGCTGCATGCCACACGCTGCCGAATCCCAATCGTCACTCTCAGAACTTCTGAAAGGTTGTACGAAAAAGGAAGCACCACTCACTTGGACACCCGAGGCTGAAGCGGCTTTTGAACGTTGCAAGAAAGGCATCACGGAGGCAGCCCCGTCAGCTTTTCTTTCGCCTTCGAATCTATTGGCACTCCGCACAGACGCATCCAGCACTGCCATCGGGGCTGCCTGGGACCAACAACGAGGTGACGGCATTTGGGTACCGTTGGGTTTCTTCTCGCGGAAGCTCTCTGAAACCGAACAACGCTATTCAACCTACGACCGCGAGCTCCTTTCGATATTTGCTGCCATTAAGTTCTTTCAGCGCATCTTGGAAGGAAGGCATTTTATCATATATACTGATCACCGGCCACTTATATTTGCTCTAACGCAACCCTCAGACGAAGCCTCATCTCGCCAAAGCAGGCAACTCGATTCACGAGTGGAATACACACCAGGGGATGACAACATCGTCACTGATGCACTTTCACGTGTAGAAACGGTCACGATACACGCTGCAATCACTCCTCAAGCCATCAGCGAAGCACAGAACACAGACGACCAGTTGCCTCACCTCCTGGCGAGCCCCCGCCTCAAACTACATCAGTTGGTCTTGGAGGGTTGCTCCACATATTATGTGGAGTTCAATGGCACCATTAAGCCTTACCTGCCAGTTGCACTCCGCCGTCAGGCTTTTGACATCGTCCATCAACTGTCGCATCCAAGTGGACGCGCCACCTTGAACCGCGTAGCGCTTAAATACTTCTGGCCGAGTCTGCGGAAAGACGTATGCCGCTGGGCCAAGCAATGCATACCCTGTCAACTCTCGAAGGTCCACCGTCACAACCGCGCAGAGCTAGGAAACTTCAAGACGCCGGACGGGCGTTTCGACCAAATTCATGTGGATTTGATCAAGTTGCCACAGTGCGAAGGGTATAAGAACTACCTCACCATCATCGACCGCTATACACGGTGGCCTCAAGCAGTGCCAGTGCGTGACATCAGAGCTAGCACCATCGCCAGGGCTCTATTCGACCACTGGATTTCGATATTTGGCCCGCCACTGGAGATCACTTCGGACCAAGGACGCCAGTTTGAAGCAGACCTCCTGAATCAGCTCGGTCGGCTCTTGGGCATTAACCACGTGCACACCACTTCATACCACCCTCAAGCTAATGGCATGGTCGAGCGGATGCACCGCAGCCTCAAAGCAGGAGACACCATGTCTGCAGGCACTTCCACCGATCTTGCTGGGTCTACGAACCACGTTCAAGGAAGATTTGCAAGCATCTCCCGCAGAAATGGTTTTCGGGACATCACTTCGGATTCCGGGCGAGTTCATTACGCCTCAAAATACACCAGCCAGTGGCCCACAAGATTTCGTAACCGACTTACGCCGCCCTTTCAAATCGATTCGCCCAGTCCCGTCAGGCAGACACTCGATTCACAAACCATTCGTTCTTAAAGACCTGGCCAGCTGTGAGTACGTGTTCCGCCGCATTGATGCTGTAAAGAAGCCGCTCGATTAGCCATATTCCGGACACACTCGTGTGGTTAAAAGGGTTAACGTCAACACCTACGTTGTAGACGTAAACGGCGTAACCAAGACCCTCTCAAACCAGCGTACCTTGAGCAATCTGATGACCATCCAGCGACACAGCAGTTATACTCAACACCTCTACAGGCACCCACAACACCACCTATGTCGCCTTCAGAAACGAGACAATCAGCGCAAATTTTTCCGGAACAATCACTACAATCATCCAAGAAAAGAGTTACGTTTTCACTCCCTTCGACGCATGCGAAGGTCATTGGGGAGGGAGTGACAGTGGCGACTCAGAACGGCCCAACGTCAACGCTCTCCTCATGGCGTAAACAGATCCTCGTCCCACGAGAAATCTTCGCCTGCCAGACGATTTCTAAAATCAGCAGTGCAAGAAATTCCCGTGAGAAAATATAAATTTGCTTGTGCCGTTCTTCTTGCTTCTCACAAGTCGATATTCATGAGACAACATAAGCAAACTGTCTGGAGTACACGATACGAATCAGTCAACGGCACAACCACCATTCAACGTCATAACCCGCATTCAACATCTCCCCGTCCCTACCAATTGCCATCAAAGGAACAAAAACTGTAGAATTTACAAAGAGTAAAATTTATCAAAGAGTAAATAAAAAAACATACAGATTTTTTATTTCCAAAATTCATTATTTCAGTTGCTACTAAAACAGCGAATTGCGCTTGCCCCTGACCTTTGGGGGCCGCCATTTTGAATGCATGCATTTGATTTGGGACTATTTTAAATCTTTGTGGGCTAGGACCTCATCAATCAATGTGCCAAATCTCGTTCAAATCGGAGTTTCATTCTAGACAGGGCTAAATAATTCAATTTTTAGTGAAAATGGCAGCTAAAAATATTGGGTTTTAGATTTTTGACTTTTTTTATTTTTCATTAAATTTTAATAATTTTCTGCATAATACAAGAACATAGTACAGAGATCCATAATTTCAAGTTTCATCACAATTCGCTGTGAAAATGTGATCGCTAGAGCGCCACAAAAACCTGAAAAACGCATATTTAAACCGCCGCCATTTTGAAATTTGCGCCTGCATGATCACCAAAATATATTATATCTGTCGGATAAAAATTGCGACTTTTAGAAGCCTTTGAAGCTTTGAGCTTCAACTGGCTGCCATTTTGTTTTTTGCGACTTGACCTCCTTTTTTTTCACGCAATTCTTTAGATACTTATAATTTCTATCTAACTGCCGAATTTCATGCCATTTTGTTTCTGCGGTACCGACTTTGGATTTTTTATTGTGAGATTCATCACATACATCAGTGAACCTTTGTACCAAATTTCATCCAAATCGGAGCCATACTTTGGTCAGAACAGAAATCACGATTTTTCGTCTAAAATGGCCGCCATTTTGTTTTTGCCCGGCCGATATAGCTGGTTCACGAACTTAGCCGAGATATTTATCCAATACACCTTTTCTGAAAATTTAGTGAAAATCGGAGCAAAATTGCAACCTCTAGCATGGTCACAAATATCGTCATATCCCATATATATATATATATATATATATATATATATATATATATATATATATATATATATATATATATATATATATATATATATATATATATAAAAAGTATATATATATATATATATATATATATATATATATATATATATATATATATATATATATATATATATATATATATATATATATATATATATATATATATATATATATATATATATATATATATATATATATATATATATATATATATATATATATATATATATATATATATATATATATATATATATATGATACTCTCCGCTCTGAGTAACTGTCCCTTCAGTATCTCGCCGATAGGGTCAAAAAAGCCCTGAGATCCCATTTTGAGATTTTATTATAACGAAATTGCTGCTGGTTGAAATGGGTGACAACGATGATTTATCTTTGGAATCGATTATTATTATTTATTGTTTGGTCGAGTACAAAACTCTTCCGACAGGAGCGTAATTCCGAACATGTTTCCCATGCAAATTCGTCGTAATTAAAAATAAAATATATTGTTTTCATATATTTTCAGTTTAATAATAATTTAGAATCTAAATATGCGAGTCAACAAATACTGGGCTAATTATCACAAAACACTTTCAAATTTAGATACATCTGCAAATTCCGTTTGAGCAATATCCTCCTTTGCGTCCTTTTCTCGTGATACAGCTGCCGTTGCATGCAATGAGGGAAACAGCTTGATTCTCGAACAAGCAGCTCAATCGTCGGTGGCGGACCAATTCCACTGCTTGAGGTTGATCCACATTGTCAAGAGGTCCAAATGCTTCGACTTCTTCCAGATTTTCGAGACGCTCAGGCCAAGCGAAAGCCATGGAACAGATAACAGCGAATACGGCGAGAACAAGTGCGAATTTCATCTTGAGATTGATTGTAAGCTTTAAGCTTGAACTTGATTGATTGGTTGCTATGATTGGACTGATGTTGCTAGCGTTGCTCAAATGAGCTTATATAGTAGGTTAACATTCAGCAATGAAGATAAGGGATTGAATAAAAGAAAAATTGTTTGTAAACAAATTCGTAAATTCTCAGAAACCAAAGGTACTTGTGCACACAAGGGGAATTTTCTGTCGGATGTGGAAGTGGATGAGGAAATACGATGCAACATTCTGTAAATTAAAAATATTAATTGAATGTGGGATTCACAATTTTTCGTGGATGATAAGATACGCGGTAAAAAGAGGTAAACATTAATAGGAATCTACTAAAAGCAAGTAGAGATGATTGGTATAATTTACTATACATGCATGAAAGTAAGGCTATGAGTTCATTTGTTTATTATCATTAGCGTGTTATTCGTTTTATATTCAATTTTAAAGTGTTAGTTGCTTAGGGAAATGTGGTCAAAGATAACATGGCGAATGAGATAACATAGTAGGTGAATATTCGCAATTTGCAGATCAGTGGAGAGATACCTGATGCATACACGTCGTGACAAATTCATTGCCAATACATCGGAACAATCGATGTGGACACTGCGTCTGTTTTTATTAAATTGGCTACGCATTAATTTATTATTTCTTTCAAAAATAACCAAAACTGTGTGTATTCCACGTCGCAATATTAGCTACATAAGTTGTGTATACCTACATAATGTATATGCGGCCAAATGTGATGAATACAATGTGCTGATTAGATAAATTTAACTTCTAGTAGAAGAACAAGAAGAACTTGTAATACAATAGAAGTTCGATATTTTTTCTTATTTATGTACCTACTGGATAAGATGCCATATTCGTATGCCATCTCACCCATATTCATTGTTGACTGAAATTTTAGTAAATGATTTTGCAAATTAGGTATTTACACATACAGTTTGTCAAGAATGAGTTTACCCATAGAAAATACTCTCACCTTTCCGACTTACAAAGTAAAAACATATCGTTTTCATTTCTATACGATAAGTATTTTCGTCAATTCTACTTTATACAGTGTTTAAATATACTTCCAGAAAAAAAAGTGCGACTGCAATTCCTGAGAAATGAGAAACACAACACAATCCAATACCAACCTATTTTCTTAGTATCTAAGTAACTCTTTTCACATATGAAGAAAACTGAGCGATAAGCTTTGTTTTACGGTTATTTTCATTCCAAATGTTCATTTTTGTCATTTTTCTAATTAGTTAGTTAGTGCTGGTTAGTGAGCCGTGCATTACTCGGTATTGGTTAGTAACTAATTAGTTTCGTCGACATAATAGTTTATTTTAAAACTGCCAGGCAAGAGGCTATTTTTTGAGGTTGGTCAGCTTCTTCTTCCTCTTCATAGTACTATAGCCCCCCTCGGGCCTTCGTTTCCTGCAAATAGTGCCTACAACTGTCTCGATTCATTGACCGCGTCTTCCAATTTCAAAATCCGAGCAGTGATGTACTGTCTTTGTCGACCGAGTCAGACCAGCCTTCCGCCGTCTTACAATCGTTGAGACCTCCAACTCGTCAAAAATTTGATATAGCCCATGGTTGTAAGAAATTTACCATTTGTTCCCATCTACTTTCACTCTAATTATTGGCCTCAGTACGCGTCGCTTAAAGGCGTTCAATATATATGCGGATGCAAAGGTTAAGGTCCATGTTTCACACCCATAGCGTAACACAGTTCGTACGAGGTGTGAGAATTAAGTAATGAAACTAATTTTATTGCCACGCTTGTGGTAAACATGCGACCTTGAAATTGCCTTCCCCTTCTTCGGCATCCTTCCCCTCTCCATTGACATATTTACCATTGCTCTAGCTTGTTTCGTTCGCTTGCTATGTCGTGTTGAGTAGACGTGTGTTGGTGGTGCTCTCACGAAAATGGAGAAACTAAATCAAGAACAATGCATCGCAAAAAAATTTTACGCCAGGTTGGGCGAAACAGCTTCGGAAACGTACGCTATAATTGTAAAAGAGCATGGTGATAGTGCTCTTAGTCGTGCCCAGTTGTTTCGATGGCATAAAGAGTTTAACGAGGGGCATGAAAGGGGGGAAGACGAGGCGCGGAGTGGGAGACCAGTCGAGGTGCGAAATGATGCAAATGCACAGCGTGTGCATGCCCTAATCCGTGAAGATCGGTGTTTAACAGTTCGAATGTTGGCCTCGGAACTGGGTATGAACCGTAAAACAGTTAGACAAATTTTAACCGACGATTTTGGGATGAAAAAGTTTTGCGCGAAGATGGTTCCGAAAAACCTTTCTGAGGAGCAAAAGCAGCATCGAATGACCGTCACAGAAGACTGTTTGGAATAAGTGGAAAACGATCCCACGCTGCTTGATCGAGGTATTACAGGCAACGAGAGCTGGTTATTCCAATACAACCCGGAAACCAAACGCCAAAGCTCACAATGGTTGTCTCCGCACGCCTCCCGCCCGAAAAATGCTCGCATGAGTAAGTGAAAGGTGAAAACGATTATTACTGCCTTTTTGATAGCCGTGGAATCGCCCACAAAGAATTTGTGCCATCGGGGTAAACCGTAAATCAAGTCTACTCCCGCCAAGTACTCAAAAGATTGCAAAAACGAGCCAACAGGGTACGCACAGACATCTCTCGTAACTGGATCTTTCATCACGATAACACGCTGTGCCACACCGCCCTCAGGGTGTCCCAGTATTTGGCCTCTAAAGGAATCGCCGTGTTGCAATAGCCACCTTATTCACCCGATGACTTTAATTGTTCCCTAGAACAAAATCGGTGGTCAAGGAAACCCATTTTGAGTCAATTACGGACATCCAGGCGGCCGTGACGAGGATACTCGAGGACATCCCAGTCAAAGCGTTCCAGAAATGTTACGAAGCATGGAAAATTCACTGAGATCGTGTTATAGCAGCCCAAGGGGACTACTTTGAAGGGGATGGCAGAGTTGTAGAGTAATTTTTAAGTATACGATTTTCATGGAATCAGTCTCATCATTTAATTTCGGGCTGTATTTTTAGGCATGTTTCGTCTCTTTCATTGCTGGCTTTTGTTACTTTAGCGCCTAAATATACAAATTTGCCTACATTTTCGATGTTGTATTCACTAAGTGTGATATTTAGGGCATTTAAGGTATTTTTCCTTAACTGCAACATGAGTTTTGTTTTAGTCTCATTGATTTGTAGCTCTACTAGTTTTGCTTCGCTGTCGATTTTCAGGAAGAGCTCTTTGGCTGTTGTTAATGACCGTGACAAAACGTTGCGGTAGCTTTCTTATGACGTAATCTAGCGCCAAATTGAATAGCAATGGGGCAAGCCCTTCTCCTTGCTTCAGTCTGATATTTGTGTCAAAGGCATCGGTGAGTTGGTTATTAATGTGGACTTGGGTGTTGTTGACAACATTGTCATTTTGGTAAGACGGACTGATTTGGCTGGAAAGCCAAGGCAAAGCATTATTTGGTACAGTTCGTTACTATCAATACTGTTGTATGCTTGCTTAAAGTCCACGAAAATTTGGTGTACGTCTATGTTGAACTCCCAGCATTTTTCAGGTACCTGCTTGACAGTGAACAATCTAGCTGCCCTTAAACCACCTTGATACTCCCCAATAATACTGTTGGCCTATTATTAGATTTTATTTTCTAAGATCTTTGAAAATATTAGCTTGTCACCATTTTGTGGATAGGGACTAATTTGGCTCCACTCTTTCGGCATATGTTCTTGTAGCCAAATATTCTGGATGGCTTTGTGAATAGCTTTATGAATACCGTTGCCACCATATTTGATGAGTTTACTGGAATCTCATCGATGCCCGGGGCTTTATTATTCTTTTGGGCTTTGATGGTGGAACAAACTTCATCCAGAGTTGGTGGGGTCAATGGAAGTTCTCCACAGACATCTATAGGCTCGAATGCTCCGGAGCTGTGCGAAGGATTAAAGAGGTTCTTAAAATATGATGCTCATCTTTCCTTAATCTTGGTTTCATCAGCGATGATATTGCCGATGTCATCACGACAGAGCGTTGTTTTGGGCTGATAACTACGTTTCACTACTTTATATGCTTGTTGCTCGCTAGATTTACATCGATGCCTCTCAATTGGTCGTCATAGCATTTTCTTTTCTTCATTCCAATTAACTTATTCGCTGCTCACCTGAGGTTTTCATAACGTTCTCTCTTCGTAAGGTTTTCCCATCTACAGCTGATTTGTTTTTTCTCTAACGCATTCTGGCACTCATCATCGAACCAATCATCTCTTTTGCGCCGGGCTCGATGTCCGACTGTGTGTTTTGCCATGGTCTTAACAGCAGCTTTCACTTCCATCCACAGCTCGTTGCTTGTTTTCAGCGATGGGTCTGATAAGATGGGAGCCAGCTGTTTGTAGAGGGTCTCCGTGAAATTCTTGGCCGTTTGGAGCCTTTCGATGTCAAATTTTTGAAGTGGGCTGGTCTTTGATGAATACACCTTTGACATTCGACATCGATACGTTAATTTGATCAAGTAACGATCCAAGGTACAATTGGCTCAAGAGTCAAGTATGCTCGAGGTCCAACGTTTTTGGATCAGAGCATGGTCGATCTGGTTTTGTGTGTTGCCATCCGGTGATACCCAGGTAATTTCATGTATGCGTCGATGAGGGAAGTAAGTCGAACGTATGACTAGTTTTTGCTACATGCAAAGTAGTTTAAGAAAATGATGGCTTCCAGTCAACCAATGTTATAGAGCCAGGTTCTTCAACCCTGTGAGCTCTCATTTTAATGACCAAACTAAGCTAAATCCAATCATAGCAAATATTTCTCCATTGCCAAAATCTTCACAAATAAAGCGAATAAACTGTAAGAAGGGTAAATTTGGAATGCTGAATACATCTCCAGATAAAGCAAAATTGGAAGCATCTGATGCTGAAAAAGAAACATGAAATTTCAAAAAATCTTACCGTAAAGGCAAGTTAAAGTAACAGGAGAGTGCTCGTGCCAGAAGGGTTATGTAAAATTATTAGAAAATCAAACTTCTGAATATGAAAACTTGACTAACACGAGTTTACAAATAACTCTCGATTAAAAACCCCCTCGTACACAATATTGATTTCGGTACTTGGGATTTTACGCATCTGCATCTTACGAGTATATTCTATTTCTTATCTTTGTTTGTGCGATTCAGCTTGATCTAACAATTGGCAATGACCGCGTCTACTACTCGTATATAAGCTGAGATGTTCATCTCAGCAGTATCAGACGAATCACAGCACCCAATAAATCAAGCTTAAAGCTTTCAATCAAACCAAGCAAAAACTATCTCAAGATGAAATTCGCACTAGTTCTCGCTATTTTCGCTATTATCTGCTCAATGGCTTTCGCCTGGCCTGAACGTCTTGAAAATTTGGAAGAAGTTGAAGCATTTGGAGCTCTGGACAACGTGGATCAACCGCAAGCAGTGGAATTGGTCCGCCACCGACGATTGAGCTGTTTGTTCGAGAATCAAGCTGTTTCCCATCTTGCCTGCAATGCAAGCTGCATCTCCAGGAAAGGACGCAAAGGAGGCTATTGTTCGAATGGAATTTGCAGATGTATTTAAATTTCTAAATAGTTTTGATAAGTCAATTGAGTACCTGCTGATTAGCGTTTTAATGTAAAGTATTCATAAAATTAAAAACGAAACCATTGTAGAAGAGAATGATTTGTCTTGAATATTTCATATCATTTTCGGTGAATGATAACGCCAAGAACGGTTGGTTAATAGTGGCTATTAAATTTATCAGTATGGTTGTGCAAAGTTTTTGATAGATTAATCATTGAACATTTTGCAAATTACGTTTTTGATCCTCAAAACTTACCTTGAACTATGGCAAAGCTTCGCAAGTTTAAATTTGCTTCACTGAACCACTGAAGCTAAAACATTCAATTTGAAAAATATTTTGACCGAAGCAATGCCAAACTGGAACAACTTCAACTTGAAGTGTACGGTTGCGTGGAGCTAATGCGATTTTGCACTTTTGCTCTATTTTATTTGTGAGTACTATTGTACCCAACTGGCCTATAACAACTAATCAACCAGAATAGTTTCTGTCAGTCCGGTTATTACAAATTAATTGATCTGAGACTAGGGTAGGCAAGTCTCCCCTCGATATTTTTTGTTTTTCTTCTAACATATTAGGTAAATTTCTCGAGAGAAATTTACCTATTGCGGAGAGCATCATATATACTCACATATATATATATATATATATATATATATATATATATATATATATATATATATATGTATATATATATATACGTATATATATATATATATATATATATACATATATATATATATATATATATATATATATATATATATATATATATATATATATAGATATATATATATATATATGGGATATAACGAAATTTGTGACCACGCTAGAGGTTGCAATTGCTTCGATTTTCACCAAATTTTCAAGAAAGGTGTATTGGGTAATTATCTCGGTAAAGTTTGTGAACCAGCTATATCGAACGGGCAAAAACAAAATGGCGGCCATTTTAGACGAAAAATCGTGATTTCTATGCTGACCAAAGTATAGCTCCGATTTGGATGAAATTTGGTACAAAGGTTCATTGATGTATGTGAATCTCACAATAAAAAATCCAAAGTCGGTACGGCAGAAACAAAATGGCGGCCGCTCAAAGGTCGAAAAACGTGCAAAATTTTGTTGTTGTAATAGTGGTCAAAGCTTTCAACAGATTTTCATGGAATTCGGTACTTTGATAGAAATTATAAATATCTAGAGAATTACGTAAAAAAACTGGAGGTCAGATTGCAAAAAACAAAATGGCGGCCAGTTGAATGTCAAAATTTCAAAGGCTTTTAAAAGTCGCAATTTTTATCCTACGTGTATGAAACTTGGTTTCAAGATAGACATTACTTACACCTATAATTTTTGATATTTTGATGATGATGCATGTGCGAATTTCAAAATGGCGGCCGTTTAAATATGCGTTTTTTTCATGTTTTGTGGCCCTCTAGTGGTCACATTTTCCAACGGATTTTGATGAAACTTGAGATTATGAATCTCTGTACTATGTTCTTGTATTTTGCAGGAAATTATTAAAATTGAATGAAAAATAAAAAAATCCCCGTTGGCAGCACCAGCCGGAAAGGTAAATTTCTCGTATGTAGCGTAAAGTTTCGAAAAAGAATTTGGCTTGCCTACTACTAAACTTCTTTCTGCAATTTTCGTAGTACCACATGGGTATTTATTAACATAAAAAAAATCTGGGTACGTTCGTTTTTAGAGACCTTTTATCGGGGCGCAAATATTTTGCTAATTAAATTGAGTTGCACACGAATGGATTACATATTGAACATCGGCGGATCATAAATTGTTGTAAACATATAAATTCCGGTTTCGCCCTTCTCGCATTTGCTGTGTACACAGTTCACAGTGGTAACCACACAAAGGCTTAAATAGCTCGAATAGTTAATTTGAAAAGATTTCCATAAAAGTTTAATCAGCACTTGCATTGCCATTAATATATACATTTTCAATTTTTTTGTGAACTATGAGGGCCGTCATTTCGATTTTTATTGAAATCGGCTGCTAAAAATATTAAGCCGTAAATTTTCGACTGTTTTATTTGTCATTCGATTTGCATAATTAAATTAAATTAACTTGCCTTAATAACTTATAATTTCAAGTTTCAACGGAATCTGATGAGAACCTTGGCTGCTAGAGGGCTACAGAAATAAAAAACATTGTATGCCACCCCCCTGTATGGCGAGACCCGCCTGTATGGGGAGACCCCCCTTAAATACCTTAAAATATTTTCTTGCACTGCAAATTTCAAGAGGCACCACTTTTAACCTACGTAGAAAATTTCCTCATTCTAGCTCATGCGGTTTGCGAGAAAACTTGTTATGACGCACGAACAAACGGGCGGACGGACGTACAGACAGACAAGTCGCGATTTTATAATTTTTTAGGGTATTGTTAAAAATATTTTACAATATCTTAAAAATGATCTGGTTTATAAGTTCTTTCAAGTAAAGTCATTTAGAACGTTTCCATGAAAAATATTCATTATTTCAGTTGGCACTAAAATAGCGAATTGCGCTTGCCTTCAGACCTTTGGGGGCCGCCATTTTGAATGCATGCATTTGATTTTGGATTATTTTAAATCTTTGTATGCTAGGACCTCATCAATCAATGTACTATCTCGTTCAAATAGGAGTTTCACTCTAGACAGGGCAAAATAATTCAATTTTTAAAGAAAATGGCAGCTAAAAGTATTAGGCTTTAAATTTTCGACTTTTTTATTTTTCATTCAATTTTAATAATTTCCTGTAAAATACTAGAACATAGTACAGAGATTCATAATCTCAAGTTTCATCAAAATCCGTTGGAAAATGTGACCGCTAGAGGGCCACCAAAACATGAAAAAAACGCATACATATCGGATAAAAATTGCGACTTTTAAAAGCCTTTGAAATTTTGACCTTCAACTGGCCGCCATTTTGTTTTTTGCAACCTGACCTCCAGTTTTTTTACATAATTCTCTAGATATTAATGATTTCTATCAAACTACCGAGTTTCATGAAAATCTGTTGAAAGCTTCGACCACTATTACAACAACAAAATTTTGCATGTTTTTCGACCTTTGAGCGGCCGCCATTTTGTTTTTGCCGTACCGACTTTGGATTTTTTATTGTGAAATTCATCACATACATCAATGAACCTTTGTACCAAATTTCATCCAAATCGGAGCTATACTTTGGTCAGCATAGAAATCACGATTTTTCGTCTAAAATGGCCGCCATTTTGTTTTTGCCCGTTCGATATAGCTGGTTCACGAACCTAACCGAGATAATCACCCAATACACCTTTCTTGAAAATTTGGTGAAAATCGAAGCAAAATTGCAACCTCTAGCGTGGTCACAATATCCCATATATATATATATATATATATATATATATATATATATATATATATATATATATATATATATATATATATATATATATATATATATACGAATATATATGATGCTCTCCGCAATAGGTAAATTTCTCTCGAGAAATTTACGTAAAAGTCGAAAATTTAAAGCCTAATATTTTTAGCTGCCATTTTCTTTAAAAATTGAATTATTTTGCCCTGTCTAGAGTGAAACTCCTATTTGAACGAGATAGTACATTGATTGATGAGGTCCTAGCATACAAAGATTTAAAATAATCCAAAATCAAATGCATGCATTCAAAATGGCGGCCCCCAAAGGTCTGAAGGCAAGCGCAATTCGCTATTTTAGTGCCAACTGAAATAATGAATTTTTTTCATGGAAACGTTCTAAATGACTTTACTTGAAAGAACTTATAAACCAGATCATTTTTAAGATATTGTAAAATATTTTTAACAATACCCTAAAAAATTATAAAATCGCGACTTGTCTGTCTGTACGTCCGTCCGCCCGTTTGTTCGTGCGTCATAACAAGTTTTCTCGCAAACCACATGAGCTAGAATGAGGAAATTTTCTACGTAGGTCAAAAGTGGTGCCTCTTGAAATTTGCAGTGCAAGAAAATATTTTAAGGTATTTAAGGGGGGTCTCCCCATACAGGCGGGTCTCGCCATACAGGGGGGTGGCATACAATGTTTTTTATTTCTGTAGCCCTCTAGCAGCCAAGGTTCTCATCAGATTCCGTTGAAACTTGAAATTATAAGTTATTAAGGCAAGTTAATTTAATTTAATTATGCAAATCGAATGACAAAGAAAACAGTCGAAAATTTACGGCTTAATATTTTTAGCAGCCGATTTCAATAAAAATCGAAATGACGGCCCTCATAGTTCAGAAAAAAATTGAAAATGTATATATTAATGGCAATGCAAGTGCTGATTAAACTTTTATGGAAATCTTTTCAAATTAACTATTCGAGCTATTTAAGCCTTTGTGTGGTTACCACTGTGAACTGTGTACACAGCAAATGCGAGAAGGGCGAAACCGGAATTTATATGTTTACAACAATTTATGATCCGCCGATGTTCAATATGTAATCCATTCGTGTGCAACTCAATTTAATTAGCAAAATATTTGCGCCCCGATAAAAGGTCTCTAAAAACGAACGTACCCAGATTTTTTTTATGTTAATAAATACCCATGTGGTACTACGAAAACTGCAGAAAGAAGTTTAGTAGTAGGCAAGCCAAATTCTTTTTCGAAACTTTACGCTACATACGAGAAATTTACCTTTCCGGCTGGTGCTGCCAACGGGGATTTTTTTTAAATGTAAACTCCGTAATCATTTGGGACTTAGTCGAATTTTTGCGCCGTTTTTGAGCGTGTGTTGCCTTTGTAATGGACTTATATCGATTAAAGGGATATGCGATTTTTTAAGGTTTTATAATATTGCTAAGAATAGTAGACAACGAGCTTCGTTTTTCGGCAGATTCATCTATTTTAGCTTCCGCTGATTCAGACGTAATGAAAGGTAAGTTCAATGATTTGATATCAGTCGCGGCAGATTGATCACTCTTTTTAAATGAAATGGAAATGGAAGGCTTACTTGATCTCCGGGGCCAGCAGAAGTTGAAGGTTGTGGACTTTGGCAAATAACGTAAGCTGAAGAAGAAGGCATATCCGTAACAGAAGATGGTGCAAAATCTGCTTCAATGAACAAACTGTTATCGAAGGGATATATTTGTAATGCTTTTCTGTTTAAAATCGTACGAACGAAGTCAAAATCGACCTCTCATCGGTTCTAGACGTGAAGTCTGAGTCGTGCCAACAAATGGTAGGGGAAGGGGGGGCATGATGGGGTATCTAAGGAAAATACCAAAAATACAGTATAATCATTACGTTTATTATTCTTATTTATTTATCACACAATGTCTTATTTATCTAACTACAATTTGGCATAGTCTTTGGGAGATGAACTTATAGCATTTAAAAAAAATAAATGATTTAATGGGAACTTGTGAAAAACCATCTTCCCCCTTACCATGGGGTAAAATGGGGTAGTGAAAATGGGGCAAAATGGGGTAAGCTAATTATTATCACAATAAATACAAATATGAATTTCTTCGGTGTTATCATCATCCACACCAGCACAAGCATTGTGAGCCCAACGTCCACAAAGCTGGTAGCCTACCCAACCTTTGGATGATTTCAGAAAAGTATGATTTTCATCCTTACAATAGAGACAAATTGCATCTTCATCATCATTATTTTTCGTTTCGGCTGCAACTGCAGTCTTTTGTTTCTTCTTAGCGCTTTTTTTTTGAGCCGGGGATCATTAGGATTGGATACTTTCTTCAGTTTTTTTAAATTCTCCAGCTCATTTTTATAAGGAGTTGAAGTAATGACGGCTGTTTTTCCTCTCCGGTATTGCTTCCTCTTTTCAGTCCGTTGGACCAAAGGGATCGGCAAAATATCACCAGGGGATACATTTTCAAAGCTAGATGCAAGATCGCGGCACACTGCACAGATGAGAGATTTAGAAACAAAAGAACATCCAGGTTCAGGTTCGGGAGCAGGTGTTTTACTCGTCTCAGGTGTGACTTGCTCGTTACGATCGGTTATAAAATCAATTCTTACTGGAGTGCATGAATCTGTTGTAACTTCAGGTCTTGTTGTAACTGCTCCAGGATGGGATGTTGTGGCCGTTGAAGATACAGTCGTGGCTACTGTGGTTGAAGGCACAGATGGAACTACCTCATACTGAGACCCTTCGGCTTCTGAAACTCTCTGTTGCTCTACACTAGACGAGTTTTCAATCTTTTGTATATCAGTAGTTGCAGCAGATATGAAATCGGCATCCGTAAAATTATTTTGATTATACGGCCATATGCCACACTTTCTGAATGCGTTAATTGCTGTAGACATTGTAGCTGCCTGAATGTATGCATTTCCAAATATTTAACTTATCTGAAAAACAGTTACCACACGCCCTGGGTGTGATCTCAACCAGGCCGAAACAGCCTGGTTATAATATGTTCTTAGTGGCCTCATAAATGCAACATCTGCTGGCTGCATTTTATGTGTGCAGTGAGGTGGAAAGCAAAGAATTATAACTTTATTTTTACGTGCCAGATCAATTACTTCCAAATTTTGAGTGTGACTTACATGCCCATCCAGAAGCAGCAACACATGATAAGTACGAGTAGCCCCAGCGAATCTGATGAACTTTTTGAACCAAGTCAAAAATATTTCAGTAGTTATCCAGCCTCGAGCATTGCAAACACCTTCAGTACCTGGTGGGGCGTGATCTAACAATTCTGGTTTCATTCGTTGTCTCGGGAAAATCATCAGTGGAGGCATGTAGGTTCCAGCAGCGTTAAAACAGATTTCTACTGTTATAGTCTGGCGCGTTCAGCATATGATAACGAGCTTACTTGTTTTTGCCCTTTCAGGGCCAATATTTTGTTCTTGGTTTTAGATACAACAGAGATACCAGTTTCATCACAATTATATATTTTGTCAGGAGTTAACTTACACTTGTCATAAATCTTTCCAAGCAACTGGTAGAATTTACTAACGGCCACTTTATTAAATCCCATTGCTCTAGCTGCTGATGTATGGATAAATGTGGATGGCGCCTTAAGAAACCTTTGAGCCAATCAACCCCTGCCATCTGCTTGTCAGTATTAAAATTGTGCGCCTTACTATTTCTCCAAGCCAGTTGATATGCTAGACGTCTCAGACCGAGAGTTGTAAGTCCAAAGAGACGTTCTTCCATATGTTTTAGATATGCCACGTCTTCTTCTTTTGTTGTAAATATAGGTAGTTTAGGGCCCAAAGGTACACCAATCGTAACTTCACCACCTTCTTTCATTTTCTTAACATATCGCTCTAAAGTAGTCTGAGGCACTCCGTATTCAGAAGCGGCTTTTCTGTAGCCCATATCTTTACTTAATACTTTATCTATAGCTGTTTTCATAGAAATTTTTGACCACTCTCCTCTTTTAGTTTTTTTCTTGTATGTACGTACCATTGTTTTACCTGAAAAGTAAAACCACGTTAGTCACGTACCTATTTATCAACATAGGTAGGTATCTCAACGAAGACCTACTTCCCCATGTCGCCCCTATACCCCATCTTACCCCATACCCAATGAAATGTCATAAATTGGATAGTCATAATTACCTTACATTAAAGACGTTTTTAACTGCGTAAAATTTGATCGAGAAGACACTCAACGTGATGTTCGTTTCTCAAAAAAAAACGCGTGTACTCGCACTCACTGTTTCTGTCGCACTGACGTTTGATCGAGTATGGCTTCCTATCCGCTTATTGCTTTCTATTCGCAAGAGTCTAGTTTCTTGTATGTGTGCGTGACCCCGTCATACCTCGCGTCCCCGTCATGCCCCCCCCTTCCCCTACCAACCGGTCAACCAGTCCGTGCACCCGTGATCCATTTCGAGGTGGCTGCTTGTCGGCCAGCTAGATCGGAGAGGATTTCGGTCGCAGGTCTTTAAATGGATTGCGCGTAGGGAAACCTACTTTACTTTATTCCGTATTCTCTTCATTCTTCCAGTCAATCACAAAATCTAAATTCCATTTCGCGCTCCCGAAATTCACCGATGCGGCACCGAAAAATATACTACGTTAAGTCAAACCCGAAGAACGCTACGCTAAGAAAAAGGCAAGGCAAACGAAGGAACCACGTACCGCACGCGACGCGAAACCAGCCATCCGCGGATTTTCAAAACCCTACCCTCTTTACGGAATACTTACCATGCACTCTCCCTTCCGCTGGAAAAAAGGAGGGCAGGCTGGAAAGGAAAGTCATTTTTGGATAAGCAATTCATAATTTTGTTATTTCATTAAAACAAAGGCGCTATATATTACAGTCTTTCTGACGGTACTCTTTTTTGTGCTTTTGTTTTCTATATTAGCTTGTATTATTTTGTGTTTAGGAATTAATTTAAAGAATACGAAAAACCTAAAATGTATGCTTTACGAATCAACAATTCAGTATAACCGCAATTGGCAAAAGGGTTGTGCTTATGTTATCAAACATTTCTTGAGATTATCATATCTTGTTGGTACTTATTATTATTTCTATTACTTATCATTTATAAACATGGCTTGTATTATTTCTTGTTATTTTTTTTTTTGGACTGTTTGCTAGTTGTTAATGTGGTTTGTATTATTTTTTTTTATTATTATTATTTGCATCCTTTGTTAGCTACAGTTTTAATAGGGTCGGTTTTATTTCGTATTATTATTTAGGTTACTGTTAATTATTAACATAGCTCATTTTATTTATTTTTTTTTTTATTATCATTTGTATTATTTGCTATTTATTCATATGGTTTGTATTATTTCTTAAAATTCGCTTGGAATGTGTGGGGTGTGGAGTTAGTGCGATTTAGCACCTTAGGGATTATCCGTTATTTATTATTATGATTTGTGTAATTCCTGACAATTTATATGTATTAGTTGTTATAATTGTGTTTGTGATTTCAACATATTAACAACCGATGATGAAACTAACACAGATAATCTGATCCGCCTCTCAAAATCTTTGTTTTATATCTATAAATCTGATCAAATTATAATAAATGACTGCATTGCTTGAAGTCAAAATACAATTTCCTGATTTTCTGTAATGTAGGATTTACAGGTACCTAACAATTGTCATTGGATGTCGGTATATAAGAGATTGCTATTTATCTTGATAGAAAAAAGTAATTTCTGTGACCCGTGTCCATTTCATCTAACTGATAAAGATTTATCTCAAATCTTTTTCAAACACATTATTTCCTCATTTCTTTTTTTAAGTGTCTTTCTGTGAATTTTTTGGTTGTAGCCTTCTACTATCTAAATGTCAGAAATAAGATACATTGGAAAACGATAGGGCACAACTATTTAGGCTTACACTGTTTTATAAAATTTACACAAAATTTCCGTCACCTTTCATTCTATATCCCTTACAGAAAATAAAATGTTATGGGAAATACAACTGTGTATACCTTCTTCAACTGCTTAATGTTATGTCGTGTTACATCGGCTAAATGAACTTGATCATATAGCACCAAGGTGCTTCTTGCCATGTTGTCAGCAATTCTTGCCATGTTGTCAGCAATCCTTCAATGCGAAACTTAAGACTGGGCTGTAATATATTTTGAGCAATCAAACGCGCAACAAGTTCTTCATTGTAATGGAATTTAGAGTTGTTTTCATTCGGAACCGCCTAATTATCAAAAATGCCTCCGACTATAGTTTTCGGTGCAATACCTTCTAAAGCATCTATCATAACTTCACGATCGATTTTATCTAGTTGCCAAGAATTTTCGTTAATCAAACCTAACATTACTATTAATATTCGGTATACGTAATCATATTCTAGAACACGCATGTAACCATCAATTTCAATTGCCCGAAAATATTTGAGGAGACCATCATATTCTTTGCGGCTACACTGAACTGTGTCCGACAGTTGATCATACGTAATGAGTAATTTTCGCTCGATGCAGTATTTATTTTCAGGCCCTGAATACCTTGTCATTTGTAACAACTCTCTAAGTATTCATGGAAAATTTTCAAAACATCAACGCGTTCTAACTTCCGATCAACGGACACTTCCTCTTCGTTGCTATTGTTCAGACTTCGGTCAATGGAGCTGCTTCCACCTTTAAGACCTTTAAGCGGAGACGTGCTTGTTGCTTGTGCAAATTTCAAATTTGGAACTAACAACAAACTATTTGAAATTTCGGCATCTTTTACTTCGTACGTTTTTGTTTCCTTCCATAGAACAACTTTATCGCGGAGTCCTCCCTTGAATTGAATTATTTGACCCTCATTAATTTGTTGCATGAGCCGAGTATCTGATTCGAGAAGTTTGAAGTCATTTTGAGTGATCCTTCCATCCAGAAAATAAACAGCCTGGCTCATTTGTGTTAAATTTCGTTCATCCAATCGTATGATAGATAAAAGATTTGACATCGTTCAGATTTCTTTCATAGCTTTCCACATAGGGATCGTCTGCATGCGCTCCAAAATTCTGCTTCGATCAAGGAATTTGACATTTGGTTCGCTGTTGCTGCTAACGGATGATAAAATGATTTGCCTGATGACATTGCCCTCTTAACGAATTATGTTGGTGTTGTAGAAGGATGTTAAGGTAATCCTTGTTGCGATTTGTGAAATTCAACTTTGCAAAAACTGACCGGGCTGCATCTATCAAGGATTCGGACCACTTTATTCGAAGGTTAGGTGTTCGAAACCTTTTGTGTCAGACACCAGGGTACGTTCTGCCGTCTGGCCCGTTTGACATTCCCCGACTAAAGCTGACGTAGGATGGGAATGTCATCCAAAGCTGACGTTAGCTAGAAAGCCATATGGTAGTGATGGGCATGTGTGTTAGTCAGCAGTGGCGTAGGGTCGGATTGTAATGATTTTCAACACTTCAAGTTCGAACGCGGAACCGACCTCTCATCGGTTCTAGACGTTAAGTCTGAGTAGTGCCAACGGATGGTACCAACCATTCCGTGCACCATAACCCATTCACGCAGTGGCTGCTTGTCGGCCAGCTAGTTCGGAGAGGATTTCGGTCGCGGGTCTCCGAATGGGTTACGCTCAATTACAATATTTTCAGCCACCTGAACATGCCCGTTTTCAAAACGCGTTATCAAAACAAAACCATACGGAGAAGGACCTACTTTACGTTACTCCGTATTTCTTCATTCAGCCAGTTAAAGTACAAAAATCTAATTTCCGTTTCGCGTTCCCGAATTTCCGACGCGGTACCGAAAAGTATGCTACTCGAAATTAACCCGACGAAGACTACTCTAATAAAATGTCAAAACTACAAAGGTACCGCGTACCGCGCGCGACGCGAAACCGACCTCAGCGGATTTGGCGAAACCCTACCCTCGCGACGGCATACCTACCATGCACTCATTTTCCCGCTGAAACAAGAAGAACCACTGAAAAGGAAAATCCGTTTTCTGTTAGCAATTCATGTTATATTTTCTATGCTTTTCCTAATTAAATTTCAACAATTGAACTTATTAGGGATTTATATTGAATGGTAAGACTTAAATTACATGTTAAACTTGTGTATAGTACGGTTGAAATTTTTAAGATACGTTACGGATTATACTACATGAGCAAACTATTATCGCCGATTAACTTTTGATACAAAATTATGCCTGATGTATGAATGTGTTTGTTATTGTTATTCTTTTTACTCCGACACATACTCCTACGTGCGTGTATATATTCAATTGAATATTAAGCAAGGTACTTGTATATAAAATTAATTAACATATTCATACTTAATACTTGAAAACATTGTTCATTATATTTTGTTTTCTAGGTTATGCGGACATGCAACTAAGGAACAATTTTTAATGTTTCAACTCGTAATTAATTAATCTTAATGATGAAAATAAATAGAATAAACCGTAGGGTGTATATTACAATATGAATTTTAAATGTATCCGAAATTATGACCAAATTTTCAACGAGATTGGTGTATACTAGTTACAAAAATAGTGGATCTAAATTTTCAACGATTTTGTTTTCCGATTTTCAAAAGTGTGCTGATAATATCATGATCTCCATTATCGCTTTTGTTTTGATTTGTTCTATTTCTAAGAACTTATATTTTTAATATTTAAGTTTTAATTTAATAGTATAAAATAGAGTAATATGCAGTTCGTAAATTCTTATTACCAAAGTGGGTGTGCTTTCATATTCAAAAGTTTCCTTGTGTACATATTTTTTTTTTTAAACTGCATTCAATGCCGGTAAAATAATCAATTTTTTGAAAGCGGGATTCGAAAACAAACGATTAACATCAATGAATCGAGAGATATAAAATTTTCTCTCAATAGTTAACGACCGCGTTCGATTGTATATTCTTCTATATATATTTATCCTAATTGTTGTTAAATTTCAGTAGAAAGAACTAAGAAAATTTGTGTGCACTCATGTTTCAAATTTCCCGACTTCCTAAAGATTGTTGTTTTCTTACAAATAATAACGTTTTTTTCTTCATTTTAAATAATATGTTCATTATTTAACTCTTCTTCGCCCAGGAATACAAATATCAAACAAATTAAATTAATATTTTATCAACACTATACCGAAAGCTGTATTTATTTTTCATTTTCTGTCTATGAAATTGATTCTTTTGTGCTATGCTTAGCAATATAAATTATTTGGTCAATTGTAGGAACATAAAAAACAACAATAGGGTGTAGCTCAGTTTTAATCATCATTGTCCTGTTTTGTATATGCCTTTCCAAAAGAACGAATTCAAAGGCAAGAAACCCAGTATATGTTCTAGAAACGCAGGTGACTTCGATCAGAATGTATGCTTTCGCAGACGGCTTTAGTGAAATGTAGCTAAGAATAAATGTCAATCATAACACTAAAGGCACAAAGCCTTTCAATGGTATCCACTTTGAAGTATAAATGATTGCTTTAAGTTCTTCACAACTGTCAACTTTCCGTTGAAGTAATCTTTAATGAAACAATAATACTGAACCAAACCTGAATTAAAAACATAATAATTAAATAGCTTTCCCAAGCAAATATGCTTCCAAAAGTTGAAATACTGCCCATACAATAATAAAAGATGATGAATCGTCGCCAGATTCCTGTTTTGCAGCATTATCAAAGAAATTCTTTTGCATTCATCTTTGTTTTTGTTACTAAGATTTGATTATGAACTAACCCCTTGTTTGTTTTAAAAATATTTTGGAACAATTGATGTTGGTCTTAGGTTATGTGATGGTATTTATTTGAAATAATCTAAAAGCAGATCAACACGCTAATATTCCTAGCTAGCTAATATTCTACCTAGCTACCTACTATCTTGGCAGAATGATTATTATCTTACATCTACAGGAGCGAAGTTTTAGATCAATGACTTATGTGACATTCGAATAAGATTAATTAATGAAATCAATTTGTAACTGGCATATTTGAGCACATCCGAGTTGAAGTTTCGAGAAAGTGAAGCAACAATTGGTTTCTATATGTTTTAATTTGACTGATTGTTTTATTATGTACCACATTTCACCAAGCCAAAAGACCTCTACAGGTGTATTCGGTGCTCTAAACGTTGAAGATCTGAAGCATAAAATTGGGTAGATACGATTCCGAATCCAGGGCATGCGACCGACATGCACTTAAGCGCGCCTATCAGTTAAAGTCTAGTACATATTAGCTTACCAACTGCATATTCTGGGAAATTCTCTCAAGGTAACTATTTCACAATAATTAATATACGCAACCCTTCCCGGTGAAGACTGTAGTAGCATTTACTATTAAAAACATTCTGTTTCTTCAGCATGTCCTAGAGTGAGACTCAGCTAAATATATTTTCATAATATTCCATTCACGATCAAAGGAATAACCGCAAAATGTTCAAATTATTATTCCCTTAAATGATAAACCACAAAAACGAAAATTGCTCAAGCTAAATGAGTCCTTCGCATGCCGGAAATCAATGGATATTTTCCTTCAAAACGGATATTGAACGATGTCAGGCATTACAACATCTAAAAATCTTTGACTAGGATATAATACTCAACAAATATTAAGCCAAATCAATAAATTATAAAGCAATCTTTCTATATCGGACCTAAATAGTATGGCAAAGTGCGCGTGACAAGGAAATTAAATCAGAAAATATTTTCTGACATATCTTTCCTTTTACATTTTTTTTCCTTCAAACACCAGTCAACCCGTCATAACTAATAATATATAGTCAAACGTTAATAATAAATGCATGAACATTTACTACTGTTTCATTATATAAATAAATTTTCTTACTTTCTTTTTTGACAAGTAACATTTACACTCATTTCTAAGAACAGCGGTACCTTGCTTTCAATCAAACAGAACGTTCTCTACATTCTTGAACCCTATATTAAAGGAGTTGGCGAAACAGTAATGCAGTTGTAAAGCATTTCACATCTTAATTCGCAACGCGCTCTCTAGCTTAATATACATATATGTATACATCTTTCAATCAGGCACATATGAGAATAAGCTTATGCAGAGCAACAGTACAAAAGATCCTCGGAGCGATCAAACGCAACGCCACTTGTCAAAGATTCCAACTGTTTAAAACAAACGGTACCATCATTTTTTGTTCGCACTTATGTTTCGCTACGGAGCATACTCAGCGCTTTCCGGCGCAGGGTTTTATTCTAAACAGCAGAAAGTAAATGTTTTTGAAAACTTACAGCAGTGGTGTACAATACACTCAGTTCTTTACCTGTGAGTTCAGTCACCTCCAGCGCCACTTCTTCACTCGTTACAATGTATTGGCGATTGTGCACGTGGGGCCAAATATCCCCATCTGGGCTAATTGCTCAAACTCCACAGTTACATGAATCCCTAGTCACAGCAAGGGGAGATTGATACAATGTTGTCCGGCCCTATTGTAGCCCTTTCTACTGCTTCCTACAGCATATGCGCACACCCGGTAAAGTTCACTTTCACTCACAAACGGGACGAAAGGCGCAGCGACGTGTAAAATTACTTTACCACTATGTAATACCGGAACTTTCACTTGTCAAATTGACTACTTTGTTTTCTCCTCGGACAAAACAGATGTGCGGAATGGAACGCCACATGGCGGCAATGTGCATTTTTATTTGTCGCCAGTGGCATAGTGTTTTGATGGCAACAGTGGAGGGGGGCATTCCCAGATGGATATGTCTCGAAATGTGTCGGGGTTTTGATTAATATTATGTTTCAAATATTTATATCCACAGATCTAAATATTTGGAAAGAAAAAAAAATATTTTCTGTGCAACGATATCCGCACGAAAGATGAAGTCCGCTTGCACCTCGAGGTCATACCCATCTGGCCGGGTGCAAGGGTTTGGGATCGGAATCCTTCGATTCCCGGGCGTAGGCGTCACATTACAGGATCATTACATATTCCGGTGACTATAAATGCTGATGCTGCATTTCCTACGGTAGCAATTTTTTTGAAAGCTTTATATAAATTGATATTGATTTAAAAATCTGCCAGGATACTGTGCCACACGGAATCGAAAATTATCGAATTGTCGACAGCTTGCCGGGAAATTTGACTCGCCAACAAAGTGACCATTCTACGCGCGGCGGCCGTCACACGTTATTTCATACATTTTTGTGCATACGAATTTTAAACAACCCTCAAGTGATTTTATATGAAAAAAGACCGTGTTAGTTGGAAATCAGCGAAACTTCTAATACTAGGTGGCCCCAAAATTATTCCCCAGTGAAGAAAAATCATAAAAGATTATTGTCGGCAATGAAACACCTTTGGTTTCCCAATATCAAAGCTGAGTCTAATTTTATTGTGATCGCTGGTATTTAATGTAGGCAATTGAGTCGGGTTCACGTGAATGTAGCGTGATAAAAATGTTGATTCGTTCTCCCGGCATGCATGATCAAACCAAACCCATCTCTCTGTTATCTGCATGGAAAAGCTACTTTTTTTTAGAGAAATGGGCATTTGATAGGGTGGCTAATGTCAGATAGTTGCATATTGGTGATTTGTACCGTTGCAAAGTAAAACTCAGTTCTAGATCGAAATCCTCCTTCGACACGCTCGCATTGTATCGTATGGAAAAGGTCTAGACCCGCGACATACTCAGGGAGTTGGTAGTCAAAATTCTGGTGTAGTCATATTGCACTTTGTAACAGAATTACATACGTGTATCGAGAAACAGAACTTTGTATCACTGAACTATCTGTAAGTGGGATATTAGGCGAGTCGAAGGTTCGATATGGTATAGTATCGGAACACGGTGCTTCAATACATTCGTGCGGAGAAACTGCCAAGCGAAGAATTCCCAGAATCGGTGTGAATCTCATAACCTTTCTATAGCACGTTGATTGAATGATCCTTTAAGTACGTCGAAACTAGAACTAAAGCATATTGAAGTTGGTATGTACCAACACTATTTGAGACACTTTTACGGTTCAATGTCCCTTTTTGTCTCTATTTCTTGCTTCTCTTCTTCTTTTCACCCGAGCTCGGGAGTTCCACAAGGTTCAATACTTGGCAACATTCTATTTTTACTTTTTGTCAATGATCTACCTGTACCTTCTGTCATCACATCCCCCTGTCTCCTTTATGCTGATGACTCCAAGATTTTCCAAGCTATTGATTCCCTTTTAGACGTGGATATCCTTCAAACCGATCTTCAGCGTCTTAGTGACTGGTGTAAATCAAACCATCTCTCCTTAAGTGTTTCCAAATGCCATCAGATGACATTCCCTTGTAAAAAATTTCCTCTTCTCTCAACGTATAGGTTTGTTGGCACTCCTTTGCACAATGTAACCTCCTGTAAGGACCTTGGTGTGCTTTTCGTTTGCAAACTAAACACACATTACTTTAATTATTAAGAAAGCCTCCCGCTTAACTGAATTTATTTAAAATCCGCTTCGTCATTCAACATATCACAACCTGTAGGTGTCTTTTATGTAGTAATTTGAAGTACTGCTCCCAAATTTGGAGTCCGTACCACGGGTAGCACATCGATGCTCTTAAGTCAGTTCAACGCAAATTCACACTCTGGGCCGTCGAGAGGGGGGGTGCCGGGGTAATTTCCCCGGGGCCCGGGGTAGGGCGAATGGCCCAGATCGTAGCGAAATACATTATTAGAACTTTTATTGCTGTACATTTAACAAAATAAGAATAAAATATTTATAGCATCTAATGTGCAGAATTCTGCATTGAGAAAAGTATCAAATTGATCCAAAGTTTAAAAATTAATAAAAACAAATAAAATTCCAGAAATTGATGAAACTATGTACTCTACAAACAGTAATTAATAAATTGATACATTTTCAAAGCACGAAAATTTTTACAGAAGAAATATTGCTGTAAATATGAGACATAAACAAAAGTTATATATGCATACATAACTCGCTCGTAAATTTTTCAAGGAAAATTTGAAACTTTATTTCTTGGAATCTACAATCTACCTAAATAATTTCTCTCCCTCATCTCTTTTTCAACGCTGCGCGCCGCAGTAGATTGAAGTCCACACCTATCACATACGTTTTTTTGTGGCGGCCCGGGCAGCTTTCGTCATTCAGTAAACATTCAGTCGAAAAGAACTGGACGTGTCCCAATAGGAAAAGAAGCACTGCCGCATTTATTTCGAAGCGCTTCTTCGGAAGTAATGAAGCAGTTCTGTCTCCTTTCTGGTTTCTTATATCTTTTAGCATTGTATTGTCCACTAAAAAAGCACTTCGCAAATGTTACTTTTGAAGCGCTTTTTCAGCGTCCAAGTTGAAGTGAATGGGAAGCGCTTCTGTCTCCTTTCGGGGTTCATATATTAGGATTGTGTATAAAAAAATTACAAAATCCTGCTAGTTTCACGACCTATCTGTCCGTCTGTTCGTCCGTGCGTCACAGAAAGTTTTCTCAGAAACTACAAAAGCTACAATCATGAAATTTTGTGCACAGGTCAGAAATGATAGCTCTCTAAAGCCCATGTTTAAATTTTCTTTAAAGGTTTTAACGGGGGTCCCCCCATACATAGAGGCGACAGTTGAAATTTTTTTTTGTTAAATATAACCGATACGGGTATCAAAAGAAAGATATTAATGAGAACTTTTGAAATCAGGTGCAAAAAGTTTGATAAGAGTATAGGGGAGTGCAGGGGACAAATTGGTTTTCCCCCTTCGTGATTGGACATCTTTCAGCCGAAAAACTTTTAAAAAAATTATGGAAGTAGGCCTTAATAACTGCATGGGCAACAAATACCTCAGAAGTTACAATTCAGTCAACTTTCAACCAACCGAATGTGTATGAGTCACTGGAACTAACGAAAATGAACATTCAAGAAATTTCCTGGAGTCGCGGATGAAATTATGATACCTCAGTGCATCCAAACTGCATTCTGCTCGCTGCTGTTTATGCGCTTCGTTATTCCTACATTTAGACAGAAGCATAAAGCGCTTTCTTGCTCACTGCCACTGGAAGCACTACCAAATTTTCCTATTGGGGTGCAACAAAAAACTACACAAATGCATATGTGGTGATTGATTGAATTTCAAGAATATTCGCCACTTGGTTATTAGCTCTGGCAAAGTCAGCATATTGTCGCTGTGTTTCAAAAGAGATTATATGCAAAATTGGATAAGTTCCCGGAAAAAGTTATATCGAGGTGTTTTACATTGAAGAGCCTACAAACCGTTTCTTTGCTATTTCGCAAAAGATCCAAAGGTAAGAATGCGCTATCCTTACAATAAAATTTTAATTGATGAAATATATATATACTTGAGTATTTCGCTCGTGGAAACCCGGTAAAGATAATTCTTTGTTTTTGAAATGCAATTCTGATAAAATAAATTAGTGCTTAGCAACGATTTTAAAGACAAATCGTTTTCTTTTTTTTTACATAAATTGATGCATAGTTGGTAACCAATATTTTTATGCTAAAGGTTAGAAAAAAACGCCTAAACTTTTTCATTAGAATTGTGATTTTTGTAATAATTTTGTACAAATATGAAAAATATGAATGTCAGTAAATTAAAATAAGCTTTCGCATAAGAAATTAAGCGTACCGTGTAAGATTAAGTTTAAGTTCTTTTAATAACTTTCTAGGCAGTGCAATACCTATCATTCACAGTAATGTCCGTATTTCAACTATTTCAACATTATTTGTAATTGGTGGTATACATATGTATATCGAGCACAGTACTAATTTATTCCATTCCATACAAATTGAGTTGAGCAAAGAGAACAACAATAGAATTTAAAAACTGTTATGTGCATATGTGCTACGCTTTAAAAAGTTTTTTTTTTTGTTTTAATAGATTGTTAAAATATACGTGCATCCAGTATTCAGATAAACAAAACATTAAAAACTGAATTAAAAATAATGTCGGGTGTAAAAGACTATAAGCATAAATCCGGTGCTCAAAAACGAAGGGAAAAGATTGAGCAAAATAAAAATCAGACGAAACTAGATGCGATGGGTTTTTTAAAAAGCCAACCTTAGCAAATAATGTTGATGATATTAACAATATTCCTCAAGAAGATGAGATTCAAATCGCTAGAAATAAAGTTAACGACGATGACTCACTTAATACCGATAAAAGTAGTCTTGAAACCGATATTAAAACAATAGACTTAGATAAAAACCGACAACTGCAAACTTGCATAGGACTTGATAAACAATTATTAGTTAATAGTTCTAGTACTTCTGATTTAGCACTATTACTGAAGTCGATCCATATGGAAACAGAGTGACAAACTTTACACAAAAGAAACTTTATGACTTTGATATTGGTGTTATAGAGGCTTTACATATTGCACCCGCTCAAATAGATGAAATTGTTCGCAGAGGTTCTCAAAATTTTCCTTCCGTTTCCGACTGGAATATTTGAAATAATGTCAAAAAACGGAAGGAGGATAAAAAGAGATTGGCTGATTAAGAGTCGGATAAAGAAAGCTGTGTTTTGTTACCCTTGTCGCGTGTTCTGTAAGTTCTCCGAGTCAAAAAGATCTGCTTTAACTTTACCTTCTGGGTATTCGATAGATAAAAGTTGGAAAAAATTGTATGAACGCATACCAGAACATGAAAATAGCAATATTCATAAAATATGTTATATTGAGTGGAGTACTTTTGAAACTCGATTAAAAAATGATACAACAATTGACAAATTACTTTCTAAAAGCGTCAAAAACGAAGTCCAGCGTTGGAAACACATACTTAAAATAATTTTGGATACAACATTATTCCTTTCTGAACGCGGATTAGCTTTCAGGGGATCGGGCACTAAGGTTTGTGAAGTCGACAATGGAAATTTTCTTGGGATTCTTGAATTGATTTCACATTATGATCCTATATTAAAAGATCATTTATGCAAAATTAAAGAATCTCAAACTTCGAAAACTCGAATGCAAGCTCACTACTTATAGCCAACGTCACAAAATGAGTTTATTGAAAGCTGTGCAAAACTCGTTGTCTCTGCTTTTAAAAAAGAGAGAATCTGCCAAATATTATGCAATCATAGTTGATGCAACACCAGATGCAGCTTATATTGAGCAAATAGTTTTCATCTTGCGCTATGTACTGTTGGACCCTGCGATAAATAAATATAAAATTCATGAACGTTTTTTGGAATTCGTTGACTGTAGTAAAAAAACTGGTGAAGATATTGCTAGATTGATTACAGACACTTTAAAAAAGCATGATATTTCACTTTCAGAATGTCGTGCTCAAGGATATGACAATGGCAGTAATATGAGTGGCAAATACAAAGGTGCGCAAAGCCGCATAATTCAGCAAAATTTACTGGCTATATTTTCACCATGCGGAGGCCATACCCTAAACCTTTGTGGAGAACAAGCTGTCGAAAGTTGTTCGCAAGTCACTCCTTTTTTCGGAACAGTGCAGAAGCTTTATAATATATTTAGTTCAAGCCCACAGAGGTGGGAGATTCTGAAAAAAAATATTGGCAGCTCCTTACATAGCTTGTCTGAAACTCGCTGGTCAGCTCGAGTAGAAGCAGTTAAGCCATTTGCTGCTCACATTCCTGGCTTGGAAAATGCATTAAATGAATTAGAGACTTTAAACCTTTCACCAGAAGTAAGAGTAGATGTAAATGGCATTCAAAAGTATATAAATTCATTTGAATGCATAATATTAGCATCTACCAGGATCAAAGCATTAACTGCTATTAACCATTGCAATTTGATATTACAAGCCAGACATTCTACGTTAGTGTGTGTTCGCTAAACAAAAGATCTGTGATTAGAAAATACCTAGCACGATTAGTAGATATGTCCAAAGCAAAGGCAAACTTCAGGGTTTTCCAATAAGAGGTGTAATTTTGATATTAAAAGACTAATGCCATTTTTTAATATAAATGATCGGGTGTTTATTTCATTATAAAGAAGAAGGTATGCCGGTAATAGGGGAAAATAACATCACGCAAATGACCAACACGACACGCTTATAGGACCATATCCTTTTCATTCAATTTTCCATAACCAAATCGCAAAGTGGCTGCCCTATGTCCTCGATAGCCTCACGAATTCCATCTTTGAGATCTTGGATTGACGCTAGGCTGTTGGCGTAGACCTTCTCTTGCACGTGGCTCAAAAGGAAGAAGTCGCAAGGTGTTAAATCACAAGATTTCGGTGGCCAATTGTGATCACCTCTTCCAGAAATAACACGGTCCGGAAACTTTTCCCGTAAAAGATCAATGGTTGCATTGCTTGTGTGGCACGTAGTGCCATCTTGTTGAAAACAAACGTTGTCCAGATCAATACCATCCAATTCCGGCCAAAAAAAATCAATAATCATCTCTCGATAGCGCAATCCATTCACCGTAGCTGTTGCTCCAGCCCCATTTTCGAAAAGGTAAGGTCCAATGACTCCGCCGGACCATAAACCGCACCAAACAGTCACACGTTCACGATAGGGAGGCTTTTCAATAATAACTCTTGGGTTTTCCGAGCCCCAGATACGACAATTTTGCTTGTTGACGAAGCCACCGAGGTGGAAATGGGCCTTATCACTCAAGATGATTTTTCTATGGAATTCCGGATCATTATCATGCATTTCAAGGACCCAATCAGCAAAAACACGACGTTGTTGACGATCGACTGGCTTGAGTTTGTAGTGATTAAGGAGGTATGCAAATGTCCGTGAAGGACTGCAGCGATGGTCTGCTGCCTCGGTGAAAGAGGATGGTGATATCAGCCGAAATTGGCCTTGTCTGGGGACGCGTGAATGCGCTGGCAGGCTAGCGTCGTCGGGTGGGTACATTCCCCCAGCATAATGACCCACTTTAAAAGAATTTTGCATTCACAAATTCTTGGGTCTCAGAAACCGGCCGAAGTCGAAAAATGAAGGTAACTAACAAAGAGGAAAATTGCTTGTTCCGAGAACAAGTTGAAACGAGACAAAACAGACGGACTCGGGGAGACTTCGTCGTTACCCGCTGATTCTCATGGCCCACAAATAAGAGTGGGACAACCGGATGGATTTGTGACCACACTGCCAAGCCACAAGCCCGGTCCGGTCGAGAAAGAGGTGCATCATCTTCACATTTCTTGGCACTAATTCAGAGGAATTTCCTTATTTTTCTTTACAGGACAAGTTCACTACGTTCTCGGTTAATTATCCCTTTTCGTTGGAACCGAACAATTGGTTTTGTACAAGGAGTGATTAGAGAGCGTAAAAATGGCCAACACAATTCTCTTCAACACACTTCACGGTTCTATACGAAGTTGACACGCCGATTTGCGGATTACGGGACGTGCAGCACTCGAAAATTGATTAAAAAGAGTTCAAAATAACGAGATCAGACACCGGCAGCAACACTTTGGGGCTCAGATCGGATGCCTTCCTGGTCGCGTAAAAATCTGCAAATTACTTACGATGGAGCTGACCAACGCGAAATGCACGAAATGGGTGCGGGAAGAGCAAAACAGTCCCAAGTGGAGGAAGCACACAGCACAGTCAGTAAAAGCCGGTTCGGGAACCGTACGAAAAACTTTACTAGCGAGCGGTGAAGGTACGTCGATTCGAAGATGGTTTCACCTCGAGTTCTTCTCAGCGCGCTGCAATTTTTGGAATTATCGATTGCGGTCGTGATAGTTTCACCAAAAATGTTCCGTTTACTCCTTGGATTTGTCGACAGGACGTTCGAATTCAATCGCGGACAGCCCTCGAACTTTGTTTGAAGCAGAAGGATGAATCACGGACGCAGCCCAGAAACGAAGAAACATTTTGAACTTGCTCGGATCGCTCGAACAAAAGACGTGCAGCGATGGACAGTGAGACTTGAGGAGGAATTTTTGATTCTGTTGCGAAGACGTTCCGTGCAGACTATAGCGTGTCTGTATCGCACTCAAGCCAAACCACTTTCACAGGTTCTTGGCCACAGACTCCTGCTGCTGCCATTTGCCTAGCCGTCCTGATAAAAATGAGAGAATTCGCTTTGGGGGAGGAATGAACCTTTTTTATTATTTGTAGCCAAGGGATTTTAGCACATAAACACTCAACACTTCACTCTATTCCACGTTTGATAAAAGCGGCACATTATTATTATTATAATTATCTATTCAGTTCATCTATGCACGTCCACACAAATCCTCAGCAAGATCAGTATTCCTTCATCTTCTCCCAATGCAAAGTGACAGTGATTGAACATATGATTGACATAGCTCCTCAAACTGTTCTAGTTGTTCAGTTATTGGTTGCTAGAAATTGAAATTTTGACAGGAGAGATTTCGAGCAGTTTGATATTAGAACTGCTCGATTACTACAAGTTCTTGCGTTAACTGAACTTTATAAGCCTTAAGACCCAAATCTTTATGCGAAATACGGTGTAATGACGTTTGTGGAATGACAAGGAATGGACAAACCTGGGCTACAGCAGCTATATTCTCGGCTGTTCTTGAGTGACGTGCACGGGTTTTATTCTTCACATGACTAAGTTGTCCCAACAGCTCAAATTTTCCACCAATTCCTGTATTGCGGTCCGACAGGGTGCTTCACGACGACCCAAAAATGTTCGAGTTTTACGAGCCGTCTCTGCCAAATGTTCACCATTTTTATAGTGAGTTTTGATAATTTCAATGCGTTGTTGAAGTGTGTTCTGTTCCATTTTTATCAATGGCGTAATTTTTACTTGTCAGATGTCAAAAAATGACATCTTCAAACGTGACATCTACTGAAATAGCGGGCTATCCAAAATAACACCTCTTAGTTGAAAACCCTTTATTAAATCCAATTGAGCTGTCATATTTTCGAAAACATGTTGTTCTTACTGCACAATGGCCAAAGAGCAATACAAAAAACTTAATTTTCCGTACTTTGCTTTGGAACTTGAAAATCGGGATGAGATGGATGAAATTCAGAGCATTTTAGGGGAAATGACTGGAAATGATTCGTCGACGATAAATTCATTGGTTGCGGTACTGAGGTAAGGAAAATGTACGAGAATGGTATCCTTAAATCAATATTAGGTGTTTAATACACAAAATCATAGCATAAATAAATTCTATAGAAATATTGAATTGAATTTAACTCAATTTTGTTTTATACATACTTACCGTAGAGATTTCTAAAGTTTAGTGAGTAAAATAATTCACTGCTAATATTTTTAAATCGAATTTCGTAAGGCTTTTACATGTCAATCTGATTTTCATTCAAAAATATTTCAAATCACTTTTTTATCCGTTGTTGTATAGGTATAGGTGTTTAGTGCCACTCAACATAAAAATAAACTGAAAAGATGAATTGATGAGTATGGGACCCACCACGTTAGCTGGCCTCTCCACTATAATGAGCTAGCATCGGGTGAGTTCAACCATTTTTAATTCATTCACAGGTGCTCTTGCTGGGTAGAGTAGCCTTGCGCTCTATTTATGGTATAGGATTATGTGATTCCATCACATAAGACTATACCATAAATTTGCCACGTTCAATTTTTCATTTAAGGGAAAAATTCATGCAAATTAGGTTTGTATGAGTTTTTCACATAAATGGAAAATATATAGCTATGTCTACATTGGATCTTGATCTGGGTGGGGGGTGTGAGGGGGCGCCGCTTCCACCTGGATGCCCCACTTTTATATGAGGGCCATAAGTATCGTCAGTAACAACGAAGTCCTCTTAAGTCCCGTCTATTTTCGCCAAGCCCAGTTTGTCATTAGCGTTAGCAATTTTAACCATTAGTAGGTTACCTCATGCTCGACTCCGGTCGATTTCGTACCGCTCGAAGGAAATATCACTACCCTAAGCGAACCGATTCAAAATGAGCCAAATCAGTCGATTCCACGTCGTTCTCAAGAATTAGGCATCGCTAAAAGGACACTGTGGCGTATTCTGCCAAAATTTCTTGGCCTACATGGTTACAAGATCAAATTGACTCCAGAACTAAAGCCACTTGATCATTCGAAACACCGAAACTTCTCCAATTTGTCTCTGGCAAAGCTTGAAGGAAATGAAGAATTTCATCGTAAAATCATCTTCAGAGATGAAGCTCGTTTTTAGCTCAATGGCTATGTTAATGAGCAAAATATGCATTATTGATCAGCAACCAGCTCACATATGCTTTTTGAGATACTGTTGCATCCCCAAAAAATTACTATTTGGTGCGGTTTTCATGCCGGAGTTGTGATTGGGCCATATTTTTTCGTGAGTAAGAATGACCGTCATATTATCGTAAATGGAGAGCGCTATTGTGTTCAATTGGAAGATTATTTGTTGCCAGAATTGGATAAACTTGACATCAGCCATATGTGATTTCAACAAGACGGTGCCACTAGCCACACAGCATGCCTCACAATCGATTTATTGAAAGGCGAATTTGGTACACGTGTTATCTCGAGAAATGGTCCGGTCGAATGGCTGCCTCGTTCATGTGATCTAACACCATTGGATTTCTTTTTATGGGGCTAAATTGGGTCATTGGCATATGCCAACAATTCAGCAACTTTAGACGAGCTCAAAGACAACACCCAACATGAAATTGCCAACGTTCCGGTCAAAATATGTACCAGAGTGGTAGAGAATTGGGCCCAAAAAATCGACCGCTGTAAACGGGCTAGTCGTGGTTATATGAGCGAAATTCATAAAATGTAATGCCTGCATTACACCCGCAAGAAATTTCACAACACCACGCAAAAATCAACTGATGCAATGTGCATGTTTATTTGTTAGATAAGAACTAAATGGATGACGTTTCGATCAGTTGAAGACAATTGGACTTCCACAGAGTGCACTGCCTACACTTACCCAGTACGTACAGTTACCCCCACATGAAGTGGTTCCTTTATGGCATTGCTCTGCCCAAAATATTTTTCCAATTGACAATATTTTAGCTTCAGTGAATTGGTGAAAATTTGTAGTTTCTCGTAAGTTTCAATTTGTGAAGTTTTGCAATATTTTATGGTAAGTTTCGAGGATGAAAGACATAATTTACAAAATCTTTAATGGTTTATCTATCGAAAACATAGCACCACCCACTATTAACCTATAAAGGGCATTCTTGGTGTTATTATTCACCGAATATGATATGAAATATTCAACATAAATCATTCTCTTCTACAATGTTTTCATTTTTATTTTATGAATAATTTACATTAAAACGCTAATCAACAGGTACTCAATTGACTTATCAAAACTACTTGGAAATTTAAATACATCTGCAAATTCCATTCGAGCAATAGCCTCCTTTGCGTCCTTTCCTGGAGATGCAGCTTGCATTGCAGGCAAGATGGGAAACAGCTTCATTCTCGAACAGACAGCTCAAACGTCGGTGACGGACTAATTCTACTGCTTGAGGTTGATCCACGTTGTCCAGAGCTCCAAATGCTTCAACTTCTTCCAAATTTTGAAGACGTTCAGGCCTGGCAAAAGCCATTGAGCAGATAATAGCGAAAATAGCGAGAACAAGTGCGAATTTCATCTTGAGATAGTTTTTGCTTGGTTTGATTGTAAGCTTTAAGCTTGATTTATTGGGTGCTGTGATTCGACTGATACTGCTGTGATGAACATCTCAGCTTATATACGAGTAGTAGACACCGTCATTGCCAATCGTTACATCAAGCTTAATCGCACAAACAAAGATAAGAAATAGAATATAAGATAAAGATGCGTAAAATCCCAAGTACCGAAATCAATATTGTATACGTGGGGGTTTTTAATCGAGAGTTATTGGGATACTCGTGTGCATGGGGATTAAATGGGGAGTCCCATGTTTCGGGTAAGAACGTAAGATCAATCTTAACAACAAATTTATCGAGAAAGTATTTCAGTAACACATTCTATTGTATATGATGAAAGGCTTGAAATTGGATAGTTATAAAATTATTAAATCGATGGGATATACTCGTACATACTCGTAGTGCTCCTACTATAAGAACTTTGTAGCCATCCTAGGGTTCAAAAAAAAATCCTTAAACACCAACAGCCGCAGTTTTGTTCTATCTCAAAGAGATTATTTGAATAGCCGGCAAATAAAACACATTTAAATAAAATAATTTTCGTGAAATTTTCATGCAAATCCGAAGAAAATTGTAGTATTTAGGTGGGTTTGAAATATATACCATCCACCATCGCATGCTGCTCTTATATTTCCATATAATATTTTTTTATTTATTTATTTTGCCTAACAAGACATATCCTTATAATATAAAATTACTACACAAAAAAAAACCTTGTAAACAATACATTTTCATGATACATTAATTTTTACGCACAATTATACAAATTATATTGAGGAATGAAAGGATTTTAGGATATTATTTTTATATGTGGTTTTGGAAATGGACGGGGAGAAATATTTACTAAACTTGTTGAATGCCTTACAACATCTGTTTATTGGCTTTTTGTCCGCATAAGTAGTGTGATGGCGACCTACTGTAAGCATTGTTGAAAGTCTTGTGATTCTTAGGGGTTCATTCAGAGTATTTTTTTTTGTTATATACTGAACCTTAATATTGTCTCTGAGGACATCGAATGCTAGACATGCAAACATCATCATTCTCCTAGAATCTAGTGATGCCATATTTAGCACATCGAGCCGATAGTTATATGATGGTAGGCTGTTGAAGTTCCTAGGGTCGTAAAGGGATCTGAGGGCAGAAAGAAGAAATTGTTTCTGGACCGACTCTAACCTGTCAGCGTGAATATCAAAAACAGGGCTCCAAATCAGGCTAGCATATTCAAGAATAGGGCGTACTAATGAGACGTATAGTGATTTAGTAACCCAAATATTCTTGAATTCTTTAGCTCTTCGTTTGATGAATCCAAGCATTTTATTAGCCCTGGATACTACCCCATCATACTGAAGTTTTAAACGAAGCTTTTGGTCCAGAACAACATCAAGGTCCGCAATGTTATCGACTCCATTAAGTGATGTGTTGTTGATGTGATAATCAAACAGAAGGAGGCTCCGTTTTCTTGCAAAACTTATCACCTGGCATTTTTCCAAGTTTAAAGAGAGGTGGTTGTTGTAACACCATTCAGAGAGAATGTTAAGCTTGGACTGGAGAAACATCATATCGGATAGAGATGATATGACTTGGTAAAATTTAAAGTCATCTGCATAAAAAAGATGAGGTACGTCATGTAAAACTGCTGAGAGATTAGATATGAAAACATTAAATAGAAGAGGCTCAAGATGACTTCCTTGAGGAACCCCAGAGAGGACATGAATTTGTTTCAATAATCGTCCTTGAAATTTGACAACTTGAGTGCGGTCTTTAAGGTAAGAATGGATCCAACTGAGTAAACGACAAGTTATTCCAAAATTACGGAGCTTGCAAACTAAAACTTCATGATTTACACGATCAAATGCTTTACTAAAATCTGTATATATTGCATCAATCTAGAGACCCTTTTCCATCTCACACAGAATACTTGCTGTCATGATGAGGAGATTGATGGTAGTAGATCAATTTTTTCTGAACCCATGCTGCTCTTCATTAAGCCGCGGCTCTATAATAGGGGAGATCTTGTTGCAAAGTATTTGCTCAAAAAACTTTGGAATGGATGATAATATAGCAATACCTCTATAATTTTGCATACACCGTTCACCATTCTTCATATGTATTGGTATTAAGTAAGAAGGTTTCCAGTAAGAAGGAAAGATGCCACTAGAGAGTGATTTGTTGAAAATGATGGAGAATGGCCTGGTTAATAGGTCTTTGCATTGGATAAGAAAACTAGGAGGAATAAGATCGGGGCCAGGTCCCTTATTGGCATCCAAATTGGCAATCGCATGAGCAATTTCTTCCTCAGAAATTGAAACTTCGTTAATCAATGTCGTTGGAGCCATTCCCGAAACGGAATTTAATGGGTTCTCAGGATTACAATAAACTTCTTGAAAGTAATTTGCAAAAAACTCACAAATTTGCTCTGGGGAACAAGAAACTGAATCCTTGAAAAACATAGATGAAGGGTAGCTTTGAGTCTTGATATTTACAAAATCAAAGAATTTTTTTGGGTCTTCAATAATATTTTCACCGATCAAATTAACATATACTTCATATGCTTCTCGAGATTTTGTTTGAAATTCATTGGCAAGCTCATTATATTTTGATTTAATATCATTGCTGACATCTTTTTTGCTTTTGTTCATTCAATAATATTTGTTCCTTTGATTTCGTAAATATGTAAGATCACCATTTAACCAAGGTTCAGACAGTTTATCTTTTTTCTTAATTTTAGGCACATACTTTTCGACGGCGTCAAGAGTTATTTGGTAAAAACAGGATAACGCTTCTTCAAGATCTAACGTCGAAAGTGTACCAGTCCAATCAACAGCCACAAGATGTTTATTGATACTTTCATAATCAGCATTGCGAAAGTCGTATACAATTGATTCATTGTATGAAATAGGGTCAGAAATGTCAGGAGTGGAAATATCAATATTAAGTGCTGAGTGATGAAGGCTGTTCCAAAAAAGGTTCTCTTTGTCATCAGTTTGATTGAACACTACATCGTCATATGCGTTATTAAAAATTGGGTCTAACCAATTTCCATTTTGGTTGGGTTTCGGAGCGATTTGCTGCAAATCGTTGCCATAAAAAGTGCTCATCAAATTAAAATCCTGACTGTCAAGAAGATTGATTGGGAGAAGACGATTATCGACTTCGTCATTTACGAATTTCAGATTCGGTCGATTAAAGTCGCCAGTGATAATTATTATATCATCTTCTTTAATAGATGCAGTTAGAGAAGAAATGGTTTCGATGACTTCGTTGTAGACGATTTCGGAAGAATTTGGAGGGACATAGTACACGCCAAGATAGAGGCTAAGCTTATTTGTAGATATATGAACCACTCTATGCTAGAATAATGTATATAAGGTGGTGCTTATGAGCTCACTTGATAGGGAGTTGTGAACTCCAACGAACACACCACCTCCTCTTGATTTTCCAGTGCTGCAACAGTCTCGATCGTCTCTTAAGATGTTCCAACCACTGTCAAGAATCTCTTCATTTTTATGTGCATCATTTAACCAAGTTTCTGTCTGAGATAGAATTTTAAAATGGCAAGATTTTGCGTCAAGGAATAATTGGTTTAATTTCGATCGGATACCACTGCGATTGTGGTAAAATAATTTAAGGCTTTGCTGAACAGGCTTCTTATTGGGGACGAAAAAACTGATTGGTCCTTTGAAGTGAAGAGATGTAGTTCGAACTAACATGCGACGCAAATGTTTCAAGATCTTTTTTCGCTTGATCTGCCGTGACTCCCTGCTCTTCATGGAAGCGAAAATACATTCCTCGCTGAGAATCAAAATCCACAGCGAGACCTTCTCTTTGTATTATGACCTTGAGACTAGTCTTTGTTTTTCCATCAATACATGTTGTATCGGGCGCTTTATGCATGTATGCCAAAAAGAGTCGTACAAATTCATAGATTTTGTGATCTCTGAATCTCGACAATAGATACCAATTTTCTAAATCAACTCCAGAGTTGATCGTGGCTTTTACTGATGGTGGGCAAAGCGGGTATAAAAAGGATTTATTGCTATCTTGGGGAGCAAACTGTGGAAGGTGTATTAAGCCCAAAGAAGATGGTACTTGAACCTCACCACGAATGAAATTTTTATATTTCGATTGTGGTTGAGAGGATTTCTCCGCCATGGCGAGGGTTTCAATGGATTTTGAGACATTTTGTTCATCGTCCGACTCTAAGTTAACTATTTTATGTGACACGCTACTATTGTTAGAGTCGTCTTGTGTTGCCAATGCTACCTTATTTGTAATAACAGCAGTACCTTGCAATGAGTTAGGTGTTAAGGATAGTTCAGAAATAATCATGGGTAAAGTTTGGTTAGTACAATTAGAAAGATTAGTGGATGTACATACTTTTTGGTATTTAAAGCTAAAATTAGGCGATGTTGAGCTGCTGATGGTTCTCCACTGCTTAAATACCATGCCATTCCAGGAGTAGCTACCGCTTCTTTTCATCATGTTGGAGAACAACCAGGCATATCTCGATGGAATGAAAACTTTGAATCGGGGCTTACGTTTGTTCTTCTAAGGCATAATTTCAACTTTGCAACCTTTGATCATAAGGTCGTTTTCAATTATCTCCTGAATTTTAGTTGCATTCCAGTTTTTCGGAGCTTTGTGCATGAAGAAAATTCTGTACTGGACTGACCATTTGTGGAACATAGGGCATTTAAATTGCTATATCTCACTTTACTTGGATTCTATTTCAATAAAATTTTGTATGCACAAAAATCTTACGCTGGTATATATAATTATTAAATTTTAAGGAGTTTGGTGGTTCCAGTCCGATTTCATGAAGCAAAAGATAAAGTTCAGAAATCATACCATTACTAACAACGAACTTCAACTTCTGAGGTATTTGTTGCCTTTGTACTGATAAAGAGAGTTTTTTCAAGACTTTTCAGCTCAAAGGTTTCCATTCGCGAGGGGAGGATACAAAAATTTTCCGTTCATTTTGCCTTTCTCTGGCCTGATGTACAAATGGCTTTTTTATTTAAGATTCTAAAAGTTCTTATTAAGCCCTCTTATTTGATACCCCACTCGACTACCTTTGATAAATCATTTCGGTATAAGGGGAACCCCCCTAAGAATTTTGAGATATTATTAGTTCTGACCTTTCCACAAAGTTTAAGCTTGGTACGTTTAATATTTTCTGAGTAAACTTGCTATAGCGCATGGACAGACGACCAGACGGACGGGCAGACAGAACGTGAAACTAGTAGGTTGTTGCGAATTCCAGCGTACCGGCATTCTCCCATTCGCAACTTCAAATTGCCGCCGTAACTTCTCCACCTTCTTTTGGGCACTTATACATTTTCCTTAGTATATTTATTTATTTTTATTGGGATTTTACCAACTTTCCTATAATTTTTATTTCCCCATCATCTCAATCCTACCCTCTTATCCTATTTGTAATAACAAAAAAATAGTAATTTAATAATGATCTTAATTTTCAGGATAACAACACTCCATTCATCACTTTTCATTAACAAAATTTGATTCGATACCTTTTCCCTAACAAAACCTAATTCCTTCCTTCATACTAACTAATTTTACTCATTAGCTACCACTAACAAATTTTATTTTTCATACTAACAAAAATTCATTCACGTTTCCCTACTAACAAATTTCATCTCAACGCCCATTAAAAAAGGTGCATAGTTGAAGTTGCTTATTCAATGAATTGGAAATCAACGGAAGGTGGCTTCGTTGGTAGCGTTGTGGATCCTCGACCGGGGGTCCACTGGGACCCTGAGTTTAAGTTCCCCGAGCGCAGGAAAATACTCTTTTTGAGATATCGGCAAAAGCAATAGTTTCCGTATATATATATATATGACGATTGACATCTAACCAAACGCTATTATGGTTATGCAAATCGCCATATATGCAAAATGGAAATTGTTGCGTTTGTCGATATAGAAAAGATGTGTGGGTAGCGGAATCGAAGAGTAATGAACTTCGATTACGTTACCCAGATGCGGCAGCGGTAATTGAAAATGGGGGGAATTGAGGAGTGAAATACGAGATTTAAAAAGGGAGTCGGTATTTGACGGAAAGAAAAGGAATTGCTTTTAGCGAAAGTTCGGCGAAGTGAATTATTGGATTTGAAAAATTAAGTAGAAAGCTAGTGAACTGATTTTCAATTTGGGAATTGGAGGATGAAGTTTGAAGTGTGTTAATTTTCAAGTTGGAAAAAAAATAAAGAGGTCTGAGTTTGAATTACAAGGGACTGATTTTCTTGGTGACGGAAGAAGAAAGTGAATGAATTGATTGCGGAGTTGAGTGGCGGAAATTTTGGTGTGAGGAAGGGCAAAAGAAACTACATTAGTTGTGAAATAAGAAACCAGAACCTACATAAGTTGTACAATAAGAAGCAAGAAACTACAAGAGTTGTGAAATAAGAAACAAGAAATTACATTAATTGTGGAATAGCGTATGACTCATGCGCAAATACGAATGAGGGAGAAGAATTTTTGGTTTTCAGCCTCCAGGAATAAAGTTGGTTCGGGTTTGAGGTCGAACGTATTAATTGAAGTAAAATAAAGTGCCGAGAGTGATTCTTCATTTAAAAAAAACCGTTATGTTGGGTTGTGAATAGTTAATTAAAGTAATCCATAATGACGGATCGGAGAGCGCGATAAGTGGCCGTTGCGTGTTCCTTGATTTTTGGTTGCTTGAATTTTCAAATTAATTTAAAATTTAATTTTCAGTGACCCCACACTCTTTTTTTGTCTTTGCCGAGCGCTCGGAGATCAACGAGGAAAGAGTGAGTACCTATTTGTTTTTTTTTCCTATTTCTTATTGTAAATTCACATCATTAAGATTTTTTTTGTGTTTTCCTTTATATCAAATATTTATTTTTTTGTTTTTTTTTTCTGTACTAAATTTTAAAGGGGTCTCTTTCTTATTGAAATTAATAATTTGTAAATTTTTATGTAGAACGTTGCCTTTATAGTGAATAAAACGGCCATGTCTCGTTAAAAACAATAATCTTTCATTTCTTAAAACGACCTCCCCCTTTCCCGTCCTTTACCCTTCGTATTAGTTATTATATGTAAGGTGGCTCACCACGAGCAGAGGGTGTCTTGGAAGACCCACGACACGACTGAGTGCTAGCCGGCCTCAGTATGCCACCCCGGGTTACGCACCCCTCTGCTGAAACTGAATGTCTGCAACTGTTGTGACTTCCGCGGATGAAACAGATAGCGCCCAAAAGGGCTTTGATTTTTGTCAGTTTATTTTATTTTTAGTGGCACTATTCGTTGCTTTGCAATAGAATGGCGCCCAATCTACAGATTTTTAAATGGTTATAGTTTGATTTTGATTTTTTTTATAGTGTAAACTTTTCAATTTTAGATTTGTTGGGTTGAGTGCCTAATTTGAATAGTGGTTTGTGCATTCCAGGGAAATATTTTTTTTTTGTCCTTTTATTTGCAACTGTTTTAGTTATAATCTTTGATTTGATATTTCGGTTATGTTTCAAATGATGAATTTGTAGTTTATTCATGATTTCATGGTCTGTTTTGAGTTTAGTTTTTAGTTTAATTTTAATTTATAGATCTTTGATCACGGGGCTCGCCGCATTTGCAGTGGCACCTCCCGTGCTGATTTGTGTTTGATACTCCACCGGCTATGATAGCAATCATGCTGTTGTTGCGAGCTAACAAATAACACCTATATACTCACATACAAGCAAACACATACGCCCATTGTGCATATACTTGTCGTCCAATGGGGGCATACGCAAAGATCAATCCGCAATTCACTTCATACGTACATGATAAGCTTCACTACGATCGAGCACATAAGCTTTGGGGTGTGCTCCCAGCGAAGTGAAGCCGAAGAGAGAGAGGAAGAGAGCCAAAAGATGAAAAAAAAGATCTTCCTCGCTCAATTTCCACAATTTTGTCAGAAAAGTCAACAGACGAGACGGAGAGTAAGAGTTTCCGTGGAATGGGAGCTCACATGTTGCATATTCAGCAAATTTCGGCGAAATATGGAAAAAAAGCTCGTGTATGGAGTACTGAAGAGTAGTCGGTGTTCAAGTCCAGTAAGGGAGCGTGCTGCTACCAATTAGTTTAACCGTACGTGTTATAACACGATTTAAGATTGAGTTGGAAGTGCTGTTTGGTAATCAACACATGGTAAGGGGTGAGGTGTTGGCTTGAGCCGCGGACCTTAATCGGCCCGAACCATTGGCACGTCAAGTCGATTCCCTCTTCAGGCTGGCTGAAAGTTAGATAAATCCAAATGTAATCTAAATTATAATAAATTTAGTTGTAATATAAATGTTTTAAAAAGATGAACGACAAAATAAAAGCGATTCCTTAAAGTTAACTCTTGCCTTGCTTGATTTAGTTTAAATGGATATGGTAGCAGGTAAGTGTCGTACAGGAAATTCTCTCTCTCCCCGGGGGCCTTGATAATATATATAGGATACACATCAAATCGAGCTCCCAGTTCATACCAGTATACACAGGGTATACTGCGTATGTAACAGCCTACCGGCTGTGCCAATTTTGTTACATAACCAGTATACCCTGGTATGAACTGGGAGCTCGATCTGATGTGTATCATTTATACATTTTCAAGGCTCCCTATTTAACAGAGTTAGAGCCGTTTGAATTTTCCTGTATTACTATGGAGCAATATGCGCTGTATTACTATGGACACATAAGGCTATGGAACAATGTGCACTTTTAACCGACTCAGACACTACAGGTTAGCTAGGATTTGCATGAAAGTTTCAGAAATCATAGGTTTCATGAATATCTTTGAGAATAAGTTCAGCTAGTGGTATCAGTAATCGTAAAGCAAAATCGTGGCTGTTTTAAATGCGAAGATTGAATCATTTTGAGTTATTTTTCCCAACTTCAACGTTTAAGGTGCATGCTTTTAAAACTTGATTCAATTTAATGAATGACTGAAGATGAGTACCTACAATTAATACTCATATGTGAAATATGTCGAGGAGGCAGGAGAGAGCTCCTAACAGAAGGGCTTTGTAACCACTCTAGGGTTCGAAAAAAATGGAATCGATGATTACAGTACAGGGGAGTGACCCCTGAAAAAAACTTCATCAAAGGTAGCCGATATGAGTATCAAATGATAGGTCTTTATGGGCGCTTTTCAAAACAGCCCTTAAACTGTACTTTTTGCTTCATTGTGGGCACGAAATATGTGTTTCCCCCCTCGCGATTGGACACATGTGATCTAAAAAATCTGAAAAAAATTATTAAAGGATATATTTATGAATAAAACAATAACAAATACCTCAGAAGCCAAAATTCGTTCAACTTTGTTAATAATTGTATGATTTTCGAATTCGGCATTTTCTCCAATAAAATCGTATGGATAGCTTAAAACCCAACCTTACACAACGTCCTAATACTCTGTAAGTTTTATGGAATTCGTATCATATCCACAAAAGCTATATCCATTTGAAATTTCTCAAATTACAACGCAAAAAACACACTATTTTGGTATTTTATGGACTTTCCATCAAACCAGACACTGCAGTTTTGATTTGATCTTCTTAAAATTTTCAGATAAGATCGATGACAAAATGCTTTTGAGATTTCATTATTTGAGTGATTTTTGTCAGTTGAAAACGGAGAAACAATGGATTTTCTTTTTAAGGAGCAGATCTCTTTGACATGCTTCTTCATATAAGGTTTTGTAAGTTGAGTACAAAACCCTTCTGACATGAGCGTAGGTCTGTCTACCTAACTTGTGTTAAATTATTTAAATGGTGTACGGATTTTTATTGTTTTTAATTTTCACCATGTTTCCTCGCACGCAATGCAAGCATGATAACCTCGCTCGCCTTCACCACGTTCTTCCCAGGATTTGCAAGCTCCTCATTCACAGTTTCCGTTTCGGGATAGTGACCAGTCACATGAGTCGGATGAAACTTTTATTCCCATGCATAAATGGGGCTTCAAGTTTGATGGTAGCTCAGGTGAAATGGATGCTCGCCAGTTTGTGTTCCAAGTTAGCACCCTGGCTCAAAGCTACGATTTTTCGGATCGTGAATTGGTGTCGGGCCTACATATTCTCCTGCAAGGATCTGCCGTAAACTGGTACGTGACCTGCATAGAGACTTGAGTTGAACGCAGCTTAAAGTGGAGTTCATGGAACGATTCAGATTTTGATGACGATCGTATTTGGGAACATATGTTCGCCCACAAGCAGAGATCCCACGAGCCGTTAGTAGAATTCTTTGAATCCATTGAAGCAATGGCTCTCCAACTCAGGACTCCGATGAGGGACACGGATTTGCGAGACCTAGTTTTCACGAATATAAATCTCCAACTGCAGGAGCATTTGGCTGGACATGAGTTCTTTACCAACGGAGATCTTGTCAAAAGGTGTCATCAAATTGAAGCCACATGGCAACGGCTGGAAATGGATTACATTCAATAACCAGTTCAGACAGGTGGAGTCGATTCCGTGCAACTGCATGACGAATTTTCGGCTGGTTATGATTCATGTCGTGGGTCCGGTGTCCTTCCTACTGAAGCACATCCAGCTATTCCCTTCCAATTATTTTCTTGGGAAATTAGAATTCAGTCACCTAGGTCTGTAGATTTTTCCACACAGACGTCGCTGCCTAAGGTCCAATTTCACCAAAGCAATTCCCTGGATGCGGCCTGACCGCAAGCGGCAAGGATCAACGTCGTGATTCCACAGATCATGGAAATATTTTGTCACGCGACGGTTTCCCAAGCGAGCGTGCGTTGAGTAAATCATGACATCACACGAAGACATGTGGCCTTATGCTGAGATATGCATTAAGGGATGCAAATTGAAAGGTCTGTTAGACAGTGGTGCAAGCGTTAGCATCTTGTATTTTCATTCGATGCACGCCAATGTCAGGACGGCTTCAAGTCATAAGGCTGACGTGTTAGAATACGTTACTGCCTTGGTCCGATTCAATAATCGCACTTGGTTGATTCGGTTTTTGATAGTACTGGCATTAACGTATTCTATTTATCTCGGGATTGATTTTTGGGACGCTATTAACATCGCGCCAGTTTTATTACCCCTGTCTGTAGAATCTATTATGTCCACTACAGTCCCTTTGAGTCATTCTTCTCTTGCGGCTGATGACCCATCCGAAGTTGTTTACCACCACCTATCTTCCATCGATGAGGTGAAACTGAGCTAAAGCATCACGATTTCTAAACGTCATTATTTGGGTACTGCTCATTACACGGTCGACACTAATTACATTGGTGAAATCGTACTGCTGAATGAGGTGCAGAATAATTCGGATGGAGCGTTGTCTGCCGGGAGAAACGAGTTAAGTGACGGATACTGGGGCTCACCCATCACCTAATTAGAAACACCAGGCAGAATATTTCCATGGTGTGAATGTCTACCCACAGTTCATCGCTGCTCGGATTTCGAAATTGAAGGGCACCGTCAATTGACAGAGACAGTTGGAGGCGGTGTTTGCAGAAAGCGTAGGCCCGAGAGGGACTGCAGTGCTAAGAAGAAGAAAAATAACTAATTCATGACATACTGTAATAACATTTAGTATATTTCCCATTTTTCTGCATTGTTTGGTACTGATTAGGTAATTTTAAGACCTGTTTCGCAAATATCTCATTAAGACGTTTCGGATGACACCCCACCCCACCCTTTTTAAAACTGTCTGAACATTTTTTCACCTCAAAACTTTGAAGAAATCATCATTTCTGACCTTTCCACAAAATTTAGTAGCTTTAGCGCTTGCACATATTTAGTTTCGGAGAAATACTACTGTGAGACACAGACGGACGGACGAACAGACGGGCACAGGTCGCGATTTCAATAAAGTTTTGTATTTTAGAACAAAATTCAAAAATAACCTGGAAAAAACCGAAAACTGATTTCAAAATGCCGTAAGACGGATTAAATTCAATTAGTACCAAATCAGTTTGTCCGTTTTAAAAAATTGAGAGGCTATCATTAATTCACCAATAACAAACGGGGAAAAATGATTTGATACTAAATCCCCGAATTTTATTTCATCCTTTTTAGGGCGTTCTGAAGTCGATTACTTTTCTAGGGTCCTACTAGTTTCGTCTGGTCGTCTGTCCGTGCGCCACAGCAAGTTCACTCAGAAAATATTAAACGTGCTACGCTGAAACTTTGTGTGAAGGTCAGAAGTGGTAGTATCTCAAAAGTTTAAGTTGTTTCAAACATTCCAAATTTTTTTAAAGGGGTCCCCGTCTACCGAAGTGATTCTTAAAAAAATGTTTATCAAAGGTAGTCGAGTGGGGTATCAAATAAGAGGGCTTAATAAGAACTTTTAGAATCTTAAATAAAATAGCCATTTGTACATCAGGCCAGAGAAAGGCAAAATGTACGGAAAATTTGTGTATCCTTCCCTCGCGAATGGAAACCTTTGAGCTGAAAAGTCTTAAAAAACTCTCTTTATCGGTACAAAGGCAACAAATACCTCAGAAGTTGAAGTTCGTTGTTAGTGATGGTATGATTTCTGAATTTTATCTTTTACTTCATGAAATCGGACTGGAACCACCAAACACCTTAAAATTTAATAATTATAAATACCATCGTAAGATTTTTGTGCATACAAAATTTTATTGAAATCGAATCACAATAAAGTGAGGTATAGGCATTTAAATTATGTATATGGAAATACAACTGCAGCATGTGATGGTGAATGGTACATACTTATTTCAAACCAACCTAAATAATACAATTTTTTTCAGGTATGCATGTAAATTTCACGAATATTATTTTATTTAAATGTGTTTTATTTGCCGGCTATTCAAAAAAAAATTTTCTTTGTGATAGAACAAAATTGCGGCTGTTTGTGTTTAAGGATATTTTTTTTGAACCCTAGGATGGCTACAAAGTCTTTCTGGTAGGAGCACTACTCTACTCAAACTACGATCGATTTTAAAATTTATATTTTATAAGTATCCATTTCAAGCTTTTCATCATATACAATGTAGTGTGTTGCTTACAGTTACTGAAATACTTACTCGATAAATTTGTTGGTTAAATTAACCTTACGCTCTTATCCGAAATCGGGGACTCCCCATTTAATCCCCATACACACGCGTATACCAATAACACTCGATTAAAAACCCCCACGTATACAATATTGATTTCGGTACTTGGGATTTTACGCATCTGCATATTATATTCTATTTCTTATCATTGTTTGTGCGATTAAGCTTGATCTAACAATTGGCAATGATCGTGTGTACAACTCGTATATAAGCTGAGATGTTCATCACAGCAGTATCAGTCGGATCACAGCACCCAATAAATCAAGCTTAAAGCTTACAATCAAACCAAGCAAAAACTATCTCAAGATGAAATTCGCACTAGTTCTCGCTGTTTTCGCTATTATCTGCTCAATGGCTTTCGCCTGGCCTGAACGTCTTCAAAATTTGGAAGAAGTTGAAGCATTTGGAGCTCTGGACAACGTGGATCAACCTCAAGCAGTAGAATTAGTCCGTCACCGACGTTTGAGCTGTCTGTTCGAGAATGAAGCTGTTTCCCTTCTTGCCTGCAATGCAAGCTGCATCTCCAGGAAAGGACGCAAAGGAGGCTATTGCTCGAATGGAATTTGCAGATGTATTTAAATTTCCAAGTAGTTTTGATAAGTCAATTGAGTACCTGTTGATTAGAGTTTTAATGTAAATTATTCATAAAATAAAAATGAAAACATTGTAGAAGAGAATGATTTATGTTGAATATTTCATATCATATTCGGTGAATAATAACACCAAGAATGCCCTTTATAGGTTAATAGTGGGTGGTGCTATGTTTTCGATAGATAAACCATTAAAGATTTTGTAAATTATGTCTTTCATCCTCGAAACTTACCATAAAATATTGCAAAACTTCACAAATTTAAACTTGCCAAACAGGACAAGTTTGCACCAATTCACTGAAGCTAAAATATTGCCAATTGGAAAAATATTTTGGGCAGAACAATGCCATACAGGAACAACTTCCACTTGAGGTGTATGATTGCGATTTTGCACATTTTCTCCATTTCTATCTGTGAGTACTATTGTACCCAACTAGCCTATAGCAAATAATCAACTATAGTAGTTTCTGTCAGTCTGATTAATTACAAAGTTATTTGTAGCAATCTAACGGTTCGTGCGCGCAAATTGCTTGAGAAACTTCCAAGAATGGTACATAAATTATACAGGTGCAAATTACGTCTGAGAAAATTTAAGCGGTAAACTGACATTTCTTGCAAGGAACTATTTTTACATTGGAAGTGCTTGATTTTATGTTTAGTTATTCGGCTTTTTTGTGGTTGGGAGATGAATGTCATTTACGCACAGAGTGTGGGACTCCCATGCTCGCAAGCAACTGATCTACCCACTAAACACCTCCCCTTTCAACCTGAGAAACCAGCGTGGAACCGTTTGGCACCTTACTTTGGGCCAGGTCTCGTTTTGTTACGCCGTGAGGTGCCTTCAAGCTGGGGGGTCCCTCTTCTAGATAGGAGTCAGTCTCACTATGCCTCCAATTTAACGACGGTCTCAGATACGGAATGAGGCATGCAGTCCACCTTCCCTTCGTGTAATCTACCCAAAATTACTACCAAGCGTTGAGTAAGCGCCGTCTCTCCTCGCGGATAACCATCTGTAATGAATCGGCCCTACGCCACTGACCACCCAATACACATGCACATTGCTACCATATGGCTTCCCATCTCACGTCAGTTGTGACGACTTCCCATCCCACGTCAGTTTTGTCGTGGGATGCCAAAGTCGAGTTTGACACAGCCACATGTTGGGTGTGAGTGTTCGACTAGCGGTGGGAGGAAGAACTCTATGTGTCGTGCTTGTGAAGTGTCTGCTAAACGTAAAAGAATTTGGGAAAAAGCAATTGAAGGGGCTGATGAAGTGTGTATGTATGCGCAAGATGATCGTCAAAACAAATTCGAGGAAATTCTCCAAAAAAAGTCGGTATGTACATTGAGAAGTAATTTATATACTGTAAGTTTCATTATAACTAAATTGATACAACTTTCAAAATCTGTCCTGCCCCTCGAAGTGAATTTTTAAAATAGATATATTCGTATATGCAAAGCCGTAGCTTAAACAAATGAAATTAATCTCAGTTTTCAGAAATCATCACTCAAATAAGGTCAGTGTAATATACCCAGATAGAGAGATGTTCGCTAAACAGCCAAATTAGCTAAATTGTTCAAATCTGACAACCATAATCTGGAAGAGTTGCCCTCACTATCTTAAGGCAAGTGGTGTGTGCTTTTGTGCAGTCGATATTTTTGGGCATTTTAGGGATTATTTTTGATTCTGTATGCAGGTGCCAGTCGACGCAAGTGAGGAACTTGACATTACCTGAGGTAATCCAAATACCGAATGTGAAGCAACACCAGCCAAAATTTTTCATAGTACTCAGGGTATTAGTATCGATACATTTTTAGATTACGCACCTATTATTAGGAACTTGTGGCAGGATACGGGAATGCGGGAAGCGTATGAAAGGCGGAGAGAATTTCAAAGTAGTGATTCGGTCAGTTATTCTTTTCGATGAATTAGATCGAATAGCACGACATGATTATGTACCGACACCTAAAGATATATTTCATTGTCGTAAAACAATCAAAGGTGCATATGAATTCACAATTAAAATGCAGAACATTCCTTTCGTATTTATTGATGTTGGTGGACAAAAAACGCAACGACAAAAATGGACAAAGTGTTACAGGAAAACAAATCGACTGGAAGAATCGAAAAAAAAATATCTTCCATACAGTCGTAAATAATCGTACATTTCAAGCAATCTCAATATTATTTCTTAATAAAATTGATTCACTAGCACAAAAGGTGCGAAATCCTGAGACTGATATACGTTGGTACTATCCACAATTTACTGGTAATCCGCATAAGCTGTTAGATGTACAAAATTTTACGTTAGAAACGTTTATAAAAGTTCGTGAAAATACTCACTGCCATTTATTATTATTTTACCAATGCTGTTGATACGCAAAATATTAAAATTGTCTTTAATTCAGTCAAAGATACAATATTTCGTAGAAATTTATCCGAGCATGGTTTACAGAAGTCGTGAAATAAAAGTAAATAACAATAAATAAGAAAAATTAAAATGAACAAAGCAATCGCGAACAACGATACAAATATGAACCTGAATGTCAAGGAACAAACAATGATATAAATTTAGAAAAAGAATGATACATGTAAAATTCAAACGATGATAATAATATTATGTGAATGAAATTCGCAACGTTGGAACGCAACGATTTTCATTTTTTTTCACCACCTCTAAATTTGATCTGAAGTCAAGAATTTAATTTTTCTTACGTCTATTGTATCAAGATAAGCTTAAATATTAACATGAACGCCAAAAAATTTTTTGGTGATTTCAGCGTTTCCAAACATTTTCTTAGATCCGCGGGCGAAAAGGCAAATTGAACGTCTGAAATAAGAATTTAGTGGCAGAAGCACAGCTGGAAAATATAAGAAATTATCAAAGCTCATAAGTTTCGGCTACAAAATGCATAACTGCAGCTACACATGCTTTACAAACCGAAAAAACTCATTAGATATGCTAATATGACATACTCATTATAGACACCGAATCTGATATATGCATTTTTCTCTTTTATGAAATTTTAGTTCTGTGTATATCAACCGGAAAAATCATGCAGCACCTTTGCATAAAATCTTATGTTTCCCATATATCGTTCCGTGCTCCCCATAGAGATAATCGTGGTGCACCAAGTCCTTACAGGCGAAACCGGTGCTGTGGGAACATTTGGCGATATCTCTGCTCTGAGAAATTTACTCTCCTGGAAATTTATATATTTCTTGTAGAACCCATTGAAGCTACCACACAACGATTTGAAAGAAAATCGAATGTTCGGAACACATCGTAACGGGGCCTCCAACGAACGTGTTTTGTGAGATTTCGCATGTGGTCGGGACCACTATTCACGAATTAAGCTTTGTTTTCGAATTTCATAAATGAATTATTCACTTTTATGATATATGCGCATTTGGCATACATCCCGGAAAGATTATGCAGCACCTTTGAATAAAATCTTATGTTTCCCACTCATCGTTCCTTGCTCCCCATAGAGATAATCGTGGTGGACCAAGTCCTTACAGGCGAAACCGGCGCTGAGGGAGCATTTGGCGATATCTCTGCTTTGAGAAATTTACTCTCCTGCAAATTTATATATTTCTTGTAGAACCCATTGAAGCTACCACACAACGATTTGAAAGAAAATCGAATGTTCGGAACACATCGCAACGGTGCCTACAACGAACGTGTTTTGTGAGATTTTGCATGTGGTCTGGACCACTATTCAAGAATTAAGCTTTGTTTTCAAATTTCATAAATGAATTATTCACTTTTATAATATATGCGCATTTGGCAGATATCCCGGGAAGATTATCCAGCACCTTTGAATAAAATCTTATGTTTCCCAGTCATCGTTCCTTGCTCCCCATAGAGATAATCGTGGTGGACCAAGTCCTTACAGGCGAAACCGGCGCTGTGGGAACATTTGGCGATATCTCTGCTCTGAGAAATTTACTCTCCTGGAAATTTATATATTTCTTGTAGAACCCATTGGAGCTACCACGTAACGATTTTAAAGAAAATCGAATGTTCGGAACACATCGCAACGGGGCCTCCAACAAACGTGTTTTGTGAGATTTTGCATGTGGTCTGGACCACTATTCAAGAATTAAGCTTTGTTTTCAAATTTCATAAATGAATTATTCACTTTTATAATATATGCGCATTTGGCAGATATCCCGGGAAGATTATCCAGCACCTTTGAATAAAATCTTATGTTTCCCAGTCATCGTTCCTTGCTCCCCATAGAGATAATCGTGGTGGACCAAGTCCTTACAGGCGAAACCGGCGCTGTGGAAACATTTGGTGATATCTCTGCTCTGAGAAATTTACTCTCCTGGAAATTTATATATTTCTTGTAGAACCTATTGGAGCTACCACGCAACGATTTTAAAGAAAATCGAATGTTCGGAACACATCGCAACGGTGCCTCCAACGAACGTGTTTTGTGAGATTTTGCATGTGGTCTGGACCACTATTCACGAATTAAGCTTTGTTTTCGAATTTCATAAATGAATTATTCACTTTTATGATATATGCGCATTTGGCATACATCCCGGGAAGATTATGCAGCACCTTTGAATAAAATCTTATGTTTCCGACTCATCGTTCCTTGCTCCCCATAGAGATAATCGTGGTGGACCAAGTCCTTACAGGCAATACCGGCGCTGTGGGAACATTTGGCGATATCTCCGCTCTGAGAAATTTACTCTCCTGGCAATTTATATATTTCTTGTAGAACCCATTAAAGCTACCACACAACGATTTGAAAGAAAATCGAATGTTCGGAACACATCGCAACGGTGCCTCCAACGAACGTGTTTTGTGAGATTTTGCATGTGGTCTGGACCACTATTCACGAATTAAGCTTTGTTTTCGAATTTCATAAATGAATTATTCACTTTTATGATATATGCGCATTTGGCTTACATCCCGGGAATATTATGCAGTACCTTTGAATAAAATCTAATATTTCCCAGATATCGTTCCGTGCTCCCCATAGAGATAATCGTGGTGGACCAAGTCCTTACAGGCGAAACCGGCGCTGAGGGAACATTTGGCGATATCTCTGCTCTGAGAAATTTACTCTCCTGGAAATTTATATATTTCTTGAAGAACCCATTGGAGCTATCACACAACGATTTGAAAGAAAATCGAATGTTCGGAACACATCGTAACGGGGCCTCCAACGAACATGTTTTGTGAGATTTTGCATGTGGTCTGGACCACTATTTACGAATTAAGCTTTGTTTTCTCAGGTTGAAAGGGGAGGTGTTTAGTGGGTAGTTCAGTTGCTTGCGAGCATGGGAGTCCCACACTCTGTGCGTAAATGACATTCATCTCCCAACCACAAAAAAGCCGAATAACTAAACATAAAATCAAGCACTTCCAATGCAAAAATAGTTCCTTGCAAGAAATGTCAGTTTACCGCTTAAATTTTCTCAGACGTAATTTGCACCTGTATAATTTATGTACCATTCTTGGAAGTTTCTCAAGCAATTTGCGCGCACGAACCGTTAGATTGCTACAAATTACTTTGTAATTAATCAGACTGACAGAAACTACTATAGTTGATTATTTGCTATAGGCTAGTTGGGTACAATAGTACTCACAGATAGAAATGGAGAAAATGTGCAAATTCGCAATCATACACCTCAAGTGGAAGTTGTTCCTGTATGGCATTGTTCTGCCCAAAATATTTTTCCAATTGACAATATTTTAGCTTCAGTGAATTGGTGCAAACTTGTCCTGTTTGGCAAGTTGTAATTTGTGGACCTTTGCTATAGTTTACGGTAAGTTTCGAGGATCAAAGACATAATTTGCAAAATGTTTAATGATTTATCTGTCGAAAACTTAGCACCACCCGTTATTGACAAATTTAATACGCACTATTAAGCAATGAAAGCCATTCACTGAGTATTATATGAAATTTTCAACACAAATCATTCTCTTCTACAATGTTTTCATTTTATTTTATGAATAATTTACATTAAAATTCTAATCAACAGGTACTCAATTGACTTCATCAAAACTACTTGGAAATTTAAATACATCTGCAAATTCCATTCGAGCAATAGCCTCCTTTGCGTCCTTTCCTGGAGATGCAGCTTGCATTGCAGGCAAGAAGGGAAACAGCTTCATTCTCGAACAGACAGCTCAAACGTCGGTGACGGACTAATTCTACTGCTTGAGGTTGATCCACGTTGTCCAGAGCTCCAAATGTTTCAACTTCTTCCAAATTTTGAAGACGTTCAGGCCAGGCGAAAGCCATTGAGCAGATAATAGCGAAAACAGCGAGAACTAGTGCGAATTTCATCTTGAGATAGTTTTTGCTTGGTTTGATTGTAAGCTTTAAGCTTGATTTATTGGGTGCTGTGATTCGACTGATACTGCTGTGATGAACATCTCAGCTTATATACGAGTTGTACACACGATCATTGCCAATTGTTAGATCAAGCTTAATCGCACAAACAATGATAAGAAATAGAATATAATATGCAGATGCGTAAAATCCCAAGTACCGAAATCAATATTGTATACGTGGGGGTTTTTAATCGAGCGTTATTTGTATACGCGTGTGTATGGGGATTAAATGGGGAGTCCCCGATTTCGGATAAGAGCGTGAGGTTAATTTAACCAACAAAGTTATCGAGTAAGTATTTCAGTAACTGTAAGCAACACACTACATTGTATATGATGAAAAGCTTGAAATGGATACTTATAAAATATAAATGTTTAAATCGATCGTAGTTTGAGTAGAGTAGTGCTCCTACCAGAAAGACTTTGTAGCCATCCTAGGGTTCAAAAAAAATATCCTTAAACACAAACAGCCGCAATTTTGTTCTATCACAAAGAAAATTTTTGTTTGAATAGCCGGCAAATAAAACACATTTAAATAAAATAATATTCGTGAAATTTACATGCATACCTGAAAAAATTGTATTATTTAGGTTGGTTTGAAATAAGTATGTACCATTCACCATCACATGCTGCTGTTGTATTTCCATATAATTTAAATGCCTATACCTCACTTTATTGTGATTCGATTTCAATAAAATTTTGTATGCACAAAAATCTTACGATGGTATTTATAATTATTAAATTTTAAGGTGTTTGGTGGTTCCAGTCCGATTTCATGAAGTAAAAGATAAAATTCAGAAATCATACCATCACTAACAACGAACTTCAACTTCTGAGGTATTTGTTGCCTTTGTACCGATAAAGAGAGTTTTTTAAGACTTTTCAGCTCAAAGGTTTCCATTCGCGAGGGAAGGATACACAAATTTTCCGTACATTTTGCCTTTCTCTGGCCTGATGTACAAATGGCTATTTTATTTAAGATTCTAAAAGTTCTTATTAAGCCCTCTTATTTGATACCCCACTCGACTACCTTTGATAAACATTTTTTTAATAATCACTTCGGTAGACGGGGACCCCTTTAAAAAAATTTGGAATGTTTGAAACAACTTAAACTTTTGAGATACTGCCACTTCTGACCTTCACACAAAGTTTCAGCGTAGTACGTTTAATATTTTCTGAGTGAACTTGCTGTGGCGCACGGACAGACGACCAGACGACCAGACGAAACTAGTAGGGCCCTACAAAAGTAATCGACTTCTGAACGCCCTAAAATGGATGAAATAAAACTCGGGGATTTAGTATCAAATCATTTTTCCCCGTTTGTTATTATTGGTGAATTAATGATAGCCTATCAATTTTTTAAAACGGACAAACTGATTTGGTACTAATTGAATTTAATCCGTCTTACGGCATTTTGAAATCAGTTTTCGGTTTTTTCCAGGTTATTTTTGAATTTTGTTCTAAAATACAAAACTTTATTGAAATCGCGACCTGTGCCCGTCTGTTCGTCCGTCCGTCTGTGTCTCACAGTAGTATTTCTCCGAAACTAAATTTGTGCAAGCGCTAAAGCTACTAAATTTTGTGGAAAGGTCAGAAATGATGATTTCTTCAAAGTTTTGAGGTGAAAAAATGTTCAGACAGTTTTAAAAAGGGTGGGGTGGGGCGTCATTTATTTATTCTTTGTGGCAAAAGTGGTTTACCATACGACTTCATGATTTACCAAGGAGTAAACACCGAGATTGACCAATCGCTTGCCAAACACCTCGGCTATGGTGCAGCAGTAGTCATGCATTTGTCCCGTAGGATCCCGGATAACACAAAAAGTGTTAAGTTGTACTTTGACAATTATTTTGCATGATATGGAGTCTTCGAGTTGCTGAACAAATGTAATATTTATGCTGCTGAAACTGTCAGAGTAAATCGATTCTGCTCACCACCATTTATGAGTGACAAGGACATGAAGAAAGCTGGGAGAGGTTCTTCTGAACGATTGACAAGTCGTGATGGCAATGTTATCTTAACAAAATGGTAAGACAATAAAGCTGTCACAATTGGATTCAATTTTATAGGCATTGGAACCACAGATAGTGTTCAAAGATGGAACAAAACCACAAAAAAATTTGATTCGATTACGCGGCCTGAAGTAATAAAATTATACAATGAAGGCATGGGAGGAGTTGATTTATTAGATCAACTCATTTCGTATTATAGGATCTATATTAGGTCTAGAAAATGGACGCTTCGTGTAATTACCCATTTTATTGACTTTGCAGCTGCTGCCAGCTTGTTGGAATACAGGCGCGACGTAGAACGCAACAATGTGCCTTCGAAGGAACTTTTGGATTTGATGTCTTTCAGAATGAGCATAGCTAAGGCTTTAGTTCACGCGGAAAGCCAAGGACGACGATCAGCTCAAACATCAGAACTTGAGAATACTGCAGAAACTTTAGCGAAGAAACGCCCTTCAGAAACAAGACCAGATACTGAAATTCGTTTCGAATTTAAGCTTCAAGGATGCAAACAGAAAACTCACATGACTTGCACTAAATGTAAAGTTCATCTCTGTCTATTAAAAGATAGAAACTGTTTTTTAAATTTCCATTCTTAGTAGTTTTGCAAAAATTCACTAAAGTACAAAAATTTTCCAAATCGGTGTATTAATTTTGTCTTCCAATGATCATAATGAACATCGCTTGAAACCTGATGTCCAATCCAGTGGACATGCTGTAAATGTTCATCAAAACCTAAAAAAATTTTTTTGGTGATAAAATCATATTCAATCAACCACAATTAGTCGGTAATATGCAAAAAGTTGTTGAAAAGAGCTTCGCTTCTCTTTCAGGTCTGAATGGGTTAAGCACTTTGCGAGAAAAACTGCTGTGACACACGGACGGACAGACGGACAGACAGGTCGCGATTTTAGTAGGGTTTTGTAAAATTATTTTACAAAACCCTTAAAAATGGATCGCTTAATGGCACAACAAAAATTGTTGAGCGATCAACTAAATAAAATGTATACAAATTTTCGTAAAGACTCGAAAACCCGCAAAACATTAGCATACGCTAATAAATTGTTACAGCATGTGCAAGAGGTTCGTCAGTCATTCATGCAAACTCACGAGAAAATGCTTATTATTATTATTTTATTTATCACAAAATTGAGGAACTCAATTTAAATTTTGAAACAGAGTTAGAAGAGTTGTAGATGGAACAGGGAGCACAGAGTTTACAAGGAGGCAAAGAGGTATCAAATCAACCCCTTGTAGCAGCGAACGACGCAGATATTCGACTTCCACGGATCAACCTTCCAAAGTTTAGTAGAAATTACAATGAGCGGACGTCGTTTAAAGACTTATTCACATCTCTGATTCACAGGAAAGAGAGTTTATCTATGGTGGAAAAGTTACATTACTTGAAGTGCAGTCTGTCAAGTGAGGCTACACAATTACTTAAACATTATTCCATCACTGAAGCAAATTATGAGTCAGCATGGAAACTGCTTGTGGAACGCTATGACGACAAACATGTGTTGCTAAGCGCACAATTAAAAAAATTAACAGCGATTGGTAACGCCAATGAATCCGCATCTTCAATAAAAATGTTATTGGATAAAACTCTCGATTTCACTCAAGCAATAGAAAACCTGGAGGTTGAGGACAAATGGGAGGCAATGTTGGTACATCTAACAGCGCAGCGACTACCATCTGACACACGCCAAATTTGGGAGCAGTAACTGGCAGTAGAGTCTGGAACAGCGTCATTTCGGAAGCTAAAAGATTTTTTGCAATCTCGCTTCAGAGCTCTAGAAGCTGCTGGGGTGGACAAGCAAAGGGCTAGCAGAGCTTCACATAGTGTGTTGATGACGAAGGCAGGAAAAGGAATTACGTGCGTTTTGTGCAAGGGTCCTCATCATTTGAGGCGACGTACTGGGTTCCTACAATCTGAACACTCAGAAAAATTTGATATTGTGAAGAAAAATGGTTTATGTCTCAATTGTCTGAGCAAAGGGCATTTGGTTGGAACGTGTCCTAGTACGTCGAGATGCATCCAGTGCAAAAAGGCACATCACACACTTCTTCACAAACCCACCGAAGTAAATTATGGGAAAGTTAATCAATCACATCGAATCCGGTGTCACATAATAACCAGTCTTCATCAACAGGATTCAATCAGCATTCTGCGGCGGCATTCTCGCGCTCTGGACAAATGTCCACTCTTTTCGATCATGGATCATTGAGCACATCGTCAACAGCTGTTAAAGCCAGCCCTACTACCTGTAACACTAAACAATCGGTATTGCTAATGACAGCTTCAGTAAATGTTGAAGCGTTGAGCGGTTGTGTGACTCTACGTGCTTTGCTGGATCAATGGTTACAAAGATCAATCATCACTGAAAGCGCAACTCAAAGATTGGGACTTAAAAGAAAGTCCACGAATATTACTATAGCCGGAATTGGAAAAACGAAGGGTATCTCAACTAATGGAAACTTAACAATCTATGCTCTCATACTGAACAAGTTAACTAACTTTGTTCCATCACAGACAATTTCCACACCACTGCGAGAGTACATTGGAAATTTAGATTTGGCTGATCCCCACTTTGATCAGCCAAACAAAATTGATCTTCTATTGGGAGTAGATGGTTATTCTCAAATTATACTCGGAGGAGTTGTGTTAACCTTAAAGGTTCTTCAGCCGATCTGATCAATAAGGCTGGGAACGGCGTGTACTGGTATTGTGATTCTTGCAGGAGATACTCTTTGTCAGCATATGTTTCTAGTCTGCAATTAGCTGATAAAACAATAAAATCGCTCAAGGAAGGGCTTAAACAGCTTCAAACTAAGTGCTCAAGCGCATGTCTGAAATTCGAGACCCTGTTGCGATTTCCAGAGGACGCGTCACCCAAAACTCTGGCTTCAGTGAATATCACTAACGTAAATAACCAGACGCAATTACTTACACCGACAGCTTAGCAGGAATGTATTAGTGGCTCAATTACGCCTGTACAAAGACCTTGCATCCTTACTCGGAGCAAATCGCTGGCAAAGCTATCGGCTCTTGAAACCGCGAACCTTGCTGCTGGTTTTAGGACTACTACGCCGTGTTTTAATTCTCCTGTGCCTTTAGCAGCAACTCTACGTATGGTTGGTAATAAATTACGTGTGACATGTGATAGCTTTCCGGGACCCTCATCAGTCAATCGGGGGCGATCCCTAAAAACAAAAATAATTCAGCGCCTAGTCTTCCGCCCTCATTTGGTGTTTACACATCGGCGGTGGCTACTCTGATTTCGGATGACGAAGTTCCAACACTTGACATCGTATTCCCTCCAAAGGAGATCTTTATTTCACCCCTAAGCTACCATACAACTGCGGACTACCTAAAAAACTACGTTTGTAAAAAAATTGGGCGAGCTTTTAAAGTTATTAGTTGCTACAAATTAACTAAGGATAATCTGGAGGACAGAGTGGTAGCTTCTTTCAAGCTTACAGTGCCGTCAAATTGTGATACTATTTTGAATCCTAAAGCTTGGCCACCTGGAGTACTTATTAAACCATTCAGCTCAAGAAGAAGGAAGTCCTTTCGTGCACCGGGAAGAGGGTTAAGGACCAAGCTTGATAAGCCCTTTTTATCGTTACAACTCAGCAAAGATGTATTTATATGTCTTACGGAAACCTGGTTAAATAGTAACATCTTAAACTCGGAAATATCCCTTGATTTTGATATGTACCGTTGTGATCGGGACTTGGCCTCTGCAAATAAAGTAGATGGAGGTGGTGTCCTTGTAGCTGTTAGTAATACAGTGCGTAGCTCTCTTTGTGCTGATTTTTTCTTTTCCCGTGTTGTGGATTGTGTGATTGTCAAGATCAAGATTCCTAACAATACATCTTTATTAGTTTCCTCTGTCTACATACCTAGTAACTCTCCTTTGTATGTGTATGAGACATTCTTTGACGGATCTTCCTCTTATGTCTTATTGGATCATCCGCAATCTTTAATTCTAATATGTGGTGATTTTAATTTGGAAATAGTGCAATGGACGAAGAACCTTCCTTTCTCTGTTTCATCAACCGATGCATCTTCTTTATCCCTCTCCTCGTTTCTATCACTCTGTTCACTATCGCAATTTAATAATATCTCTAATGCTAATGGTTGGGTACTTGACCTTATTTTTTCTAACTCTCCCCTTAACTGTCTATCTGTTTCCACTGCATTAAATCCTCTAATGAGTATTGATAGTCATCATCCGCCATTAACGCTCGATCTCTCCATTACACCTTTATCAAGTCGTACTTTTGCTTTTTCTCCAAAATTCAACTTCTTCAAAGCAAACTACGAAGCTTTAGCCTCCGAACTGAGCTTGGTTGACTGGCAGGAGTTTTTTGATAATTTGGAGTGTGAGGAAGCTCTGAATAAGTTTTATGATTACCTCTATGAGTTGATTAAACACTTCACACCTTAACAAGCTCTTCGCAAAGTAAAGCAGAAACCATGGCTAACTAAACAAGTACTTTGTGCCTTGAATGCAAAAAATAAGGCTCACCGCCGTTTCAAGCGTTGTGGTACTGAAGAATCCAGAGCCCGCTTTTGTGATCTGCATCTTGAAGCAAAAAAAGAACTAAAGACTGCAATCAAAAACTACTTCAGTAGCTTGGAGAGTTCCCTCATGGCGAATAATGCGAAACCACTCTGGTCATACATTAGATCCTTCAAGTCCTCCTCTTCTGTCCCTCCTTCAGTCCGCTGGAATAATATAGTTAGCTCTTCTCCATAGAATATTTCCAAATTGTTCTCTCAGTTCTTCTCGTCAACTTTTATTTCTTCTTCTCATGTCTCCGATCCAGTTAATACACCCATACTTCACTCCATTGACATTTCTTCACTTTTCACTGACCATATCGAAGTTGAATCCCTCATTAATTCACTTAATCCTAATACATCACCTGGTCCTGATGGCTTTCCGAATATTTTTGTCAAGTCATTAGCGTCATCACTTTGTATCCCTCTGGCTTTTCTCTTCAACCTCAGTCTAAAGACTGGTATTTTCCCTACTTATTGGAAAAGAGCAAACGTTGTTCCTATTCTTAAAAGTGGTGATCCTTCTTCTGTGTCCAATTATCGTCCTGTTTCCCAAAATTGCTCGAGCGTCTGGTACCCATTTCCATTTTAGGTCCCCTCCTATTCCTATTGTTTATAAATGATCTTCCTTCGGTTATCGCTTCCGATGGCCTCCTTTATGCCGATGATTTTAAAGTCTTTCGAGCTATCGGGTCTGTACAAGATTGTCAATATCTTCAGATGGACCTGATTGCACTAAATCATTCTCCGCTGACTTTCACCTATATGTTGAATGGAGTCCCACTCGCTGCTGTGAGCTCTGCTAAGGACCTTGGCGTTACTTTTGATCCTAAGCTCAATTTTGATGCACACATTCTAATCGTGACTACAAGGGCCTCGAAAATATTGGGACTTATTTTCAGGCATGCTCATAAATTTAACAATATATCTACCCCCGTCCGCTTGTTTATCTGCCTTGTCCGTCGTATCCTGGAATATTGCTCTGTAGTTTGGTCTCCCCGACACGCCTACCTCGCTGACTCGTTAGAGAATGTCCAGCGTAAATTTACTCGTGTCTTGTTTTACATATTCAAAATCCCATATCAACCCTATGACTGTCGTTTAACCTTCCTACATTTGCCTACTCTGTCGTCCCGTCGCATGTATCTAGATCAGTGTTTTCTGTATCAACTCTGCCACAATCAAATTTCATTAACATTGTTTGCAGACTTACGTCTTCGTCGATCATCGCGTTCTTCTCAGGCAAACAATTTTTTCGTGCCACCGTATGCCGGTACAAATTTATATTTTCATTCTCCGATTGTACGAATGGTAAGGAATCATGATAAGTTTGAGCTTGGCCCTTTTTCCGACTCATATCTAGTTTTTAAATTGAGATTAAGAAGCCTGATTCTTAAAACTCAACTGGAGTAAATATTAGACTTTTTTTGTGTGCTTTAATTTAATTTTACATGCATATTTATTATTGTTAGTACCATTGAATTTCTTCTTTATATTAACTTTAACACTTAATTCTAATTTTCATTAATTTTCTTTTCTGTTTGTTTTGTTCCATTTTGTAATTGGATTATGTTTTATCTGTTAAATGGAATTTTTAAATAAATAAATAAATATCAGCGAAAATTGATAGTGATGATGATCAAACAAATCACACTTTCAAAATAGAAACAAATGGAAACGTAGAAATCAGCGAACAGCTAAAACGATTCTGGGAGATCGAAGAAGTTGGAGTTGGCAACGATATGACGCAAGAAGAAGAAGCCTGCGAGCAGCAGTACCAAGTTCGATTACCTTTCAAAGGTCCAGATAGCTAGCATTCACTAGGTTGTTCCAGGGCAAATGCAATGGCAAGCTTATTGCATCTAGAAAGACTTTTTGCGGAAAATAGAAAACTCCAGGAAGAATATTCGGCCGTAATTCGAGAGAATACATAGATTTGGGCCATATGAAGGAAGTTCCTTATTCTGAGGAAGTGACGTATGACCAAGGAAAAAGGATCAGTAGAGCCAATTTTTTGCCACATCATGCTGTATTCAAAGAGAGTACGTCAACGAAGTTGCGAGTGGTATTTGACGCCTCACGGAAGACAAGTTCTGGTTTGTCCCTCAACGACACATTATTAACTGGACCGACCGTCCAGAATAGCATGACATCGATTATCATCAATTGGAGACTAAAGCGGTTCGCAATGATGGCTGATATCACTCAAATGTACCGGCAGGTGAATATGCATCCTCAAGATGCAAATTACCAGAAAATGGTGTGAAGGCCACAACCAAATGAACCAATTAAAGATTATTGTCTTAGTACTGTCACTTTTGGAACAACTTTTGCCCCGTTTCTTGCAATCCGCACATTACATCAATTGGCAATGGATGAAATGGATGGTAGCCTGTCGCAAGTAAGTCGGTATTAAAGGAATTTTATGTAGATGATTTGTTTTCAGCGTAAATAAAAGAGATGAGTCGATCAAACTTTTGAAATCTGGTGGCTTTCAACTAAGGAAATGGATTGCAAACGACAAGCGAATACCACAAAATCTCCCTGCTTGAGACATTGAAATGAAAGATTTAATTGATTTCGGATTGGATAACGGATATAAGTCACTAGGAGTTATGTGGTTCCCTCTGAAGGATTATTTTACATATCGATTGAAAAAAAGGGAACAATCAACAACACATACGAAACGCTCAATCCTCTCTGAAGTAGCACGTCTGTACAACCCATTGGGATGGATAGCACCTGTGATGATAACAGCAAAAATCCTACTGCAAATTCTATGGTTATCTGGACAAGATTGGGATCAACCAATACCAAGTGCAATAAATACAGAATGGGTCAATCTGTTGGAACAATTACATGGGTAACATACCAACAACATTCGGCAGTATCACTCCACGGGTTCTGTGATGCGTCTCAACGGGCGTATGCAGCAGCAATTTATATAGTGGTACAATCAGGGTCATTGATCAACAGTCATCTGTTAACAGCCAAGACCAAAGTGGCACCAGTGAAACCAATTAGTGTTCCTCATCTAGAATTATGCGGAAATCACAAGGTCATTCGAATTCGAGAATATACCTACCTGGTTGTCGACCGATTCCGAAGTTGTCCTAGCATGGTTGAAAGGGCATCCGACTCGGTGGATGGTCTTCGTGAGCAATAGAACATCCCATATCTTAGAAAATACTGGCAATATTCCGTGGCGTTATGTACAGTCCAAATGCAATCCAGCCAACATAGCATCGAGGGGAGTCAAACCCAGGGACTTAATCAAAAATCAACTTTGGTGGAATGAACCAAGTTGGCCAGTTGAAAGTAGCGATCGATGGCCTAAAATTAAAGAGAGCCAATCAATTGATATCGAGAAGCGGAAACATAATGGTTAATGTCAGTTGGCAAGCAGAAAATTTTTTGAACAGCCTGGTGGAAAGATATTCAGCATTGACGAAATTAATAAGGGTAACGGCATATTGTTTCCATTTCACCTAATCAAAAGCGAACCAGTCAGGTAGTCGTACATACTCAACCAGCGATGAGTTAAGGCAGTCTCTTGAATTCTGGATCAAATATGCTCAGCGAACTGAATACTCACAAGAAATGACACATCTTACGAGGTCAGCGCCCGTGGGGAACAAAACTAAACTGGTTAACTTGAATCCATTCCTGGACGATAGAGGAGTCATGCGTATTGGAGGACGGTTAAAACACGCCCAGTTACCTTTTGATGAAAAGTACCCAATGATTCTACTACGGAATGAGAAACTCGCTGATCTATTACTATATCAAATTCATCAGTCGACTTTACATGGACAAACGCAGCTGATGCTGAATACGCTCAGAAGAAAATTCTAGTTAATAGATTCCCGCAATTGCATCAAACGATTCATACATAGGTGCATCCGTTGTTTCCGTACAAAAGCAATCACATCAAACCAACTGATGGGAGATTTACCACAACCTCCAGTGACCGTGTCCCGTCCATTCACTCACACGGGAGTTGATTTTTTCGGACCCTTTGATATAAAGGACAGGCGGAGAAGAGGAAGCAAAACCACGTGGCTATGTTTATTTTTATGGCAGTGAAAGCCATACATATTGAAGTCGTCAGTAACCTGTCTACGCCCGCTTACCTTGCAGCTTTACGGAGGCTCATGGGTAGACGCGGCTATAGCAAACATATGTACTCTGACTGCGGCACTAATTTTGTTGGTGCAGCTGCTGAGCTGAAAAAGATGTCGGAAATCATTTTGGTAACTGCTGAAGCTCTAGCACAGGATCGAATAATGTAGCATTTCAATCCTCCAGCTTCACCCCATTTCGGAGGGCTTTGGGAAGCTGGAGTCAAGTCCATAAAATCACATTTACGTCGGGTGGTAGGTAATGCATCGATAACCTACGAAGAATTGATCACTGTACTCGTTCAAATAGAAGCTTGCTTTAATTCCCGGCCAACTGGCACAGAAAATCACCCAAGATTTCTGGAAACGGTGGCGAATGGATTATTTAAGCCGTTTACAACATCGACCGAAGTGGATTAAAATTGAAAATAATGCCAAAGTAGGCGACTTATGCTTATTGAAGGAAGGAAGAACTCCATCTTGCCGATGGCCTCTACCCACGATCATTCAAGTCCACCCAGGATCATTCAAGGCCACCCAGGACATAGTGCGGTAGTACGAGTCGTAAGGGTGCTTTCAAACGGCAGATTCTACAAAAGAGCAATCACGAAAATTGCACTTTTGACAGTTCAAACCAGTGCAAAGTAGCGCATTGAAGTATTATATCGCCAACTTTATTTGTCCTACTTCATTTGTTAAAACGCTATCCACCTAACCTGTATACTTTTCCCAATTACCTAACACGATTGTACCCTAGAATTCAGAAGTCGCTAATCCAAAGATAAATCCCTTACTTCCTTTGTTTCTAGCGGACCCTGACGTCAGACAATATATACACTAATTTTTAACAAATGTCAAATTTTAAAAAAGGTGTAAGTGGACGCCCAGCATAAGGTGGGATAACTTCACCACGCCCATATAACGCAACAAACTGCCGGGACCGATTACAACCACTAAAGGCCGACATGGATACAACAAAAAAACTCTTCACATGGTGAATGGAAGCGAGACGATAGGAAAACGACACAGAAAGTATACCAAGTGAAAACGTAATAACTAATCATTATACTTACAGAACGATTCTCTGGTACAATTGTTTTTAGGTGTTATCACCCCTCAGCCGGGAGAGTATGTTCCTCGTCAGTCATCTCCTGAATTGTAGACTGCAATCACCATCTGAAATGAAAAGAAAAAACACCCAAACGATCGTTGTTTAAGTAAACTCAATGAAGTTACTTATCTGACCACAGCTGGAATCACGAATCCTGGTCACTTTTCGTTGATATTGTAACATATATTTTATTTTGATCGGAACTTTACTACCGCACTTGTTATACAAAAACAATAACAATTTTATTTATTTAAAGTGAAATGTCAAAGTAAATGTCATTAAGAGATTACAATTCAAAATAGTAGATTTGAAAGCATCAGAATATCGTAACATTCACAATGACAATTATGGTAAATAGTTAGATAGAGACAACCCAATTTGTTAAAGGAAAAGTGCCGAAATCCTTTGTTCAAATTGATTTCTTTGTTTGAAAATTTCGGTACTTTTTGCAATTTAAAGACAAAGTTTTAGTTGCATTTTGGTTTTGGTACAAGAAAGAACGCTCGCTCTCGAAAATTAAGTTTAGTGAATTTTGAATTGTTTCGATGAGTAAATTTGTCACGCGACTATTATTTTAACGTCCCTTTTTAAATAAAGTTTGATATCTAAATTTTTTAAAAGTGTTTTTTTTCTTGTTTTTGTTGAGTTTACAGTAGTATACTATAACTTTCAGTACAAACATTTTTGAATTTGGATTGATCACTGTAGCTTCTATAGTTCCTGAGAAAACTTGCTATGATGCAAGTACCGATATTAATAGGGTATTGCAAAAAATCATTTTACAAAACCCTAAAAAGGGGTATTAAGATTGTCAAGAAAAAAATTCTGGCAAACATGGTTCTTCATTTTCAATATAATGGTATATTTTTTTCATCTTGCTTATTAAAGACACGGTGGGCGAATGCATACAATCTTCTGAAGTGATAAGCCAACTCGATGAAGTCGACATATACTTAAGCCAGTATAATTCTGAATCAAGACGGACTTACGGATAAACAAACAGGCAACTTGCCTCAGGATAACTTCATAGAAACAGCTGAGTCATGTCAAGATGTCTGTGAAGTTGGCCCCACACTTTTGGATTTAAAACAAAAATTGTTTGTGCGGTGATATATAGTGCTACCGTTGTGCTTCCATGTTTCGTAAATATAAAACATCAAAAATCAAAGTCCAAAGCGGTTTATTCAATACTAATCGGTATAAATTTTAGTAGAATATAAAGCAAATTCCAAACAGTAACAATATAAAAATTTAATGGCCCAAATGGCTCTCAAAATTTAAACGTTATCAATAAAAAACATCTTATATAAAAACAATAGAAAATTCAAATCAATTACAATTATGATTATAAAGCGAGACTAAGATATCGTTGACTTCCTTCCTGGTGCTCACCTGAGCGTCGTCGGAAGGTGCTATTCCTCGTGGTGTTGAAGCGAGACAAAGATATCGTTGGCCTCCTTCCTGGTGCTCACCTGAGCGTCGTCGAAAGGTGCTAATCCCTCGTGATGCTGAAGCGGGACTAAGATATCGTTGGCTTCCTTCCTGGTGCTCACCTGAGCGTCGTCGGAAGGTGATAATCCTCGTGGTGTTGAAGCAAGACAAAGATATCGTTGGCTTCCTTCCTGGTGCTCACCTGAGCGTCGTCGGAAGGTGCTAGTCCTCGTGGTGTTGAAGCGAGACAAAGATATCGTTGGCCTCCTTCCTGGTGCTCACCTGAGCGTCATCGGAAGGTGCAATCCCTTGGAGTGTTGAAGTGAGACTAAGATATCGTTGGCTTCCTTCCTGGTGCTCACCTGAGCGTCGTCGGAAGATGCTAATTCTCGTGGTGTTGAATCGAGATGAAGATATCGTTGGCTTCCTTCCTGGTGCTCACCTGAGCGTGGTCGCAAGGTGCAATCCCTCGTGGTGTTGAAGCGAGATGAAGATATCGTTGGCTCCCTTCCTGGTGCTCACCTGAGCGTCGTCAGAAGGTACAATCCCTCGTGGTGAAACCGGCCCACTCAAAGTTCACCCTGCGGACTTGAGCTCGACTATTACGACACCAGGATAATAGAGCATCCTATTGCAGCCTCACGCTAGGTCCTGATTATGGCTTGGAAGTGCTCTTGGGTCGGGGTCACCAAAATGAGTACAAACTCGTGGTGTTGCAGCGAGATGAAGATATCGTTGGTTTCCTTCCTGGTGCTCACCTGAGCGTCGTCGGAAGGTGCTAGTCCCTCGTGATGTTGAAGCGAGACAAAGATATCGTTGGCTTCCTTCCTGGTGCTCACCTGAGCGTCGTCGGAAGGTACTAATCCTCGTGGTGTTGAAGCGAGACAAAGATATCGTTGGCTTCTCTTCTGGTGCCTACCAGAGCGTCATCGGAAGGTGCAATCCCTCGCGGTGGTGATATGCCAGCTCTCAACAAAATACGTCCTCCCAAAGTATGGTCCAACTTCCGAAAATAACAATCCCCACTTTCATGGGAGATTATGCCAAGTGGAAACAGTTTTATGATCTGTTTACAAATTTGATTCATCAACAACCAATGTCTAACTCTCAAAAACCTTAACTACCTTAAATTTAATCTCTCTGGTGAGCCAAGTAGACTCATTCAACATCTACAAATTTCAGAACAAAATTACGAGGTTGCTTGGGGAATACTTAAAAAACGCTATGATAACAAGCGTCTAATCGTATCAGCCTTCATTGATAGAGTATTGACATTTAATAGTATATCAGCTGAGTCTTTCATAGGAATCAAACAGCTTCACGACGTAGTTAATGAAGCACTGTTGGGTATCGAAAGTCAAGCAATTGACACGTCCGACTGGGATCCATTAATCATTCAGCTCCTTTCAAAGAAAGTCGGCCGTGAAACTCACAGGCTCTTTGCAGAAAGCCTTAAATCACCCAAAGAAATTCCGACTCTAGCATCATTCTTAAACTTCATTGAAGCTAGATTTCAATTATTAGAAACTCTTGGAGATAAACGGGAAAAGAATCAGTGTAAAGAAAAAGAAACGAAGAAATCAAATACGTCTTTGACAACAAGCCAAATAAGTTCTTGCGAGTTATGCAAGAATCAAACCCACCAGTTGAAATTTTGTTCAAAATTTCTGAAGTTCTCTCCTCCAGAACGAATTAACGCAGCAAAAAAACTGCAAATGTGTATCAATTGTTTGAAGAAGGGTCATAAAACTTCCACTTGTCCTTCTAGAAGTTGCTTAAAATGCAATGGGCGACAGAATACCTTACTTCTCATTGAAAAGCCCGGTAATACTCCTGCACAAGCAACTCCACAAAAAACTCGCACCAAGAAAAAAAATTAAAATAATGAAATGCATGCCTCGGTTCACACTGTCTCTGAAAAAGATCATCTACTGTCAGGTTATACGTTCCTGGGAACGGCAATGCTAAATATTGAAAATTGTCTGCGACAAGACGTCATCTGTAGAGCATTGTTGGATTCTGGATCGCAATTGAATTTTGTAACGGAGGCTTTAGTAAAGCACCTAGGAATGCAAGTTAATCGAAGAAAAATCGACATAAATGGTATAGGTGATTTCAAACTTCAAGCTAAGGGTCGAATTAATACTGCAATCAAATCAAGGCTCAATGGATTTAAAGCTTACATTGAAGCATTTATTTTGTCGGACGTAACCTCCGATCAACGTAGAGTTGCTTTAAATACAAGTGATTGGCCAATTCCGAAAAATGTAAGATTTGCTGACCCAGATTTCAGTAAGCCCAGAAAGATCGATTTACTTCTGGGTGCTGACATATATGCTAATCTAATGTCAGTTGATCAAATCAGAACATGCCGACTTGCCTACCTTACAGAATTCGATACTTGGGTGTATTGTCTTGGGGACAGCTCGTCAACCGACTACAAACCTTGCAACTTTCAATGGAGTAGCCAGCCTATCATTAAAGGCACAACTCAAAGAATTTTGGGAATTGGAACAATGCAATTCAGACACCAAACAAATGACAAAGGCTGAAAAAATGTGTGAAGATCATTTCAGCATAAATACAAAACTCAACGTTCAAGGCCGTTTCATAGTTCGTCTCCCTTTCATACAGCCCTCAAGCGCACTAGGAAAGTCTCAAGAGATTGCGGAACGAAGGTTCTTTAGTCTTGAAGCCCGTTTTAAAAAGAACTCAGAGTTGAAGCAACAATACATTGCATTCATGAAAGAACTGCTCTCTTTGAATTACATGGAGTTGATGTCCCAAATACCAAAACAAAACCATTTTTTGCCTCATCATAGCGTGCTTAAACCAGAAAGCACTAGCACTAAGTTAAGAGTAGTGTTTGATGGATCTTGCAAAACATCAAGTAACCTATCTTTGAATGACATACTGATGGTAGGTCCAACAATCCAAGACGACCTATTTGTAATTTTGCTCCGTTTTCGACTGCACAAATATGTTTTTGCAGCCGATATTACTAAAATGTATAGACAAATATTGGTTGATGTAGGGGACAGAGACTTTCAACTTCTGGTTTGGCGTGAGTCTCCAGATCAAGACCTAAAATACTACCTTCTGAGCACAATAACCTATGGTACCGCTTCAGCTCCATATCTAGCTACTAAATGTCTTCATCAATTGGCAGAGGAAGAGGGCAAGAAGTATCCACTTGGCAGTCAAATACTTAAACGTGACTTTTACAAAGATGATATAATGACGGGATCAGATAGCTTAAAGCGGACTTGTAATCTCCAGAATGAGCTATAAGTCTTTTTCGTGAGGGAGGTATCCAAATCCGTAAATGGAGCGCAAATCATCCAAAATTGTTAGAATCAATTCCTAAAGAAGATATTGATTAGAAGCTTGATGGGATTGATGTCCTGGATGCTACAACCTGTAACCGTGGACCCAATCGGCTGGATGATTTCCAATTTTGTTTTGCGCCTCCTAATTTTGTATGCTAAAAATATACCATACGTAAGGATTAGTGCGGAAATGAGACTAATATTTGTAATTAAAGATATTTCATGCTTGGTTTGTAGTCGCTGTAGCCTTTCTGTATTGTTGAGATGGAGGGTATGAAAAAGCTCTAGGTCCAGTTTTACGGCCTTTTCATCTGGTTTCGGTTGAAATAGCGAAGGTACTATCTGGAACACCTGCGTCTCTCTGCTTGTAAATTCCTTATCTTTGATTCGAATCGTTTCGTTATAGAGTTGGATAATGAAACTCCCCTTTAGCAGCTTAATTGTGTTGTTTCCAAAAACTTCACCGTTGAAGTTGTCGAGGCTGGTTATATTATCACTGACCAATTCGATTGTTTCCTTCTGGTTGTACTGGTATGTGCATTCAGCGGTTTCTCCTTTCGTAAAGCCAGTGACACAGTCATCAGTTGGTAACTTTAACGTCTGAGTTTCCTTGCAGATTGTGATGTTTTTTATGTTGTTGCATTTGGTTGTTATGGCGAAAACTTCAGCCTCGCTGATTAGCAATTCCTGATATGCTACATGCAGCCGTTTGTTGTTTTTTGTTGTTGGTCTAACTAGGATATGGTTGAATTCCTTCTTATTTGTCTTCGGAAGTGAGATTATGTATAGCAGACTTGATGCTTTTGCAACCATTATTGGTTCAACGTATTCTACAGCCTCAATTTCATTGTCTTAGGGAAGTGTTTCAATCTGCACAATAAGCTGGTTTATCTCTTCTTTGTCCAAAGGTGGTGCTAACGAATCCTTTTTTGGCTAGGTATGCAGCCTGCACGATTTCATTTATCTCGTTTCGCAACATGATCAATCTTTTGAATAACATCTGTTCGTGTTTGTCGTTAATGCGATCATCGAGATGCCCAACTATCTGCTTTTACTGGCTAAGCAGGATATTAGTTGAATCCATTAGTTTACTGTTGATCTTAAATTGCTGATTATTGTTCTCGACGAGCCCGTTCTGACCTTTAACAACTGAATCGAATTAGACGCTGTACTTCATTGACTTGGTGTTCAATTTGGGGTTTAAGGATGCTTGTTTTGTTCATTTTTTGAGTAGTCAATATAGTTCGATTGAGTAAATCTTGATAGAGATTTAGGTCAATGATGTGCACAAGTCTCACGCTACCGTTAATTATTCGCCCAGTTCCTTTTTTGATGGTAGCCACCAGACCGTGATATTCAAAGATGTTAGCTGGCGAGGAAATCCGTAACAGTGCTGATCTGGAATAGGAAAAGGGTTCTGTTGGTCAATATTCTTTATGTGGGATTTATGGATGCGTCTGCCACTCATCGTTGTTATGGTGACTTTATCATCCCTTGCTACAGTCTCTTTCTTGAATATGGGCTTGTGTTTTCCCTAAATTTGCTTTACCGCCACAAATACTGGTTCTCCAGGGTTGTAGGATTTTGGTTCTTTTCTCTTAAGGTTTTCGTTGCTAAACTTTCTTTTTTGTTTCTTCTTAATCTGTTCAGCTAAATCTTCGTTGACTTTCGCTCTAATGCCTATCAAATTCTAGTAATTTAAACGTTGCTCTCTTCCAAAAAACACATTACTGGGTTTCCTATTCATTACCGTGTGTATCGTGTTGTTGTATCGATCAGCGGCGATGTTTACGATCTCCTTCAGGAATAGATCAGGGATTTCGTTTTTAAGACATCTTACTATCTCGATCATGGTTGAATGTACCCTCTCAACAATGCCATTCACCTCGCTCTTTTGGCAAGGTGTCTTATATACATCGATATCCAGAGTTTTGATATAGTTGGATATTATGGGGCTAACAAGGCTTCCTTCATTGTCAATTACTAGTACTCTAAGTACAGTAAAGAAATGCAATACCTTAGTGATCTTCTCCCTCAGGTGAAGTGCTGACTTATTTTTGATTCGGAAATACTTTGTGAACTTGGTGAGGTTATCTGTACAAAAGATGAATTTTTCTCCTTGAACCTCCGTTATATCCATATGTAGAATCTCCGAGGGATATTTATTTATTTATTTATTTACATCAATATCAACAGAGTACATAGACATCCAGTTACTGATAAGATGCGACAGAAAACGAAGGAAAGCAAATAAAAAATAGTATTATTATATAATTAGAAGTAAGTTAAATTCCGTAATTCACAATAAATTCAAAATTCAAGCTATGTCGCTAATCAAGATAAACTAATTATTAGGTAATTCAAGTATATCTCTTAATATAGATTTAAAAACAAAAAATGACTGTGGCAAAGGACCAAGATGCAATTTATTATGAACACGTGGTAGGCTTACAAGTGGTGAGAAATAGTAAGCATTCGTACGTGCGAAGGGAACATTAAAAAATCCCCGTTTGCAGCACCAGCCGGAAAGGTAAATTTCTCGTATGTAGCATAAAGCTTCGAAAAAAAATTTGGCTTGCCTACTACTCAACTTCTTTCTGCAATTTTCGTAGTACCACATGGGTATTTATTAACATAAAAAAAATCTGGCCACGTTCGTTCTTAGAGACCTTTTATCGGGGCGCAAATATTTTGCTAATTAAATTGAGTTGCATACGTATGGATTACATATTGAAAATCGGCGGATCATAAATTGTTTTAAACATATAAATACCGGTTTCGCCCTTCTCGCATTTGCTGTTTACACAGTTCACAGTGGTAACCACACAAAGGCTTAAATAGCTCGAATAGTTAATTTCAAAAGATTTCCATGAAAGTTTAATCAGCACTTGCGTTGCCATTAATATATACATTTTCAATTTTTTTCTGAACTATGAGGGCCGTCATTTCAATTTTTATTGAAATCGGCTGCTAAAAATATTAAGCTGTAAATTTTCGACTTTTTCATTTGTCATTCGATTTGCATAATTAAATTAAATTAACTTGCGTTAATAACTTATAATTTCAAGTTTCAACGGAATCTGTTGAGAATCTTGGCTGCTACAGAAATAAAAAAAATTGTATGCCACCCCCCTGTATGGGGAGACCCCCCTTAAAATACCTTAAAATATTTTCTTGCACTGCAAATTTCAAGAGGCACCACTTTTGACCTACGTAGAAAATTTCCTCATTCTAGCTCATGTGGTTTGCGAGAAAACTTGTTTTGACGCACGAACAAACGGACGGAAAGACAGACAAGTCGCGATTTTATAATTTTTTTAGGGGATTGTTAAAAAGATTTTACAATATCTTAAAAATGGTCTGGTTTATAAATTCTATCAAGTAAAGTCATTTAAAACGTTATCATGAAAAATATTCATTATTTCAGTTGGCACTAAAATAGCGAATTGCGCTTGCCTTCTGACCTTTGGGGGCCGCCATTTTGAATGCATGCATTTTATTTTGGATTATTTTAAATCTTTGTATGCTAGGAACTCATCAATCAATGTACTATCTCGTTCAAATAGAAGTTTCACTCTAGACAGGGCAAAATAATTCAATTTTTAAAGAAAATGGCAGCTAAAAATATTAGGCTTTAAATTTTCGACTTTTTTATTTTTCATTCAATTTTAATAATTTCCTGCATAATACAAGAACATAGTACAGAGATCCATAATCTCAAGTTTCATCAAAATCCGCCGGAAAATGTGACCACTAGAGGGCCACAAAAATCTGAAAAAAACGCATATTTAAACGGCCGCCATTTTGAAATTTGCTCATGCATGATCACCAAAATATCAAAGACTGTAGGCCTAAATAATGTCTATCTTGAAACCGAATTTCGTATATGTCGGATTAAAATTGCGACTTTAAAAAGCCTTTGAAATTTTGCCCTTTAACTGGCCGCCATTTTGTTTTTTGCAACTTGACCTCCAATTTTTTCACGTAATTCTTTAGATACTTATAATTTCTATCAAGTTATCAAATTTCATAAAAATCTGTTGAAAGCTTTGACCACTATTACAACAACAAAATTTTGCACGTTTTTCGACCTTTGAGCGGCCGCCATTTTGTTTCTGCCGTACCGACTTTGGGTTTTTTATTGTGAGATTCATCACATACAGCAATGAACCTTTGTACCAAATTTCATCCAAATCGGAGCTATACTTTGGTCAGAACAGAAATCACGATTTTTCGTCTAAAATGGCCGCCATTTTGTTTTTGCCCGGCCGATATAGCTGGTTCACGAACTTAACCGAGATAATTACTCAATACACCTTTCCTGAAAATTTGGTGAAAATCGAAGCAAAATTGCGACCTCTATCGTGGTCACAAATTTCGTTATATCCCATATATATATATATATATATATATATATATATATATATATATATATATATATATATATATATATATATATGTATATATATATATATATATATATATATATATATATATATATATATATATATATATATATATATATATATATATATATATGATGCTCTCCGCAATAGGTAAATTTCTCTCGAGAAATTTACCTAACAAGTTGGAGACGATTTGTGCGAACCGGATTAATGGGAGATATTAGATTGCAGAGATCGTCAGGAAGAAGTTTGTTGTGGAGCTTAAAAAGAAGACACTCATCAAGAAAGGACCTTCGTTTCTCTAAAGATGGAAGATTTAGGGCTCTAAGGCGTTCACTGTATGGGCTATAGACCAAAGAGAATTTGTAGTATAATATTCGGGTGAATCTTCGTTGGACAGATTCAACAGCATCAATCAAATATTTGTTATGTGGATTCCATACTTGGGAGCAGTATTCAAGTATACTTCGAACTAGGGAAACAAAGAGTTTGACCGAGGTCGAAACATGGTGAAAGGATTTAGATGATCTTAGAATAAATCCAGCGAGGCGGGAGGCTTTTGAGACTACCATCATAACGTGTTGTTCGAATTTCAGTTTAACATCGAACACTACGCCCAGATCTTTAAAACTTGAAACACTTTCTAAGGTCTCACAAAGAATGGAATAGCGAAATAACAGAGGAGTCTTTTTGTACGTATAAGTCATTTGGTGACACTTAGAAATATTCAGATCAAGAGAGTTGGAGCTGCACCACAGAGCTAAAGAAGAAAGATCTTTTTGCAGTATGTCGCAGTCTTCGAAACTTTCGATTACTCTGAATATTTTAAGATCATCAGCATATAATAGACAAGGGGAGGATAAGGTCAATGGGAGATCATTAATGAACAGCAAAAACAGAAGACGGCCCAAGATTGAGCCTTGCGGAACACCAGACTTCGGCTCAAAGGGAGATGAAAGGCAGGATTTGACTGTAACAACACACGAACGATTGGAGACGTAGGAAGAAAACCAGGATATTATATAATCTGGAAGATGAAAGCTTCTGAGCTTTAAGAGGAAGAGATTGTGATCAACAGAATCGAAAGCTTTAGAGAAATCTGTATAAATAACATCGACCTGTTTTTGCTTATCTAAAGCTGATGCTACTGTGTTGTTAAACGACGGTAGGTTGGTCAGAGTCGATCTGCCTTTGATGAAACCATGTTGTTCGTTGGCTAATAGAGATAGGACTACAGGATAAACTCGATTGTATACCACACGCTCAAGTATCTTACTTAAACACGAAAGGAGCGAGATTGGTCTGTAATTTGAGACACAACTAATATCTCCAGCTTTAAAAATAGGAAAAATAAAAGCATTTTTCCATTCTGCGGGGAAAGTGGTATTGTAAAGACTGATATTGAAGATGATGGAAAGGGGAACACATAGCGAAGAGGACAAGGATTTGGCGAAGATATTCGGGATGCCACCTGGCCCACAACCGATGCTTGCATCAAGATTATGCATGATTAACTCCACTTCCAATGGAGTGATGGTTAAGATATTAGAAGTAATAAATGAGGGAGGCAAAGATGCATGAGGATTAGAAGAGGGAATGAGAGCTGAGGGAGAGAAAAAAGATGAGAAATAATTAGCAAAGAGATCACAAGAGCCTTGTTGAGAGGAGGAAGAAAGGTGTTGATAGCGCATATGCACGGGCATAGCTCGAGAATTTTCGAGAGAGCGGATGTAGGACCAAAAAAGCTTGGTTTGGTTAGCATTAAGAGAGTTTTCTAAGTGTTCCATATAGCTTTTTTGAGCAACTTGAGCGATTCTTTTAGCTTGTTTACGACACTCCTTATATGCTTCTAAATCGCTTTGCAGGCGCGATTTCAGGAACTTGTTCCAAGCGATCTCTATCGCTTTAAGAGCAGATGCCAAGTCAGAGTTCAACCACGGAACATCGCTGACTTTTTTCGGTCGGTAGCTAGGCGTATACTTATCTATGATTTCAGCTAGAATGGTATTGAATTTACAGAGTGCTCCATTGGCATCTAAATACCTAAGCAGTGAGCACCAGTTCTTCGAATTGATTTCCTGCTCGATTTCAGAGTAGTTAGCCTTAAAAAAGTTGTACCGAATCGGCAGTGCTTTTTTGCAAGAGGAACTTATGCCCATAGTGAGTAGAAAAGAGAGAGGTGGATGGTGAAGATCTGGTTTCATATAAGGTGTGACAGAAGGAATTAAGCCAAATGAAGATGAAGGAAGATTGGATAAAATTAGATCAAGAACTTTATTATAGTTATTGGGAACACTATTGAACTGAGAGAATGAGGAAAGAGAAAGGAAAGAAGATAGAGCAAAGGACAAACTACCAGTGGAGAGAACTGATGAAAATGATTCATCCCATTTATTTACACTATTTAACAGATCCGTGAACCCAATTACAAAATAGGTAATGAAATTTAATATAATGTAATACATGCGAATAAACAAAGTTATATTAAGAAAAAAAGAACAAGAATATAAAATACTAATAAACTATTGAAAGCTAAGCAGAATATTATTCTCTCTTTTTTTGAGTGATGGAATGTTGAGGATTTGTAAGCGCTCATCGCAGGAACTGTAAGGGAGGTTATATTTGTAGAATAGAGATCGTCTGAATTTACGCTGTACAGTTTCAACAGCATCCGATAGATTGGTATAGTGAGGAGACCATACTTGGGAGGCATACTCAAGGATTGACCGGGCTAGAAGTACGAATAGATGGACGCTGTTTGAAATGCTAAAAGACTTGCAAGAGGATCGTAAAATAAAACCAGCGACACGTGAAGCTCTAGTGGTTATGCATGAAACATGGATGTTAAATTTCAAACCTGGGTCAAATACTACTCCCAAATCTTTAAATTTGTCCACAAGTGCGAACCCCGATCCATCAATCTGGTATTCATATAAAACTGGATGAATTTTGTTGGTGAATCTCATGTGACAACATTTAGAAATGTTAAGAGGAAGTAAATTACCTTGACACCAATTTTGGAGATTGTCAAGATCATTTTGGAGGTATAAGCAGTCTTTGCTGGAGTTATTGGGGCGATAAATTTTTAAATCATCAGCGTAAAGAAGACAATTAGAGGAAAGGCATTGGGGAAGATTATTAATGAAAATGTTGAATAGCAAAGGGCCTAAAATTGATCCTTGAGGAACACCAGATTTTGGGCTAAATGAGTCCAACGAAAAAAAATTATCATGGAATAAAAAGGATAAGATCCAAGAGAGGATAGAGTCGGAAACGCGGAACGATCGGAGTTTGTTAGCCAAAAGGCCATGATCAACACTGTCAAAGGCTTGAGCGAAATCGGTGTATATCACATCGATTTGTTGACTCTTGTCGAAAGCAAGAGAGATGGTGTTCGTAAGTTCTAACAAATTAGTTACTGTTGAACGGCCTTTAATGAAGCCATGTTGTTCATTTGCAAACAGGATACTGATATCATCGGACATTCTGTTGTGCACAATTCTCTCAAGGAGCTTGCCAAAAAAAGAGAGCAAAGAAATCGGACGATAGTTAAAGATTTCACTTCGATCTCCGGACTTATGGATGGGAAAGATGTCAGAATGCTTCCAGGCGTCAGGAAAGCAGCAGGAAGAAAGGGTAATATTGAAAATAATTGATAGTGGGGTAGATAATGAAGATGATAATGACTTAACGAACAGATTTGGTATTCCATCAGGACCCGGACCACCATTAATGTCAAAGGTAAGCAGCACATTTTCAATTTCCGATGGAGAGGTCACGATAGAATGCATAATAAGGGAAGGAGAAGGACACGATGAGTACATAGTGGGGTTCGAAACATTAAATGTGGAGGAAAAAAATTGAGCGAAAAGGTCACAGATAGCTTGCCCATCAGAAGCTTGGCAATTACGCCATGAGAAGATATTAGGAATATGGGATGTTGTTTTCAGAGAATGTATGTATGTCCAAAAGGGCTTAGGACTATTAGATTGCAGTAATGTTTCAATCATATTATAATAAGAATGCATTGCGTTCTTAACCGCTTTTTTGGCTTCCTTACGAAGCAGTCAGTAGTTGGTGAGGTCAGTGTTAGAGTTGGAATAATGAAGTTTTTTGCGCGCCTGGTTCGCCTGGAAGTCTGAGACTTCAGCGAAAAACCAGTTGGGGCTCTTTTTCCGAGGAGATCGGCAGATAGGTACATGGTTTGCAATTATGCTATTGAGATTCTCATAGAAAGTTGATAGCGCTGAATTGACATCTAGCTTCTGTAGCATTGAATTCCAGTCAATACTATCCAGCTCGAGCTGAATGGCTGCATAGTTGGCTTTGTGGAAGTTAAATCTTGGGGAGAAAGGAGTCCGTTTGGACAGAGGTGCAAGAAAAGATAAACGAGCCTCAAGCGGAGGATGATGGAGATCAGGTTTTACATATTTAGAGGGGGATTTTGTGATCGAGGAGATAGAGGAAGGACTAGTAGTAAGGATGAAATCGAGAAGTTGATTGTTTGCGCTTGGGATCATATTTGATTGCGATAGGGAGCAAAGCGATAAAAAAGAAGAAAACAGGAGAGATCATTGAAGGATGAGAGGGTATGAGAGCTTGAGTCCCACCTTAGGCAAGGCATGTTAAAGTTACCACAGATTAAAATATTGTATAGAGGGTTGATGTAGGAATAGGAGTCTCTTGGAGTTCCGGCTTGTGGGGATGGCGGTCGTACTTGCTGGTGTTGCACACGTCACATCACGTTTAAGAGTTTACTTATTTGATTTTCCACCTCATCACGCATGTTTGCTGGATAGGGATAAGTCTTCGCATATACGGGTTCCTCTGTGGTTGTTTTGATTTCTGCCTCCACATGAGTGTTTATAATTTGCCTGTTGTCTACAGGATCGAAAAGTTTTTTTTTTAATTTTTGCACTAAGGCCCTAAGTTGTTCCCGTGTTCTTGGCTGCAAGTGGTCGTCTCGGAGTTCGATGTTATTTACTTGGGCAGAGTATTTTTCCTTGAGAGGAATAACGATATTTGGCTTAATTCTCAGCAATCTGTTTTTCCTATCGATTACCGCTTCAAGTTCCTTGAGCGTGTCATCGCCAATAATCCCATGAAATGTTTTTAGGCCAGGCAAAACGAAAAAGTTTATCGTAGTATCATTTCCTACACATGCGAAATATTTCCCTGAAACCTTGTCTTTTATTTCAATATCTCCAGCTGCAGACTTCACCTTGAAGGTTGTTTTTGTTGGTTTTTTCTTGATTGCCATATCCGGTCGTATGAAATTTTTATTTGCCGTTTATTAAGGAGCTTGCCGTCTCTAGTCCTATACTCTAAGTATGGTATGCTAGAGAGGCTTGAGTCATAAAATTTACTTCAAACTCTTCATCGTCACCAGCTTGGGAACCCTCGATTTCATTCTCGTATGATTCAAGATATTCCTCATGAGACGGCTCTTCCTGCATTTCTGGATCTCCCACTTGCGTTTCTAGCGCATTTACCCTTTTTTGTTTATGAGGGTAGCTGTATTATACCTTTTCACCGGGTATTTATCACCTCTTCGATTCATGTAATCGACTAGTCTGGTCTGGATTTACGGATCAACATCCGTTGGTACCGGTAGTTTTGGAGCCTGGCTTCGTTTCGTTGTTGGATGGGTAACATCCTCTGCGTAGGCTTGGAAAATGGTTTTGGGGGCAACCGGGGTGCCATTAGCTTCTCTGTTTGTGAGAAAAACTGGTTAACCGAATTGATTGTGTTTATTTTTCTTATGTTGATGTTACGGAAGTTTAGGTTTTGAACTTCCAAGCAGGAAGCGTAGGCTTCAGGTAGTGATTTCGGTCTTTGAATCATAAGAATTCCAGATAGATCCCCGTTAACTCCCCTGAAAAATACATCAAGCGCCCTGTTCCTATAGGTTTCAATCAACGCGCTTACAGTTTCCGTTGCATAATCCTCCGTCTTAATTTTGTAGACAATTAACGAGAATTGATGGTTAACGTTGGCGTAGAATTCATCAAGACTGTTGCTTACTTGGCATAGCAGGCTCAATTGATGCTCCAATGAGCGGATACCCCTCTTGTCCGCATAATGTCGGGATAAACATCTCTTTATTGATGACCAGCTATCGTCAAAGATATTGTATGATATGAGGGCCGAGTCAGCGGGCCCTCTAATTTTCTGTCTAATCGACTGCAAGATTGCTCGATATAGCGGTTTTCCACGGACAATTTCGTAATCTTTCAATATTGACTCTACGTTGTGGATCCAAGAAATATATTCAGTTGGATTACCATCGAATATATGTATTTGTGTAACACTGTCTGATAATTTACCAATCTTCCTCTTCTGTTTGTAGAGCTTGGAGTGGACTTTCTGTAACAGATACTTCCTCCAATTTTTTAATTCTCCCTGCAAAGTCTCTAAGCAATTCCGCTAGGGCATCAGGTCTGACTTCCTCTAGTTTTTGCAATCTAAGGGCAAAACCTTTGGTCAACTCCACTTGTGCATTGCTTGCTCCCATTAACTGATGGATAGCTTCCTGCATAGATTCCATTTTTTCTGCAGAGGTTTTATAAACAACTATTGGATTAGAGAGCGTAACACTTCGCTTATGTGCAGTTATCACCAAGTGCGTTTAACTCGATTTTCAGGCTATGGCTGTACACTAGTATTTTCAAATTTCACCTTCCACTTGTGTTATTTAAAATCTCACTGATTAACTTTTGTTTGATTCAATTTTCAGTATTCACTTTTTAAAAATGCTTGTATGAATGATTTAACTCTTTGTACTTACAACAAGAAGACTTCTAACGCGAGGGTGCGCATGTCTTTGGTTCCCTGATTGAGAATAAATCCGCTAGACCTTGGACGAATAGGCTGCAATGAATCCTTTTTGGCCACTGCTTTGGTTTTGCTCGCCGCATACTATTGTTACAGCTTGATTTGATTCACTTTTAACACTGACACAATGTAATTCGTTGCCGCGAAAACCCGTATTATTGCAAAACGCGGGATTCGGATATTACACAGCTTTATACTATTTTACCTGCGTACACAATGCGTTAAAAGGGGTCTCTGCTCGGGCGCCAGCTACAAAAATCCTTATTCGGTAACAATAAAAAAACTTTTTTTTACAAATTACAATATAATTTTTACGTCCATCGTCATTAAGTGCACGATTTAATCTAACAATTTGTAATTACAACTGATTTTACTTTACTTTCTGTTAACATTAACATTTTAATAATTCCGCAAACTGAAAATGTTTAAACAGCAAATATTTCCAAAAAAAGTGCAAAGGTAAAATGGTACAATGAAAAGTAATTTACGCGCATGTTGCTTATGTTGCAATTATCGATTAGTGAACTTAATTAATTGATTGGCACGTGTTGCACAATAACCAATTGTGGCGGATATGATGTTGGTAACTTGGATTATGATTCTCTTCGACGTATGTATCTTTGCTTTCATCAAGAACTGGGAATCACGTCAGATCAAAAAAGATCTTGAATCGTATGCGTCACATGTAAGCTCAAACTTCATTTCCTCACTTCAAAGGACTAGAGAACAACACAACAAATTTTTTCGTCCTCAATAAGATGCCCATCCAACAAAGCCTAAAATTGTTTTACCACAATTGCAGTGGTATCGGATCTAAATTAAGCAAATTATTCCTTGACGCAAAATCTTGCCATTTTCAAATTTTATCCCTGAAAGAAACTTGGCTTAACAATACACATAAAAGGTTTTCCAATAAGAGGTGTTACTTTGAATAGACCGCTATTTTGGTAGATGTCATTTTGAAGCTGTCATTTTTTGACATTTGACAAGTAAAAACTACACCATTAATAAAAATGGAACGATACACGCTTCAACAACGCATTGAAATTATTCAAATTCACTATAATAATGGTGAAAACTTGGCAGAGACGGTTCGTAAAACTCGAACATTTTTGGGTCGTCGTGAACCACTTTGTCGGACCGCAATATAGAAATTGGTGGAAAAATTCGAGCTGTTGGGACAACTTAATGATGTGAAGAATAAAATCTGTGCACGTCACTCAAGAACAGCCGAGAATATTGCTGCTGTGGCCGAAAGTGTTGAAGAAAACCTAGGTTTGTCTATTCCTTGTCGTTCTTTGGAATTAGGCATTCTACAAACGTCATTACACCGTATTTTGCATAAAAATTTAGGTTTTAAGTCTTATAAAGTTCAGTTAACACAAGAACTCAAGCTGGTCGATCATCAACAATGTCGTGTCTTTGCTGATTGGGTCCTTGAAATGCATAAAAATCATCCGGAATTCCATCGAAAAATCATCTTGAGTGATGAGGCCCATTTCCATATCGGTGGCATCGTCTACAAGCAAAATTGTCACATCTGGGAATCGGAAAAACCAAGGGTTATTGTTGAAAAGCCTCTTTATTCTTAACGTGTGACTGTTTGGTGCGGTTTATGGTCCGACAGAGTCATTGGACCTTACTTTTTCGAAAATGAGGCTGGAGCAACAGTTATGGTGAATGGATTGCGCTATCGAGAGATGATTAATAATTTTTTAATGCCGGAATTGGATGGTATTGATCTGGACAACGTTTACTTTCAACAAGATGGCGCTACGTGCCATACTAGCAACGAAACCATTGATCTTTTACGGGAAAAGTTTCCGGACCGTGTTATCTCTCGAAGAGGTGATCACAATTGGCTAGCGAGATCTTGTGATTTAACACCTTGCGACTTCTTCCTTTGGAGCACGTGAAAGAGAAGGTCTACGTCAACAGCCCAGCGTCGATTCAAGGCCTCAAAGATGGAATTCGTGAGGCTATCGAGGACAAAGGGCAGCCACTTTGCGATTTGGTTATGGAAAATTTCCTGAAAAGGATATGGTCCTATAAGCGTGTCGTGTTGGTCATTTGCCTGATGTTATTTTTCACTATTAATGGCATGCCTTACTCTTTGTAATGAAATAAACATTTGATCATTTATATTAAAAAATGGCATTTTTCTTTTAATATCAAAATAACACCATATTAGAAAACCCTGTAGAAATGAAGAAATCTTAGATAGTGATTGGACTATCTCCAGAGATGATAGAGACTTTCACAGCCCTGAACAATCAAGGGGAAGTGGCGTATTCGCTGCGGTTCACAACTTCCTTTCAAGTGGGCTCGTAAGCACCACCTCATATAAATTATTCCAGCATAGGGTAATACATATATCAACAAAAAAGCTTAGCTTATATCTTGGCGTGTACTACGTCCCCCCAAACTCTTCTGAAATCGTCTGTCTTGAAGTCGTCGAAAACATTCCTTCTTTAGCTGACATAATAATTATTACTGGAGACTTTAACCGACCGAATTTGAAATTCGTAATTGACGAAGTCGATAATCGTGTTTTCCCAATCAATCTTCTTGACAGTTAGCATTTGAACTTGGCAAGTACTCCTAACCAAAATGGAAATTAGTTCGACTTAATATTTACTAACGCATATGACGATGTAATGGTCAATCCAACCGATGACAACGAGCACCTTTTTTCTAACAGTCTTCATCACTCTGCACTTACTATTGAGATTTCCACAACTGATATTCGTAACCCTATTTCATACAATAATTCAATTGTACAATATACCATATGAAAGCATTAAAAACCAACATTGGACTTGTACTCTTGTGAAGCTTTATCGTGTTTTTATCGGATAACTCTTGACGCCATTGAAAATAATATACCAAAATTAAGAAAAAATCTAAACTTTCGAAACCTTGGCTAAATAGCGATCTAAGATATTTACGAAATCAAAGGAATAAATACTATAAAATGATTAAAAGTTTGAAAAAATGTCAGCAATGCTATTCAATCAAAATATAATAAGCTTGCTAGTGAATTCAAATCAAAATCTCGAGAAGCATATGAATTATATGTTAATTTGATTTGCAAAAATATCATTAAAGCCCAAAGAAAATCTTTAATTTGTAAACGTCAAGCACAAGACTCAAGGTTACCCGTTATGGAGGTTTTTATGGATTCTGTTTCCGACTCTCAAGAGCAAATTTGCGAGTTTTTTGCACGTTATTTTCAAGAGGTTTATTGTAAGCCTGAGGAACCAAGAAATCCCATTTCTGAAACGCCGTGTTCAACAACTTTGATTACAGAAATTTCAATTTCTGATGAAGAAACTGCTGATGCAATTGCGGGTTTAGATTCAAATAAGGGACCTGGTCTTGATCTTATTCCTCCCAGCTTTCTGATCCAGTACAAAGAACAATTAATCGTGCCTTTCTCCATCATTTTCAATAAATTCCTCTCTAGCGGCATCTTTCCTTCTTACTGAAAATCTTCGTACCTAATACCCATCCATAAGAAGAATGATAACGGTGTATTCAAAATTACAGAGGAATTGCTATATTATCAGCCAATCCAAAGCATATAGTTTGCAACAAGATCTCTCCTATTATAGAGCCGCGGCTTAATGAAGAGCAGCATGGGTTCCGAAAAAATAGATCTACTACCACCAATCTCCTCATTATGACATCATTTATTTTATGTGAGATGTAGGAGGGTCACCAGATTGATGCAATATAAACAGATTTTAGCAAAGCATTCGATCATGTAAATCATGCAGTTCTGATAAATAAACTCCGTAATTTTGGTATTACAGGCCGTTTACTCAGCTGAATCCATTCATATCTTAAAGACCGCCCTCAAGCTATCAAACTCAAGGACGATTATCCAAACGAATTCATGTTCTTTCCAGGGTTCCTCAAGGAAGTCATCTTGGACCTCTTTTATTTAATATTTTCATATCGGACCTCTCATCAGTATTACATGATGTACCTCATCTTTTTTATGTAGATGACCTTAAAGTTTACGACGTTATATCTTTTTTGTCGGCTATGATTATCCTTCAGTCCAAGCTTAACACTCTCTCTCTGATTAGTGCAATAATAATCAACTTTCCCTAAACTTGAAAAAATGCCAGGTGATAAGTTTTTCAAGAATAAAGAGCCTTCTTTTATTTGACTATCACATCAACAACACAACACTTAGTAGATTCGATAGCATTGTGGACCTTGGTGTTGTTCTGGACCAAAGGCTTTGCTTTAAACTACAGTACGATGGAGCTATATCTAAGGCTAATAAAATGCTAGGTTTCATCAAAAGAAGAGGTAAGGAATTCAAGAATATTTGGGTTACAAAATCACTATACAGGTATAGTACATCCCATTAGCGCGCTCTGTTCTTGAATATGCCATCCTGATTTGGAACCCTGTTTTTGATATCCCCGCTGACAGGTTAGAATCGATCCAGAATCATTTTGTTCTTTTTGCACTAAGATCACTTTACGACCCTAGAAATTTCCACAGTCTACCATCATATAGCTATCGACTTCAAGTACTTAATATGGCATCACTAGATTCTAGGAGAATGATGATATCTGCATGTCTAGCATTTGATGTTCTGAGAGATAATATTTGAATGAGCCTCTTAGAATCACAAGACAATCACTAATACTTATCGTAGATCGTCATCACACTATCTATGCAGAGCCATTAAATGTTTGTTGTAAGGCATTCAACAAGTTTAGTAAATACTACTCCACACCCATTTCCAAGGCCTTGTATAAAACTAATATCCTGAAATCTCTTCATTCCTCACCATAATTGTACGTTAATTTATTGTACCTAAATTTAAGAAAAATGCCTTCTTTCCAATTTTTATATATTTTTATTTTTTTTTTTTTATTGTAAGGGTATGGCTTGCTTGGCAAATAAATAAATAATATGTTATAACCTTATTCTAATAAAATTCAATCAAAAAGCTTATCTTATACTGAAAATTGCTATCAAAATGTTCCTAATCTAAACGTTAAACCTTATCTCTAAACCTAATATAATAAACATAACATATACCTTCCTAAATATTTAAACCTATCCCTCAAATGTAGCAATAATGAGCTGAAATACTAAAACTAAGTAACAACAAACACGAATAATTTAGACACTATAATTCAGCTACAAGTACCAAGATTGCTCCGTCTCAGCTCGACAAACCTCAACGAATGTAGCAAATGAGTATATCCATTAGAATTTTTGGTCTTGTGAACTCAAATTTGGAGGATATTTTATCTTCTTATCGGTCATCCGTCCATATACATAAGTGATATACAATTGTCCAAATACAT